>OY979718.1:23860281-25060281 GCA_963855995.1 Muricea muricata | reverse complement strand
AAATCCTGTTGTTTCGTCTAACATGACCAAAATATGCTCCCCTGTGGGTGTTGGTCCATAGAAATCCACATGAACACACGACCATGGTTCTATTGGAGGTGATACAACTGCTAAAGGCGGAGGCGGTTCAGGATTACCAGATATTTGGCACGTCAAACACTCTTTCACATGTTGTTCTGCTTGTTTGTCTACTTTAGGCCACCATACTTTGGTTCGTAAATTTTGTTTGGTCTTGACGATTCCCAGATGTCCCCTGTGGGCAAGTGCTATAGTTCTGCTTCTCAGCGAATACGGTATAATTAGCCTTTGTCCTCTTAATAATACACCGTTTACTGTTGTTATTTCCTCTCTTACTGCTACATATGCCGATATGGATTTGTCATCCCATCTACCGGCTTCGAGTGCTCGTTGGACCAGTTGTAACTCTTCATCCTTCATTGTAGCTTCTTGAATTTCGAATAACTGAATTGTTCTTGGAATTGCCATCTCTGCGACGAAATTAACATACTCTTCAGCAACAGACTGGTCGGGAGAATTGCTCGTTGGAGCTCGTGATAAAAAGTCTGCTGGATTCCCTGTTCCTGGTCGGTATTTGACCGTGTAGTAATACTGTTGAAGTCGCAATGCCCATCTCTGAATGCGAGCTGATTGTTTGGATTTTGCTGAATAAAGAATTTCTAATGCTTGATGATCAGTATACAAAGTGACAACCAACTAGATACAAATGAAACTTCTCGATCGCAGGCCCACACGCACGCTAGTGCTTCCCGCTCAGTTTGACAATACCGCTGTTCCACAACCGTTAATGCTCGACTAGCAAATGCAATCACTTGCAAAACTCCCTGCTCATCATGCTGGATCAAAATAGCACGAAGACCTACTGGACTAGCATCCACAACCACCCCGTTCACGCCTGGCATTTTTGCATGCGAAAACGCTAGTTTAAAGTGTAACAATTTTTTGCCACCGCGCGTCAAAATTCGAGAGCTTGGTAGCGAATTTAATTCTTAAAAAATTCTTTAAATTCATCGAGTTATTCCTCGTGCGCGTTTTCCTGGAGGGTTATGTGATGATAATAGGGAGATAGAGGGTTTTTTGAGGATCAAAATGATATCAATATTGCCATGGTTACATGCAATGTTTTCCTACGGGAAGACTTCTTGTTCGAGGCATTTCGCGCAATGGCGACTTTTTGTACAATGTTGTAAAAATGTGACAACTTCGGCTTGTATAGGCTCCTTCGTTCCAGCTTCTTTTCATTTAATTTTTGTTGCCTACACAAGTTAAGATATCTATAAAAGTTTGTATGTTTTTTGTTTTTCGAGAAATGTTAGTAAAACATAAAAAATGGCTTTTACAAAGGCATGAATTTTGGCGAATTTTGAATTGTGAATAAAGGCGCAAGAAAAGGTTCGGCACGTTCACGGTTAAAGAGAAGGATCAAAAAGCAAAAAATACAACTCAAAAACATAAGCGATTGCTCTAAAAGGTAGGAAACGTGTTATAGATTTTGTATTGCTTGTGATAACGTTTCTGATTTATTGTCTTTCCATAAAATTTCAAGTCAACATATCACAATATATTATTCATCAAAGAACTCACATATATTTTTGTGTTGATGAATTTATTTTCGCCTGTTAAAGTGCCTAAGTTTGTTTACAGTTCAGAAAATCTGCTATCTAAAGGTAGATTTAATATATATAATGCTATATTTTGTGCATATATATATATATATATATATATATATATATATATATATATATATATAAAAATATATATATATATATATATATATATATATATATATATATATATATATATATATATATATATATATATATATATATATATATATATATATATATAGTGTTCATATGCCACATTGGGTTTTAGTATAACCACTACACCAAGCTCAATGATATGGCCCAGGTCAATGATCATTAAGAATTTCTGCCAGACTAAAATTAACAACTTTTTGAAAGAAAATGAAAATAGATGTAGTTGGCTATGATATGTTTGTGCTATGCTGGTGATTTATAGGGCTATAATATTTTGCACTAATCCACTTGACAGGCAAGCTATAAGTACTACATGGCCCAACCCAGAGTAATGAATTTATTATAAATTGATAGATGATTATTAGCAAAGAGAAATTGATGGTTGATGATTGCCGGGAGAGATTTTGTTAATAGTGAACAATATGGGCTATATAGTTATTGAGAGTTATTATTAATAGTACACCTGTTTTAGACATCTGTATTTGAAAGGACTGTTTAATAGTAAGCAATTAAAGGTGATTTTGTATAAAGCTTGACATAGTACAGAATATATTTGAATTCAGCTATGCCTGCACCATTGTATATATTGGTATTTAATCATATTTTTCTGCTATTTATACAATTTCTTATATCATTGTGCTATGTGAGCCAAATTAGTAATTCCAGAATTATAAGAAAAATTGTGCAAAGCAAATTTCTTTTCAAAATATATGATTAAAGTTCTGATTTCTAATCATCTTGTCTTTGCCAAATTTTAGTGGGTTGAACAAAACACCTGAAACATGATATATTTGATAGGTTGGTGACATATATGCTATAACATTTATTATCTGACCAAACTAACATTCTGCTTGTGTTATTTAGATTGTTTCCACCTGCCTGTATCAGCTGACATGACAAGTCATAAATCATAATTAGGGCAGACATAGTGTGCTCTCCCCCAAGCAGATATTTGGTAGATTTTAACTATATTATTACCCTCCTATATAAGGTTATTATACAAACAAGTTATAAGTTTTCACAGGAACTGGTCAGGGTTTTGCACATCAGATGATTAATGAACCTATGTGTCACATTGTATTAGGGTGTAATTGGTCAAATTAGTTAACTTTTTTATAGTTTGCCTAAGCCATTGATCAACAAATTCCCCTTGGCAAGTAAAATTAGTTTCATAGTGGGTAATACTGAACATGTCCCACTACTTCATTACACATAACTGAATTATACATAACAGGCTATTACTTTTACTTGTCAAGGGAAGCCTATGGATACTAACTGTTTGAACCATTGAGTCCGAAGCAAACTATGACAATATATGAATTTAAGACAATTTATTCAGTATTTAATTTCAAATTTACAAAGCCTGTAACTATTGTGTAAATTACAGTAATTAACTATATAAAATAAAAAACAATTTTGCTTTTTATCTTTTGCTGGTCTAATTCACACCAATGATATAGAGAATAATACATGAGTGCGCGGAGATACCGATTTATTTCGAGTGTTGTACATGGTATCTCACGAGTAAGCGCAGTGAACAAGTGAGAAATATCATGTTCAACACGAGAAATAAATCTGGTATTTCCAAGCACCCATGTAATTTTCTGATTATTATTATAAACTACAGGTTTTCCACTAATATAAAATGTCCAGAAGCTATGATTGGTAATTGTTTGAAAAGCGATAATTTTCACATGTGAAATTATCATAAATAATCTCACATGTGAGATTATCAGTTTTATCAGTGCCTGAAATCCTTATAAAGAACTGTACTTTATATAATAAACTATAATAATGTACACCCTAACTAACCAAGCATCAGTTGTTGTATGACAAAACTGTTGAAACTTACACGATGAGAATGTCTTTCATAAAATCTTTCTGCTTTTATATTGTTTATTGCTATGACCATAATACTGTTTGATACAAATTCATTCTTGTACTAGTTTAGTAGCTAATGTATTACAAGATAGCATATTGTTTTCATATTTCTTGTGATCACTTCCTGACGGGTAAAAACTTGCAAACAAAGTTTCCAATTGTGTACTGTGACAAGACAAGACGATCTTGGCAAAATTTGCTAGCATTCAGCCATTCACTGCAATTGTGACTGTCCACTCTCTCCAATACATAATCGAAGCCTTTAGAGAGAAGAAAACGTGGCATGGAAAATTCTCCTGCTGTAACATTTGTACAATACTTTCTTAAAAACGTAAATCCCTTCATTTTCCTTGCCATAGTATTGTGCTTCTCTTGTCTTGTTGTAATTTGCGATTTCGTGCAAATAAAATTTGTTCGCCATTTTGAATCAACAACGCGCATACTTGGTGTAAGCTGAAGTTATTGGATATTTTTTGCGGAATAGCCGCTGGATTTGCGTACAGGCGAACTAGCGATTTCGCATTCAAAAATGCCAGGCGTGGTTGTCCTATTCGGATTATAATATGCTAAAGTACACTGTTCGGATAACTGAGACTTGACCTGCTCAAATGCTTCTTGATGATTTGCGTCCCATCTCCATGGTATATTTTTGCGGTCCAATTTGCGTAATGGAGCCGTAATAGTGGAAAAATTGGGAATGAGTTTCGAGCAATAATTTACGAGACCCAAGAAACTACGAAGTTCGGTCACGTTGGTCGGAGGTGGAGTATTTTTTATAGCTACTACCTTCTCGTGGTCGGGTTTAATCCCATTCTTGGTAAGAATCATTCCATAAAACCATAAACTATCCATGTTGAAAAGACATTTGCTCTTCTTGGCAGTTAAACCCGTTTCTCTGAGCCTGCGCAACAAAGCCTGGAGATTATCATCATGTTCTGTTTGAGTTCTCCCCCAGACAATAATATCGTCTACAATGTTTCTAACACCATGTAAACCTTGCAACGCTTGTTGGATGGCATTCTGAAACACTTCGCTAGCAGCATTGATTCCAAAAGGTAGCCTTTTCCACTGAAAAAGACCCTTATGAGTTGTAAAGGTTGTTAACCCCCGTGATTCTTCTTTTAGCGCAATCTGATGGTATCCACTTCGTAAATCCAAACGAGAGAAGTAGGCTGCGCCACTCATATCGTCTGTTAACTCCTCAATCGTAGGCATGGGGTGGTACTCCCTTTTAATTGCTTCATTAACTCTACGATAATCTCCACACACACGTATCTCGTTTGGATTTTTTGGTTTTGGTACAATTACAACTCCACTCACCCATTCAGTACTTTTATTAGATACAGGTTCAATCAAATCATTTTCTTGTGACTTTTTAAGCCATTTCTCTAGCGGAGGTCTAAGATTGAAAGGTATTCTGCGGTAATGCTGGGCCACAGGCGGTACAGTGGCATCAATGTGTAATTTTTGCTCAAACCCTTTGAGGTGTCCTACACCTTCAAATACGACAGCATATTGTTCTAACAGAGCAGAAACTCGCCCCTGTTCTGGTGCGGTTGTGGGTAATTTTGTTGGTTGTGCTCCCTCATGTGTTGATGACTTACTTGGTACATGATCTTGGGTATTTGCTTGTGATGAAGATTTTTTACTGGGATCCAGCTGTTTGGGTACTGTTTGAGAAACTGAATTGATGTCAAACTTAACAAGCTTTAACTGTTGTGCTGTTTTGCAACTGAGCAATCTACCATACTGCGATGTAGATGGTGGCCACTGTCATACAATGCTTTGATTCAATTACTGTATCTAGTTTGCACAATAATGGGATGGAGTTGGTTTCCCCAAAAGCAAGAATTTTTGTACTGGCTTTCTTTAAAAATATGGTCTCTTTGCTTTGCTTTGTCAACAGTTTAAAATCCTCAGGACCCAAGATATTGACAGATGCACCACTATCCACCATCATTTTCATAGGAACCCCATTAACCCAAACAGTAGAATACGGGTGCTTACCTTGTTGTGTCTGTAGAAGTGTGAAGGTCTCTTCTGAGCTACTATCAGGGTCACTGCTTGAATGCCTTGATGACTTGGGGGACGAAGGGTTTCGTTCAAGAACTTTATGTACACGTTTGGAGGAACTGCTCGAGTGGCTTGTTCTTCTACAGACCCGAGCAAAATGGCCTTGTTTATGACACTGGTAACATTCTTTATCTACATCTGGACATTTTTGGCCTTCTTTGTATGGAAAGTCCATTCCACATCTGAAACATGATTTTTTTGATGATGATGGATATTTACCAGTTGTGGACGGTCGTCGGCGCTCTTGTTTAAATTGATGAGTCTGCTCCTCATAACTATCCAAGTTGACTTTCTTTGTGATTTCCTTTGTTTGTTGATCTGTACGTGCCAAGGTTCTTCCATAGTCTAAAATTTGTGAAAAATTGAAGTTTTTTTCCCTTCAAAATTTTTCGTCGTAATCTGTTGGATAAACATCCCTCAATTATTTGTTGTTTCAGCTCGAAATTTGTATCTGCGAATTCGCATGTTTTCGCCAAAGTACATAGTCTAGTATAGTAGGCATCTAATGTCTCGTGTTCTTGCTGTCTGGCTTGCCGAAATTTGTAAACTTCAAAAGCAACATTTTTGGAAGGGCTGAAATATTCGTTGAGCTTTTCACACGCCGTGTCGAAATCGTCGTCCTCTCCATTATTAGGTAGTGTGTCGAAAATGGCTTCAACTTCCGGACCCACTGCATACAAAAGCATAGCCCGTTGACGAGCTTTTGACTTTATATCCATTGCTGACAAATACCTTTTAAATCTTTTGAGCCATTGCTGCCAACGTTGTGCTACAGTACTAATGTCCATTGTGGGGTCAAATGGTGGCATAGGTTGTAGATTTCCCGCGCTTGCCATAACGACTTACTCCCGTTAACTGAATTTTTCCGTCACAAATAAACACCAACTGTTTGAAACCGCCAAAAATATATGATTTGTTCTTTAATATTACCGGTACGTCACAATTTTGTCCTCGTCGCCAAAGTTATGTATCGAAAATACGGTATTTATTTTAAACTCTTTCACAATGTAATTATCTCTGTATTCCGCCATTAGCATTCTCCCGCCTTCTACCATCCCAATACTTCATGTAACACTAACACAACACGTGCCAATCCAGGAAAGAACAGCACCAAACTAACATCAATTGAAGATTGGTATCCATGGAACAGACTTCTGATAGATGGAACACACAACTTAAATTGAGCCAAACATATCTTGCATAGCTATTCAATAATACGTTAAAGATTCAGAGGTTTTTAAAAAATATAACTTAAAGCCTGGGACAAACTGAGAAACATTGTTGTGCAAAAATGTTTGTTGTATTATTTATATTCGTGTTCTGCATTATTAATTTCTTTTTAAATCAATTGTTTATTTGTTTTTACAGTCGGTTAACACGAATATATCGAATATATGAATATTAGCGCACACCCCTGCCCCAATTATCGATCGCAAACCACCCTGCATCAAATAATAGGAAATCCTTTTGCTTTCCGCGACAATTTTTTTTAAGTTAAGCTAAGGTTTTAGTATAAATAATATTTAATTTGTTCCTTAATCATGGGAATTGTATATATATTTATTATTTATAGTTGTATGTATATTTATTTATCATGCGTCCTGTTTGATACAGGATTAGAAGTGATTTTTTAACTCACACAAATTTGTATTGAATTAGAATGTTAAAACCAATATTTCAATAAATCAATTGATATAATTTAGCATACAAGCAAGCGTAGTTTTCAGTGTGTTCCGGGAAATATTTAAGAGCATGTATTTATTTGTTAATATTACAAATTTTGAGCTCTATTCCGTGTCTTTTATTTGTGGTTTTGACATAGTAAATGAGGGAAAACCCACAGGGAAAATCCATTTTTGTTATCTGCACGTGCGCAGTGGGTCAGGGTTATTTCAGATCCGTCAGAGCACCTCCTGCCCGCAGGCTAATTGTATATTGACTAGTAACAACTATTTCAACGGCTTTTTTCGTTTTAAATATTTTTGAAATGTGTTTAAGGATGAGTAATATGTTATGAACGAGAAAAAATTTTAAGGACGAGAAAAACTTTGAAAAAAATGTGAAAAAAAACATAAATAAAAAAGCGACTTTACGTGTTCTTGAACCAACGCTTGCTCTATCAATGAGGCACACAACGCCTCTACCCACTGCGCCAACGATGCTCGCTGAAAGAATCGTATCAAAAATTGTATATAAACCCTAACCCTAACCCCATCCCTAATCCTAACCTGAATTTAGGTGACTAGGTGCTCTGACGGATCTGAAATAGCCCTAACCTGCGCAGTGGGAGTTTGGCTGATGTGCACATGCGTATTTGTCACCAAAACAATGGCGGTTCGAACATTTCGGGATTGACTACCTCACGGGCGTTCTTTGTGGGTGACGTCAATATTTTTGGCATGCGGTTGCTCATACAAATTCGTTATTTCTTCGTAAATAATCGTAAGGCTATTCTCACTCACTGGGACTGTATCTACTTCACCAAATTTAGCTAAAGAGGGAGCGCGTAGCGCGACAATCATTACTCGCCCTTCGGGCTCGCGCTTTTGCTAAATTTGGTGAAGTAGATACAGTCCCAGTGAGTGAGAATAGTCTTACGATTATTTACGAAGAAATAACGAATTTGTATGAGCAACCGCATGCCAAAAATATTGACGTCACCCACAAAGAACGCCCGTGAGGTAGTCAACCCCGAACATTTCAATCGGCGCGAAATTAACAAACTTTGGAGGGAATTTTTTCCCAATTGTGCACCTGTTTCGCTTGGGAAGCAGCGCATTCTAATAAAGTGAGTTTTTATCTATCGATTCGTGTGAAAATTATGTAGTTCCACGAGGGGTGCAACGGAATTGCATCTTTTGGACGCTCATCCTACGGCCTATGTGTTTTTAATTTGGTCACACGGAAAAGAAGAGCTTGATCTCCTTTTAAAGTACATCAATGGTTAACATCTCAAACTATTTAACCATGGAAGCAGAAGACGAGCGACGTTTATTACCTTTCTTGGATGCTCTACTCCCTAGAAATACAAATGGTTCCCTGAGTTACTCTGTTTATTCAAAACCTACACGTACTGACTGCTATCTTAACTAAAGATCATCCCATCATCCTTCAATTAAATCTGAAAGTAACAACAGCAGCGCTAAACCTATCAACAGTGTTTGCCTACCATATATTAGTCCTGCATCCTGCGCTCCTCCGCTCAAACAAAATCAAAGTATATCACAGCTCAAACCACAAAATCCATCAAATCCTGTTGCCCGGTTGTCCCACAGAGAGAAGACCCATGCGAATCAGAAGCCAGGTGTCTATCGCATTCCGTGTGAATTCGAATTGGTTTACATTGGTGAAACCGGACGCAATCGGACCAAAGCGAGCTCCACACACGAAGGCATTTCTTCGGAAAGTAATTGTTGATACCAAGAATCTCGAGAAGAAAGTTCACCTAATGACTTGATCTCTTTCAACCATGGCCACTGAATGAGAAAAATACTTAGTACGAGAGCTGTTTTAACATCACGTTGGGCTTTTGCCTCTCCAAAATTTATGAGTTTGTGAAAACTTTTTATCTTTCCAAAAAGCAATTTCGCGCTTTTTAATGGCAAATTTGAGTGAATTTCCGGCCGTCGTTGTCTAGACCTGAGCTCCAGGATGGGAATATTATAGGTGCATTTATCACGAATATAGTGAAAACAAAAGTAGATTTGCTGGGGGTTGACAAAGTCAATGCAATCACATAATAAATACAGTTGCAGGCTTACCCATGTCATGTCCGTTGGACGATCTTTTTGTAATTGAGATGATAATATCGGATCTAAGTGCATGAGGAAGTTTTTATTTTATCAGATCATTTGTTATCATTGAATGTGTTAATATTTTCATTTGCCCATCATCTCATATTTGTTTGCCCATCATTTCACCATCACAATTATTTTTTTATTTTTAATTTTGCTGTAGCATGATTTACGTCGGGGTGTTTTTCGTTTGCTGGGTTCCCTGCTGTATTATGAATATGCAGTCTGTCGTACACTATCCAATTTTTGTTGGCTGTAAAACACGTCATTAAGCTATCAATTAGTTTTGTATGATTATATTTGTGTCCCTCGTACACTTTCTAGCGCCGTGTGACATGTCTCGTGGACCCTAGCTCTGTGCAATCCAATAATTATGCGTGTTTGGACCCAGGGGCGGATCCAGGATTTTTCGTACGTAGGTCAAGATTTTCTGACGTCATTCGGGGGGGGGGGGGAAAGTACTTCGAATTATGTTAGTTATTAAATATAGGCTAGTTAGAGAAGCTTTAGTGATTTTAGATTCACTCACAAATCATTTTCTGTGACAACTATATTTTCACACCATATATCAGATTCAGATTACCAATGATTCAAATTACAATCAATCATGATGTGAAATGGATAGGCTGGCTTGTCTGGGTAATTCTATATGGCATCCCCATATTAGAAAAATTGAATAAGTTAGTTAATGACATCTACAATTTATTAGTCTCGCAAAGGGATAACCATCACTGCAGGATGTAAATAAATAATCGCAAAAGTAAGAAAGATAATAAATAATGAGTATACTAAAAATAGTTAACTTGTATACACAAAATAATGTATACTTGTATATACAAAATAATGAACTTGTATAAATTGGACCAAACTTACGGTGAAGCTTTCAGAAATCTGTTTCAGAAAAGGATGTCACACAAGATCTAGAGTTACGGCTACTAAAAAACATCTAACTTTAATAAGTTCAAAGTTTAAGTCTTATCCTGAGTGTCATGTGGATCGTTGTACAGTAAAGAAAATAGATAGTCGTAGTGGCGTACAGGCTCATGTTTGCCAGGAGAGGCAAGCCAGAAATGTAGCCCCCCCCCCCTTCCCTCCTTGCAATCGTTGAATGCACATGTGTTCTATGCTGGTCGTACATGATCTTGAGCACTAATGTCCTTGGCAAACTTTGAAATCAATATAATTCCTTAAAAGCAATTTTTTTGTTTTGACGGCATATTTAGTCCTTTTAGACAAAAAACTGTGAATTGCTTTGATGCTTAAATATACTAGATATTTGGATGTATTTTATGCTTTGGTGAACTACTGAATGGAGCTTTATGATCGTCGTAAGATTTTTATTATATTGAATGGAAGTAAAAATTATGCTCAAAACCAAAATGCTTGGCGAACTCATTGTAGGAAGCGTATATGGGCTAGTATAACTGTCATTTCTGACATATTTTGCACCTTGCATCATACGCACTATAAGTTCTCCAGGGAAGTGTTTACTATTTTGAAATGCTGTACTCATAAGTAGTGTACTCATTTAGAAGTACAACATTGTATAAATATCTCTCTCAGACAATCAAATCATTACCACGTTTCGGCTCATTACTTAGGAACCATTCATTATTTATGGCCGGGGGTGGGCTGGTAACATCTACCATAAACCAAAAAGAAACTTCTTGACCACCCTTATTTAAAAAACAAAAACCCATGACCCCCCCCCCCCTTGATGAAAATACAAATATATATTAAACTAGCCCTCGATTTCGTATTTACATTCATATTTTATAATCAATATTAGCTTTGATGAACAAATTATTCAATAGCAGGTGACACCCCCTAACCTACTGGCATATTTTTTGTGACCCCCCCCTCAAATTGCCTAAAATTTTGGATGCACCCCCCCCCTACATTTTTACCAGCCCACCCCCGGCCATAAATAATGAATGGTTCCTTAATATCTTATCTCTATATATAGCTACTTGCAGATTAAACAATTTAGTGATTCGGTATTCCTTCTTCCAAAATGGAAAAGTATACAATCTTTGTGTATTTATTAAAGTGACACGCAGTGTTTTTGCTGCCCTTCCTTTCGAAATTGTCCTAACAAGTGACGATAAAGAACAAACCCAGGTTGATGCTTTGCTGTTGTTCCAGTGTTACTTGGCTTTTTACCCTTGCATTTTACCCTTGCCCTTGCCGAGGACACGTATTCGAATTAGAAGTACAAACTAGTATGTTTGAGAAAGGCGGTTTCGAAAGAGGATCGCAACGACGGGCTGAATTATTTCGCTAATATAAAACGTGCGGCAGACTGAGTATGTTCTTACACGACACGGAGTCATGAATGCCCAGTTAAAAAGGAAGCAATGTTTATCCATGCTGAAAAGAGTGAACTCAATTTATATGTGACAATCTAAAAGCAAATAACTTCAAAAAGCCGTACAATCGACATGATACTAAAACAAAATCAAATAGGTTTCTACTGATTTTTTATTGATTTCAATTATTTTATCACAGTGTGCCACAAATTACATCCAAGTAGTGAAATCTATAAATATTGAACGATAACGAGGTAAAAGCCCCGTGTTTGCATAAAGCCAAAATGGAAGCAGCAACTGCAAATTAATTTTGGAATTGTTTTAGTCATATTTTCTATTTGTTCTTTTTCAAAAATACTCCATCGAAAACGAAGTATGAGTTCATAAAACATAACAGTACTGTACGTCTTAAATCCAGGTGAAAATATTAAATCTCGGCACATATTTGGCAGTAACGCGCCAACTACGACGGCACAAACAATAAAAGCGGACTTGGCTTCAAAGACGACTGTGAAATTTTCGGTCCATTGTAGTTAGAGTCCACCGGATTTAGACTCCACTGAAAGTTTGGCTTTAACCTTTTAGGCTTTACAATTTCTAGTTGTTATAACAAATATTGTTCTGACAGCCAGACAATTATTGTAACTCTCATACCATTTTTAGCATAGGGTGGCACCACTTTAGTCATGTTTGGCTACAGTTCTACCTGCTGTTGTTGCAGAATTTATTTACCTTACTAGGTTGTGTGCGAAATGTTTGTGGTGTAATTTACATCAATAATTTACTGTTAAAAATTCTGCATGAATAATGAATGTTAGTTATTTTCTGCTTTTGTCGAAGCCTTCTTCACCTGATCCGACAAATTATCCAGCTTAACATTTTCCAAAAGATCCAAAACCTCGCCTCTTCCCCGCTGGCGGTTGTTTTTCTGCTCAACCTTAGGAATCGTCGCCTTCAATTTCTTAAAACTTTCACTGTCGTCTTCACTCGACTTTATTTCTTTTCGAATACACTCCACCTGAACATAGCTGTCGAATTCTCCAGCATTCCATCCAAGCGGGTCCATCGTAGCATGGGCTTCGGTGACGATTTCAATCACTTCGCTAAAGTTATTCCTGAAGATTAACATCTTGTTGTGAAAATTTACAGTGCTCCCGTGGTTGTCAAGCAGTTCACTCTCGACAAGCGAAGGAGGGAACGCGTGGTCGTATTTTCGCCAATATCGTCGGGCTGTATCTCTGTTGTCGTTTTTGAAGTCGAGTAGCTTGAAAGGAAAGCTCGTCGTTGCCTGAAACCGCAATGCATTTTTATTTCTTTCCATGGCATTGCCGCGAAGTTGGGGCCACCAGTCTTCGTTTATTTGGACGGCGCGAAGCATCACCATTCGGAACACTGCCGTTGCAATTTCTCCAAACGCCGAAGCTCCCTCGTCCGGCCTTGCATTTTCTCCACCAAAAGTAAATATGTTGTTGTTGCCATCGACATTGCTCTGTATTGCTTCAAGCCAGGAGCGTTGTTGATTCGTTATCTCCAGCCGTCCTTCCTTTTCAAGGTCTGAAAGTGCATGAAGAGCAATATTGTAGCCGGGATCAATATTTACAAATATCAAATCTCCTTCCATCATGAGGCTTTCCTGACATGAAAATATTCGCTTATTTCCCTTTACTTGCTCGCGCTGGTGGCAAAGATAAAATGGAAGAACGTGAACTTGGATAACTTATTTATGTAACATACCTGACTGTTTTGTGTAAATAAGATACCGACTAGTCCGCAAGCATGTTAAAAACATGAGGCTGAATCATTAGTGCTAATGGCAAGGTCATGTAGCTAAGTGTTGGAACAAGCTTGGTAGTTTAGAGTGAAAATAACCAGGGACGCCGGAACTGGGGGACAAGAGGGCAGATGCCCCCATTGTCTTTTGCTGGGAGGGCAAGGCAACAAAAGTACCTTTCAAGTAAAAACAGTTTCACGTTCCAGCGTCCCTGAAAATAAGACAGTGAACGATAAATCCGTATGGCAGCTTTCTCGGATATAATATTGATACGGTATATAGCTAACTGGTTTTTATCGAAAATAATCCAAGATGGCGAACAACGTGCTAATTAAAGTTCTTTTGTAATTAATAAATATCTTGAGAGCTAAACAATCATCGAAAAAGATTTTTCTGCTAAAAAATGTTATTCAAACAAGGGAAGCTAAAATCTTACTGCCAACTCTCTTAAGGTTGCAGCATAAGGCTTAGCAGCCATTTATATTTTGATTTCGATATTGGGTATTCCAAAGATTTCGCATATTGAATGGATCTGCAAGAAAAAAATCCTCAAATTGTATTGACAAAACGTGTACAGCATTAAAATTCGAAATATTTCGTCTTTAATCAACAAATTATAATCAAATAGAATGAAGACATTATTTAAAGTATGTGGACAAAAAAACGAAGCTGCATGATTACAACATTACATATAATTATACCATGTATTAGGAGGAGAGATAATTAGGAGGAAAATCACTGCGCTAGCTGAGACGTATAACACCAAAGCCGGAGAAAAAGTGTGAAAACGAAAGTACTTTAACTCAACTCGGCAAGACGAAGGCCTACTCTTCAAGAAACCATAAGTAGCGTGATTAGAAAAAAACCCAGCTAAGCAAGATTTTTTTCTTCCAGGATTTTTTCTTATAAAGAAGAAGAAGGAAAAATGTTGTAGAGAGCAGTGAAAAGTAGAAAATGTCCGAGCCTTTCTCGTTTAAATCGTTTACGCAAAAAACAGTTTGCTGATGAAAACTTCTATATGATTTTTTCCGCGATTAATTGGCACGAATCATAGCATATGTTGATATGATTATCTTAACTTGGAATTATGTAGCTAACAAAGGTAGTTTTCGCACTTAAGGCTAATAATAAGATTATGTATAGTCACAAAAAGCCTCAAAAATCAACCACTTGGGTCATTCAAACAGAGGTGTTCAATGCATTCATAGCAAACCAAAATGGAGTTTAAGTAATAAGTGCACCGATTTTTTGAAATGCACCTACCATAAACATGTTTGGTGTATGTTCCTCTGCAGAGAACAAAGGAATTCCGACAAGCATCAACCATATTCTTTTGTCCTTCACTAATAATTTGGTTGCTTGTATAGGAAATCCAATTTAGCATCTTTGTCTTCATTTGCAGGTTGCATCACATCAGAAACGCCTTTATACTCAACATCCGGGAGCGGCTTATACGACAATGCAAAAACCAAAAATATTAATCCCAAACCAGGAAAGTCATCATTGCATGTCAGCCAAATGAGTCATAGAATATAGGAACAAAATAGCTATAGTATCACTTGCATTTCCTGAGTACCTTAATCCAGTCGCAAGACCAAGTACTTGGGCGAAATACTCCCGTAAAGCTACAACACTTACACATTCATATAATCCACATGCTAATCCAAGCGATGACGATTTAGTCCCGCTAATAGAGAGCTTAAGCTTCGCGTTTAAACGTGAAACGGCAAACGCCAGACAAAGAAAGAAAGTTAATATAGGAGGCGAAGAGCAACTAAATTATCGACTATTCAAAACGTTATTGTATAACCGAAATTAAGACTTAAGAAAGAAAATCTAAGACGTACAAATTACACGAAAATACTGTCAAGAAATTTCGACCCTTACCGTTTGCCGTTGACCGGGAACGTGAAGCTTAAGCTCTTTAATATTTTCACGTTTATTGGCTGCGAAAACAACAAATTTCTGAAGAAATGAATAATGATCATAACTTAAAATAACTTGAAATTTGAATAGCGGCACTAAATTGTTGGGCTGGCTATGAACCTATGCCACTGCATATGCTGCTTATTACTTGATCCTTACAAATCTAAATTCCTGTTGGTTCTTGTGGAGTTTCCGCAGTAGTTTCTTCAGTAGTTCTTTTTACTCAAGGTTGGATGAAAAAATCATAATTTTTGCTGAAAAATCGAAAAAAATATTTTAAAGGCATGACATACAACATATTTCTATCATTTACAATATTATATAAACTTAGTACATTAATTATTACATTACAATAAACATAGTACACTACAATTCACGAGCAACAAGTACACAACACATTACATTACAAAATGACACAATACAATACGACACAATGTGTAACATTAAATATAATAGAATTCAATTAGTAATATATTTAATAACCAGACCCCCACACAGTGTCCACCAAACACAAAAAAGGAGGAAAAACCTTGAGATCGAGGTGCAAAAATAGAAAAAGCCTACAGGAAATATCTGCATTTAGTGAACAGAAATAAGGGATTTGGATATTATCTCTCAGTTCTACTACTTCTCAGATACGTTTTGAAGCTATGGAGTGTACTAGCGTTTTTAGTTCTTTGATCTAAATTGTTAAAGTCAATAGAAGCTTGGTAGGTTGGTCTTTGTTTCCCTTTGTTGCTGTTCACTCTTGGTAGATGTAGGTCGTTACTTCTTCTTGTGTTGTGGTTGTGTATACTGATATTTTTGGTCAGGTCAAAGTCAAAGTCTACTAGCCCATTGACACGTTTGTAAATGAAGATGCATCGGTGGTTATGTCTTCTTGTCTTGAGGGTTGTCCATTTAAGTCGTTTTAAGGCGGTAGTTGAGAAATATCGTGGATGTTCATCAAGAATCAACTTCGCAGCTTTGTTCTCCAGAGTTTGCAGATATTCCATTAACACAGTATTGTTCTTATCACCCCAGATGGTGTCAGCATAGTCAAACAGTGGGAGGATCAGCGATGTATAAAGGACACAACGTGTGCCCAGATCTAAACAATCCCTTATACGTCGTAACACTCCGCGATTCTTTGATTGACCATGTTGATCAAGTTGTCAATATGCTCGTGCCAAGAGAAATCTTCACTGAGAGTAATTCCAAGATATTTTATTGACCTCTCGCGTTGTATCTTTTTACTTTGGACGGTGATGGTAACGTCAGAATTGGACAGGCTTTGTTTCTTGTTGGAAAAGATCATGAACTTGGTTTTCTCGTTGTTCAAAGTAAGGAGGTTGTTATTGAGCCAGTGTGAGACTGATTCCAAATCTGTGTTAATTTTAGATTCAAGGTCTGCCACTGTTCTTGCAGAGTGGTAAAGTAGGGTATCATCAGCATACAGAATTGATTTACAATGAGTAAGACATCGAGGCAAGTCATTGATGTACAGCAAGAAAAGTAGCGGTCCCAATATGCTACCTTGAGGCACACCAACAGTAACGGTTTTGGATCTGATGTCGAGTTGTACGCGATTTGATCTGATGTAACAGTTGAACGCGATGATAAATATGACCAGAACCAGTCGACGACAGGATTTGAGAAGCCAAGATTTCTTATTTTTGAAATTAATAAGCTGTGATCTACTGTATCAAACGCTTTTCGTAAGTCAATAAAAACAGCACCTGTGATCATTTTGTTGTCCATATTTTGAAGTATTTCTTCGGTCAACTGTGTCAAAGCAATGTTCGTAGATAGCTTAGAGCGAAATCCAAATTGTTCTGAAGTGATCAAATTGTTTTGCTGGAGGTACTCGTATACTTGTTGATGTACTATGTGTTCCAGTATTTTACTTAAGATTGGTAGTTATAGGTCGATAGTTATAGGAGATGGTGGGTCCTTTGATTTATGTAGGGGAACAATCTTGCCCTTTTTCCAGATATCGGGAAAAATATCTTTGCACATAGATACAACATTGCAAGACACATCCAAAAACATTTCTAATGTTGTTGCTGTGTTTACACTGTTTACCCCATGTAGTATCCGTGTGCAAAATCTCATTGAGCTTGAGTGAATGACAACTGAGCTATGCTCGTTTATGTATTTATTAAGGGTCGTGGCTAAAGGGGATGCACGAGAGGTAGGTTTTCAAGATGGCGGCTGTTTTTCAAGATTCTTAAAACGAGAACGAATCAACAACCAGAACTTGATAGCATTCCTAAAGCTTACCCTAACCCTAACCCTAACCCTAACCCTAACCCTAACCCTAACCCTAAACCTAATCACAATTTAGGAATGCTATAAATGTCTGGTTGTTGATTCTTTCTCGTTTTAAGAGGCTGTCTCTGTAAGAACCGACCGGTGATTCTCAAATTGAAAATCAACCATGTCCCATATTTTTGTCATTTGTTAGGCTTACTAAGCATACCTTGAAATCATACTCAGAATTTTTCCACTTCTGTATTTTCCTGAGAAATTTATGTTTTTGCGCTCACGCCAAACAATAGCGATTTTTACGCTTCAGTTAATGCGTAAATGACGCGTTGAAATTGTCTTATTGCACAGTCGCGTGAAGAAACCTTCGAATTATTTTTATATATCTTTAGAAATCACTGTTCCAACTTCACGTCACTAATTTTATTTGGTTCGAAACGCATTTAATTCATAGCTTAAACAGGGTATGCTTTTGAGCTATTTACCATTATCGGCTGTGCTGTTAAAATTAGCTTATTACGAAATCGTTTTACCTAAAAGTGGCACCGCTTACAAACTCTATCTCCGATTGGTTTGGAAGTGCCAATGGTGTACTATATTCTTATCGAAAAACATTTGTGGGGAAGTAATTCAAAGACATTTTAATCGCGGCACAAAGTTTACTATTTTCACCCAAATTAGGCCGAAACCGGAAGTGACAAACCAGACACTATTTATAGCATATTTATTCTCTTGTGTATACTTTGGAGAATAGAATGATTTTAAATGTTTATGAATAATATTTTCATCGGAATATTAAGATTTGATATATTGTCTAGGTAATGCCGTGAATGTATAGGCAAACAACTGCAATAATCCAACTCAACTTATATAATCTTTGACTTTGCCAACTCAAGTCCACTCGTGCGCGACAAATTACAATGCGGTTGTAAAAAACTTAAAAACATTTTGTCGTTTTTGTTTACTCTATTAATATATTTATAGAAAAATATATTTGTGGCCGGTTGCATGTTCGAAACGTAAATAGAGCAATTCAATGGTTAGTTCCTGATATAATCTTAGACACTATAACTTGTATTAAACTAGCTTTCAAAAAATGTTCAGTTTCTAAAATCGCTCATCAAGTTGTACTTATGGACAGAGGCACTGGAAGATCGATAATTGGGGGGGGGGGGGCACGTATTCATATATTGGTGTTCTGCGTAATTAGTTCCTTTTCAAATCGTAATTTAGATTTTAAAATAAATTGTTTTCACAGTCTGTGAACACGAATATATGAACATGTGCCCCCCCCCCCTAATTATGATCTTCCGGCGCCCCGCCCCGCTTATAGTTAGACAATTTCAATTGAGATTTCAACTTAATTATTGTAAGTCTATAAACCATCACTGTTTGTGCAGAGTATTACTCATCAGTATGTCACTAGTTATTCGTCGGTACTTGAGCAGCACTGGCATTCAGTAATCATTTCTCCAACTTTGAAAATAAGGTCAGACTTTCGATCTCTTGACTTGAATGGTATCTCGAAATGCTCACATATGCTTTTCAACATGCCAACATTAAATAGACGAAGTTTATCATTTTTGTAATATTGACATAAATCATAAACGTCATAGATGATAGGGTGCTGAATTCCTATTTGATCCAAAACGTTGTTTACTTGGCAAACCCTCTCCTCAATTTCTACTTCTGAATCATCTACGTCTTCCATTGGGTCAACAGCCTTCTCATTCTCCATTTCTCTTCTTTTTTTTCTGGCAGCAGAAAGACGAGAAAAAAAGCTTTTGATTTGGTTTGATGTCAGCCATTCCTCGCGAGAAAATCGTCTCTCGTTATTTTCATTTCTACACTTACGCATGTCAGCTTCTACGTCACTCGAGTTGAACTTACAACCAGTTTGCTCACCAATATCAAACTTTGCTGTCAAATAATTGCGTACATTCGTACTGAATCGGGAAGATGAACTGAACTTGCTTAGAGCCCAGCCCATTTTGTTCTCTGGGGCTGTGCAGTGACTTGTCGACGTGACAAATATGTCACTTGCATCTGATTGTTTTCCTTTGTGAATAATATCGATAGTTTGAAATTTTTCGGACCATTTCTTTCTCAAGCTGTCGTACAGTGTCTCGTTTTCAAGAGTATTGGTGTGTTTTCCCGCACTGAGATGAATTTCTAGATTTCTGAAACATTTGAATGCATTTTTACATCCCGGAACGGTACACTCAATTAAACAATTTCGTTAACTTCCACTACCATTTGTTTATATTCTTTCATGGTCCTCATATCAAACTCAAAAAATCCATCATCTTCCTCAATGTCTGTCTGTTCTTGCTTTTTGACAACAATATCTGAGAAGGGAATGAATTTTCCTTTCCCGATACCATATGCTTTTCTGACTCTAAGACCTTGTTCTTCTATCTCAAAATTGTGAAAACTGTTGAAGTCTTTCGTAGGTTTTACTTCAGCTGACAGTTTTGACACGTCCACTTTGTTTACCGAAGCAGTAACTCCACTAACGGGATGCTCAAGTAGTGCTTTTCTCATGTCTTTTGCACTTAAAATATCGTGGCCCTCGTTACAATATCTTCGAATCGTTAGTTTCATTGGGCATAATATCCGATCACAGATGTCTTTACCATTTTGTGGTTCAGAGTAGTCGTAACTAACTATCTTCACCCCGACTCTGTTCCCGATATCTTTTAATGATGCTATTAATAAATTGTTATGATAACATCCAGCTTCGTCAGACCTTATATAAACATTTTTTATGCTGGGATGTCGCTCACAAACATTTTTTAAAAGATTCTCAAGGATTGATGCGACGGCATACCAATCTTGGGAGCAAGAATCTATTAAATGTGTGTACGTTGAGACTTCAATCTTAGCTGTCTTGTCATTTTTTGTAATTACACTACTTACATGCCAACTGATACCTTTTTTCCCATACCAGTCGCACTGCTTTTCTCGGTGCCTCAACTGCAGGAATTTCATTGCCCAATCAATGACAATTAGAGCCGAATTTTCGCCAAGCGATGATAGGACCTTCTGTTTTGCCGCTTCTTGATTGCATGATCTTAGAACATGGCATTTCCATTTAAAAATGTTTTCTTTTGCACGTTTTAAGTCATAAAGCAAGTCGTCTCTTTGCTCACAGGAGAAAAATTTGTTAGAATTCTTTTGAATCGTATCTTCGATATCACTGATCACCTGTTTCAAGTCCTCACATCTCTCACAAAAAAGCAAATGCTCGTGATCGCACGACTCCTGGAGCAATTTATCTGATGGATCACTTAGCGCAAAACACCTGCAATGATCAGGACATGGACTTTCTTCGTTGCAGTGGACTAAATAATCAGATTTCAAATATACTTTGGCGGAATTTAATTTTTGTACAGTTATTTCAGCCCATTCTTTTCCCACGCCTAGTTCTTCCATTTCGAAGACGATTTGTTTCAGCTTTTCGAAACCTAAAGAACCGTCGGCAGCGATATTATCAACACCGTGCAACGATTTCCTCTCACTTGCTTCCCTGATTTTCAAGATCCGGAAAAGTGTGGCGCGACTGAGTGGCATGACTTTTTGCTCATCGCAATATTGCATGTATTGAGAGATCAGTGTTGATCTTGTGACATTGCGTATTACATTAGGAATTGTTAGCTTTGATCCCGAATCTAATTTGATGTTTCTTGTTCCAAACGCCACATCTTGGTAGTAATGAGGCTGATTTGCAAAATCAATAAAGTGGTCTAGCTTTGTTCGATCTATTCGAATCCTGTTTTGCTTGATTTTCTTTACTTCGTTACCCGGCCCATTTGCGTTGGCGTGTGCCCTCGCTTTCTTTATTTGCCATTTCGTTATTTTTCCGTATGGCTCGTGTAGTTTTATCAGGGTTTCTGTTGGATACATGTGCGCATAATTGCTTAGAATTTGAAGCTTTGCGTTTCTGGTGACGGCAAGTTGGTATGCAGACATGAGTGCAACAAGATCATCGGACACTTGAGGTTGCGAAGAGTATGCTGTCGCACTGAATAATTCTTCTCCAGCGTTAGGCGCAATAGCATCACAGACATTCATGCAAGCTTTTCTTGCTGTTTCAATATACAAATCTTTTTTAGTGGTCGGCGTGTCGTTCCAGGTACTGGTTAGTTGAGATGTCAAAGTAGCTGGTTCATCAGATGTGAGCGATGCTATACGAGTTATTGCTTCGTTGTAGACTTCTACAGAACTCGGTCGCTCATTTTCACTGGTGGAGGAGGAATTTGAAGACGCCATCCAACAGCCGGGTGTCCACAGTGGAGTCTCTTTTATATTCTTAGCGACAGGTGTGTCATCTCCGGCAGGGGTTCCGATTTCAACGCATAAAGGTTTGAGTAACACTTTCGCCAATCTACAGGAGCAAAGAAAAAAAAATTGGTTGTTTCTGGTTGTTTCCGACCTTTATCATGACCACATATAACTTGGTTGCTCTAGACTAAGATAAGAAAACCAGCCCTTTATATAATTACATGCACCATCTACTGCTTCTTCTTTACCTCCATTTTCCCGTCCTTTCATGCTTTTCCCTCCTCACCTTTTTGTCCGAGTCCACTGCTCTGACATTTTCCACCAGAAGAAGCGCAAATAGTAGCTACAGCTACAGTTACGTGCACCCACCAGGGGTAGCCTAACATAAACAGGTTACTAATTTTTCAGCTGCCTTGCCGGTGTTAGACGAAATGTGCTCGATTTACGCGAACCCACTCGAACCTGTTTAATTAGCTCTATTTCCAAGTGGAAATTGTGGTTTTGCAATGTCCGAGGGGTCCTCACTCCTCGATACCTTGATTCTCTACCCAGTTAAACATACCTTTCAGTGACCTCTTCCTCGGCGTGCTCACTGTCAGTTTCTACCGGAACTGGCCTAACCCACGTGCTCTGCGTCTTCATTCTTTTCAAATGGGATTTTCGACATTCAGTACAAATTGCTAAGAAATTAATGTATACATATATACATACATACATATACATGTATATATACATATATATATATATATCTATATATATATATATATCTATATATATATCCATATATATATATATATATATATATATATATATATATATATATATATATATATATATATATATATATATATATATATATATATATATATATATATATATATATAGACCAGTGCTTTGTACTTTTAATATATGACAACGCACCTTCAACCACCAATATTAACACCTTATGTCTTATTTTCTGATGTACATGTAACTTACGTGATCCAATATGAACGGTTTTATCGTACAAGGTTTGGATTTCTTTTGCCGTCTGTAAATTAATCACGCGGTTTCCTTTAATGTTTCGCGGACAGCCTCGATGGATAGGATATTGACAAGATCTAACTGGGCGCCAAAACCTTCCAAGGTTATGACGGTGCTTGGGGCAGATTTTCATACATTCCAGTTGCTTGTCGGTGAGGTGAAATAAGCCAGCTCGAGCTAGTATAAGCTGATATTCCGCGAGACATTCTCGTGATAGATGACAACCGGCAAGATGACCACTTACGTCGTCATTGCAACCACGAAGCGACACATAAGCTGATGTGCCACGATCACTTCCACATTCGCCAATATTACGATCATGCAGAAAGCATTCTTCTTCCATAATTCATTCAATTATAATTGTACTTTAATTTTGTAATTTAACGCGTGAGATGAGAAATGTCGCTTGGAAACGACTTTGATCTTAGACAAGGAACGACTTCGGTCTAGACAACGCAGGTCTAGACAAGTGGCGACTCAGTGTAAGCAGAAGAAACCTATATATAACTAACCGAGTTATTTATAGCTTGCTAATTATAGACGCTTGCTATATCAGGTAATATATAAAGATATATATAAATATATATAGATATACGCGTCGCAAAATCATCTACTTTAATCATATAAATGTTTTAATCAAAGTTGCCGTAGGAAATAATCAATTTTTACTCAGTTAAAATCACTTCAATATTTCCAAGTTTATTTAATCTTCCGTATAGGAATTGAGTTCGACACTGGAGTTCGGTTGCTACAGTTGTTTACCCAGACATTCACGCCGGTCACAAGTCAGTCGCTCCAATATAAGCAACCTGAGAAATGTTTATCTTACTATTCCGATATAAATATTATTCATAAACATTTAAAAGCATTCTATTTTTTGAAAGAAAGCACAATGTATACACCAGAGCACAAATATGCTATAAATAGGGTCTGGTTGTCACTTCCGGTTTCGGCCGAATTTGGGTGAAAATAGTAAACTTTGTGCAGCGATTAAATGTTTTTTGAATTATTTCCCCACAAATATTTTTCGATAAGAATATAGTACACCATTGGCACTTCCAAACCAATTGGAGATACAGTTTGTAAGTGGTGCCACTTTTGGATGAAACGACATCGTAATAAGCTAATTTTAACAGCACAGCCGATGATGGTAAACATCTCAAAACCCTACACTGATTAAGCTATGAATTAAACGCTTTTCGAACCAAATAAAATCAGTAACGTGAAGTTGAAACAGTGAATTCTGAAGATCTATAAAAATAATTCAGAGATTCCTTCACGCGACTGTGCAATAAGACAATTTCAATGCGTCATTTACGCGTCAACCGAAGCGTAAATATCACTATTGTTTGGTGTCAGAGCAAAAACATAAATTTCTCAGGAAAATACAGAAGTGGAAAAATTCTGAGTATGATTTCATGGTATGCTTAGTAAGCCTAGCGAATGACAAAAATATGGGACATGGTTGATTTTCAATTTGAGAATCACCGGTCGGGTCTTACAGAGACAGCCTCTTAAGAATCTTCAAAAACAGCCGCCATCTTGAAAACCTACCTCTCGTTCATCCCCTTTAGCCATGACCATTTATTAAGCCTACTTACCCAACTAGTGACGTCACAGCGTTTGCTGAATCAGCATTTTGTACTTTGTACATTTTTGCGAATAACCTCGGAACTAAAAGAGATAGTCTATTTCAGTAAACGGCCAATCGACTTACTTTTTCATGCTCTTTTACATGAAGCAACAGCAATTTTTTATTACCAATACTGGCCAATACCCCTTTAATATAATTTTTTATTTCATTTTTCCACTTGCAAAACCATATTTCGTCCTTCCACAAATTTACTATAATCTTCGTTAACATTCCCAGCAAGCGAACCGGGATAGTGAGAAAATATAATAAAAGTTTTCAACTGACAGGAGCTATCCAGAAGAAACGTTCCTGTGGAGTATAAATAAAATTATTTCAGTTTATATTAACTCTTTTCATAACATTGACTGAAATGCACCAAATGGCGCACAATTCTCATACAAATACTAGAAGTTTACGAGAAATTGCCCAACCACTTTTAACAGAAATCGCTAGAGAAAGAGGTCGGGGAGGTAAGTTACATATTTTCGTGATTGATTAAAAAAATTTGCTCGAGACCCTCACAAAACACTGTATAATCTGTTTATTAAAGTCGGAATACAGAGGTGGTTCAATAGCTCATACATGCACACATGTATTATTGCAAGATTTGTTAATTTCTTAAGCTTGATGAGTTTCAACAAACTTCAAGAGTTAAGATTAAAAATATAATTGAACAGAGCAATGTTGGTGCTATATTCAATGAAAGATTAACGCTACAAATCAATTAACTCTTGTCAAGGTGTAAACAAGATGATTTATAGAGCTAAATGGGGATAGTTTTTGTAAGCTCAATGGATTCCTATGATTTACTTACCTTTAAAATTGGCTTTGTGAAAATTTGCATTTAAAAAAATGACATTGCATATACCAGTTTGTAATATACAATTTACAATTTTTACAGTAGAATGTTGAATTTGCATATGGCAAAATGAAATTTTTCCACATTTTTACAGAGACAGTTGTACCCAGTGAAGCACTATTGTCAGTGTAAGTACTAAACAATCTGAAAGTGTTATTTTGTTTTAGAGTTTCTCATTGTATTATTTATTGTATAATGTGACACCATAGGCTTTTGTAGTGGATATTAATATTGTAGTTAAATTGATATGCATGACAACATCATCTTGTGAATTTACCATGATTATGTTTAAAGAGGGGTTACAGTCCGTAATGTAAACAAACGTTTTATTTACTGGTACATTTTGAAATTCTATATTCGTAAAATATGACTTACTAAATGAATACTCGACACTTTTCTGGTTTGCTATGCTTATACATGAATGTAAACCAGAGTTTCAATTCAAAAAGAGTTCGAAAAATGTGAAATTTGGACAATGTTTATATTTGGTGGCCCACCTTTGTTATGGGCAGAACCGATGCGCAGAACGGACTGTAACCCCTCTTTAAATATTGCTTTTATTCTAATTATTATGCAAATAAGAGGTCTAGTGGGGAAGAGTTAACTAAATTCAAACCAAATTTTTACCTACATTAACCTTTGCGTTGAATAAATTTCAGGTTGCATATTGTTTTTCCTCAAACATTGCAACCTGCTTTAGATTTGGTTGATCGAAATTGTATCACCAAGGTTGTGTCTCCCAGTGGAAGAGAGTTGTTTCAGGTGATTAACGATTAATTAGTATGTTAGCGCATAATCGTCATCGGCACCATCATTACTAGTCTGCTAGAAAACTATAGCTGTTATTGACAGATTATATATGTCCCTTTGAAGTCATTTTGAGTACCGGTAGGTAGGTAGAAAATGTAAATTTACTTTTTTAATGTGAATGAAATTTTCAGTTTTTAAAAGTGGAAACACAGTCACAGATTAGGTTACCTTATCTGTGCCAATTACCTAATCTGTGACACCGCTTACATTATGAATTTGATAAAATTTCCAACAAAATTCGTAGACATATTCTTCATTTCTCATACCCTTTCAATACAAAACTATTATAGGACTTTGCAATGCCCCATTATGGGACTAATGTCCATAGATTGTGATAATCAGTCTTAAATGTAAATCACTTTGCAAAACATCATTTGCAAAATGGATGATTTTGCACTTGCAAAAAGAGAGGCTCACTAGGGTTTTTCCAGTTCTAGTTTTATTTATAGAGATCAGAAGTTGCCCATGCAAATGAAAGTGATACCAGGACCCCCATTGATAGCAGTAATTTTAACTGAAGGGGTTATCCTGTGTAAATATGTTTTAATAAATAAATAAATAAATTTATTTATTTTAAAATGACATTTTGATGCTGTCATGGCAACATTTTCAAGTTAAAACTAAACGTTTTTTAAGTGTCTCAGTTTCATGTGAATTCGAACCTAAATGTTTTTCAAGCATGTGAGTTCGTCATAAAGTTAAATAGCGTCAACAATTGCAAATTAGAACATAATTTACATATTTACATAATTACATTAAAATACATTTACAACTATATCTATAAATATGAGATATCAAATATGTTACATGACAATGATATTACAATCAGTTAATTCTAAAACTTTATAACTGAGTAAACAGTTTGGATTTCAGTGAGTCTGTGTAAGCACGTGTTGCTTACATAATCCGTATCACGCATATTACACATCAATTTATAAACAACGCACTGTTGGTTCACAAGGGGAGGCTTTTTCTGTGGAACGCGAAGGATAGAATCAAACGTCTTGCTAACATACACTTGCTGAAGTACTGTGACGCATCATATTTGCGGATTTTCGGTCTTTAAAAGACAAGTCTATTCTCAGAATGCTTTCTTTCCTGGCTTGATCTGGACGACGACTGGTTTTGATTGCTCATTTTTTTCGGCAATGTATTTGGCGATTGTGTTGTCAATGAGTGTTTTGGGCTACCGTAGTCCCGCTATCGAGTTGAAACAACTGGGTTTTTTTTACAGCCACGTTCAACAAGGTGGTTAGATCTGATCGTGTCAGGTATAAGTGGTAATTGGTGTTGAACCACTCATTTTCAAATGCTTTATCAACTAGAATTCGAATTGTTTCATCGAGGCGAACATTTGTGAAAAGCGAGGAAACATCAAATCACACCAGTAAATCATCTTCTCTTATTTCTTGCTCTTGTAATTCTTTAGGAAACTTCGATGGATTACATGTTAATTATGTTCTAATGCAATTAGTTGCGCAATTGTATGCTGAGGCGCTATTTAACTGTATGACGAACTCACGCGCTTGAGCACATTTAGTTTCAACTTGAAAATGTTGGTATGATGGCATCGAGACGTCGTTGTAAAATGAAATTATCATCACTTTCATTTGTGTCGCAAATTATTTCAAAATCTTTAGAAAAAAAATTAATTTGTCAAAGTCAACAAACGGCGGGAGTTGTTTTTCTGCTCGTACAGCTGACGAAAGCGCCAGTTCTTCGTGATACTGTAATTCTTATTGTGTTAAAACCAAATAGTATACAAAGCCGGCCTGGAAATAATTTTTTGCAATCTGCCTGTCAAAATGACCAGTACCATTGAGTTTGAGTCTGTCATAAAACAAAATGTATTAGTCAAGTGGTCATCCTACTGGTCTTTAAAAAATATACACATACAAACAAATAAGGTTAAAATCATTATATAGATATATATCCTCGCAATTTTTGACTCAATATAAAACAATTCAACGACTAAAACAACTATGACAGTATGCATAAAATTAGAAGTTCAGTTCGGTACTACCTTACTGACTAACCATTGATCATTCAAAAGTCCGAACGTCCAAACTTTTTAACTGTTGAGATAACTGGATAGATATGTACACTAAAAGTCCTCTTGCAAAAACCTGCAAAATCACTTGCTGCACTGTCAGTGTCACTGAAGATGCAGTTTGGAGATGCAGCAACAACAGCATAGCTAGAATCAGATGAGTCGGTACTGGTAGTGCCATCATTGTCAGATTCAGGAGTTAGTGATAATGGTGTGATATCAGTTACACCATTGAAGTCATCAACAGAAACATTCAAACTGGTATTGTTTTCAGACACATGATAATATTTAACTTTCTTTTTTCCTGATTTATCTCTCTTTCTTCTCTTCTGATTTGGCCGTCTTACTTTCTTGTTTAGCCACATCTGATCAACAACAGGAGTAGAATCAAAAGAAGCAAGAGGGGGACCATCCTCTACTATTCTGAGAACATTTATTAGCCTTTCCTCGTCTATTGAACATTTTTCATCATTCTTTGTTCTCCTGGGTTTAGAAAACAACCGTTTTATTTTTGCATCGCAGATTGGCGCAGAAAACAACAGCTGAATTAAAAGCAAAATGTTCTTCCATTTAGTAGAATACGACGAATCAAGCAAAAAGTCGCCAATTCTTCTTTTAGTTGGCTTTGCTTGATTGAAGAAAGTTTATTGTGTGACGTACCATATCGTGCCACTCATCAAGTATCTCTAGATCACAGGTGTTGGGACAGAGACCTTGCTTTAACAAAATCGGACAAAACTTTGCCAAAAGATCAGTAACCATATCATCTGCAAACTCAATTTCATCTTCTACTAGTGATTTCCAGTGTTCTGTATTTAAAACTTTCGCTACTGACTCTAATTCAATAGTACTGGCACCATCTAATCTTACATCTAGGGTAGAATGAATGGATTCTATGACAGTGTTCTTTGAAGCTTTTACATCAGCTACAGCTTTCTTGAAATTCTGAACAGGAAATTCAATTCCTTGATAAATGCGCGTGGTTTCCGTATTCTTCAGTTTGTTGAAAACATGCTTGACAGATGGAAGGTTTTCAAATGCTTTAGACATCAACTGGTCAAGGGATTGCTTTGATCGCTTAATGTTGTATGTAGTTGCAACACTGTCAATGACGTTATCTTGGAATGCTTTAGACAAAATTGCAGCGGGATGAGGGACGTCGATAAACAACGCAACATTTAGCAGCATGTGATTCGATTTCCATTTGTGCAAATACCCCTAGATTTTTTGACGGTCTGTACCTCGAATTTCTTTATCAGCACTTAAATTTTCTAAATGCTGCATGTAGACACCATATTTGTCAAGAACAATTCGCAGCGTTGATAGCTTAAATTCTATCCATCGCGTTCCAGAAGCACGCTTTGGTTTCATAGCACCTTCTTCAAAATGAAAGTCAAGTAAATCATGCAGTTGTTTTAGTTCATGCATTTTTTTGGCGATTTATGATACAGAAAATATAGCTTCGTCAGCATATCATCATCATTGTCTAATACCGTATCACTACAGTAAGTGCGTCTTTAAGAGCTAGCCCCAATTTATGTGCAACACACCACGTGTACACTAACCATGGAGCATTTTTCTCCAGAAGTGCTTTCACTCTATTTTTGTTGCCACTATTTAGGGATACACCATCAGCACCAAAACCCACCAACTGAGAATACAATTCATTTGGCAAGATTCCCAGTGACTTAAAGCTTTTTTCAATCGCACTCGTAATGCCCTCAGCATCTGCCTTCTTTATATCTTTTAACCATAAAAACGATAACTTGACTTCAACTTCGTGTGGATTTGACTTAGAGTGAGGGTCAAAATACAGAACATAAACAACTTCTTTCTCTGCAGTTACTGACTTGTCCGTGCTGCCATCTGTTAAGACACTGTAGAAATTTGCTTTCGTCAAATCTTCATTTAACTATGTTGAGCAATAAACTGAGCGTTGATATCAACAAACTCGGCTCAGTGTTTTCGGTTATTATAAGCATTACCCAAGTCAACACCGTGGTGTTTTTTCAGTGCAATTAAATCTTCGTAGACGGCAAATGGCAACTCTTTTTTGGCAACAAAATAAGCAATGTCAAACTTCTTCATAGTTTTCGCTAGCTGGGTTTCATTTAACCTTGAAAACCCATCTACTTACGCGTACGTTGACCAGGTTGATTAGGTGGGGATCTAACAGGATTTTCAATATTACTAGCTAGGTCGCCTCTTAAGTCCTTGACGTACGCATGTTGATGACATTTTGTTGCAGCATGATCTTTTGCATTCGATAAACGCAGATTACATGTCCCTTGTATCCAAGCATTACAAAAATCTCGATTGTGCTTTATTCTGTCTTCAAACTTTGTGCACACCATGCATTTTAATAAGTTTGACTTGGCTATTCTTGTTTTCTTCATGCTTTAACCACAAAAAGGCGTTGGATGCAGCCAAATCTTCGTTAATCCACTTCTTTAGGGTATTGGTTTTCAACGTTCTTTCAGGAGTTTTTTTGTGCGATGATAGCTTGCCCAAACCTTTACTTGTGCTGTCAGGTTTTGCTAAACTTGTAGCATCTGATATTGTTTCATTTTCTTTACTTTTATTGTTAAAAAACGATGTAATTTTTTTCGATATTTTAATAAAACAAACTTGGTTACTAATTCCCGCCAAAATTGCAAATTTAATTTCCACTTGGAATAAATTTGATCCAGAAATTTATTCGCACGATTTCGCACGATAAATAAGCAAAAAATGTTTTCCGTAATGGAAACACTGAACCATATAAACAAAAATGGTGCCGTCGGGAATCCGAAAAAGTAAAATCCTGAAAGTCGTGCAGAACTTTTTCATACGAGCATTTTTTTTCGAGCGATAAAGCATTGTCAGAAATATTATTGCACGAAATTATCGCCGAACAAAGTGACAGACACAATCAAATTTCTGCTGGTCAAAACACCAACAATGGCCGGTCAATGACCGTGACCGGACGCATATTTCCCTACCTGATACAAAGCCTATATATGTATCAGTATATATATTTTTGGTTCTTTTATGTAACATTCAGTAATATGTAAATAATTGTTTTAATATGGATTTCATCTTTTTCAAAATTATGAAAACGAATCGATAGAATGTTTTTAAAATACGCTGGTAAAATCACGACATCAGTATCGTATCACATACCGAATAAGAAAACATTTCACCGAAGGAAATTCCCAAAATTGCAAGAAGACGACGAAATTGACGACATATTTGTTGCCATAGCGACGACACTTCAACACACAGCAAGCATGATAAAGGTCTTAATGAAACTTTTCGTGAATTTTATTTTTGTATCTTAAAAGTTAGGGGAAATGGATTAGCTAGACGACTACTGTGCACTTTTGTACGAAAACCCTAGCAAGAGCCGGGATTGACTACCTCACGGGCGTTCTTTTTGGGTGACGTCAATATTTTTGGCATGCGGTTGTTCATACAAATTCGTTATTTCTTCGTAAATAATCGTAACGTGTGCGTATTGGGTCTATTCTCACTCTCTGGGACTGTATCTACTTCACCAAATTTCGCTAAAGAGGGAGCGCGTAGCGCGACAATCATTACTCACTCTTCGGGCTCGCGCTTTTGCGAAATTTGGTGAAGTAGATACAGTCCCAGTGAGTGAGAATAGTCTTAAATATATACCTTTTGCTAGTAAAGTTTAATATAGCAAAACAGTACGCTTACGTCTAAGTTCATTGTGACATATTTGCTACTTTGCTAGTGATATGAGTATGGGATACACAAAACACAAGCGTACCCATATCACTGTGACACCGTTTTGCAATCCCAATACGAACACGCTACGATTATTTACGAAGAAATAACGAATTTGTATGAACAACCGCATGCCAAAAAAATTGACGTCACCCACAAAGAACGCCCGTGAGGTAGTCAATCCCTAGCGCGCCACCTTGAATTTGCGAGTTGCGTATATGAAGAAAAGTTCTAATTGTAAATTAAATGTCTTTTAGGAGCTGTATTCAGGCATATTAGCTTGGTAGATACATAAATTAAACATGCGCAAAGCTGATTTTTCTTAAAAACAGAACATTTGTTCAACCTATTGAAGGACTTACACTGCGTGCCAAAGTTATATTCAAATTGATCTTGCTATAGCTCTGGTAGTTTTTATTAAAAAAATAGCGTAACTTGGTACGTTTTATGGCAGCACTAATACATGTTTAGATTTAAAATTTTGAACCGATATGCGCATTAGGAAACAAGCGGCGGCCATTTTTGTGATTCTTTGCCTATTCCAGGGTGCCAAATTTATATGCAAATCATTTCTAATTTCTTAAATATGGAGAAGTGCAGGCGAAGATAAAAAATATTACTTTTTAAGTATTTATTTGGGAACAACAACATGTATTACAAAAAAATCCCACTTTGCTTTCACAGTGCAATTAATAATTAATATAACTACCATTTTTATTAATGAGAGAAAAAACCTTTGATCCATTGAAAATGTCGAACGTTCAATTTCGTGGATGGATTTAAATCTGGAGAGTAGGCTGGCCATTCCATGATTTTTCCATGTCTGGCAAAAACACTATTCAAATATTCAGTGGTTAGCCTTGCAGCATCAGAAGGTGCATTATCATGCGTGAAAACCATGTTTTTCGGAATGCCAATTTCTTCTTTTTGTATCATGGGGCGAGGTGCTTCTTCAGGAAGTCCATGTAGACTTTGGCAGTCATTTTAACTCCATCTGAGACTCTGAATAGTCCAACCAGTTCATTACCAATGATTGAAGCCTAAAACATAACACCGCCCCCACCTTGCTGACGTCTGGTCCGTTCAGGACGTGGACCCTCCTTGCATACCATCCTCTCCTCCATCCATCAGGGCCATCGAGGGTCGCTCGACACTCATCATTGAACAAAACACTTTGGAAATTTACCCTCGTGTTATTCTTTGCCTAATCCGCCCTCTTCTTCTTGTGGATATCCTTTAATGGAGGGCGAACCTCTGGCTTTTCACATTTTCCAATCCTCCTCAAGACACGGCATCGAGTTGATTTTGATACATCAGGAACACCAGCCCTTTCAAACACTTCTTTGCTAGTTTGCAGAGGGTATGCCGGACTTCCTTCTTGATCTGAGGCATAGCTCGATGCGAAACAGGTGCTTGCTTACGAATTTTCTTCTTGTCAGAACGTCCATTGCACTGGCAGGGCTAATGACAACGGTACGATGATCACGGCCTAATTCTTTTGCTATTTCCAAGGTATCAGATACTTTACTGTCAAGCCGCTCAATTATTTTGAACTTCTCAGTCTCACTCAAAGCACGTTCACGCTGAAATGGGCAAAGAATCACAAAAATGGCTGCCGTTTGTTTACTAATGCGCAGATCGGTTTAAAATTTTAGATCTGAGCATGTATTAGTGTTTCCATAAAACGTACCAAGTTTCGCTATTTTTTATTCAAAACTGCGGGAGCTATAGCAAGAAGATCGGTGTGCTTAAAATTTTGGCACGCAGTGTAGAGTACAGCAAGTTTTTTGTAATTTTGAACAGCACTACAACACCTGACGAGTTTTTCGCCCAGTTAGCTCGAGCATTTTAATTGCGTCGATTGTGTTGGAAAACAACAATAATGTGTTTTGAAACTTTAAATTTCTTAATTCTCCAATTTATCATGTATATTAATAAAAAGATTTATACATCGACGCCCATTTCATTTTTGTTTCAAGTTTATACACCCCCTGTATGGCTACTCAGAATAGCTGTGGAACAAAGTATCTGAGTGTTTATCGCTCCTACAACAACGCCAACATATTTTCACCAACATATAACCATTTTTTAAGGTAAAAGGCTCTTCAGGGAAGATTTACTTCTGTCTTATGTCGTCAGAGTTCTGTACATGTCCTTCATATACATACTATGGTAAGTACTGTGTTGAACCAGTGTTTATATAATTTAGATGATGGAACGTTTCTTGTGTACCAATAGTAACCTTCTCTATGTACCTTAGTGTACCAATTAAAAGTGTTCAAATAGCACCTGTAGCTGAATTTTCCTCCCTTCTAGTTTTGATGAAAGAAGAGATACTAATGGTAAGTGTTGTACTATTTAAATCGAGGGCTTGATATAGGAACAAAACACAATATTTTAAGGTGGCTCCCTACTGTTTTAGTTCAAAAGTGCATTGTAGCCGTTAAGACCCTCGCATTTCCACATATTTCGTGATAAAAATATCAAATTCAGTACAAGTGTTATTGAAGTCTTACTGAAGATTTTATGGTGGTGATTGTGTGCTAAAAGGTTGTTGCCATGGCAGCAAATGGATTAGAACATGGCTTACCTTTCGTCTTCTTCCCACAATTTTCGGGATTTCCTTCGGTGAATTATTTTCTAATTAAACAAGCTGCATGGTATTGGTGTAATCATTTCACTTACACATTTTAAAAAAATTTAATCGAAACATTTTTTCATTATTCTCCAAAATGTTAGAAATCAATATTAAAAAAATCCCTTCGATTAAAATTTAAGAAAATGTTACATTAATTGATGAGCAAAATTAAAAAAAAAATTCACCCAAGGAAACGGACGAAATTTGCAGTCAAATTTCATTATATTTTTTGCTCTAACGTCATAAAATTTTTGAAATCACGCGTGGAATCCGGCGCAATTCATGGACAACAACCAGAACTGCGAGAAATGCGTGTTTTAATAGCCGTAGTATTTTGTCGTTTGGAATTTGTGGTTTAACTTAAAGAGATTAAGGGATTAAAAGACACTCATATTGCCAAAAAGAAAACACACCACTTAATAAGGCATCAAATCAAACCACTGTTTCTTAAATTTAGTCTTATCATTAAAAACAAATGCACAAAAATCTTTTCAAGACATTGGACTACCTATTTGACTTCACGGCCCAAATACATAAATCATGAAAATATTCACGATAGTCATAAGATTTTGTTGTTAAAACACGACAGATATCGTAACCAATTGAACGAGAAAACTTACATGAGTTACATAAGCTTCGGTAACATTTCAGAAAAGCCATGAAGTCGATAAAGACAATACAAAATGGTTCAGTCGGAGACGGAGTCCATACACTTTCGTAAAATTTCGAGCAACAAAAATTGCATTACCGGACATAAAAAAAGCGCCTAAAAATTGTTTTAAAACTGATTTAAAGCACCTAATACTTGAACTTGAAAACACAAACGATTGTAAGAAAGAACTGTCGTCTTTGTTGTGTGTAGAAACACAAAAATATCGGCAAAAACAATGTTTTCAACTTTGAATATGAAAAAATTTATTATAGCTGGCCACGAACATTCCACGCGTGATTCGCGCGGACGACGTCTGATCTCTATAAATCCGGCTGTAACTGAACAAAACCATAGGGAGCCACCTTAACAGGCCTTTTTCATATTATCTGTCAGCAAAACACTGGAAATTAGGAAATATTTCAGTACTGTAGCTTAGGTGTGCGTGCACGCTCTATCCTAAGCAGTTAGTTGTACTTGTATACTGTAAGTTTATATGGTTATACATGATAGAGGGTTGCCAATGGGGAAAGCAATTCATAAATTAGAAATTGAACAGGTAGAAGATTTTTTGACGAGCCAAGTCGTAAATAAAATGGTACCGGTGGGCAAAGTTCAATATCAGTATCAGGCCGTACGAAACATTACGGCCTGTCGGGCCTGACACTCTCTGGTTTTCTCTGTCCACAATCTGGATTTAGCCTTGATTGGTCTTTGGAGTAAACACATTTTAATCTGTCTTTATTGCCTAGTGCTAATTAGATTATACTATTTTTAGTATTTTGAAACATATATATTAACTATATATTTAAGAAATACAAAACAGTTGTCGTGTTTCCATAGAATTATAGAAACAAGAGAGGAATGCGCGAAAACGAGAAATTTAGAGTTCCTCACGCGTTTCCCAAGTGTTCCTATAACTCCACAGAAACACGGAAAAAATGTTTTCTATCTCCGTTATTGAATAGCCTTTTGAAGTAAATCTGTAAATTTTATTCAAGTACTTTTCCAGTGTTTACTTTTATTCGTTCAAAAATAATAAAAAATTCAACTTTTTGAGCAATAAATTTTCAAAGAGTAAAATATATGTCCTCTTGAATATTTCCCTTTTGTTGTGTATTGTATAGTAGAACTAAACATTTTCCCTCATTTTCCGCGTCTATAAACTTGTTTTATTTGTGTTTTTGTACGAAAGCAGCTATTTTGTATTTTCGACCTAAAAAATTCCCGTTAGAGCCAGGTAATTCGCGTAGAAATGTCTCGTGTTTCCATAGAGTTATGGAACCACGTTTTTCTCAAGCTTTCCACCAGTCAAAAGGCTATTTTATAATTTGAAGTATATATAATAAGTATTTATCACATACTTGTGCCTTTATCTGGGCGATAACACGGTGACATAAAAGCGATATGTCCCGTGATATCGTTTTTTGTCCTGTGATATCGTTTTTTGTTCCGCGATATCGTTTTTTGTCCCGCTCAAAACAAAGATGGCGTCCGACTGAAGGATCGATAGAGAGATAACAATAAAAATGTAAAATAATACAAGGACAATAACACAAAGAAATTTGCTGCTATTAAAAGATAAGTTATTTTTGGGCTAGAGTGCAGTTTAGCAAACACCAGTATGCCGCTGAAAGTGTTTGTAGGGATTGCAGGCTCACGTTAAGTATCTTTTTGCGGGAAAATACAAACTTTATTAAGAATAATATGCTAGAAATGACAATTAAACAAAAATGATGTACATTTTATTTCATTTATTCACTATATATTTATTCACATTATATTTTTAGGTGTTGGGTCAGGGTTAGGGTTAGAGGTTAGGGTTAGGTTCAATATTTTATTTTGTTGTTGAAAGTCCCTTAAATCGTGCTCATCGCTGCAAATTTTAACTATGTCTTCGAAAACGAGTGGCATTTTAAAGTGCTAACTTAAATTTCCCGCCAAAAATGCCTTAGCGAGCTCGCGTTATTTAGAAAACAAAAAGCGGCAAGTTGGTGTCCGCTAAACTGCACTAGCCCCTATTTTTGGTTTGTTTTTGTAATTTCTACCTGTTTAGCGTATTTTAAACAATAATTTTGAATTCATTTTGAAATGTACTCGAAGTATAAAAAATTTGAAAATATAATCTGGTTTTTGCTCTAGATAAAGGCACAAGTATGTGATAAATAGGTTATCACATTCGAGACTCGGTAATATCAGTTTTATCGCTCGAGAGACGGTATCATATTTTGTCCCCCGTTCGCTGCGCTCACTCGTGACAAAATATGATACCGTCTCTCGAGGGATAAAACTGATATCACCTCGCCTCTCATATGATAACCTATACATATTGTTATTGTCAGTTGTGTGAAAATTCGCAGAATATATGGTGTTGTGGGTGAAAGGCAATTATGTTAGGATTTGTGTCAGGCCCTTTTCATAAAACAGAGTCTGATACTCCGGCTAATCTCGCCAGAAGTCATACATCAGTCAGGCGAGTTTTAATGTATGGGTGTTAATCTCAATTTATTGTTAATCTTTTGTATAGTGTAAACATGTTTTGGCGGTTTATATTGCTCAAAATCTTGAAACTTTGAACGAAAGAAAAGTAAGCGATAAACATTTAACCGAAATATTGACTAGTACCGAACACTAGTGCTTGAAGTGTTTGCGAAATGCAGAATTCACGATTGACATTTCAACCCAAGTAGTATCGAGTGATTGTCAATCCTTTAAAGGGCATTGATAGTAAAAATTTTTATTGTTTCATGTGAAAGAGCATGAAAAAGTAAGCTGATTGGCCGTTTACTGTAATAGACTATCTCTTTTAGTTCCGAAGTTATTCGCAAAAATGTGCAAAATGTAAACTGCTGATTCAGCAAAAGTTGCGACGTCACAACTTGGGTAAGTAGGTTATAATAAATGCATAAACGAACACAGCTCAGTTATTATTCAGTCAAACTCAATAAGATTTTGTACATGGATACTACATAACAAGACGCATAAAAAAACATTTGTAATTTTGTTGCCAAGGTAACACTACCGTCCCCAGGCCCCTGATACGAAATTTCTAAAATTTGTTATATCTATCCACGTTGAAATTTTTTTTCGAACAATGATCTTCCCATTGAACTTTAGGCATGCATATGTATGGCAGGCAAACTTCTGATATCATGTTATTATAACCAGTTCCAGTATACAGCTACGATAGTGTTACCATAGCAACAACGTTAGAAATGTTTTGGATGTATCTTGCAATGTAGTATCTGTGTACAACAGTTTATTGAATTTGAGTTAATAATAACTGAGCTGTGCCCCTTTATGTATTTATTAAACTTACTTACCCAAGTTGTGACGTCACAACTTTTGCTGAATCAGCAGTTTATATTTTTTACATTTTTGCAAATAACTTCGGAACTAAAAAAGATAATCTATTACAGTAAACGGCCAATCAGCTTACTTTTTCATGCTCCTTTACATGAAACAATAAAAAATTTGACTGCCAATGCCCTTTAAAGGTTTAACATGCGGGGGGGTGGGAGTGGGTTAAATATTCATAACTTCTTACTCTGCCCAACAAATTTCTTTTAAAATCGATTCTTATTGAGCCCCGGTTGATTTCAAAAGAAATGATAGTAGGGCAGAACACGAACAAATGAATATACTCTCCCCCCAAGTAACGGTCTATGTAGCTGCGGTCCTGCATGGTTAAAAGTAAGATATAAAATCCTACTTGCAGGGCCCATGTGCGAGACCAAATTGTGTAAAAGTAAGATACAAAATCTTACTTGCAGGGCCCACATGTTCAAGACCAAACTATGTGTAAAAGTAAGATACAAAATCCTACATGCAAGCCCCCATGTTCTAGACCAAATGATGTAAAAGTAAGATACAAAATCCTACTTGGGCCCCATGTTCAAGACCAAATTATGACTTCTCACTAATTGCCAGGGGCCATTAACTTTTTTCCTGCCTGCGACCGCAGAACTACCAAATATCTCCATTTAACGTAAGAAGTTGCGACGTGATGGTGATGACCCATCAGATGTGGAGATTTATGGCTTTATGTATTTAACCAATAAACAATAACTACTACTAACTACATTCAAATTAATATAAAACGTGGTACATGCCTCGCAAACACTTCTGTAATGTATAGTCACGTATCAACTTACAAGTTACAATGACATTAACACCTGATGATGCCATACGTAGTCGTCACTGACGCAGACGTTGGTCATTGCCATTATATCAAGAATCAATAGTCGTTTACATACACTGCAAGCCTGCTTTGAATAATGACACAAAGATCTCCAAAGAACTTTAAATATTTACCTAAATTATTAGGTAGGGTTTACATTGTGTATTATGTAATGAAGCCATTTTATTCCTGATGATGAAAGGTAGCAATTAAAGTTTATCATGCTGTGAGTATTCGAAGTCTCCGTTAACCTGTGTGTATTTTATCCAATGTAATACACAGTGGTTTCGGTAATATTTTAAACACTGATACAACCATTTGCAAGCTACCGTTCACCGTGCATTCAAAACAACGTTTTAAAAAGTTATGAAGAGCATGTTAGTCAGTTGAAACTTATTAGTTTCAGCTGTCAAACTTGTAAGTTTTGAACGCGTAACTTGTAGTTTTGTGCGCGTAACTTGAAGTTTTGGTGCCGTAACTTGTAGTTTTGATGCCATAACTTGTAGTTTTGATGCCATAACTTGTAGTTTTGATGCCGTAACTTGTAGTTTTGATGCCGTAACTTTTCGCTTTGTGATTCCAAAATGATGAATATTGCAACACATAAACAGTAGCGAAAATTCAGTTGAAGAGGTCTCAACTAAATTTCCGCTACTGTATATGTGTTGCAATATTCATCATTTTGGAATCACAAAGCGAAAAGTTACGGCATCAAAACTACAAGTTACGGCATCAAAACTACAAGTTACGGCATCAAAACTACAAGTTATGGCATCAAAACTACAAGTTACGGCACCAAAACTTCAAATTACGCGCACAAAACTACAAGTTACGCGTTCAAAACTTACAAGTTTGACAGCTGAAACTAATAAGTTTCAACTGACTAACATGCTATTCATAACTTTTTAAAACGTTGTTTTGAATGCACGGTGAACGGTAGCTTGCAAATGGTTGTAGTGTTACTTGCCAATGTCATTGGGAAATTATTGATTGATATCAAGCATGCATAATCTCAAAAATGATCAAGATTCAACGGCAAATAGATCATATGCATAATGACGTCAAAATCGCGAGAAATCGGGAAAAATTAACAAATAGCCAAATGACAAATTTCATACATCCTGGAAAACTTCCCCCCCCCCCCAAATGTCGATTAGGCAAAAAGGGAATAAAATTACTTTTGACTGAAGTACCGTTAAAGTACAATGAAAGAAATTTTATGTGCTCATTGCATTAAAATACGGCCGTGATGTGACGATTCGAATGACTTTTTGCATTTTCCATACAATCCGAACAATATTAGGTGATATGGCTATATGTAAGTGAATTATGACAAGCAGTTCAGTTCAAACCCTCTTTTCCAAGTTTGTTTTATTTTAGATATTAATTTTGATATATTTTAGATATTAATTTTACAAAGCGTCGCATCATAAACGAATGCCAAATATTCTAACCTAATTACATAATACTATTATTCATAATATGTCAAAGTGTTGAACTTGTTCGGCAACATCACGTTCTCTTGAACAATTGTAGGCGATCCATATATAGCTATTCATACTATTCAAATTTTGGCATGGAAAACAATCAGTGGATAATTCCATTATACAGACTAATTTTTTGGCGCTTGGCAAAGTTTGGGCGCGAAATGAAGTAAAAGATAGCCCTGCGAAGTTTGCAAAATTTGTAAGTATTTGCATTACATGCGGACAAGTCCTGGTGTCTGAAAATCTGCAAACCTCGCAAGGGTATATCTCTCATATTTTACAAGATTTCAACACTATAGAGCATGCAATTTCACAAATTTTAAGATGCTCTTTTTAGCTGTACTGATCGAGCCCATTAAATTTTACTTACAAATATTTCGTCTAGGTTAGAAATTGTCCATTTAGTGCAAGTGACGATTGGTGTTATAATTTTATGTGCTGCCACCATATTGATGTGCTTTAAAATACAGATTAATGAAAATAATGTACTTACATTTAAAATAAGATTTTTCTAATTGTCTCTTAATTACGATCTCTTTCAAATAATTGTCAGAGTCAAAGGATAAATGAGTTCAGTGCTATGAACGAATTCAATTCAATGATCTTATATTTATGACTTACGCATCATCGATTGATATGCTTTTCTATAACTCGACACCTGAATGGAAATATGTTGCAAGCGTCATTCCTACATACAGGTATCTCTGAATTTTAGCAGATGATCCCGACAGCATTAAGTTTTCAAAAAACAATCAGTTGTTTCGCAAGTTATACTGCTGTTTGACTGAACAGGTTAGAATCCTGCTTACCAGCTGTGACGGTAGTCACTGCGTTTCGTCCTGGAGGTGCTGTGGAATCTGCGAGCGGTAGCCACACGGAGCGTTTCGGCTCACTAGACGTTACGGCGATATCATCAAGTCTATTTGGTGCAACATGCTCCAAGATTCCGTTTTGAGCCAATTTTGAAATTCCATTCGGTGGTTTAGTTCCACTGGTGATTAACGAACGGCATATTCCTTCCTCGTTTTCAACGCACGCGGAGTTATCCACTGATTCATAGCCTTTATCACTATTGTTTGTTGCTTCTTCAAACGAGTCGTTCGTATTTAGCTCTTTTTCACTTAAACTATCTCGATGCGAGGTTCGTTGTGACGAAATTATACTGCGAGCCGGAAGAGGCTCAGAGTGGAAAACGATTAATGTATCCTCTATGGCCATCGATTTTGACGTATTCCTTTCGGCCGACGAATGGGCGTTCTCAGAATTACTTGTACTACACGTTGCGCTATGGTTTATTGTGCAACATGTGCAATCAGATTTTCGATGATGGTTGTTGCTCAAATCTGTATAGTTTAATTGCATATCACAATTTGCAACAACATCTTCGTTTTTGGCACAAACGTCAATATTATTCGAACTGTCAATGAATGTATTTTCGCTAGCTGTACTGTCAATAGTAGCAGCATTGGCAGTTGATATGTTTCCATTCGACGTTCTCGAATTTGAATCAGAACTAGTCTTATCTATGTCTTTCTCGGAAGAGCCGCGAAAACTAAACATGCCACGAAACGATTTTGGACTTTTAGGGATTCGAACAACTTTAGGTTTACGCGCACACGGCGAGTTTGGCATGCTTGAAGGTCGAGAGAAAGCTGCAGGTAAGTCTCGAGTGGCGACGACCGACACAACCTGACTGGTTCCTTTTTTTGTTGGAGATAAAGTGAACAAAATCGGTGTTACCCTTTGAGATTCGAGTTGATCATCGCTTTCTGCTATGTTTAGGCTGTTTGGCACCTCAACACGAGGAGATTCCCTTGAACTATTCTCTACGGCCTCGTCTTGATCAAGGGAGTTAGCATTTGTATCTTTGCTGGATTGACTGGCTTGATCAATCTCAATTTGCCTTGAAAGAAGAGGACGGGTTTCCCATGATGTACTACTTCTCGATGTAGACGGTTCTGGTAGCTCTGTGGATGGCACTGTTTCATTTAAAGTTGCTTCTTTTCTTACTAATGGACTGATCTCGGTAGAGCCATCATCTTCTTCACTTGAATCGGTAAAATTAGCCGGGGGTGTAATGGCGTACAATTCTCGTATCTCGGTTGAACTGACTACTTTAACCTGTTGCTCATCGTCGTCGTTTGTAGGATCTCCAACGTTCTCTTCAGCGTCTTCATTCGTTTTGTCTTCTGATACACTGGGATCGCCTTGTGGACTAAAACAAGAAACTATGTTTAGATTCATATGCATTTGGACATTTTCAATTTTTGAATGATTGAAGACGACCCCAACAAAGTCATAAATTCACGAAATATATATTTTAAAAATAAATGTGTCAATTTAAAAAAAAACATGCATGTTAGCAAGAATTACATTTGCTGAATTCATAGTGAAAAAATGTTTTTCATTTTCAAATTCTTCAAACTTAAGTATTTTGTATATATAAAGCACGAACTGCGATTGTTGGTAATGGCTTAAGAACGACCGATCTTTTGAATTCATTGGCGAAGTAATTTTTTTGTTAAAGTGTTTATGCAACGAAATTTCACCCCGACGTTTTTTGACCTCAGTGTAGAGATAACGTAAAATGGCTTGGTAACTTCTTTTACAGAAGTTCATTGTCTGGCTTCTTTTGTGAGAAATTTAGCTTTGAATAATATGCAAATATCATATCTTATGACATCACAGTGCATAATGAGTTTTTAGTGCTGTAGGAATTTCTCTTACAGTATCCACGATAAATTTCCAAAAGTTGCACTAAAATACAGCAAATCGGAATTTGTAAGTTATAATTTTGGAATTTTGTTCGACTAAATTAACTTATATTTAGTTTCAGACTTCTGAGTCAAATGGGCCGAAAGCTTAGATATTTTCAATAAAATCAATTTAATTACATGGTGTTCCACAAATTTCTTATATAAAATAATTATATAAAATAAAATAACTTGTCCGAAAAATCTATGTTGTTTTAAAATACATTATTGTAAAAAAGTTTTTCAAGTGGTACTATTCTGTGCTTGACACCTTTTCGCAGGTCATTATAAGCAATTTGAATAAGGCGGCAAAAGAAGGTTTTACAGTCCGCATATTAACTGTTAAGACCAAGTCGTTGCAACTAGAAAATCAGTTCGTAAACGTCTCTAATGTTCTTAATAAATTGCATTATAATATCTTCCAAGCCTAACTTAGAAAAAACAAATATCATCGCGTGTTTTCTTTCTGTGATATTTCAATAACTATTTTATTTTAGACTATTGTTAAAACGTTGAGAAAAATAGTTATAACACCATGTTTTAAGATAAAAAAGGGAAGTATAAGCCAAATTTAAATCTGTGAAATTCATTGATATAAAAAGTGTTTTTGAAAAAAAATTACAAAAAGAGACTGGAAATACCTACAAAGGTATTTCCAGTCCCTCCCCCCCCCCCCCAGGTATCGTTACAGTATACTTAGAAGCAAGAACAATAGTAAGGGAATGGCACTTGAACGCCAAGTTAGCAATGTACAAAGTTAATATCGTTTCAGTCTCGTATAGTTCACTGGCGCGTGCCCGTTGACGTGCGTCCAAAGAAAAAAATATGCACAAACCGCACGACCTTATCAGCTAATACAAGGCATTTGTGTCTCATTTGTAGTGGATTCATCACGCTCGTCGTCGGCTCATGTACTCGTCCCCAAAGCCCATGCACCTTATCCACCAAATGCAAAGTAGCGCCATGTTAGACTAAAGTACACTGTGGTTGAGCAGCGAGTGTTAGTTTAATCGAAAAAAGATTGGAAAAAAGAGATTTGATTTGTTTTAATCACCGTTTTTGCGGCTTAATTATTCATGGTTATCACAGTGTAAAATTTTGAAAAAAAGTTTAGAAAAAGAATCACAGTCAATAATATTCAATTAACAATTAGAATACGTGATATTTAAGGTGATATTTGATGAGGGCGACACCCGTACCGTTATCATCTCACAGAGATTGGGAGCGAGTAATATAAGCATAAAAAATCAAATGTAAAATATGCCACACAAAAACAATTTATATAAGCAGTTTCTTTTAGAATGCGTATAAGAATCATTGGCAAGTAGAGCGCCAAATTACAGCATTAGCAATTGTATGCTAGTAAAAATGTCACCTTTGCAACTAGTAAAATTTCGAGTACTATTCAAGTGTGCAAATATTGAAGTCATTCTCAGTTTGCAGTGTATTCCAATGCTGTTTATTATATTCGGAGAAATATTTCGCTGGATGACCATATTATTTATCTCTTAAGTAAAACTACAATTATATTATTACACTTACCAGTCGGGTATACTGTTAACGCTCGAGCCAGGATCTAGAACAATTTTAGGTATAGACGATATATTAACTGCTCCTCGGGTCCCCGATGATTTACTGTTATCAGAGTGTGACTTTCCATCCTCTGTTGATTTCACGCACGACAGGTTTCCCATTTCTACGTAGGTATCTAGAATGAGAAAATTCACAACCATTAGGAAATTGGCAGGAAATAACACGATGAAACGAGCGTCAGTACCTGCCGAAACCTATAGCGAAAAAGAGCAACTGTTTTCCACAACCGGAAAAATTCGTTGAAGAACGACATTCCGCCGAAAGCTAATTAACTTAGCGCAATGTCTGTCACTTTTCAGCATTTGCATTTCTATTCAGATTTCTCGAAGTTCGTATGCATTTTACAGTACGCTGCGCACGCCTGCATACATTGACTTGTTTATGCAGCAGCTAAAGTTTGTCACCCGATCACCGCAAGAATATTGCGTGACAAAGTTTAATGATGCGTTTTCCTCGTGGTTTAAAAACTCTTTATATTAAAAGCTTTAAATTTAAATCTTTCTTATCATGCATTAATCAATTCGATCAGTTAATAACGCAAAACCACGTGCTATATTAAGGCCATGCACTATTTGTGAAATATTAGTTTCTCTTCCACCGCACTCAGTCTTTATTGATCGATTTTAGCCTGATTTAGTGTTGCTATTTTCAGTGGTCACATTTGGACTTTAGCAAAATGAAATGAAATAGCGAATTTCGACTTTGCTTCAAATATACTATGCGTGTCCTTAATAATTTTTTCAATGAATATATTGCCATATAGCACCATTTGTATGCCAAGGCCTCCATTAGACAACCTTTTTACAATAATTATCATGACGTGTTGACAAACCCGTATCCGATCCGTGAGTTTGCTTTAATCCAAAAATACACATTTATACATGGTGTATCAAAACGCAATCAAACTTTTATGCTTTATTACTCGCGGATAAAACAAACTTCCAGTCTCCCATTTTGGGATCACTTTTTAGCCTGCATGATCTTTTGTCACTTGAACTTGTTTATTTCAGGCAAATAACGTCAGCAGAAGTAATTTACGAGAAGCGGTCATTTTGAGATGCCTCGTTGTTACATTCTCAAATTTGTATTTATACCGTTGTCACCCAATTCCCAACTTTGGATTTTTGACATGGTTGGATACCATTGCTCTCGTTTGCGGAGTACACTAGGACAAAAGTAACCAGGCATACGAGTGATGAATACGAGTTATTCACTCATGTCCATATACTTCTAAATTGTTACTTTTGTCCTCCGTTACGCTGCCGCACGCTAATATAATAGTAACTAGGCGTGTGATCTTAAAATGTGAATTGGGTACAAACAAACGTTAGCCAAATTTGTCTATGAATTAAATAGTTTCTTTTCAGTATATGGCTGGTGTTGTGTTAGTGTTACATGAAGTACTGTGATGGTAGAAGGGGGGAGAATGCTAATGGCGGAATACAGAGATAATTACATTGTGAAAGAGTTTAAATAAATACCGTATTTTCGATACATAACAGCTGGCATAATATATTGTTATATATTTGTAATTGATTTCATTACTTGCACAGTTTGTGCACACCTGCGCTTATATTTGTTTGTAAATGCTCAAGTTTAAGTCTATATTATAAATGCTGTATATCAATAATAGTCAAAGCTGCCAAAATGAAATGAAAAATTTCGTATCTTCTCTTTCACTATTCTTGGTGTATATCAAGCACCAACTATAAAACTAAAAGCAGTGAATTTAATTGCAACAAGACAAACATTTACTTCTGAAATGAGAGCACTAGTAGAGGATGATATAACATATGTAATGCTCATTTGAAGTATATGAGCCTGTTCAAACGAATGCAACATTATTGGGCCAACAACACGCAACATTGTTGAAGCGCCTTAATAAAGCGCTTCCTTAGCGTATTGTTTGATTTGACATTCGCAGGCAATCTGTAGTTGTTGAGAACTTTTACCTTAAAATAGCTGAGATTTATATAGCACAAAGCACTATTTGAAAAGTGTTTGATGATGTTGGTCCAACAATGTTGCATTCGTTTGAACAGGCCTTATCTTAACACAATGATCTTATTTCTTCTACGATACATTTATGGATTTTCTCACATGCAACTGTGGTAAGTGAATCATCACTCATTAATTTAACAATATGATTACTCTTGATGCTGATAAGTATGAGTGCCAGTTAATGTGTGCAAATGTAGCGAGGGAGTCCGCATAAAACAAGCTTCAATACATTCAACACGAGTAAATAATATTCATATCTTCAAGCTACCGTGCAATGTTCTTTTTATTATATGGTCAGAATACTTTCCCATTTTAGCCAACGGTTTTAACCTAGGTTTTCTGGCTTATACTGTTATATAAAACATTTGATAAACATTGATGATTTAAAATGACCACATTCGCAGATACGTGTATGCATAGCATATGCATAAGCGGAGTTTATGGCCGATACTAAATTCAACCTATCTCACAACGAAAATGTCCCAACTAGACTTTTTATAAAAGCTAAATTTCTCGCTAACTACTTTTCACGCGTTACATATTTTTTCATATCCTCACTATTGAAAATACGGAAAATACGAGTGTTGCAGTTTACGGCAAAACATCGATACGTGTGCCAGTTCCTTTTTATTGTTTTTGTCGGCGTGGTTGACACATGATCATGAAAGTACAATAAGTTAATTTTCGATACAGACTTTGAAATGGAAGAATGCTACTGAAACTGTTTATAGGACATTTATAGATGTTGAACGTCAACTCCGCCAGTTTGGCTTCAAACAAACATTGGGCTTTTACCTAAGCAACCGATGAAATTGTATAAATCAATCAAAATCGACTTCCGTAAAATATTTTAAACCATATTATTTAATACATACAGAATACATTCGCACTTTAATTTCGCTGCGCACGTAGAGTGAAGGCAGAAAATGCTTACCACCAGAATTCTTTCTTTCCTTATGTATTTGTCCACTTTGCCATGGGGAAGAAGAACTACATGGGAAAAAAATAATTGTGTTAATTAAGCAAGTATAAAAATATCAAAGCGACTTAATTATAGGTTACTCGTACATTGGTAAACGTCTTTCTAGGAAATGAAATTTGTTTTTTTTAACGCCAAAGATGTGCAAGGAAAATACTTGATGCGGGCTTTTCATGCTTCGTCCTAGTTCCTGGCACCTTAGCGGTCCTTATAATCACTGAAAAATAGCTGGGAGTTCACGCCTTACAGGAGACGAGAACTTCTTGTTCTATTAGTACAAAAATTCTAATTTGCAAGGCATTTGCATTAATTTGTACACAGCAACATATCCAAATTATCCAGACACTGAAATCCTGTAAACGTAAAACCCTCTCCACTATATCATCGACCGTATGGCTGTGCAAGAAACTGGAATAAAGATAGTAATACTTACTTAATATTTTAAAAGAGAATTGGTTTTTTTTTATTCTTCCTATCACCTCCTATCAGGTTAATGTAGATTTTTAACAAACGTTTTAGGATTGGCAGCTCTGGATAAGAATGTTTTAATGAGTTGTTATCATAACTTAAGCGGCCTTTGGCATATTTTGCAGGTTGAAATAAGCAGATGGTCGAATTGAAATGCATTTCACCACGCAGAATTTTGAAATGTTCACGGCTTCGCCCGTCTTGTTTTTGTTATTAGTTTTAGTTGGTGTGGCGCTATAGGCAAGTTTTGAAATGAAGGGGGGGGGGGGAGTTGGGTGAAATACGCGTGATTTTATGAGTTAAATTAATTCGTTAAATTAATGCAACCACGTCGCATGACAAAATAAAAGCCAAGCAGATGAAATTAAACGATAAACTGTGAAGAAGTTATGTAGTAAATCACACTGCATAATATAATATATACAGGACAAACAGAATAAATGCGCAAGACAAAATCGGCTAAAAAGACAGGAAATGCGTCTTAATTTCAAACGTGTCGCTGTTCATGCTCACCTGGCCTTAAGGCTTTTGCTATTTATTTTGTTTATGCTTTTGCTTATGACGTCGTGTGATTGTCACGTCCCTCCCTGCAGGGCCTTCGCTCAACATGGAGAATTCCGCTTCGGTTAGTGAAAGGCTCTATGTTTTCTATCGCCTTGTGTTCTTCTAACCGACATGACCAAACGCACAATCTTTTTGCAGTGAGATCATCATAGTAAGAGGATTGATCTCGGAAGCCCTCGAGATCCTCGGCAGTTAAGACAAATGCGTTGTTTATCGGCCTGATATAAAACAGCCTTTTGAAAACATGCGCGCTCATTGGTGGAAATTTATATGGTTTCTATAGCTCTATAGAAACACAAGACATCTTCATGCGAGGTTAGTGGATTTAACGGGAATTTTCAGAGAGTCCAAAATACAAAATGGATACTTACGTACAAAATCAAAAATAAAACAAGTTTATTTACAGTCACCGAAAATGAGGTACTACTACAATATGCAACGAAAGGTTCAAGTTGCTTAACATAAATACTCAAGAAGACATTTTACTGACTTTCGTCTCGGAATTAACAAGTAAAGTTAGCTCTAATTTTTTTTCATTATCATTGATCGTTAAAAAGGTTGAATTTTTGGACAAACAAACTAAAAAATTGGATGAATTTTTGAATAAATGTAATTAAAATCAATCTACTTACCTTTTTTCGTTGTCAAAAGGCTATTTAATAAAGGAAATAGAAAACATTTTCCGTGCTTTTGTCGAGTTTATAGCAACATTTGGGGAACGCGTGAGAAACTTGAAATTGCGTGGAAACACTCGCACTTGGTGTTCGTGTTCCCACGCAATTTCTCGTTTCTCGCACGTTCCCCTCGTGTTTCTACAACTCTATAGAAACACGGAATATATATGTATATTTATGTGTATATGTATGTATATATATATTCATTGAGAACTATTTTATTATGGAACAATAGTTTGCAAGATTGGAGTAAAGTATATACTTTTTTCTTTCATACATTTGAGCACAGGATATTAGCCATTCTGCAATCTGATTGGTTCCTGTACTAGTAGGATATTAGCTCATGTCCTGCCAGTAGAAAAATGTAAACAAAATGGCGAAAAATTTGGACCAAAATGAGAAAGATAATAAAACCTATCAGCTCTTATACAACTCGTGTTCGTGGTGTTATATATAGTTTCCAGTTTTATATTCCAGCCTATTCCATATAGCGTTTTAAGGCCGGTTCAAGTAATGTTTCAAGGCTGGTTTAAATGTTTACAGCATTTGGATAAAGTGTGCTTTGGTAATTACTTTACTAAGTTTTATTTCAAGCAGTAGTGCTTGCTGATCCATCTTTAGTTAAGTTCTTTATTTAGAAAAGTTCCACATGCTTCCATGAAATTAGAAAACACAAGAGGCATTCTTAACAATTGTACAAGGATGTCTGTTTACATCGCTTTATGGGTCGGGAGGTAGCCCATCCTGAAAAAAGTTTGAAATAACTTAATTGGGTAATTTGTTGGTAAAAATATAAATTGTGTGCCTAAACAATAATCGTTTGGATGTCGCATTTTAGGCATCAAAATTTCAAACTTTCCCTGGAAGCAAGCACCCATGCAGACCATAGTTAACGTGTAAGCTATCCTGCGTGTGGACATATTAAACCTATAGCTCTTCAGAACAATACGGCCATGTCTGTTTAGCTTTAAAATATTGCTCAATACAACAGATTTAAAGCAAGTAGTGTAGCTTGCGGAAAGACTGTCAAGTATATACTTTCTTGTTCATCCAACACGTATATGTGCCTACGCATAATCGACTGTTGAAGTGTGTTTTAAACGTATATTAAAGTAAGAAAAGATTTCTCAGTTAAATTTCACATGTAACTGACTGGCGATTATCATTCAGACATAACTTGCCTTAAAATTTTGCTATAAATCATAAAAACATAGTCGAAACATGGCGTGTGTCTCGATAAACATACAGACGAGATAAATGATAAATGCATTAAAAAAATAAATTGTATCGAAAAGTGGCAACTCTAAGACACAAAAGAAACTAATTGTCGAGTGCGCGTTGGAAAGATGCAACGTTGTTAATAAGCATTTCTTTCAAAATTCAAAAGATATCAATATCTGTGCTTGTGGCACCTATGTGAGCGTATATTGAGCATATAGTATAAGGCAAGTCAAATATTTAGACAAATCTACTGAAGCGGATCAAAATGTATGCTAGCGATTTTATATCGAGTCCATGCGTAATTTAACGATATAACCGCAATCACAATTAATTTTTTTTACCGTGCATGCATCAACAAACAGAAACATAACATATTTCCCTCAATTATTATACGGTAGCACATTGTCATTGACTAAACCGGCGAGCCAAATCATTTCGCACAATCGGTATAGAAGCTCATAATTTGCGCGAGTCATATTTTGATAAATTCGAAATGACTATGGCATTATAATGTCATCGCTGACGTTTATACGATCTATGTAAGCCTAACTATATTTTCCATTGCTTTCGATCTCCAAGGTTGGAATGCAACTGTATACAGCGGTCTTTCGCACGCCAAAGCCTATATACGCAAAGCCCTATTATAATGCAGCAGTGTATAAATATAAATAACTTACATGATTTTATTGAGAAGAGAACTTTAATCGAACTTGTTTGGCCTTCGAATGAGTAGAAACGAAGTTTAACTTACGCAAGTATTAAAAGTCACCAGCAGCTACAGTTTCTGTCGAAGAATTTTAACATATGCCTTGGCCGCACACCGAATAATCCCGAACCGCAATCAATGATAAGATGAAATCTCGTCCATTTGTAATCATTGCCCGCAGCTGATGTCGACCAACATGGTCTCCAGTTGCGTCAGACTAACAGCTACTGTTTGGCGCGATCAAAATTAACTAGGAATCACATGCATGAATCATCAATTGTGCATTAACACGTGTAAACACTCACAGTTATATTAAATTTTCAAAAGGTAAATACACGGCACTTCTTTACAAAGTAGTATACTGCTCCATATATGTTGCAATAACTTATCAAAACCCACACAAGTCGGCGGCGATGAGAAATCCACGCATCAAGTGTTGTTGTAAACATTCATCCGTGTATAATACGTAAACAATTTTCTTCGAAGAATGTTCCATTAAATGCAGCTCGATAATGTCCAACTGAGGACAGAAGTTGATGAGAATGAAATATTTAGTAAAATAAGATCAAAAAAGTCGCTGTGGAATAGTTGTGATCAATAATTGATTTTCGGATTGTCTGGCAGCTGCATGGTAATCAATGACGTAGTACGATATGTAAACAACGTTATAGAGGGGCAAAGCTTTTGATGGCCAATTTCAACATCCGAAGCGGGACGTGGGATCAAACATGCATAAAAGGAAGCGGCATGTCTGTTTGTATTGTGAATAACAGCGAGATTTGCCAATATTTCTCATCCAATAGGTAGTTTGTATCTCAGCGTTACGTGAAAACTGTCTTGACTGCTGTCGGTTGTGTTAACTTGAGATTTTATAACGAAGATCGCAAAATTATTTTGAAGCAATGATTTTTGGAAATGATTTTTGCTTGACAATTCTGGAAGCAACATTCGATGAATTCTGAGTTTTCTAGAAACAAAATTTTCATCAGAAACCCTAAGGCTTGTTTGTGTATGCGAATTTTTAATGAATTGTTTGGCAGATGCGTACGGCATTATTAATTTTGAAATTTTCAATTTACTCTCGCATGTTATTTTGTCAAATCACCTCAAATTTTCTGACAGGTTGCGTGGGTACAGTACAGGCAATAATCTTCCTATTTCATATTATTACTTGCTTGGTATGTACTATAAATCTAACTCAATCAACCAACCTAGGTGAATCCAAGCAGCAGCATGCAAGAGCATGCGAGTTTTGAAGGCATCGATCGGTTAAGCTTATGGAACACTGCAAAGAAATTTTAATGTACATGATCGTTTGAGTTAAGGGCTTAAAAATAAATACGTTAAATGCTTACTTTACTCTAGCTCAGTAATTTAAAAAGCGCCGCTCTCTAATTTACGCCGCCGCGATTATTTAATATCATTATCATTGAGCGATGAAGATAAAACAATGTTTAACCACGCTAGCATCCATTTGCCGGTTATAAAACTGGTGAGTTATAAGTGCAATTGCATGGAAGTGACTATCAGTAAGCAAAACTTAGCCTACTGTAGAATTATTAGAAAGAGAAATGTGTAAAAATTTTAAACATCATGAAATTTCGAAATAACTTTGTTTAACTCTGTTTTGAAAGCTTTTCATCCTAATAAAGTACGCGGTTCCTTGATCAACATCACATAATTGGCACATTTGCTGTAATTCGGACAGCTCTGTCGTGAAGCCTTTTCATGTTTCATCGAACACACGCAGCCCAAACAGGAGATTATTAATTTTTCAAATTGTTTAGTATTAACTACCCTATTTACAATGTTCTTCCAATAAGTATTTCCCTAACTCTTTTAGAAATTGTTTAAAAAGTTAGTGAGTTACGCTAATAGTTTGTTTATTAATATTTTTATACTTTTAAATATTTTTCGATAAAGATTAAAGTTTACTACCATCGTAAACATTTTTCACATGATACAATTATTGCATGTATACGATTTAAATCAAATGAGTGAATCCTTGCATACCAGACATCTAACGTCTATAACTTTTTAAATCTTAAAATGATTAAAGTAGACTTAGATTGTAAAAAGCGTGAATCAACAGGAAAGAACGTCAATTTTAGCAAATTCACCGAGCACATTGTGTTGCATCCAGTCATGTACTTTTCGATGTCCAACAAGGAATAATTAGGTACATGGTAATATTAAATATCCGTAGAACCCATGATACCGTTAATAGGTTAAAACTTTTTGGTATGTGCAGACATCATAATGCCCCCATTCCTTGGCTGAAACTCGTTATTTGCATGGAATTCGGAAAAAAACATATATGGAGAACATCCGCTAATTATAGTTACGTACCCGTTAAGTAAAAAATTCAACAGCAACTGAGAAATCAAATATACGTCAGCCCATAATTCGTTTCGTAAAATCGCCGAGAACCATGGAAGGGTATATGCAGTGTACCGCTTCGACTGACAGTTAGTGTATGATACATATGCATGCACGCACTGATAAAAATCGACCTTGACATGACGTAGAAGTAAAGACCGACGGCCATCTCAAAAGTTAAAAAAATACCAAAGAATAACGTCACTATTTTTGCAATTTTTTTCTTCATCCCACAAAAATATGACGTAAATAAATATAGCTGCTTGATAAGAAAAAAATGAGGCTTGCGCGCAACCTAACCAGCATGTCTTTTGCTATGTCACAAAAATACCTCTAAGTATAGTCTACGATATGTACACAAATGATTTTTTTTTGGGAACGAGTGCACGGTGTTTGGTTTTTTAATTAGGATTTAGTTAATTTGCTTCAAACTTGCAGGCAAATTTCAAAACTCATTTAACGTTTATCTTTTGTTGACGTTGAGGTCACGCGACTAAGGAAAAGTTGAGGTCAACACATTTCACTCTAGTTAGTTTATCATACGCGTATATAATTGGTTTTGTTCCGCAAATCTTATCTATTAGCAACATATTACGAATATTGCACGCATGCATGGCCCGATATTGGCTCAGTCGAATAGCCGAGCACGGCAGCAGTTGCCGAATGCTGGCTTCGAAAGCCGATTAATTATTTATTCTAATCTATTCACCCCCCTGATCGGGATCGCGGCTAGAGTTTAAAAGATATAGATTTCGCTTGCAAATTAACATTTATACGTGGCAAGAGATCTTGTCCCTTTGTCATCTTGCGACGTCTTGTTCTCTTGCAAGTCCAATACTGTACATGTTGGACAAAAAACATCAGGACTCACGTTATGGGTGAATAGACTGCGGTACTACCGGAATTTGAAGCGAACATTAAATGGAACATAATTATTTGTATTGCATGCTCCCATATAACCAGAATAATGGCAAAACAGCCAGTTCAGCGTTGCTATTGCCAGAAAAGGCAATTGACTGGCCAGAACCTGAATAATGAACATGCGTAATGCGACATGCGTGGCAACACAAAGTCACAAACTCCGGCTCAAGTGGTCCTGCTATTTATTTCTATTCTGTGGTTGTCACCCAATTAGGCGTAAAAGAAATGATGGAAAAAACTCTGAAAAGCATAGTTTTGAATACGATTAACACGCAGCCTTGTGGGACTACAAACATAGCATTTAGCGTCATATTTGCATAAATATATGTATAATTATAATCGCAAGATTATTCCCATCACTTTCCTCACGCTCATATTGTATGATGCGAAGAATTAATAATGAACATTAAATTACGGTAAAATGTCACAGCTCATTAAAATTCGACAACATTCATGACGACAAAGCCAAACCTATACTCGCCTGAGCACTAGTGCTATCTATACGTACCAGATACGTTACTACCTAATGATAATATAAAGGAAAGCGATGTTTAATCTATTTGGGAAGAACACGCGTATGATGGTAATAGATATACTTACGCTTCGTTTTGTTGGACTGATTGTGAAGTTGCTCGATGTCGAATCACCCAAGCCCGGAATAACTGCCAATCACCAAAGTTCATTTCCATTACATCTCGCAGTTCCTGCATATCACATTCGCACAGAACTCGACCATTAATATGATTCTCACGAATGGTCGTCTGATAGGAAGGAACCATCGTGAGGGTGATTCCATCTATCTGCGAGAGCTGAAAGTTGGAATACGTCAGATGGACACGTTTTAGTTGATAATAAATTGCAAGGAATAGTCTGGTTTATTTGGCATAACGTGCTTGAATAAGTACAGTGCATGCCATGAAATGAAATTTTGTCCAACGTTTGTTGATGGCATTGCAAAAAACATGCAAAAGATATGATATTTAACTTTTTTCGACATGCAAAAAACCTTAGTCAGCGTGTGACGTCACGTTGCGTTGCGCATAGCATTTAATTAAAATATTTACGCAAACATACGGATTCCTATACAGGAGTATGTACCAGAGAATACCACACAAATATTTATGTTCCATATTTTTCGTCACGTATTTATCATGGGTATTATTTTTTTATATAGTTTTCACTATATTTTTTTTCTTACCGTGTGGTATTGTGGTTAGATTTAGTACGTTCTAGTATTTTAAACCTGACATCATTACTCCGCCTTCGCAGGCGGAGTCTTAAATGGGCTCACACTAATTAACAGATCTAGACTTACACAAATTATCAATAACGAGTATGAATGTCTTTTCTGATTGAGATTCCCTTGATTGAAATTAAATGGACCTGATTGAAATTAAATGCAAGCATTTCACCACATTTTATGACTTAATGCATTAGACAGTGATTGGTACTTTCTTTTAAGCTGTCGTGAAGACAAAATTTACTGAACGCTGCCCCAAACAAAATTTTATTTTACAGAAGATGAACAACCACGAAAAACAATAAAAAATGAAATGAATGTTCAACTGTCAGATATAAAATCCAGATAGCCACTTTAAATACAGATTGTGAACATGTGATCTAATTAAAGTTCTATCTCAATTTTAAAAACTTCCAGTGGAACACTTAGCGTATTTAAAACATAGACTAAATGTTGGATAAAGCATGAAGTCAGAATTATGTAGTATGAATATATATATATATAATACGTGGATGCTTGATAATCTACGAAAAATTATGGCACAGTGCTTCAGGAAATTTATTATGCAGCATTTGTTAACACCCCCCGGAAAGTTTACACTCTCTCTCTACTTAAATCTCTATTGATCGCTCGCTCGATTGAATTTCGCCTCATCACAATAGTGCAAAGTCAACGTTGCACTGACGAAGTATTTTGTATGTTTCTTACAAAATGTCGCTTCGCAGGCACGTAAATTAGTCAGACAGGAATCCTGTATGGTTACCTTAGCTACTGCGTATGGTTTCATCTTCCAACAAAAAAAAAGGTCGAGTCATGAACGTTTATCTTTTCATACCTTTACACAAATGCCTTCTTCGTTCAGTCCAGCAAGACCCATCGAATCTGAAGAACCCTGGTAAAAAGAACAAAAGTTACATGGGGATTTAATGAGAACGAGGGTGATTTTCACCCCCTATTTTTCACACGGTTTAGTTAACGTAAGTAAAAATAGCAAAAAGGGGAGTTCGTTGGTCGCATTTTCATACGCTGCTTACGGAGTCAGCCAACACTCTTCCGAAATCGTGGGGTTTCTCTGAGTGCTGTAGTTTATTCACACCGAGAGGTTGACAGGCCTGGGTAGGATGAACAAAAAACATAATGACAGTATCTGGCTAACCCAAAATGGTTCGAGATGAAGCTAAATAGGCGAAGTATACCACAAATCTTATTGGGTAAAGTTAGTGTTTCGATTAATGCGGCTTAGGCAAAAGCGATAATGATATTACAAAATATGAAGAATTGTACGCATTTTGAGACATTACGGCTATAGACCGTGATGATAAAACTTTATTTAGACACACTGATTCTTTTCATAAAAACTAATTTTAGGGGCTAATGATAACCAATTTATTTTTCTTTAGGTACCTGGTTCCATAGTTTAGCTCAATTATAGCATAAACTTTGTTTTAGAAGTTCTGTTTTTGGCATTGGCATATGAACTCCTACAGTTAGAGCCTCTTAGATTATAATCATTTCGTTAACCTTTTCAAATAAGTCGCACAGTCTACTGGGAGCTAACTTATTCACTGTTTCGATATATGGACTTACCTCGTTTCCACCTGTGCCAGATATGTCAACCTTGTTCAAGGTGTTACTAGATGGAGCTTGCAGGCCCTGAGATAGTTGGTTTCGTATGGCGGGATCCAAATTCACTGTGCCCACTAAGAACTTCCGAACCTCGTCTACTTTCAACACCGGAAAATGGCTGCCAAGGTATGTTTCGAAATACATTGGATCATTATCCATCGCGTACTCGTATCCACTTGAGTTAGGCAGCCAGCCTTGAGTCGTCGTAAATAATATCTTCAAAGGAAGATTGTCAGGAAGTACGTTCATAAATTCTTCCATAATTAACACCAGCCAGGAAACTCTATAAGGCCAGGCGTCCACTAAACTCACCCAAGAGGCTAGGGTGTTCCATTGAAAGTTAATACCTTTCGCACGAAGTAGACGTCCACTTAAGGAGGTAGTGTGTAGCAACCTCTGTATGCCCAGTGGAGTCAACGTCTCATTGTCTGCTAACACATGTGTCAAATCTGGAGCCTCTTCATGTTTCTCGCCTGTGATATCGTTATAGCTACGATTCAATCGGCAACCCGAAACACCTGCAGCTTCGTCTATAGTTAATACTGTGCTATGTCTGTTTGTACTCAACATACCATTACTCTTGGAGTGATTATGCGCACAGCCGGGCGTTAGTTCTAAACTTTCACCTTCCCATTCTAGCTCGAACTCGGATGTCTTACGGTGACGCAACAGTTGCTCTACCGATAGCCGGAGCGCGTCAGGAAGATTCCCGCTAAAACTTGTTTTTGGTTCCGGTAGAAATACCGGAAGATGGATAATATTCTTTAGGTAATCCAAAGCAGTGATATGAGAATCCTGTAGCACGTTGCTAAAGTTCTGTTCTATTGCGCGCACCATTACACGGGGATCTATGGCGATTACACTGATAAATGGCGCGTCGGGATCGGTGAAGAGCAGATTTATCGAATCCACCAAATGCAACACCTTCTGTTGCTCAGAAATTTCAAGTCCGTCAAGAAACAAAATGATTCTCGTTTGAACTTTCTTGAAGCTGTCCAAAGCCAGGACGATTTCGGTGAGCAACTCTACTTCTTGTTTCAGTGCGTGTATAAATCCTTCCTCCTTTAGTCCCAACTGGGTCGCGACAATGGACACCCGTCTCTTCGGTGCAAATAGCAAAGAATAAATAACGGAGCAAAATGTGGTCGCATGAATGATGAGAGAAATACCCACAACACATGCACCTGATATTTGCAGACCAGCTACAAGAGAACCACTGTCGGATCCAACCTCCGTGTATAAAGCAAGTGCGAGGGCACCGCATGCAACAACAAATAAAAATATGACCAATTTCGGTATGCAGCAGCAACATTTTTTAAATTGTGGTTCTGAATGCTTCGGACCAACATACTCCATTAAAGGAGGCCGTAATACACGGTATAACCTCGAAACAATACAACCGAAGTTTCCTTCAATTACTTCGTTCAGTGTCTCCACCATGCTCACAAGAGCGGTCGCTTCGCTGCTACTCCGTGTAAGCTTACTGAAATCTGCGAATGCGTAACGTACGGGCAGCGAGGAACGCATGAACGTGACAGTAGGCGGTATGTTGAAGATTACAAGGTATAGTAAATAAAAATAACTGGAAAACCGACAATAATACTGGGCGATCCAAGAAGGTTCCGTGTTGTGGTAAAGTCGATTCTCCCACAACAAGATGCATAAAAACAGAAGGTTACTAACGATAAATGCGCCACAACCAACGGCAACACCAATGATCCAGTCAAACAGAGCACAGAAACCAATGGCAATTAATGTGCAGAAAAAGAGACAAGATAGAACTCCAAAACACGTGAAACGTAGTTTAGGACGAATAGTCTGTTGTGTTATTTCTTGCATTTCCACTGTTAAAACAAATCAGACAGTAAGATGGTTAAGAGGAATAATTGTTTATTTGTTGAGTAAGCAAGCGTCGTATACACTGGAAGTATACCTATGAATATAACAATTGATGTTGGAAGATCTCAAGTCTTAAAATTTCTTAGTTAGATTTTGCTATAAAACGCTCATATTGACAAAATTTTAAGTCGACTTATTATTACCTTGGCAAAATTATTGGATGCTGATTGTTTAAGAGGCGTACAATTATTTTATTAATTGTGTACAAAATGTCGGAAATAAATTTCAACAAGCGGAGCTGCTACAGATGAATGAGGCAAAATTTCTGGATGCTCCAAGATTTTTATTCAAAGAGAAAATATGATGTAGATATTAATAGTTGTCTTCCACAAGAGCTCCTACAATTTTGAATTAATATATATAGTACTCGTGATATAATTTTGTGGAAACACCACGTAAATATATCATCACAAAGATTTCGATCTTCATCAGTGATAAATTTACGTGGTGATGAGTGATAAATTGATGATAAATTTACGGGGGGGGGAGAGGTTTCCACAAAATTACACTTTGACTTATAATCACCATGCAAACGTACAAGGAACTTAGTACTCGTGATGTTTAGAAATTTTGCCAAATTAAACTCGGCTCGTTCAATTTTGCAAATCCCAAATTGTACTCGACATCGCATGATTACCTATACTAACTGCAAAAATGAGTTTTATTATAAATATCGATTGTTTAATTGGAAAAAAATATCGATTGTTTAATTTATTTCGCGGTTTATTAACTAATCCCAATTGTCCTCAAAATTTTGAGCTCATTTCTAAACTTTTTGAGCTCATTTTCTCATGGAAAATTTTCTTCGGTAATTGAGGCGGTTTTAAATTTCTTCAATGTATCGCAGACAGTGTACAGCATGCATCTCATGAATACCACTCCAGTAATAAACCTCCTACAGAGAAGATTATTTTTTCCAAGGTGAACCAAGTGGATAATATCTGTACATAAAATCGGGCTATGTCACTTATATACAGCCATACTATTCATTTGAATTTAAAACACAATTGAAGACATGAGAACTGAAATCATTTTCCTTTATTAAAACTTACGTTGTAACCGTTTGAAGAAGTGCACCTTACTACTGCCCCATCTTGAATATACACCAACAGTGACAGGTAGCTCTAAGGAAGGTTCACATAGCAGTTCTGCCAGAGACGTTGCATAGACATTGTGACCAAGCAACTCCTCCGTTTGGCGTTTATCATTTTCTGCCATTCCTGTGCAAGAAATTGCGAAATGAGTTGGCTCAACAGAACATTAGCCCAGCGAGCACAGGCCTCGTCTTTCTACGAAGTCAAGGTTATTCTGTTCTTTTACAAACTTTAGTTCAAAATTAAGAAAGACACTTCGGTATATGTATGTAAATTAAAATCATTCATGATGGATTTATGTAGTCGAATTCTCTTGTAATGTCATTAACATTGTCTTTATTGTCATTGTCATTAACGTCGATTCAACGTTGAAATATGGCTGAGACGTAATTTTGCCTGCCAAGGCCTTATTTTCCCTTTCGTTAAGTTTCGAACAGGTATACAATGTACGAATAACACGATAGCCGTTACCTAAAACAGGTCTTAAGATGCTCTTCTTATGTCGCTGATCAATACGATAAGGTGTCTCGCCAGCTCTGTTAGTTTGATACAGCAGTCGAGCACTTCGCGGGTCTTTGAGGATGATTTCAGCTATGCGACGATATCGACTCCGTACAGCTATGTGCAATGCGGTGTCTCCTTTCTGCAAAATAAAAACAGCGTCAAACGGTTAACATGTAAGGAGAGAACGAACGAATATGCAGGTCGCAATATTTTTTTGGAAAAATACCGAGCATGATTGGTTGGGAAACTTGATTTAAAAAGCATGCATTAGAGGAGAGTGCATTAAAATCGTAGATGCAAATTACAATACATGTATCCTATACCTCAATTGTATCGAGGTATATACAAGTTGCGTGAAAAGCCGTGATGTAAACTCGATGTTAAAGGCCTTGAAGACGTGAACAATTACTCATCATTTGCATCGCTAACTGCTACGTTACAGACTAATTTCATGCATGTATGCAATTAGGCTACTCAACGTAAAGAGGTGTCACGTATATAAAGACAGAAAAAAGTGCGTGGGACATGAAACGCTGACGGGGCTTTTATGAGATTTCAATATATGTGGCTACTATTCCGAATATTGATTGACTCCCCCATTTCTAGCAAAATAAATATATAGAACAGAAAACGCCAAAAGAATCATTGCTTTTCATGATCTTCAGGACACATTAAATATCATGCCAAAATTTTCATTCGTCTATAGTATTTTCCATCATTAAAATTGTATTTAATTTAGATTTGCAACTTATGCATTACCGCCAAAAACCGTTATACATTAAGGTTTGCAAAAAAAAAAACAAAAAACGTACAAAAGAATGTACAGTAAATCGTGAAATAATACTGCAGCGATATTAACAAGGCGCCATAGTGTCTAGCGTAACCCAGGAAAAAAACCCCTGGCACCATTAACGAATCTATTAATATGTCTTGTTTTCCGCATTTCTTACTAAGAGAATATACAAGTAGGATATCGAAGTGTAAACTTAATAATTTAAATTACCGTCATGCACTTCATTTTATACTGAACGCTTTGCATGTTGAGTCCTGAGGAATTGCGTGTTGTGCCCATAATGCTGCCACGATCGCTGAGGGGTTCGACCCACTAAACTTGAAACGCCACTGCATGCGAGAATGTATGATCAGTTGCGTTTACTTGTCGAAACAGTGCAGTCATGTGTCACTTTTTGGTTTGATATTTTAAAAAGGAACAGAAACATTTCCCTGCATGCAAGTTTGGCCCTACAGCAATGGAGGATGCTTCACTGGCTTCTGTTTGCTGCAGACCCAATGAAGAATATGTAGAACGCACTGCATATCGGGTAGTTGATACATGTAGTAAACCGCTGACCACAATTTATAAAGAACGAGACATGAATCTATAACCCTGAATGGCTTTTGAAAAACTGCTAACCAGCAGTAATATCCCGAATTGAAGAAGTAATTAAAGTAGTAATTATATCGCATATCTATCTTATATGTCATATCTGTAATCGCAACATATGTCATTATAATAAACCTTTTTAAACACCTGTAGCTTCGTGATTATATGAATGTTAGGACACCGCGACGCTTGGTAAGATTTTTTATATATTATTATTTTTATATTATTATTATTATTTTAATAATACCTATTCTAGTTACAAGGCAAAATTTATTTATTTATTTATAAAGCTTTACCATTTAAACATAAAACAACATTTACATAAAACAAAACATACAAATAGGACAAAATGGTCGGGTAACGCAACAGCTTTCGCCAATTATAGCGGCCCTTGAATGTGTAGCAAACCAAATAATATTTTGACGAAACCTTAAACCATATAAAAAGTAATGGCATGATTTGTTTGATTCATTCACAATTGTGAATGAAAATTAGTAACAATTATGTTTCCAAAATGGTGGCGAAACATCTCAAATTAGCCTAGTCATTTATAGACAAATAAATTAGTACAACACTCAACAACTTACTATTTATAGCTTTCCTCACGGTTATTTCACCACCAGATTCGGAGTATAAATGTCTGTTGTACAAAATGAGGTCTTATACGACACATGTTATGTAGCAAAGCATATTATACAAGCAAAGTTTCTCGAACACTAATATTTAAGCACGTTTCGCTGTTATCTGTGTGTGTGGTATCCGGAGTTCAAGCTGTTTCATTGTGAAACAAGTCAGCGAGAACCTTAATCAAAATTTACTGCCATTGTTGCGCGCCATAATACAATTAGCAACACAATTTAGCTTGGTTTGTTGTTATTGTGTTCATAACGAGACGAAAGTTTGTTTTCCGCACCTTTTCGCTACATGCACATAAATCGTAATCTCAATGACTGCGAAAGCATTTCTGCATGGTACGAGCGCTAACAATATACTGTTAATAATGTACCAAGTTGCATACACTCATAACAATTAACACTGACAAAGCGCTGTGTGACACCGATTTTGCAACAAACTATTTCGAATCGAAATAGCTATATATAATAACAGACAAAATAATATAGCCGATATGTCAGCATGAGGCATATTGCTTTCTATCCCAAAATTTAGGGAGGCGATGTGGGATTAAATTGTTATTACTATAGATTATTGTACCAACCGACTTCTTTATTTAAAGAATTTATTTCAAGACACTATTATTGTGTTTAGGATTCTGGATTGTGTTTGATTCGTTGATTCAGGCTTGAATTCGGGATTCTAGCATGCAGATTTCGTATATTTGGACAAGTGGATTCCTGTAAAAATTGTCTGGATGCCGGAATACCCGCATTGATAAACACTATTTCACATTTTATCAGTTAGAATTCTTTGCATACTCTGTTGTAAAAATTCGAAAGATAAATGCACGAAATTGTTTTACCAAGTGTTGTGGAGCCAGATAACAGGGAGGAATAAAAGCATTTGATTATAATTGTCAAAGGTTCTGTTTGTTGGCTCAGTGCGATGCGTATGAATTAATATTGTCGCAATATTTTCTACGTGCAGATTTCATCATTCTCGCAGTATTTTCACGAATTTTACTTCAGCCTCGTTGTTATGTGGCCAATTATACGTAGTTTTGGATGCCGGTAGACTAAAGTGTTTCTGTACGATATATCGGACTGATAATATAAAGCGCCGATAAAATTTGCGTGTGTTCACATGTAACAATTTGTTTACAGATTAAATTAGCAATCACATAAGGCCAATACAGTTCAAATAAAGCAAAGAAATTCAAAACAAACGAATTCATGTTCACTGTTTGTCGACTAGAAACGCCTAATTATAGCAAATGTGCCGCTCAGCACTGCTCTAATTTTTATTAGTGGAATCATGCTAGCATACTAATGCACACGATGTAATTTGATTGGCTACTCTATTGCACGGTAGATAGCGAGTAGCAAAACAATTATTTTTCCAGTGCAGCATTTTTTTTCCAATTCAAAGACAATTTGTGATAGTTTTTTTGGCAAACCGACTTAATCTAGATAAATTTATCTCAAATTCTATTGAAAAAATTAGATTACACGCTCTCCAACTCTATGCAGTGATAGTTGATTCGGGCTTCGCCCTTATCAACTATCACTGCATAGAAATTCTCGAGCTCGTAATCTAATTGTAATAGCGAGATTCGCTGCGGCGTGTTTAAATGTAAACTTTGCCATTTCGATGAACGTAAAAGACTATGTAGCGTGTAGGGTGGCCTAAATTGCATTGGGTGTAATGGGAAATAGTATTTTCCCCAGATTATTAGTGTACAGTTGTCGTCATGAACGTTTTAACTGATACACACCTTAATTTGAGTCAAATGAGTTGTATACCTTTGTATACATACCGACATTACATGCATGTACACCACATCAGTGGCTGATCCAGGGTAAGTCAAAATAAATTATAGCAGCTCAATTTTGAATTCAAAATAACTTTATAACAATGTCATAGGTTATGAATTTCAAAAGAATAAAGTCTAACCAATGAAGCTGCTTTGAAGGTATTTTAAAATGTAAATATATCCTAGAATGAGCTGTGGTAATTTACTTTGACTTACGCTAGATCCGCCACTGCACCACATTCCTTTTGTTTTGCTTGAAAATATAAACTCAAATTCAGCAAATCTGTTTTGCAATTTATTATATATAATAATATAATTTGTATAATTTATTATACAAGAGCTAGCGATTTTGTAGTAGTATAAATTAAAGTCCTTCAGGATTTCGAGATGTCCATCATCCTTTATATTGCTCAAACATTACTTTTATAATTTAATTTTAAGCAAAAATATAAGGTCTGCGTAAAAAATTATGCAGAGGCAAGTCGTACTTAAGGTTCAGAACTCGTTAGACATCGGTGTCTGAGTTAACACTAGCCTAAAGATCAGATACGTTATTTTAATTCAGTATGCTTTGGGAATATCTGAGAACGAGCAATGTGAAACGAGTGCAGGATGACAAGAAGCTAACTGTCACAGTGCTATGAGCATTTTAAGGTAGTTAGAATGCATGACGTTATTTGCACCATTATAATTTACATGTGTAACAAACATCTTTATGAAGTGCGTTTGCGCGCTACGATTCAATTCAGTCATATTTTGGAACGTGAAATTTTTTGCTGACGCATGATTTTCAGATTGTTGCATGGAAGTTATATGTATAATGTGAAAACTTTACCAACTTACATTGAGATGCGAATGGTGCACGATGAATCGTCTATGTATAACACGTACGTGCGGTTTTTAGTGCAGCATACACTGTCACGTTAAAAAATTCAATATTAATCTTGCCGTTATCTTATGGGAATTTTATGGGTCCATGATCGGCTATAAATGACAGCGACGTTACATACTTTAGTTCATTAGTTTAATTCAAAACGACTATACCCGCAGTTGCAAGACTTTAGATTACACGATTTAACAAAAAAAAAGAGTGCCACATGTCAAATCTTAGTCTGTAATCCCACTTCAAACTCACCTTATTACTGACAGACAAATCGGCATTTTTCTCCAACAATAACGACGTAATCTCTGTATGACGTTTCCTTACGGCGAGCAACAGCGGCGTTTCCCCATCCTGAAGAAAGAAGGCAAATCCTTTCAGCAGAGGCAGACGAAAATCAAACGTGTTTCCTAGAGCTTCAACATGCAGTTCGGCTGTGCTGCGATTGTTACGGTTTAGGGTACAAAAATACTTTATTTATTTATCGGAGTGTAACACTTGACGCGAAACTGCGAGAATCCAGTAAAGCACCGGCGATTGCACATGTACGCAGCGGTAAGGTTGCCCAAGGGAAAGAGTCTTAAATCACCTGGGAAAAGCTACCGCGCAAAGGTTTCTGTATCTGTACAACAGGTTAGGCTGACGAAACGCGACTTCCTTCAAATTCTTGCAAATGTTGCAGGTAATTAAACAAAGGCCTTTGGAGAACTCCCGCCGGTTCATCTAATAAATCGATGATAATTTATGACGTCGCCCATTGTGGATCAGCTTCAGTCGAGGTTGCGGACAGTGAGCCGTCGCATCGAGGATGAAAGATATAGCAGAACGAGTTTGTTCTCCTCTTTGACACCGCAGGTTTCAGAAGAAAGTAATTTCCGCGTTGATAAAAAATCATTGTACTGTCATACATAGGTCAACGTTTCTAGGGTAAGATAAGCTCCTTGTAGATAAGCAAAAGCTCAAAAGAGAACTCTGTGACCTGACTTCGGTGGACATGTTTGACATAACATGTATAACTTCACAAGTCGTATATATATATTTCAGACATATTAAGAATTTAAAAAAGATCCTAAAAGAAGTACAAAACAGTGCAATTTCGTACGTATTTGTTATTACACATAAATGGCATTACACATAATGTATGCAGATGTTGAAATGCAGTACAAATTGGTACCACCTAATTTCAGTAAAATATCAGCATAAAAGTGTAAACAACGCCAACGCATCATGTATGCATGGAGTATAAACGATCAATAATGTATCGTTAAAGTACCGCGTCATGAAATAGAAAGGCTTTTAATTCTAATCTTAACAAAAATGCATCTACAAAAAATCCTAAATCCATTTGGAATGGTATCGCAGTGGTCCACATGTTTAAAATATCCAATGGCAATTTTGAAAGATATGAATTACGAACTATAGCTACTAACAACAAATTGTTATTGCCAAAGTAAAAACCCCTCAGGATAATGAAACCAAGTTTTAGCCATGCCACTGCCAAGACATCTGATATGAGTCAAATAATGGGTGGGTTGATCGGGCGGGAAGGCTTGTGAGAAACTTAACTAACCAACTTAACCCTGAAATGAAGTCTTGAAACTCGCAACGGATTTGCGAACTTCGTTTTGGAAACGGTACGGAAATAGGTGCGGCAGAAATCTAGTTCGCAATTGACTAGACATTGACGGTCAAGTGTATTTTTAAAAACTTCACTCGACATTGATATTCACCGAATTTGCCAAAGTCTGATATGTTTGTCAACAAAATTTGCTACTAAGTTCGTTTCGAATTTACCAAAGAATGTTCCGAATACAGAACGCATATACATAGGCAGATGCTAACGAAGTTCCGAAGCTCCTTCTGCAAAGTGAGTTGAAAATAAAGACTGTAACAGTTTAAGGTGTGTCGAGAAACAGAAAGCACCTTGAGAGTTTATGTTGAAACGATATTTCCATGTTAGACAGACGGTTTTTCCATGACGTAGCAACAATTTAACCTACCTTTCGTTGGGATTCTGTAAAAGCGCCAAACTCCAAAAGCTCCTTCACCACAGCGGTATGATCTTTTTCAACAGCGTACCACAACGCTGTCTTGCCTCCCTGGACAAGTAATAATAATAAACGTAAGGTAATTGTTATCAGGTTGTACCAAGTTGCGCAAAAAGTACTCCTCTTTGATTTGAAATAAGAGAAAAACTAGGACAATTGTCAAAACGAAAACAAGTAATTTCTAGAAAATTCATAAAAGCCTTGCCTTTTTTCTCAAAAAAGTACCGTTTTTCAATTTATAAAAAATGGTACCCTTTTTCATCTTTTGCAAACAGATGTAATTGCTCGTTTCATTTGCAGAAAAGCATTGACAATCAGTTTTCGACATTTTAATGTGCCTATGACATAAAATTCTCATTGCATGATGTGAAAGAATATTTAAAAAACTGTAATACAAGTTCTTTTATACTTTTGCCCTGCAACGCTTTGTTGATAAGATATTTCAGTTTAAATTTTTTCTTTTTCCTCTTATTACGTCACAATTGTTACCTATGTCCTAATGAACAAAATTCTTGAAATAGTGACATGATATATACGTTAAGGGCAAACACAGTAATGCAATTTATCTTCCGAATCGCCTCTTTATGAGAAAACGATATTATAGTTTACTTTCTGATAACTCATTATGCAAATTGTGATGTATGAACTGAAATATCTCGTCAACAAAGCGTTGCAGTGCAAAGGTATAAAAGAACTCGTATTACAGTTTTAAATGTTTTTTGTAATATCGTGCAATAAAAATTTTCGTGTCATAGGCACTTCATGTTGGCAAAAAAGAGTGACAAAATCAAAGCATCGCCATTTGGTGAAAAAGGGTACCCTTTTTTGAGAAAAAAGGTAAGACTTATTTTATATAAGAAATTTGTGGAACACCATGTAATTAAATTGATTTTATTGAAAATATCTAAGCTTTCGGCCCATTTGACTCAGGCCATCATCAGAGATAAATTACAACGGTTAAAACACGCAAGATATATGTACACGTCAATTAATTACAATGTTCAAATGCGCGCGCGCGCGCTTGGTAAAAAACAACTTATATTGCTACTAAAATGTCATTACTTAATTACTAAACAGACAGGTCCAAGTGTCGTGAAGAGGCTTTCCTTCTTGCAGGATTGTTTTGTTTTTAAAGATTTCAACTGATTCACGGATTTGCCTTGAAAATAATTTCTTACTGGCACCAAAAGTTCAGAATCATCCCATTTAATCGGATGGTCATTTTCCCACGCATGTTTCGCCAATGCAGATTTATCGGGTTGGCATTTGCGGCAACAATCTTTATGCTTTTTCTGTCTAACTTTCAAGTTACGGCCTGTCTCGCCAATATACACCTTTCCGCATGTGCAAGGGATTCGGTATTCTTGCACATGCGGAAAGGTGTATATTGGCGAGACAGGCCGTAACTTGAAAGTTAGACAGAAAGAGCATAAAGATTGTTGCCGCAAATGCCAACCCGATAAATCTGCATTGGCGAAACATGCGTGGGAAAATGACCACCCAATTAAATGGGATGATTCTGAACTTTTGGTGCCAGTAAGAAATTATTTTTCAAGGCAAATCCGTGAATCAGTTGAAATCTTTAAAAACAAAACAATCCTGCAAGAAGGAAAGCCTCTTCACGACACTTGGACCTGTCTGTTTAGTAATTAAGTAATGACATTTTAGTAGCAATATAAGTTGTTTTTTACCAAGCGCGCGCATTTGAACATTGTAATTAATTGACGTGTACAAATATCTTGCGTGTTTTAACCGTTGTATTTTATCTCTGATGATGGCCTGAGTCAAATGGGCCGAAAGCTTAGATATTTTCAATAAAATCAATTTAATTACATGGTGTTCCACAAATTTCTTATATAAAATAATATAATTCACCATGCAAAGTCTCAAATTACATATAAGGTAAGACTTTTTGAATTTTCTTGAAATTACTTATGAGATAAAAAAAGGGTATGATTTTCGGTCTTTCCCGTAGAGATAAAACAGCTGAAAGGACGAATTGCCACACTTGCCGGTTTCTACTTCGAAAACAGTCCTAATTTTAGAATTGCCGGAACCGTCAACTGATTGGTTAACTTAAATTTTGATATGTTACAATGAGATTTTTAGTCCGGTCGCTTAGTGGCAAAAATTGGCAAGATCTGTACAAAGCGGACAAAGTCAGTATTTCTTTCCCCGCGACTCCTAAGTCAAATTGAAATGTTTTTGGGGGTGTAATGAAGATATTCACAAAATTTATCATCCCGGGGGGGGGGGGGAGTTCCGTTTTTGAAATAACGATTCGGGATGTTTGTTCATGTTTTACTCAATCATTGTATTTAATAATAAGGTGTTGGGATATTGTTCAAAGACATGGACTTGACAACAGATAAATGGGCATATAAAATTTCCTGTTTGAAGTTCTCACATTAAATATCATTGACTGGCAGAGAAACATTGCCAACCGTTAACGTACCACCTCACTGTGGTAACACCCCCCCTAACTTGAAAATTTTAAGCACCCGTTGTTAAATTGATTAGGAGGCATAGTTAATCAATTGTAGAGGGGGTGCTCAAGTTTGTACACGCCAGTACAGATCGTTTGGTTAAGTGACTTCACTATTTGGCGCAACTTTAGTTGCGATATTAATATTTTAAATCGAACATGCGTTTTTCAATAAGTTATACAAAACGGCCTACTAAATTGAATCATGGCGACACGTTTTTCACATGGCTTATTTCTTTTGAAAATTCGTATGCAACATTTTTGTTTCAATATCGCTGTTTACTTAATCATAAAAACTTGCCTGTATGTCAAAGGCACCTTGTCTAGCAGCAACAGTCGTCTTACCAAAGGGATGATCGCTAAGTTGTTAATGCTACGTTTGATACGTGCTAATAAACAAAAACTTTGCGATGTTGACATCCTTTTGGGGGTGATTGTCATAACTTATATGTTCAGAATTTTTGCTTGATGTCGAAATTTTAAAGTTAAAGAAATACCATGAACAGTTAGAAATTCAATGAAAATTGCTCGGAATTTTTTGTTTGCATCAACTAAATGCGAAAGCTGCCAAATGAAAAGCTGCCAAAATGCTCAAAACAAGATTTTTTGCGATCGATTCGGCCGCCATCTTGTTTTCTCTACTAGGAGGATATGAGCTAATATCCTATATACTAGTAGTAGATCAGATTACAGAATACCTAATATCCGATGGGAGTCTATATAATAACAGTATATACCCAATTAAAATGTTAGTGTAACCTGTCAAGTAGGAAAGTCAAAGGAGGAGTAATTTTTTGGCCACCTGGTATGAAATTACTCTTACTGTTGTTGCAAAAGAATTAGTGTTAATAAATTGTTGCATCAACTCATTTCTCCATGCTAATATATTCATAATTTGATATAAAATCGATCAACTCGTCAATCTAGCTTGTCACAGGAAACTTGGTTTGTCGTAACAGTCAGGATTTTATTATTGCTAATATTTGAAGAAACGCTGATCAATATGTATCAAGTAAATGGCATAATCATTTTTCTAATATCAAGTGGCAGGCAGGTGGTTCCTTTTCTAACTTTAAAGTAATCCGGTAAGGACTGTAAAATGTAAATTTTTTCACTCGAAATTTTTGCACGAATTAATGTTTGCTTCTACCGATCAAGTAAGAAGCACGAATTTTTTAGGGAGTTCATACAGGTATAAAACTTTTAAAAATACAAAAATATACCATTCGACCTTACCAGATCACCAGCCTCAATATCTGCGTAATGTTCCAATAAAATGCGCACAATCTCTACGTGTCCATCTTTGCAGGCTGTGATTAACATAGGAAGCCCTTCCTATAAACGAAATCGCTTTTAGTATATCTAACATTGTAAAATCTCTCAACATCAGATCGTGGCTGTGTATAATAAGTTATGAATAAATCCTGGCTACTATCAACATTGGCGGCACCTCTTTTGGTAATTATTGCAAACCAGTTTCAATATTGTAAAGTAGCTTGGAAAGATTTACGTTATTACACAGTCAAGACCAAAAAAAAACTAAATATTTGGAACTGTCGTTGTATACTTTGTCGCGAATGTTGATAAAAGCACCATGATTAGTCAGGTTTCGGACAATGCCAGTATGACCTTGCTTCACTGCCCAAAGTAATGCTGAATTATTGTTCTGCAAAGGAGAATATAATTACATGTACGGGTTTGAGAGAGCATACTGAAGAAAATGTTGTAAATGACAATATCACAATGTATTGGTTAGATTCATTCGGAATCCATTCTTAAACATTTAGGATCTGATCAATGAAATGGATGGTTTTTCCAGGGATCATATAATCAAATATTATTGGAAAACATGCAGTGTTGTCTCACAATGAAGGGCGGTAGGGCGCACGAGATGCTAAAAAGGAAGACAAAGATTGTATAAAATATACTATTAAATATGTAACTCTCCCTTCCTCGTTGTACTAGGAACATGGCTGACATTGTGGAAGCCTTGTATATAACATGCTATACAAATTAATCTGAATTTTAGTGATAACGAATTTTTTTAGTTCTCTGGCATGGCACTCGTGCACTGTAATTGAAAATTTGGCGATAGCTCACCTGATCCAAGTAGTTAACATCAGCTCCTTTTTCAAGCAACACTGCTACAGCTTGTTCAAACCCTCCTTTAACAGCCATTATTAATGGTGTCCAACCATTCTAAAAAAGAGTAACTTTTAAAACAGGACATTTAGGCAGTTAAAGACGGCTAAAATCTTTATATAATTTGGCCATGCAGCTCAAGCAAAAATATGGCATGATTTTAATTCAAATAAAAAATCATGCAGGTACTCATTTTTAGTATGGTGGAGTTTTTGTACTTACACTTCCGGGCTTATTTAGATCTGCTTTTTTGTCCAGCAGTACTTTAATCACATTAACATGACCCTTGCGAGCTGCCCAAACCAGAGCTGACGTGCCATACTAAACAAGGAACAATATCAGATTTCTGAACAAAGATGTGTTTTTAAAGATGTTTTAATGTTACTTTCCAGACAAAAATGACTTCAATCTGTTCTTCAGCATTTGGTGCGTTTGATTATATTTTGTAAGAAAAACAAGCTAGAGAAATTTCAGCAATATTGAGTAATTTGTTTCAGATTACTTCTTCACGAAATGCTTCAAACGTGAGGAAATGAAATTTACGCATTGCATACTGATTGATAATAGATATGTTCAGATATGACTTCAACTACCACCACACCAACAACTAAATAGCCATTATCCAATAATTTGCCCGTGAAGACGGATCATCCGTCTATATGAGTATGATAACAAGACAAACTATCAAGATGAACTACGTAAAAAGATAGTTCGTCTGATACATGTAACTCGTCTGTGTATAAAAAAACGCGGGCAAGCTGACAGATCATCCGTCATGAGCGAAGGAACTACGCTAATAGTTCGGCCTTGACGCAAGATCCGTCTGCTTTCCCGCGTTTATACGCAGACGAATTATCTTTTCTTTATCAGAGACGCATCATCCGTCTCTGATATAAATCAGGCCATTTTGCTTTAAATTCATTCGATTAACCAATCATGCACATGCATTGTTCGTTAGAAAAGGGTTGTAGTGGTGAGAGTCAAATCTAAACCACACTATATAATGCCCCTTCAAATGATCATTTCGACCTGTAAGAAAAAATACCATGGAGTTTAAGTTTAACGAGAACATTAATGCATTTTGAGCGAAAATTCAAGGAGTAAATAAGGAATTTTAAAAAACTATAAACTTCAAGTGTTTCCAAGAGCTCTTGAATGTCCGAAATTAATTCAAGTACTTTTTAAGGACTTCAAGTAGGTATACATTCATTAGCACGAACCCTGGCCATATTTTTAAGTGCCGAATCTATTCTAATAGCTACAATTGAATTGATCTCTTAGTTAGTTTAACTACATTAATCATAGTATATCAAAAGTTAAATGTCTGAAACAGATGCCTAACATTTGAGTAACGCGTATTAACAAGTGAACATGATAAAATGAGCTTTGCATTAGGTGTGCGGCGCTAATCTATCTTTAAACAGTAACTGTGATCCTATCATCTTCTTTAGCTGTTTACACCGCAAAAAATTATCACTTTTTTAACTTTGATAAAACAAGACAGAAAAACATTGTCGACAAATATGAACAATATGGGCAGTGAAACGTTGTTTAATCCTGCTTTTATCAACCTTGAACAAGTAATGGTTTGATTACGTGTACGTTTGCCTGAGGTAGGAAACAACTTAAGATGAATGTTGATAGAGCGTTAACGGACTGCGACCCCCAACTCGGTTGTGCTATATATATAATTGAATATATGTGCTACCTTGTCACACGAATCTGGGTTGGCACCAGCATTAAGTAATTCCTCTACCACGGCTGTGTGTCCGCGACCTGCTGCCCATATCACAGGATTCATACCATGCTATATAGAAAATAAATTACCACGTATTTATTAATATTGTAGTCGAAATGCAGCATTTGTATTGTGCATAATTTTATACCGGCAATAACTTGTACCGGTAATTGTAGCCAATTTATTTCCATTAAAATAGGATCTTGACTAGATTACAGTTCGATTAGCATAGAAATGTACTGAGTGGTTTGAAAGTGCTAAATCGGTTCGAGCTTTGAAATACACGCTGCTGATCAACGGCAAAAAACCCAGCCAGAGTTGGGCGCTAATCTTTTGCACACGAGGACTGCATGGTTCGTGAGTAGTCATGAGACTTGTTTTTTTATCAGTGCTCACATCGCAGCAAACGCTGTCCAATATACATATCAAGTAAATGGCATAATTTTTTTTCGATTATTAACGCCATTAATAATGATTTATATAAATGCGGCAATTATTTATATAAAATCAGCAACCACAATGTATAACAATGACATAAGGAATTAAAAGTTGCATTGCCAGATATATAGCGCTGTACAATAATTCTAAGAATAAGAGAATAGACGCTTCTCCAATTTCCTTGAGTGCACAAGAAGCAACAGCTTAAAATCGAAACGGACTATGAAAGCTATTGAGGCCACACCCACACGTATTCGGATTCGTTTCTATCGGCAAACATTTTGTTGCGGTTAGAAAGTGGAAACTCCAGAGTGGAAACTTTTGAAAACGCAACGAATACAAATGACGCTTGTGGACAAAAGCTTTTAAAAACGATGAAACGAGTGAGAAAGGCAATTTGTGTTTTTTAGCTGCAGAACAATAAGAACACGTGGCGATTTAATAACAATTTATTTTTCATCATAGTTCAGAGCCTGAAATATAACACAAACCTTAACAAGCCATGTCCCTACAAGCAAACACAAGTATTATAAGTCTCTTGACTTCTCCGCCATTTAAGGAGCGATAAGGAGGATGGGCTATAAGCGGATTTCTCTTGACTTAACTAGAGCAGTCTTTTGGTTGTATTTACCAAGAGTAACACTTGACTGTATTAGAAACACACTATAAACTCTTGACTTACTGGTAACGTAAGCGTTCACATTAGTGAGGTACGTAAGAAAACTAGAGCCCAGTAGAAAACTCTTAAAACACATAGGAGAGGCAAACTGAATTCTACCCCAGAGTTAAACTGGGTATCACATCCAAGTGCCAACATGACCAAACCGCGAATTTTAACATTAGCCATTAGGCGAGAGGCGCTGCGTTTGCCCCATATATGTGCCACCTCCATGTGTGCTCCATTGTAAAGTGTAGACGTCTTGGCAGGTTTCATTAATTTTCGTTGTAAACAGGTATTTATATTGGAAATTCTCACATACGAGATGCCAACCCAAAGAATATAACTAATTTTCGTTCCAGTTGACACTTTAATTGTACTGTACACAAGTGTCTACATCTGCATGCATTGGTTTTGCTCACATTACAGTCGATTCATCTAGAAATTGATATCATTTGAAATAAAAAAGAAATAGAATAATGCAACCATGCCATCGTGGCTAAACGTATTCTACCAAGTACTGTATATGTTGCATTGGCAATTCTAGAAATCATGCATTTTTTCTGAGGAAATTAGTGTTCAAAAGCTTCATTCCCATCTTCAATCTGGAAAGTCCAACTTTACTACATTCTGAGAAAGGTTTGCATTCAAAGAAAGGTTAAACGCAACTCTGTCTCTAACATTGCACAGATTTCCAACCAAGGGGCTTCGCTTCGCTCGAAACGTCGAATTTCGTTTTATCGTTTCAGGTATCAAATTAAAGAACCTATACGTATAACGTCTTTTCACTCAATCTCTGGCTATTAAAACAACAAAGACGTTGTCCCAATGACCGTGTCCTTGAAAATGAATTCAACACGAGCTGTGGGGAGTAGAAGAAGCCCCATATCTAACATGCCAATTGAACAATTAAATTTAGTGTGTGGGGCGGGGGGGGGGGGCGAAAACGGTGCTCAATTTCATTTACAGCTTAACAGGCACTGTGTTTTATAATCTTAGCATCAAAATATTCTTTGACTTTGTCGTGATAAAGACCTTATCTTAATACTGAAAACGGCAAAATATATAATCATTGTCTTTTTTACATTTTACAAGTATTGAGATGGCAAAAACCCCTATTAGTGCACACAGTGTACGTGTTGAATCCCTATTACGAGACACAATAAATATTAACGACATATATGTAATAATGATGATGTGTATATAAAATAATGTAATGTATCTTTTAAACAAAATATATCTAGCACAAATTTTATAAGTGGTTTGCCTTTACAATCCGCACATTATTCGTATTTTTGAAGTCACATGCACACATGTACACAACTAATTCAATTAAGGTTGTCCTTCCAAAAACTGTGCACTATAAGCGCGCAAGGGATGATGAATTATTGCTCACTTAGGCTCTGATACTCACGGAATTGCCTTTGTAGCAAGTAAACTTGTCGTCGTGAGTTTCCTATATGCCCCCGATGCCGTTTCAAAGAAACAATTCCGACCCGTCATCCCTTGGGCGCTCATAGTTCACAGTGTACGCTTTTAGAAGGACAACCTTCATTGAAAGAAGCTGTATACCCTTTTAGAATGTCAAAATATTACTGTTTGTCCTTTCGACACCTAGATTTGAATCATTTGATGCAACAGATGAAAATTGATATTCTCAACATTTACCTGTAATATTTAATCGTTTTCGCAGTCACACACGGCACAATTATAAAACTTGCATGCATGCATGCATGCACAAAACCCTTGACAAACAGCATCGAACGTTGCGGTTCATTGCCATTGGATTCGTGTGTAAATAGCGAGATTGATTTGCAAACCAAACCAAGGACTACAGACAAAACATTGGCTCATTAGTATAGGACATATTAACCGCTCATGAGATTGTCTGGAACCCGCCATTGTTGTGTCCCTGGAGCTTTTGTATATTATATTATTATTTGTGTATTTGTTATATTGGGTTACATGTTTGCGCGTGTAACTTTTCTTATACGACTTATCTAAATCCTATCGAGAAAATGTACCGGCATGCGAAAGATAAACGACGTAAATGTACGTAATGACAGATACTACAGGTTACATCACCTAAAGCTCAGTATTCAACATACCACGTGCTACATTTTACCTTTAAATTTATACTCATTTACGTATAGGTTCTGTCAATTCCTTGTCAATAATTGAAATCTTATTCAATCGTGCGTTTTCAACTGATAACCGCTGATATCAATTCCTTTATATTGATACAGTATGCGTCAAACTATATAAGAGTGCTGTTACCTCTGTACGCTTACCTGTATGGTATTATTATTGTTTTCGCACATCACATTTAAACATCAACATTATATACGAAGTGCAGAAATGAAATCTTTATCTAATGAAAGCAGAGTCATGATCGCAGTTGGCTTAACAGTGAGAAACAGCCGACAGCAAAACTTCATATCTTGTTTGGGCAATGCCAAAAGACCAAAGTCAAAACAGACTTGTACAAAATATAACTTTGTTCTCATATCGCGTCTGTATGTATACCTGAACAATAGTGAATATTCAAGCATAGATCTCGATGCATAAATTACGACGAACATTTGTAAAGCTTCACATAAATCCACAATAACACAATAGCAACTCTTAATTGAATAACAGAGAGATAGATAGAAACATAGATACATACTTCTGTAGTCACGTTATTATTGGGTTCTTTATAAGAAGTGGGTATCTTCGCACTGCGGCTCGTCTGGACGATGCGTTGTTGCTCGGCTGCGGAAATCCTCATCGCAAAGTAGACAAACGTTTTCGGCTGCAGCGGGACCACGAATTGTTTAAACGAGCACGGTCCCGATTCATAATGCGGAAATGACTTCGTAAAACGTTATATTGCCTTTAACTGCTGGAGAATTTTTATAATTATAATTTCATCACGGAGGCGATGACTTATGAAAATAGTTGCAACCACAACGCGCATGAGAAAATAATTAAACGGAGTTGAAACGCAGGAGCTCCGAACCGTATTCGTCCTTGTAATCTGATCAATTTGCGAGAGGATTAAAGAGCGTCATCAAGTTGTTTTGCTTACGAAATCGCACCCGTCAACACTAGGAAAGTGTGAAATGATGAAGCGCCAGGTTTATGCAACAGTGCAGGGATATTTAGCCGCAACTGCGACGCGTTCATAAAGCAAGCGCTTGTTAGAGAGTGGCATACGAAGCTTGTTACGGTCGGCCAGTGCACCGCTGCCAATTTTAATAAATTCTCCAGCGGCGCTATCGCACTCGGTCACCTGTTCTGCTAATCACTAAAAATAAACACGTACAAACCTTAAAATAAAATGCTAGCGATCTTTTCTTTCGGACGACACAATCTACCCCAATGCGGCGAACGACCGGACAAAGCGAAGTCCTTGACTTTGTACGACGTTTGTACAAGGTGATGAACCATTCAATATTAATCACAGGAGAATAGAAACATGACAAATTATCAAGGTAGAACAATTATTAGCCATCTGCGTTCAATTGAAAATATCATAATTTAAGCATGAATTTAATTTGGCACGATCTCTCACTGTCGCCATGGCAACGGCGATGAAGAACTTCTGGAAAATTAGTACAAAATATTCGAATTTAATTTACCCGTACGGGACCGTTGATTTCTGCGAAGGATTGTATATACATGCCAATTGCTCCAATACACTGAGTCAAAAGCGAATTTAGGCTAAGATGTAGAGTAGAATTTTCTTACAGATTTCCGTTTGATCGACTTCTACTTCGGTTTATATTGTCTTCGTTATATGTCAAAAGAACTATTATGCATTGCAATTTTGCGATAACAAGTTCATTTAGTCCTTTGAATGCTGTGTACGATATGATGGGGGCAGCATTACGCTTTACGGATACAGTAAAACACTCACAAGTCTCTGCATCCTCGCTTATTTCAACATTGTCTGTATTAGATTTAATAGTTCTCACACAATTGCACCGAAAAGGCCTCGATATAATAAGATGCGATGTTTTAATCTCAGTAATGTCAATACGGTAGCAAATTCATCCCATAAAATCGGTCGTGTGTACATAACCTCTAACCCTATAATTTCTAATGCAAACAAAGATGTGCAAGTAAATAAGATCTTGAATTTTCCATCATGGAAGTATTTTTCTACGATCTATACCTACTTTTTTGAGCATTTTTGAAACAAAAAGGTCGCAGATCAGTATCGGCCAAAATTATCACTTTGAAACAAAATTCATTAATAGTACGAATGATATATGCAAGTATATTATTATTTCACCCGACAACATCCAGGTGATCGAAAAATTATTGTCAGAAGTCGTCAAATAGAAATCCATTATCGATCCAAAATACTATATTCCGCATGAAATATAATTTACAGCTTTGTTTCCAAATTTCGAGCAGACTTATAATTTTCTTTACTTAAAGGTAGGTTACAGTCGCTTCTGCGCATGTGCGATAGGTTTGTTATGAAGAGCCTCCTCATAACAACTTTCCAGTCCCATGGCATAAATGAAAACACGCGCGGCCGTCTGAATCGTTCTCTGTTGTATTGCAAGGAGTGATGGTGCATCAAGTCCTGGCATAAAAATTGTTGCTTTGAGAGTTTCAAGATCAAACAATTAATATTGGATTCTGAAAACGCGGCAAATCGCGTCGCCTAAAGGTTTAATTATTCGCGTTCGGTAGCTTTTGCTTCAGATGCTGTGGGTTTCGTTCGAGACTTCGAATCGCACTACAGAATATTCTCGAGTCACGACATGCTCACAGGCTAGTCTGTATATCACTCAATGAGTATATCGTGGATATGATCTATAACATAGCTAGCAATACATAGAGAATATTACACCGTGCATGGCGCGAAGATATTATTTACGGGTGTACATGGCGTGAAATAAATTATACATCAGTATATGCGCCCTGTAGAATATGCAATTAAATTGTCGTATTCTCGATTCCAGACTTATATATCATGACGAGGGTACATTAACTGGCAGCGAATGTGTTTTTAGTGAAGACACAGACACAGTAATAAAATTGAAAGCACAGTGAAGAAAGCAAAAATTCATACTTTACAAACAAATAGTTTACAAAATGGAATGGATAAGCATTTAGAACTGTAGCTTGTGTCTGTGTATATAAACGTTCATAGCAGGTATAGAAGGTCTACGATTAGTACGATGATATTAGATAACACTTGTGTTATATTTCAATGTATGAAACTACTACATGTAAATTTCAGAATAAGTAAAATAATAAAATTATCCAGGTGCAAATACATGAAAATTTTGCCAGAATTTTTACATAATTGGGCAGTTCGCACACGCGTATTTTGTTGTGATTCAGCAGACGAGAAAATGAGCGACAATTACTGTACGTCAAACATCAGGCTAAATTCTCGATCAAGCAACCAAAATCACATCTATGCCTACGGCGTGCACCTGGACGAGAGCATTATATTATCTTTATACGATATAATATCACGACGAGAGCACATATTGTGCTTATATTGCATTATATTGAATCTGGGATTATAATATGTAGTAAAAAACTGTATACAGTATAACAGTTTGAAATATATTCCAGGCTATTATGCTTGAAACACAAAATTAACACTTCCAGAGACATCAACGCCTAAGATACACCGACAATTTTAATACCGGATATTCAAACTCGCAATTTCCGCATCTCGCTTCGCGGCTTTGAATTCACTCATTACTTTGAATTTGTTCGGGAAAGGGATTGTAAAAGTTACTATACTATAGAGTTAATGGAATCGAGAATACGACAATTGAATATTCTACAGGGCGTATATAAAATGTATAATTTATTTCACACCTTGTACAAGCGGTTGAAGCCTGCACTCAATATCTGTGTAAGCCATCGAATAAGCTCATTTATTATATGGTTATGGCTTTATGGGTGTTTCACCGTAAACTAAAACACTCGTGTCTCCCATATTTTCACTAGTGAAGACGTGAAAAATATGTAACGCTTGAAAAACGCGTGTGTTTTCCCCTGGGATTTATATGTTCTCTGTTCGCTTGTTCCAACCTGAACGTGTTTTCACCACTCGTAAAAAATATCTCCGCGCCATGCACCGTGTAATATCCTCTATGTATTGCTAGTTATGTTATAAATTATATCCACAATATACTAATTGAGTGATATACAGACTACAGTATCGTGATTTTCTTTTGATAAAATTGGTTCTCTGCCAAAATTGTGATTGCATGTAAGGTTCCTCTACACTGTTTCATGTTTTAAACATACTTGTCAACTTCTAAATACATCCTGAATATTATTAGTAGAACTCAGCTAGCGTAACTAGCTTAACATTTCCTTATTATGTAAAAGTAATACAATGTATTTCTTACCACTCTGCACGACAGAGCCTGTGACTGTGAGCATGTCGTGACTCGTGAATATTCTGTAGTGCGATTCGAAGTCTCGAACGAAACCCACAGCATCTGAAGCAAAAGCTACCGAACGCGAATAATTAAACCTTTAGGCGACGCGATTTGCCGCGTTTTCAGAATCCAATATTAATTGTTTGATCTTGAAACTCTCAAAGCAACAATTTTTATGCCAGGACTTGATGCGCCATCGCTCCTTGCAATACAACAGAGAATGATTCAGACGGCCGCGCGTGTTTCCATTTACGCCATGGGACTGGAAACTTGTTATGAGGAGGCTCCTCATAACAAACCTATCGCACATGCGCAGAAGCCACTGTAACCTACCTTTAACATTAGTTTCAACAAGAAAACTTGGAAAATAGTTTCTATTCTTGGGTTTCACTGGAACATTTTGCAGTAAATCTGAGTGGGGGTCAACCCAAAATACATTGTTATTATGCTGTACTGAGGTACACAAATCTCACGAAATTGCACATATTTGCTGCCAAACACAAGGTCAACACATACAGTAAAAAGTTATTTCACTCCGATGACTGTGTATCGATTTGGAGTTGACCCCCAGTGGAATTTATGACGTCACGTGAAACCCAAGAATTCAGTAGTTAGTTCCAGGCCTTTTACTCACGGTCAGATCAGCTGGATGCCACAATTACAATTTGTATTCTTGGGTTGTTTTTACATATCGTTCATCCCGCTGGTTTAATTCCTTTAAAATTTTCGTACATCAAATACGTAAACACATGCAGTAATTTTAATCGGCAAAACCGTTTTTGTATGGTTAGCTAAGTCTTTACAACATCTGCGGCATAAAAACCCAGCCTATAGTTTGTAAATGGGTAGTCGTTGCAGCTGACAAGCAGTTTCGGGCTGATTTAGTCCGAACTTGTGGAAGGCTTGCTTAAGTAACAACTTACCTTTTCAAAAATATTAATAACGTTAAAAGGGATGTCGTTAACAAACCATATCAAAATTATTTCAATTAAGTATAGAAATCTATTCCGTTACCTAGAGGAATTGCGAAAATTGCATTGCCATTACCCCATCAGAATATTTCAGTACATAAGTCTGGCACAAGTCACTACCCTTGTCTGGCAATTATAAGTAAAAGTTAACACAAACAGTATCCCTTGACGCTTGTGTACTGAACACATATAATACACTTTGTTAGATAATTAATTCTATCTGACACTTCCCACTTTTTCCGGCAAAATGAATAACATTTCTCATTTACCTGTCCGGTCTCGTTTGGATTTGCTTCCCATTTTAGTAAATCTTTTACTAGATTTGCATGACCTCGGTAGGCTGCCCATGTCAATGCTCCCCAACCGTCCTAAGAGGTAACCAAATAAATTAGAACACATGCCTATTTACAATTGCCTGAATGCTGCAGGCGTTTTCATCTGCACTCGTAAGTCGGACATTCCATTGTGACACCGTGGGCTCAACAGTATTCAAAATGGCGGCCGTCAAGAAGTTTTTGGAAGTTAATTTTTGTGTTTCTATCAGTGAACTCTATATAATTATACCTGAAACAATAACTTGGGGGCGATCTTTGAAGGTTGATAACCAGAAGCAACAAAAGTCGCCCATTTTCAACTGTTTTCAACCCAAGAATAGCGCGCCCTTTTAACCTTGTTTTAAGTCAAATATCCTCCAGTCTTAAAGGAGGGCTAAAAGTGCTGTTATAATAACTTTAGTGAGCATTGTGACGTATTTTCCGGGCTAAAATAAACAAATCAGCGGGCTAAAATACATTTTAGCCCGCTGACGTAATAGCCAATTTATAAATAGTCGGAACCCATTTAAGTGTAGTTGTGTTTTTTTTGACAAAAAAAGTTAAAGTTAAACGTTAAACGCTAAAATGATTCTGGGTCGGGCCAAAAACATATTTATGCCCGCGAACGTCAACTCTATTGTTATATTCTAGGGTTGAGAACAGAGTTTTAAAATTCGTGACATCTGCGGCTCATGGTTAACAATGGCGGCCTTCAATTTGGCTTCAAAGATAGCGAAAAAGTTATCGTTACAGGAATACTTATATAAAAAAGTTCAGTAATTTCTATGCACATTGTTGCCTTGCTCCAACTTACTCATGTTGCAAGAAACCGATTACTATACCTACCTTGTCGGTTAATGTTAGATCAGCACCATTACGAAAAAGTTCAATAGCACACTGTTGATTGTTCTCTTTAGCTGCAGCAATCAATGCTGTTGTTTCATCCTAAAGAAGAAAATAATCGTAAAAAGAATAACTGCTTTTTAAATTTGAACGATACGATCGTAAAAACATTGATTTATTTTTAGCAAAGATTGAAAACCCTACGATTTGAGATGCATTATTTTACCAAATCGATATTTACTTTTGAAAACATGAGAAAACATTGAAATGCATATGACACTAAATAGTTTTGTTTCAGAATCATATAGTTCGTTGTTCACTGATTATTGCAGTGTAGTTTATTTTTGAAAAACATGATGCCCAAGGGATTGCTTTATCCTTCAAAAAGGTATAGACATAAGGCAAAAACTGTCCGATGCCTGGAAACAAGATTGCAACAAAATTACGCCACTGATGTATTGCTGTTCATTGACTGATTTTAGCTCGGATAAAACCAGTAGTGTCAGTATGACGTCACTTTTGGAGCAAATAGGACAGTTTTACCTCTCATGGTCACGTATCCAAACGTTCGTATCCAGTACTCCACTTCGTATAATGTTCGTCAAAAAATAAATGCTTACATTTGTTTACGAACACTGATTAAATGCATCCCGCTTGAACCGCGGTTGAAACTACTTGCAGCAAGTATATATCATGTACTTTTATAATGGCATCGAAATGGCCTTCAATTGTCGCTTCATGCGTTATGACAGACATTTGCTCGATATAGACACAAATGATATCAGATTCATAAAACAAAAAGAACTAACTCAATCGTGTCTACAGCGACTGTATATTTAGTATCAGGACTGATAATCAACCACAAGAAAATGATCGAGTTGCTATAATTGTATGTGCACGCTCCCTGTATAACATAGCGTTCGAGGGCATATCAGCGCTGAAAAAACGACCACCTTTGATATTTATTGAAAGTTTAAAATTACCTGGTCTGTTCCGTTTACATCTAGGGGATTTCGTTTCAATAGTTCTTGTAATACTTTTAGGCTTCCACATTGTGCAGCTGCTATCAAGAGAGTCTGTGCACATTCCTAAAATTACAGTTGAACAAAAAACAAAACTTTAGGGCAATGTACAGTCAAATGGCTGGTGGCTACTCACAAAGTTTGTGTAATTAATATTCCTTCATAGCATAAATTCCATCGAGTAAATTATGCAACCCAAAGTGAAGCGGAAAATGGTGGCATGTATGAAGCTTTTTTGGGCGTTATTCTCAGTGTTCTCGAACGCGCGGTCGACTTTGTTATCAAGGAAAAATTGTCACTGAGACATTAACCACGTGAAAAAAAAAACGCGTTGGAGGCGACTGAGAACCCCCCCCCCCCCCCCCCCTCCCCGTGAAATCTGCATTAGCCGTAATTTTTTGCTTCCCATATCGAGACCGGAGTTAAAGTTCCATGTTACGCAGTTCATTCGTGGTATAATCGACTGGGTTTAAAGGATGCCAGAGACTGGTTAAATGCGGTGTCCGGTACAGAATGTCAAAAGAATTTCTGCACAATGAGATCCCAACTAAATATCGAACTACTGTTGAAGGAAGATGAGGCTAAGCGCGTAATTTTTTTCAGCGGAAATAGTCAATTGGCAGAGGTTAGTCAGCTCATGGGCTGCATCCCAGATACCATTCATCTGAAATTGGAAATGGTTGAAATCCGAAGCACATTGCATTTTAAACATGGCCGATGGTGTGGTGTTACAGTGTTGTACCTGTAACAGTTCAGAAACTAGTGTTATATTACAGTATACTGCAAGCACACGTCTTCCTGGTTCAAGATCACGTCCTATAATCTATACTTGGTGGTTCTGTATTTAATAGACCAGTGATGCAAGGCAGGCGGCGTGGAGGTTGCGTCTTCTGAATCTGTGTGACAACTGGTTGTAGGTGTGAGAATCAAGTTGGGGGTGTTGCCGACTGGCAAGGACTAATGATGCAGGTCACAGCAACTTGTGGGTCATCAAAATTGTGCGAGTCTTTGGCGCAAGATTATAAACTTCATGTAAGGATGATGAAAGTCACAGTTTTTACATAGCAATCTGCCAGCTAGTATGTAGTTGCCAAATGAATTTCACCGATCGAACGACAAGACCATGAAAGGCCAGGGGGCTGCCAATTAGGCGACATGTATTGCCAAAGAATAGGGGCCTTTTGTACCGCTACAGCTTGAAGCGTATTTGTGGTATCAGTCATTTGTACATTGAGCTTTCTTTGTAACTTTTTAAATGAGTCAGGTCTTTTTGATTGGACATGCTCTATTGGTGCAGCGCTGGAGTTGTTTTCCAGCTGAAGTAACATGGTAGCTTGTAGCAACGACATTTGTGCTTTGACTAGTTCAATAAAGCCAGCTGCGTTTCCCGTTTTTCTTCAACGCTTTGAGCCATTGTAAGTTTAATTTAAGGATTTTTTCATGAGTTTCAAAGCCCTAGACGAGACCAACTCTTAGCGGTCGAGCACGCTAAATCATGAAAACAAACTGCACGAAAATAACGGGGGGAAATATTTTATTTTAAAAAATATTCCCGCGCTATTTCGCCCTGCTCAATCGTGTCTTTGAGCACGCGTTTCAACCAATGAAAAACACTCTTTTAAAACATGTACAGTATATTATAAAGGATAAAATCCTCCACCGAATGTAACATTATTTCGTTCATAAAAATTAACATTCGTGAATAACAATCATATGATAACAAAAATCCAAAAACAAGAGTACATTATCATTTCTGAAACATTAACATGAACCAAAAGCAAAAGTTGCCGCAAGTATGCATTCAGAGGCGGTCGAAATTTCTATGGAGCAAAGTTACTCAAACTACATGATTGTGTAAAATTAAGCTTTAAAAATACACAGTACATTCTGGAAAGCATGGGATTATAATCCATACAATCTTGTATACAAGCATTGCCATTGTATTAAATTTCGTCAGTTTGTGGCATGTAATTGTGTGCGCTTTGTGTCTAAAGGCCACATTCAATGTTTCGTGGCCTTTGGTTCAAAAATGTAAGCCCAGTGAATATAAGTTCTGAATATAGGTCTAGAATATAGGTCTGATGATCTTGTACAAATTGAATTCGTCATTTGATGATAATTATGAATTTTAGTAAAGCTGGTATTCGGCGTATCGACAGCCAGATATTCTTACCTCATCTCGTATACTGATCAATTGTGGCTCTTCGTCCAAATGATTTATCAATGCATTTACATCATCATCGTCAACAAAGTCAAATAGTCCAAGTGCTGAAGTAGAACGAGTCAATCGCATCGACATTGACTGAAAGTAAAAGAGAAGATGTGCTAATGAAAGTGTCACATTGCAGTTTTTAAACTGGTCGATTCGTGATAAATTCGATCATGATTAAAGCCTGTTTTCCACTTCAATCGTGTCGTGGCGAAACGTAACGTATTTAGCGTTGGACATATCTACATGTATCTCGGATGAGTAATTTACGAAATCAAATTCTCTGACTTATGTCTGAACCAATTTTTTAGGTTGACACATATCCGCAATGCCGACGTAATTTAGATAAGTAAGACAAAGTTTGGGTGAGGAAGCTACCAAAAGCTGAAATTTCCCATGGAAATTAGCACCACTTAAGACGGAGCGTTGACTTAATTAGGAGGTAATAATAACTTTCAAACTAGTGGAGCTATTACAGAGGAAAGAGCAACGCAGATTTTGGTATATTACAGTTTTGGCCGAAATATTAACGTTCAAAATCAGCGGCGTATTTTTGATAGTGAGACCGAAAGGGACAATGGGTATTTGTTTAATTACGACTGTAGACAACTTATTATTATACCGTTTAAAACTGAAAACTAAGGACTTACCACTTGCGGTCTCAATGTTTGATGTCTATAATTTTAAATAACAATATATATGTTGTTATTTAAACCCAGAAGGAATCTTCAGTTGGTGGTCTACCACCTGAAGATTCTTTCTGGATGAAACAGACTGTTGTGGTATGTTTTTGACGTATTTTGCACTATTATACGCGACATTGAGCACTCACTGGCCAAAATATATATACATACAATACATATATATATATATATATATATATATATATATATATATATATATATATATATATATATATATATATATATATATATATATATATATATATAAATATAAATATATATATATATATATATATATATATATATATATATATATATATATATATATATATATATATATATATATATATATATATATATATATATATACAGGGTGTATCAAAAAAAAGTAGACAAATCTGAAATCGCTCTCTGCTTCGCAAAGCGCCTCAATATACGATGGTTTTTTATTAAAATATATTGTTTTGGTACTTATAATCTAGAATAAACCGAAAAAATAAGAAATTTAAAACTTCAATACCCGGGGGGGTTCAGTCTTTTACGGCAATATAAATATGCCTTGCGCACAAAACTTAAATGCTTAAAAGTAATTTTGACTTGGTAGATGGAAAATTTGTCGGATGTTGTATTGCTGTACAAAATTTCAGGAAATTTGCTCGAGTCTAAGCCGTTCAAAACGTCGCGCGAACTTCCATATTTTTAGCAAAATTAGCTTTGTGCATGTTTAATTTATGTATTTACTTAATTTGCATACAACTCCCAAGGGACATTTAATTGAAATTGGAACATCTCTTCAGAAAAACGATTCTTATTGAGAAAAAATATACGTTCGCACGACGTTTGAGTGGCTTAAACTCAATCAAATTTCTTGAAATTTTGCACAGCAATAAAACACCTAACATATTTTCTACCTACCAACTCAAAATTACTTTTAGGCCTTTAAATTTCGTGCGCAAGCCATTTTTAATGTGTTTCAAAATACGCACACCTCTGGGTTTGAAACATTTAAATTTCAGAATATTTTCATTTATTCTACACCGTAAGTACCCAAGCAATGTACATTAATAAAAAACTTCATACTTCAAGCCGCTTCGCCAAGTTGAGAGCCGTTTCAAAATTGTCTACTTTTTTATATATATATATATATATATATATATATATATATATATATATATATATATATATATATATATATATATATATATATATATATATATAATATACATAAACGCATTTTATAAGTGTTTGTTTCACTAAGCACGCACCTGGAACTCGGAGTAGCATTATGTATAAAACTTTGACAAGTTGTCAAATTGTAGTGTTTTAGCTGTAGTAAAGGGTACGTATAAACTGCCATCACATGAGTGCCTAACTGATTGCGTAATTAAGCGATAGACTCCTGGATGGTCCAATATTATAAAAATTGTAGATGATCATGTTTGTTATTGACCTTTCTCATAATAACGCCAAATGGAAAATAATCTTAATTAATGGAATTTGATTGGCTTACCATTTTCCAAAGCCAATCAAATTTCGTGTCATTATAAGAAAGGTTGATGATCCTCACTTGTCAGAACGTTCAGGGTTACAAAGGGACAAAATTACCATTTAGGATTTTCTCGTCTATTTCTAAACTGCATCATAAAGGCTTAACGAAAACTTATTAGGACTGTCAAACCATGCATTCAATTATAAAAATGTACTAAAGGACGATCCATAAAGTGTCTCCATACTGGCATACGCTTAACATGATTTACATTAAAATTATTATTTTGCTTAGCTTTTGCTTGTTTTTGTAACTACGCACATGAGTTCTGAAACATGTAAACGCGCACTTCAATACAGAACATCTCGTTCTTCGTTCGTATAGTAGATTGCCATAAACAAACTATATCAGCTTACATTTACGTCTATATGCTGAGTATATACGCAAGTCTATAAACCCAAAATCCTTGTGAGGTTTCTTACATATTTCAAGCCCTGAAGCGCAACTATAAACAGTTTCTTCAATTACAAACGGTCTAGCTAAAAATCCGTAATAATAAGAAAAAACTAATGAAAATAATGTAAATAGTGTATACAGCAAATATTCTTATTATTGAATTTCAACACGTTTCGAAACCGTCGCCTGTGGCCCTGTGAAACGCACATTACACGGGCGCCGTTAATAACAGCTTATATAAAACGATCCAGTGCATTCAGTATACCATGTACGTAGCTATATTTTAGCATATCGAAATTTGAAGTTAGAATTAAGCAAGTATAAGACGCCCTTGTCTGTGCACAGCCGCAGACGTGTCAAATTAAAGGATCAGATTATGAATTCATGATCAAGCAAAAACAAGGATATGACATAAAAATCGACTTAGGGATGACGTGCGCAGACTTCTGGAAAGAAAAGATAAAATACTAATGGAACATACCATTATCACGCTCGGTCGTAACAGAAAATATTTTTCGCATACCGTTTAAGATGTTGAAGAACGCTGGTGGTCTATCACTCTTTCGAACGTCTCGAGTAAACCGCTAATATCATAATGTACAGTATGTGAGCCCTGCACAGAGCAGGCCTCTGGAAATCCGCCGATGTGCTACCAATCGTCAGTATGTCTTTTATTGGATTAGTTTTCACTTGTACAGTAGATTTTGCGATCGCTAACAGACCGTACAGCATAAAATCGATTTCATTCGCGCCTGTGTACGGATTTTTTAAGATTCAAGTGACACGGAAATACAACACGTGCATCGTAAATAATTGGTAATTAAAGCCAGATTGCCCAATCCTGTCGGGCCCGGACATCGCTCGGTAGCCCCCTGGGCTAATCCGTCCCTGTTGATCATAGACTGGAAATCGTGACACATATAGAAGACAAGTGTGTTTGAGAAAACTACATGTACTTTCGAAATTATTTATGTATATATATTCTAAATCAGTCATTTCAAAAGCTCTATGTTTTTTGCATGAGGAATCGATCGAGGAAACAGCAGCGACGCCGCTTAATGCGATTGCGAACGAGCAAGGTAGCCACCGGCTTTGATGATAAAAAGGCAAATAAATGTTTGATTTAAAACTACGATTTAAACATAAATATACAAATTGCCACACAGGACATTTCAGACAAAATATGGGTTTTTTCACATGGTTTATTAGTTTTTTGACCATGTTTAATTACCATGGGTGTTATGAAAAATGCAAAAGGGAAAGCATCAAGAATAGCAGCTAAACAAGATATCGCGAATACTACCAACTTCATGCATCTCTCATCAACTCTAACAGACAACAATTAAGCTTCTATACATTTCGACACTATTACAAACTCGTACCCAGTGCCTTTACGAGCACTGTCATTTGTAGAAAAGGTTAAATTAAAGGGTCGATGGTTCTCAAACTCGAATTTCACCATTTCCTATTCTAAATATTTACTTTATCGTAAGTTTCAAGTATTGGCGGCAGCACTAGCGATATAAGGAGGAATAGCGAGTGCAATAGACCACAAACAAGATTTTGCAATTATGTCAAATACTTCTTCGAAAAAGGTAGAGGTAAAGTCAGTCAGTCGACGCACAAATAATCACATGCAATTTTACCTCATATCAATATTGGAGTTTCTCCAATTACACAGAAATATGAAACGGAACAGGTGACTTGACCTTGGCACATTTATTAGAATAACATGCATGCATGTATAACATCTGTCCATGTATCAAAACATGTCCTTCTACATCCGGTTGGAATGTTCGTGTTTTTAACTGTAAATACCCTTCTAGCGGTTCGCTCAAGTTTTTTTTTTTTATTGCCAAATGATGCTTTTGTATAATGCGATAATTCTGTCAAAGCACCGTCAGGGTACGTGTTTGAAAGGTAAATTTTAAGATACCCTTTGGATAATTACGTAGATTTGATAAATCAAGACGGAAGAAATGTAATGTTTTGCAAAAAACAACTAACCTTCGTGATAACATATAATTTGCAATCGCTGGGTGCACTTGTTCAGTCACTTCAACGCACTCGGATTACGTAAGCGCATATAGTTTTTGATGAAGATATAAAATGTTCCATAATGAGAGAAGGGATTGATTTAAAATTGTGTGTACATGCATGCACTTTATATAAATACACATACATTACATGCATGACTTACGATGTCATACACGCACAAGAAGCGTGCATCACGCATGTTGTAGACATGTAGGATACATGATTTATTATATGTAGATTTGTGTTTACTTTTGCTTTTACGTATACTTCATTAGGTCTCATTACTCAATAATGCCAAGGATTTCGCAGCCTTAGCGGGAAGGCTGAAATGTTAAGGATGTCTGATTGGATGTCTGATTAATATATATAGTAATTTTAAAAATATTTTTGAAAACGTATACAAAACAGAGAGCTCAATACGTTCAGCAGAGCTAATTCTTTATTATACATTTCATAACATATTTGATAACTATTCTGACACTTGCTGTTACTCAGAGCTTCATACAGCAGCAATTTTCAAACCATATATATGATATTGTGATGTTGTACACTTGGTAATGTTTGGGAAAAGTGCTCTCAACTGAATGCGTCTAAACCGGAAAGTGAAAAATGCTTTAACCGCGGTGAGAATCGAACTAACGACCTGACCTTGATGTTGCTAGCGTCACGCTCTACTATCTGAGCTACGCGATCTGAGTACGAGTACCGCATGTGAATTATGATATTTAAGTGCTAAATGTCGTAAAAAATGTGTCGTTGTATACCACGTTGTTTGTTAAACATTTGTTCTGAAGTAGTGAGCGTTCAGTTGCATGCCGAATGTTAAGAGCGTTATTTTCCCTCACAACAGCAAAATTCTCCGCGGATCCGAAACAGGCACACCAACCAACGAACATATGGATATATAACACACACGTACACCTAGTATTTTAAATTTAACTATTTCCCACAATATAGTTAGAATGAGTAAGGGAACAATTGTATGTTGGTCATGATGAATTTTACTTAAAAAACCAGAAGGTGGGCAAGTGGCTCTTTGACCTCAGGTGACATGTGGTGACTATTGCATTATCCTGATTTTCAATATAAAGACAGAAAATCGATTTATTTGACGTCGCTTTTACCGAAAATTTGAATTGAAAAAATATATCTGCTGGTCTGTTTTCCAGCTTCCAGCTGCCTTTAGTAATGATTAAATTATATGATTATTTCACGAAATACGGCTCAGAAGTATCTTAGAAATCTCGGGAACAAAAGAACGTTTGTGTTATTATTAAAAGTGAGCCTTCACGACTGATGTCACTCGAGTGTCAGCATGGGACATGTGTGAGATGTTTTCGACATCATTAATCAAGGAATCAATCGCCATAATAAAAATATTTAGCACCATGACTATTATTTTGTTTCTACAGGTAGATAGATCTGATTTAACTGGACTGGGCCGTAGTGGTCGGTTGTTCGAAGCCTCTCTAGTTTAGACCAAGTTTAAATTGGTGCATGGATGATTAAAAAAACTCTATATATTGTCGACGTATTTATCAAACAGCTAATGATTAAAATATATTTCAACCTCAAAAGAGCACTATTGTAAATATAATATAGCCATACCAGCATATTTTGTGTTCATTATCTATGTTCAGTTGTTCCTGACAATAGATAAACGGAAGTGTCATGATTTATCCACCGTTTAAATATTATTATTATTATTATTATTATTATTATTACCAAAAAAAAAGGTACAAAAAGATACAAATTAAACTAACAACATTACATAACAATAAAAGAACTATAGAGTTATTACAAGGATGTGTCGATTATAATGCTATTCTAGCAAATCAAATGCTGCTAATACATCAAAACAATACTTTGACGAGATTTTTAAGATATTTTTGTCTTTCATGGCCAAAACGTAGTGAAAAAGGTCTTGTGTGTTGAATAGCATCAAAGATTTATTAATTTTATGTAGGTTATCTATAAATTTATTTCTTAATGTCCAAACTGATTGTGTTGCTACATGACATTAGGTAATGTCATTCATTCCCAATCTCATTTAGGTCACAATGTTTACAGATTCGATCATTGTAAGGAATAATGTGCTGAACGAGGTCCGAACAACCAGCACAAGAAGCCAAATAACATTTACTAGGAAAAGAGTACTTTATACTACAGCCAGTACAGGTGTGTTTGAGTGTTTCAAGTGTTGTAGATCAGGGCCAGGGGCCGGTTGTTCGAAGCCCGTTTAGCGTAAACGGTGGATAAGTCAAAATTAAATAGCACTCTTACATCACTCGTTAAACAGTCGACTTAAATATTTTGCAGTGAATATGTAGTTGTAAGCATAATCATTCTATTAAAGTTCAAAACTTTTAGTTTGGTTGTTGAATGAACCTATAAATTTGGTTTCTATTTTCAGTATTTTGAGCGTAACCACTGTTTAAGCTAAACGGGCTTCGAACAACCGGCCCCAGAACAGCTCTAGTCATAGTGTGATCATGCAGCAAGAATGTTTAGTACTGAACAGAGAGCATAGTGGGCAAAAGTCTGTAAACTTCACAGATTATTTTAAGAAACTGCCAAGAAATTCTTTTATGCCATACATATAGAGATTTACGCGAGGTAAACGAGTAAAATAAAAATCATATTTTCATTGTGGAGATGCGAATAAGCGTTTTCATTGGCCGTACGATTTTCTTCACTAGTGAAAAATTATCGTATCAGCATTTTGATTGGCTATACGGTTTTTCTCACTAGTGAAGAAAATCGTATGCTCATTTTGCTCACAACATGGCCGCCGTGTCGGGGAAGGAGCGAAAGGGTATTTGGCTTTTATGTCTAAAAGAAGAAGAGTTTCTCCAATAAAAAAACATGAGATGAAAAGAACAGCTTTGACTCACTGTTTAGGCCAAATAACGGAGAAACAGATGGTATGAATCTGTTTTGAGAGTTCAATATTTTTTTTCGACATTGTTCGCCCTTGACAGCTTTCCAGTGTCAAAATAATCTCTACATGTTTGACATAAACAGATTACTGCATGGTTGGCTCGTTTGTACGATTTTTATTATGCATTTGTTGTGAAAGATTGCTAAACTCACTCGCTTGCTGCGCTCACTCGTTCGTTTAGCAATCTTTAACAACTCGTGCATAAAAATCGTACGTACGTACTCGCCAACCATGCAGTAATCTCTGTGTACCATATATATATAACTTTGTGGATAGGCTATTTTGTATTTAGTATTGATTAACTATAAATGGCACTATTTTCGTAGTTTCTACAACACCCTCGTTCTATATTGGAATGAATTTTTTCCTTTGGCGTGCAATACCGTGCATGTGCTCAAATGTACTTTTAACGACTATTTAATAACTGTTCATTTATGTTTTTATTGAACTGCCATGCATTCATTTGTTTTGGAAATGAAACTGTATACAATATGCATTGTGCGCATGCTTTTAATACACATAAACAGGGCGCTTATATCGTCCGGTGCGTTGCACCGCCCTATATATAAGCGCCCTGCACATAAACGTGTGTGGCCCGTTATTGCTTTGGACGGAGTGTTATCCTTTTTCGTAAGGACTGGAAATTTACATTAATGCACACAAATATCTTTTTGTCCTGTTGTCCTTTTTAACTCTGTTTCCTTGATATCTATTTTCGATGTTCCATATGCGCGTATATTTGTGTTTAGATAACTACCAAATTCAGAAAAAACCCCATAAAGGGTTTATCTTAATTTGGTTCGGCGTACGGCAATATTTTACTTTTGCGTTTAATATCTATTAACAAGTGATTTAGATAATGATTTATGCATATCAAGTGACGAAGACATCAATTAGGGCCTTCCTTGACAACATGCGAACGATTTCTGTCTTGTCGTCAGCACAAACAAACGTACATTTTGTATACACAAGATCCAGAATGGTAGAAATCCACAACTTGTTCCCTACACATTTCTTTATAAATCCCAGCAACAAATGCCGAGCTGTTGAACCAAAAATTACGGCACGCATATTGACCGTACACTGTCGCTGTGAAGGCTTTGGCTATTTGCCCACCGTCACGAAATCAGCTTTAGGCAACAGAATCATATGATTGGAGTCAAATTTCAAAGTAAACTCTCTACTTTATTGAACGATTTTTAAGGAGTAATCCAATTTCCGTAAGCAATGTCGTCAAAAGTTCAAGCTTGCTGAGGCATGTTACGCGGTACTGAAGTTTTCTAGAATATTTTCAATTTAGAATATATGAATTGCAACAGCTTGTTCACTTACTTTTTGCCGCCAGAATCCCAGAAATCAACGGGCGATTTACCCTCAGAGCACTCGGTTGAACATAAATTAACCCAGTTTCGATGAAATATATTTTTGGTAACGACTGCTGCTGCCTGATAAGGATAGCGATTTATTATGTTTATTCTTTGTCAGGTTTCATCAGGTAGCGTGCCTTTCATGTGGTTCCGACACCTCTTGTGCTCTTACAATGGTCTTTTGCCCGCTCGGGAGTATATAACGCGGTGCCGCAATTCCGATACCGGCGAATATTCCCTGTAGATGTAAACAAATCAGCCATGGCCATAGAAACAACTCACGGAGTCATGGGAAACAACTTACCACGATATTGATGGCATTTTCGGGTCCGTTTTCGTGATTGTTTTGCAGGGAATTGATTTGAAATGTTCACAGGTGAGTCAACAAGCGCTGGCTGTTACATAAGTCGGCTTGACTAACGCGCCAATCCTAAGGAATGTTATATTAAGCCTCAGCATATTAAATGCTGTAGAACGAGGTAGTATTTTAACATGCACGCTGCATATATAAATTCTACGATTTTAGTCATATATAGGCGACTCAGGTATTGGCGTTTGTGATGGAATATGTAGTCCAATAACGGGCTATATAAATCCCATGTCGAATGCTTCGTTTTCATACGCTTTAATAATTTTTCTTTATCGATTAACGCATAAATTTGATCAGCCAAAACGTATACTGTTATACGAAAATTTATGTACAACAGTAGGACGGAGGTTTTACATGTTCCGGGATGGCTTTGTTTCTATTTATCAGATACGATAGTACAAAACATAATTATGTTTATATCGGCAGACAAGGTGATGATGGTTTTGCAATATCTGACCAACACGTATTCCTCTTGTTTTATAGATATAATTGATTGATCTACATGTAAGATTTCAAGCTGCTAATCTTCGGATTAACCTTGTAAATGCAAACTGCAAAGTTGCAACCTCACTCTTTTTTGATGATGACTTAATTCATCGGCGCGCTAGCAAGGCTGGCTATTTTATAACAATCAAAAAGAAACTCCTTTTACTAAGCTCGTTCAAAAATTGCAGTCAGAGCAACTGAAGGCAAAACATTAACCACAGTAATTGCATGCTCTTTGTAGAAACATATAGTATTGAAGATTGAGAACATTTATATAATTATACAATTTCATAGGGGTATTATGATTGTATGATTATTGTGCATATTTGTGGAGAGTAATGTGCACAGCGACACTGCATTCTACTGTGGCCTGAATACCCTGAATTGTGACAATTTATAATTGGAGGATACTTGTAAAGATTTCACTGCAGCACTGCAAAGATAAACACAACTTCAGTAATTACTGTAGAGACCTTTCAATGACCATTGCCCCTAAACTTAAAGCAAACATATGGGCCTTTCACCCAATCTGGTATATGGTTATTAACTAGCTACCTCAAAACTTCCATGCAAAATCATCCATACATCTCCCACAGAGGACATTGGAAGTTAACACCTTCATTAAAAAAACTTACCTGTGTTGATGGATGGTTAGGTGCATGGGTGGGAGGTCTGCAAATTGTATATCAGTACCAGACTAAGATTACCAATTATCATTGGATTCAGGTCAAGCTTCAAGTATTGACCTGACAACCCATTTACACCCAAGACATTTAATTACTCAAGGTAAAGCAAAAAAAATATAGGAAGCTCATTTGTGATTACTACACATCTACCAAACTTACTGTAACTGCAGCACCTCATGTTGTTATTTTGGCTCGGATAACTATACAGATATTTAGTAATATGATCTCTACTATATGAAAAATCTCTTGATGCTATGAAGCCATGGTTGAGTCCCTGGTTTGTGCCTGTGAATTGCAAGGGCTTCTTTGAATAACAAGTTAACAGCACTGAACTATGTTTTGCCTTGTCCAGGATGAGTGACTTGTGAAGTAGGAATAGTGCTAGGTCAAACCATTCATTGGTGTCAGATTTGTACATGTTCATTTTTAGTAAGTTGGTGAGATGTACCATATGTGAAGTATTTCCAATTGTTAATGTGTTTGAATGTAAACTTTACCCTCACTGTTCTGCCTGTAGTTTGCTAGTACTGTATGCTCATTCCAAAAACCTTTTAAAGCAATGCACAAAACAGACTTTGCCACATGGTTAACATACTTATATTCATTGTTTTGTATTTGATGATTAATGAGAAAGTTGATTGACGTCAACTATCATTTACTGATGTCGACATAGGGGCAGACTTTACTGTAAGGGTATTTTAAGGCACTGAGTTAGTAGAGGTCCAGCTTATTTTTGAAACTGGGCCGGGCCAATCTCCAAGCTTAATTGAAGCAGAAGAATTGTCACCACCACCTAGCCAAGTAAATCAAAATCATCTACTAGCTAAATCATTTGGTTTACCACAATGGTTTACCTTGATGATTCAGCTTTGGTTTACCTTGATGATTCAGCTTTTTTGTACTAGATGCATGAAGATGTATACATAACTTGAGATGTTCATCATTATACAACTATTAATATTATCTGAAATGTAAGCAAACTCAATTTAATTTATTGATTTCTAGACTAGTTTTTTGCTGATTATTTTTCAATAATGGAAACATGCACTATGCGAAAACTCATCCAATAACTAGTCTCATTGAACCAAACAACCATGTACTTTTTAAATGTTAAATTTATACAAAACCATTGAAATAGTTCAAAAAAGTTCGGTAAGCGTAAGCGCGTTTTAACGTAAATTCTTTGAAAATAATATTCATTAGAAACAAAAGTCATTAATACTCATTAAAAACAGTCATAAATCAACTAAATGACAAACAATGAAAAAAACACACAACAATTTTTTACCAGTAAAGATATATCACAAACATGAAAGAAACATTTGTAAACATAAGGACAGCGAGTAAACATTATATTATAGTATACTCAATTGTGATTGGTTAATTTACTTACAAACAAACAGTTTACTGAGCACGCACACGTTGAAAATGATTCCGTCAGCACTAATTAAAAAATATCGTTCTTGTTTTAAAAATGTAAACATGGCTCGTTTTGCTGATTTGTCCGAAAACAAGTTGTCCTTTTTACTACAAGATAAAGAGGTAGAAAATAAAAATATATATACATATATATAATCACAAAGGAAACTGCCACGACTCCAAGATACAGTAATATATATTTAATAAATGATAAGGATAAAAAATAATGAATAAAAAATAGCTTTTTTAATAATAAATAAAAAAACCTATTTTTTATTTATTATTTTTTATCCTTATCATTTATTAAATATATATTACTGTATCTTGGAGTTGTGGCAGTGTCCTTTGTGATTATATTAATGTTTAGTCTGTCGAGCAGGGGGAGTATATTTGTTGTATATATATATATATATATATATATATATATATATATATATATATATATATATATATATATATATATATATATATATATATATATATATATATATATATATATATATATATACTATATATATATATATATACTATATATATATATATATATATATATATATATATATATATATTTATATATATATATATATATATATATACATATATATATATACACAACAAATATATATTGTTCACATAGCCGTTACGAATTGAATGTTATCGTTTGGCTCAGTAGACACGGGTTCATCGTCTTCAGCTGATTCGTTGCTAATATCTGGTCCATGGACAGTTTTTTCGCGATTACCCAGTGGAATTGTCAAAACAATTTTACTATGTTCCGGATCTTCAGCAATTAGTTTATCTACCATACGCTTTACGTTAAGCCTTAGCCGCTCATCCAGTGCCCTTTTTTCTTCATCGCTTAATGTCAAGGTAATAGAATTAAAGATGTATGGAAGAACACTGACACTCAAGGTTGTTAGAACTTTCACGACTGGAGTAGCATTGTATTTTTGTAGCTCCACAATAACATAAATAAAGAAAACCAGAAAAAGGATGCAACTAAACAGTTTAAATCCATGAATCCACAGGACGGTGTGATATGGCAAAAGTTTTTCTCGAATTTTACAGTAAAGTTGTTTTGAAACAACAGGAACAATGTCACCAATTTCGCTTTGGCTGTCTTTGCCTGAATCAGGATTGTTTTGGTACATTCTGTCCTTGCACTCTTCGTAGATGAACATTTTCAGTGCAAAATATTTATTACCGAGGGATTTCCAAATCTGTAGGAAATAAAACATGGATACCGACACAACAGTGATGTGTGGAATAAAATATAACATATTCCTGAGGAGACCTGTGTAAAAAGGAATCCAAGTGAATTGGAGAATCAAGGCTGTGATAATAATTGTGTGAATGAGGATTAGCAGCTCATGGATGTGGAAAAGCAGATCACAGCAAGATCTAGAAGTTTGTGTTATAAAACTTGAATGAATAGCAACTTTATACACATAAAAACATGTGGTTGTTATCATGAAGAGGATCATCATGAACAAGATAACTGGGATGTAAACCAGAATAAGAGCAATGAAAAACAAGCAGAACACATTTTCTTGGAAACTGTTATAAATAGAGTTTTTTGTCTCCCATCTTAAGATAGATGTTTTGTGCAGCATCACCTTGTGCACCCTTTTGATAGCTATTTTCCAACGCTTGATGTTAAATGGCAAAGAAATCAGCTGCTGCCACGAGTCACTTTCAGTACCACTACCCCAGGATAAATCTGCAAGATCATACTTTAAGTGTGATGCCATGATATTCGAAAGGAAAGACAATAGTTTTTCCTCCAATTGTACTCGACGTTTGTCATCACTACGAAGAGTAACGTTTTTGAATACGTTTGAAAATGGGAAAAAGATTGCCCAGTAGTACACAATACTATAGTCCAAATACGTCGATATACCTTTTAAATGGGATGTATATAAAATGCCGATAACATAGACAAAAAGGAGTTTCCGTATAATAGATATAGTTCGTCCATGTTCGTCGACGGTAATGAATCGAAAAAGACAAGATATCGACATTGTGTTTTCTGTCAGATAGTAATACTTGCTATCCATTTTATGCATTTTTACTTGCCTATACGAACACAAAATTGTAGTAAAAATAAAAATAAAAGCCACTCCAGTTATGCAGGTAGGAATGGTATGAAAAATGAGATTAAGCAATTCATTTTGATGTTGATCATTGTAGCACTGATATCTACGATCACTGTGCTTTTTGCTCATATTACAGCACCTACGCGTACTATGCAACTGGTTGACTTCGACATAGCAAACCTCACAATATGTCCGTTGTGTACCACCAATGATTTGTTTTAGCAGATTTCCCGAGACGAAGTCTGTCTTATTTTTCATAGTTTGCAGACATCCGGAACGACTTTCGAGGAAACGTAAGGAAAAGCGTCTACGACCAGCGGTTAATGGCCATGTAATAATAAAATATTTAATATCAAGTAGAGACAAAAGTGTTCGTCCATTAGTAGTTACAAAAGTAATTTGCCAATGCGAAAACAACCGTTTATCGAAATTGGGCTCAGAGAACAGCTCAAGATCAGCCATGTTTACGTGTTCCACTTCCAGAAGTCGTCTGAGCTCGATAATATCGCCTTCATTGACCACAATAGCACAACTGGCTTCGGTTCCTGATTTGAGATCTGTCTTTGTATTATCTTTACTAATTGCAGACGTATACATAAAACATGTCATCCACAGATAAACGTACAAAATCGAGTACATAGTAGTTAATGTTACTAGATTCGCTTAAAAGTACTCTTGTTCAATCACGGTTTGTCAGATTTTGTGCAGTATATATAGTTGAGAGTCGACGACTCGACGTTTGCTTGACGTTCATGTGTAACTGGATACTCTGGAATGTCTGACAATAGTTTGACTTTTGAATCGTTGTGTACATAAAAGGATATAAAAGGTGAAATGCAAATTGACTGTGTGCATCTAAATGTGCTCTGTTGTTACCATGGAGACATAATTATGATTAGAAATTCAAATTTGTAGCATATAAGGTCAGAGATCGTAACATTTATTAATGTGTTTATGAAACGAAATTTTGTCCAACGTTTTGATGGTTGTATAAGGAAGATCATATAAAATAACCATATAAATTCTTTGGTAGAATTTTTGTAACTCCGTTCCCTGTCAACATATTCAACTTTATAGGATATGCAAATAACACAACCACTGACGACATACTGTGTAATGAGTGACTGTTAGATTGCTTATTTTGTAGCATATAATAGTAAAAAATAACTAGAACTACACTGACACGTGTGTAGGCTATGTTTAACATCCAGGCCTGGGTATTTAAGTGTCATATCTTGAGTACTTTTGAAATTAATGCAGCTTTTTTGAAAAGTGATGATACAAAATGACGTCACTAGTTCAGTAGTTGTGTTATTTTCAAATCAAATAAAATTGAATATCTCGACAAGTAAGGCAGTTACGGGAATTCTATCAAGGAAGTTATACTGTGATTTTAACTGATCTCTTTAATGCAATAAAAAATTGTGGGAGAAAATTTCGTTTCATAAACACTTTAAGCAGAAACGAGAACGTTTTTAACGGCTAACTAACGTCTACATTGTTAAAAAGGCGAATTAAAACTAGTCAATAAACGTTTAAAATATCAAGCTTACTGTCGCCGTATCGCGGAATAGCGACAAACACTAAGTCCAAGACATTTAAATGTAAAGGGAAATGGCAACAAAATTTTTTATCCTCTCATTTGAAAGAGACTCCAAAACAATATATAGAAGTCTATTACAGAATTCTTATATCTGCCTTATTTTTATTATTTTGACTTGAAATCTTTAGTTGTCCGCCATCTTGGATATTTGTGGATATGCACGACACGTCACAACTGGGATCACGCGATTTTTTTCTTACGACACAATGGTTAGTATGCTCCCATAACCGCATGTACGGCAAGTGTTTCGGATTTCAGCATGGACTGAGAAGATTTCAAACAATATTTGATTGTTGGTAGGTATTTAGGCGGATTTTCGACAGGCTTATCCCTGTTGTGACGTCACCAAAACATTGTTAATGGGTGAAAAATTAATCCAAGATGGCGGACAGTTTGTTGATTCAGGTGAGAATATCTCCCGAAGTAAAACAGATATAAAAATTTTGCAATAGACTTCTATTTATTGTTTTAGAGTCTCTTTCAAATGAGACAATAAAATTTTTTGTTGCCATTTCCCTTTAATATTTGCACTTCTAAACCTCATTAAAGTTTGTGTTGTTTATCTGTGCTCACACGGCAATGCCATAGGTGTCACTTGTGAATGGTCGTTCAACTTTCGACATCGACAAAACACACAGGGTAAATTTAAAACCCCGCCACGCCCTATATCGTTGCGGCTATAAGCGCAGGGCCACCGAGAGGTTGGGTTTGTGGGAAATTGTCCCGGGCACTAAACAGCGAAGGGATCAGAACATAAAAGGAACCCGTTCACGTGAAAATTCGTCGTTAGCGCGTGTGTAAGTGATTGCATACTGTGTGCAAATTTGTAACGCCGATGCTTCAAACGCGAACGTTTGTGGACCATTTTTTTAAAAATGTTAAATCCCAAACAACTCGCCGTTTGCGTGTTACAAAATCAGAAACCATTAATTTTTTCAAAATGAATAACCTTTGATGTTTACTTTAATTATCCAGGTAAACTGACATTTAACAATGACACGTCTAAAAGTATGACGAGATCAGAGTACGAAGCACAGTCGTTAGAACCACTCAAACAAAGGAGTTCATTGAGACAACATGATTCAAGTGGTGGAAATCCGAGGCAGTGGTCACCTGATGTCAACATGCTTTTATCCACTTCTCGATGGCTTGAGGTATGTCTTAACAACACCCATTCAAGGCTATTTTTGCGTGGGTTAGCTTTATTGCGTGGGTTAGCTTAGTCGATGTGAATAATTGCAATGGTACGGACACGGATTAAGTGTTAACTATCCTTTGTTTTTGATGTGAATATGATATATTTCAGTAACAATGCAAAGGTGCATGTGAGTTACTCCAAAATCCGTGTTGGTACTCGAGGCAACACTTCCAGAGTTACGGTGCAGATTTTGTTGTAGAAACGTGTGAAAGTTCTCAACGTCGAATCTCACAAATCTATGATCGGAAGAGCCAATGATTTGAGACATGTTTTAATTATATGTATCTTATTCAGCTGCCTTCATGTACATGGAGAAATGTAAAAAATGTAGTTTTGCTTGATAAACAATGTCATGAAGCGGCGCTCGACAACACCGTAAAACTCTTAGTATAACTCTTTATTTTCTTATATTAAGTGCTCTATAAAACTCTTCAAAACATCCTTAAAATTACTCAAAACGTCCTTTCTTTTCCACACCACGCGGTGTAAAATCACATTCTTCAAAAGCTACTTAAATCACATGCATCAAAAGTCACCTTTTCACAACAACAACGTAAATTATTTGAAATTGGTGGAACACTTTTTCGATTAAGCATCGAAAATTTTTCGATTCTTAATGGCACATTACCACTGAGCACTGATGAAGATGCAAGCTTACGGATCGAAAGCTTTGCAATCATAAATTTGCCAGCATAGTGTTACCAGAAGACTTTCAGCATCGTAATTATGTTCCACATTTATCTTTATTCCGCAGCTGTATGGTCTACAAAGGTACAAATTGGAACTTAAACAGATATTATCGTCAATCGGATTTAAACACAGTGAAGGTTGGTACATTTTGTACGGATTGTAGTTATATATAGCTAATTCAAAAACGTTCAAAATTCTAAAATCTAAATTGCAATAATAGATTATAATAATAAAGCCAGTTCACGCGACTCGAAGCGAAAACAAGGATTAGGCAACGTGCTTGGTTAGCGAAAAAGTTCGCTTTTCGCTGAACAATCACATTGCTAAATTTTTGTGTTGGCTCGAGTCGCGTGAAGAATTTCGTATTTTCGCCAAGTGGAGAATTGCTCTCACGACTGTATTTTTGTTCAGAACTTCGCTCCTTGTTGGCCATGAAGTCAGCCCAGGGTGCATTTGGATTTTGTAGTTTAGATTTTAGATTCATGAAAAACAAACTTTTTTGTTTAACTTTACATATTAGATATGCTGTAGAAGTATATAATATCAAGACATCAGTAGAGATTATGTAACATGCGCTTGGGCACCCATGCACCTTATGTATTATATAAACTTTATTTATGTATACCGTCTTGCTGAACCATTTGTGTAGGATATTGCATTACGCAGCTCGTTACTGGGCATGCGCGTAACTTTAATGATTTTGCATGTGACTCCTTTGATCGGTTTTGGATAATTTGGGATAGGAGGCAAATTCCCCTAGCCGTTTTATTATTAAGATAAGATTATTAACTTTAACAACAATTAGTTGAAATTAATTGTTCATATTTGTTTTAATCGTTTTGATCAGTAAGGTGAGGGCACAAATTACGCCACAGCATCTTATAGCGCAGCAAAGATGCGCCCGACCCAAGGAAATGCAAGATCCGAGCTACAAACGCAGGAATTGTGTTCAGTTGACAACCGCCCCTGCTAGTTGTAAAGCCGTACAAAGCCATAGTACTTCGTAGAAAACCATACTAATCCACCGAATATAAACAGTCCAACACAAACAGTCACCCTTGCAAATTGCTCAAGATGGACTGTTCCTAATATATGGGTGGTATGATCAGTAACACATATAGAATGTGGTTCACGAACGACACAATATTATATTTTGCCTGTGGGTGAAAATTGTGAGAATATGTGGTGGGATAAGAGAGCTTAATGATGCAAAGCTAATTTGGGAACTGGAATGTACTTATCGAAAGCAATCGACTACAAGCGACCAACGAAAAGTCGGGCATTTTTTACACAGCCCAGCGCGTAAGAAGCAACACATCTACGTGGAAATTATGTCCTATAAAAAGATAATTGGAGACCACGCAAGTGAAATGTTCAGGCATTGTTAGATGGCCAAAATGCTATCTGTGGGGCAGAGGTTTGTGGAATCGGACAATCTCAAAACTACATTTTAAAAATGCATTAGATGATATTGAATTAGATTGGCTGATTGTTAGGCTTCAAGTGTTACCAAGTTTGTTGTGACGGTGTCCCACTACACTCAAGGAGGCCAAAAAACCCTGGAGTGCAGGAAAAACCTGGGTGTGGCCTGGGAAATATGCGAACGAATTCTCGTGTTGACAGCGTCAAGCAATAGCTGAAATTTTGTAGGCGCCTCGTATCCGACCCTGAGTACCCAAACAAAAAGAGTTAAATATAACAAGCCCGCGTATTGGGGCATAAAATACAACTAAACAGACTTGAGCACAAACCCCTAGAAAGGGGTTAAAAATGTAACAAGCCTGCACAGTGAGGCATAAGATACCACCCAACAGACTTGAGGACAAACACCCAGTAAGAGAAAAATGTCACAAGCCCGTGTAGTGCAGGGGCATAAAATGCAACCTGGAAGCAGGAAGGGGGGAAAGGTGGTGTGGAAAAACTTCTATATTTGCAGTAAAATGCTCGTAATAAAGGCTCAAGCTCTACGCGCATGTGCTGATAAAAAAGCGGCGGCTTTCCCGGGGGCGTTATGACATGTGCGATTTTGTTGCTAACAACTGGACAAGTTGCCTACCAATTTTGCCGCCACACTGGCTAAGTCGTTTGTCCCCTGATCTAAAATCACAAAGGCGAGTGCAAATTCTGAAAATCGCCAAATCGCATTCATGCAATTGCTGTGTGGACACCATACGATACCATCATGGCTCTAGCACGAGCGCTATAAAATCTGGCATAGCACGTGCGTTGACGTCTTCGCGCAAGTCGCTTTGTGAGCGCACAAAAGAATGGCTAGAAACATAAAGAAGTTTTCTGTTTTGGAGCTGCAGAATAATAATCCATTGATATGCAAAGCCTTTCCAATAATCCGCTAACTTATATTAAGAAAGGAAAATAAATAAATGAATGAATGATGGTTTATTATAAATGTATGGCAGCCCCGAGGCTGAATTGCATATTTTCATATAGAGAATTAATTTACAGATGCCATGCGTGAATCAAGTTAAATAGACAATTATCAAACTCTAGGTAAAACGTAATGTACTTGCAACGGCGATGAATAATTATTTTTAATACAATTTGCCATGGTAAAAGAGTCCCTGCAACGATTAGTTTTCCATTCTGGAATTATAAAACGTATTTTTCGTAAATCGTACGAAATGTTATTTGAAGTTGGAGGCAACTTAAAAAGTTTATTTTCGCTATCATTAACGATAAAATTGAATGTGTTATGACACACGTGTTTACAATAATCGCCTATCGTCGAAATATTCGCTTCCGACAATAAGGCTTTGATGTAGGGGATGTTTGGACAAATAATTGAGAAAGCCCTTTTGTGGACGCGTTCAAGTTCGATTTTCATGTAATTTAATCTTACTTCACAAAATCCATTACTGGCTCTTTGATACATCATTTACTGACTCTCAAATAGTCGATCTTGTCCGTCTGTAAGTCGTTAGCTAAGCTCCTCCTCCTCGTCCGGATATATATCATGGGCTGTAACAGTATTCTTTTATATGTTTACACATTTACTAATCTAGTAATCGTAATACTATAAGGTTGCCAACACCCTCTTAGTACATTTACCAAGCACTTCTAGTGCATTTTTTAAAAAAATCACAACAAGCCGGAATGCATAAAATTCCAATTCACAAGCAAATATTTTATTATTATCATGTTCTAAAAGGTTCACTATTTTTTTCGGCTTTCACGCCGACTAAACCAAATGAAATAATTTCCTCAACCGAATTCTTCATTGCTGTCATATATGACTTTTTGTGCTTGTTTTATATAGAATACGTTAAATCTCTACAGAAACCAGTTCCAGCAAGCTACTCAAAAGGAATGTTTCCCCAGTATGCTTGTGAAGATGGAACCAAATATAATGTAAATAGTGATTTAATTATTGGCGATTCCGAATTTGATATGAAAATTGGTGCCAAATTTGTTTACAATTGTATTGTAGGATGGAACGATTTTTTTGTTTCCAGATCCCTTACTTACAAAAAATTCATTACAGACCAGTTTAGCACCAGTGTTTTTATGAATTTGGAAAAGTGCTAATTAAAAAAATACTTAATGACGCGAATGATCAAACGTTGCGAATAAGTAACACATTTTACTCTTGTTAATTGCTAACGACACTTCCTCCAAATTATTTGTTATTTTTTTACCAGGCTTAGAGTGCATGACTACCTACCGCGCCTCCTGGATATATGCTTTTGGTAATAATCCTTTTTTAAATAAATTATTTCAGTTGTTAGGTTCTTCAGAGAAATTGAAAGAAATCGAAATACAGCTGCAGCGTATCGTAGAATTTTATAAAGAAAGACTGGAATGGCTTACTGTGTCAAGGTATAGGACAGGTTTATTGGGAGATGAAATTGGTTTTGAGAAATTGCCCATATTTGCATGAAGACTGAAAATTTTAGATTTGATTTGACATGTGAAATTGGCGTTTCACATATAAAGTGCTCCAATTCTAGCCTACATAGGAAAAAATAATTTCACATGTGACTTTGAGATTAACTATTTCACATTTAGAAAGGGACATGTCAAACTTAAGTTCACATAATTTAAATTTCTCAGTGTGAAATAATCATTTTCATAACTATTAATATGTGAAATGTTTCAATTCCTTATAAAATTGCATATATTAGGTGAAATTATATTTGATTTCTTTTTGCCCGGTTTTGAAATTTAATTTAAAATTCCTCTCACAATTTCATTAATTTTACCGTCACATTTTAAAGACTTTATCCGCCCTAGCAGACGCAGTAGCTAATATATACAGTATAGATTGAACTGAAATCCTTTAAGTCATTAATAGAAAGCACCTCAGTAGCACAATACCATTTTTTTAAAAAGCGTATGATCCACTCTTCCTGGAGATTTTTATTATATGTCAAGTGTGAGCAGAGACAATTTAGCAAAAACGAGGTTGAACATGATATCAATAATTATCAGGCCCAAATTTTTTCGCTATCAACAGTGGCGTCGCCAGCGCGATAAGTGAGGGGTGGATATTCATACTGTATATTCGTGTTTTGCACAATTAATTTCTTTTGAGATCGAATCTACTTCAAAAGAAATTAATTGTGCAAAACACGAATATATGAATATGTTTCCCTCACTTATCGCGCTGGATTGATAATACACCTTTCTGGAAAGCATACGTCAACAAACACGAAGACGAGGCTCTATAGCCAAAGTATCATCTTTGAATTTTACATGTAATTTCGCATAAATTAGGACTTTGACTATAGAGCCTTGTCTTCGTGTTTGTTGACGTATGCTTTCCGGAAAGGTGTACTCTTCATATCAGGTGCAAACAGTATTTAATTCACAGTTTGTACACTATTCAATTACAAGAGGAAAATGTTTTTAATGGGTTTTCATTCCTCAAAACATGACTATACCGTTTTCTGTTCGAGGGAAATGCTCTTTTTCTTGTAAATTTATTTCAGAAGTTATCTTGTTAAGTTTATCGTACCTTTAGCTTTTCTCGTATTTGCCGTAATTTCGTCGGACAACGAATGTGTACAGCATTAATTATGTACGATGTTATTTTTACTATTACATCCAGATTACTGTATGCATGTACAACTCTCACTAATAATCACTGGCTAATAAGCATGCAATCTTGCAAAATGATTTTAAATTAATGATTATAATTACTGTCATTACTGGCTCTTCCTCGGGTGTCTATTTGTTCGTCGTAGTTCAGAAAACAAAACACGACTGTGCGGCTCATGTTCAGGTCATCTCCTATATACTACAGTTCTGCCTACGTGGTTATAGTATTAAGGCATTTGTGCACACTTCCATATTCACTAGGCTTATCTTAGCATACAATGTACATCAATTTTAAAATAAAAGATTATCACGTTTTAATAAAATAATTAATAAACTTTTTATGTACTTTCACACAGTCGACTTATGTTTGGTATCGTTCAAGAACAGTTTGTGACAATAGTCTTAGATCTGCAATGTTCAACAGAAGCCGAAAGAGATCTTGTAAAGTACGCCTTGTTTAGCTTGGTTAAAGAACAGTTAATATACCTCACAAGGTTTAATTTTATCAGGTAGGAAAAATAAACGTTTACCAATTCTTAGCCAGTGAGCTTCGGTATATCTGATGTGGGATTTTTAGTCATTCGGCCTTCACAAAACTAAATTAGCCATATCGTGTTCTTGAGTGAGTTTGTATGGGTGATAATCGTAGCTATAGAAATTTTCAGATTTGTTGATTCATGAAATACTACAGTTGTAGTATTCAGCTTCTTGACTATTGCGATTTTGCAGGCCAGGATTTACAAGTTTACAGCCAAAACAAAGACTATAAGAGGTTGTTAAGTGATTAGTATCGCACCATATAGTATATCGCGGGTTATGTATTGTTATTGTATTTATCTCATGCAAAATTAACAAATAATGCTCAAAATACCTTGTTTACTTGATGCTCGTAAGTACCCTGTTTACTTGACGCTCAATAAGAATATGGTAAAGCAACCAAGATTGGCGAAAGATGGTTCATACGATGGATGAAGAAAAAACTTCCATTGTAGAAAATTTCCAGAAAAAATTGAGCGCGAAATACTATGGTGTGACACTAATACTTAAACCTAAAAAATTAGATACTAATCTTTTGCAAGTATAGTCAATGTAACAGGGCAAATGTAACAAAATAACGACAGATTTAGGCATTAAATTTACATCAAGATTGCAGTATCTGCAAACTTGGTCCAGTTAATTTTACTTTGTACCATACTTGCATTGGTAGACCTGTTAACTACTGTAGTAATGACTCCATTATGTGATATATGTAGAATAATAAGACTATTTATTTTCTGATGATGTATGATTATGTCATAAAAGTTTTAAAATTGCAATTTAACTTGCATTTTATTTGAAGTTCTTATTGTTTACAGTATTATTTCCTTTTCTATGTAGTTGTGCTAAATACCCGATAAAATGGCAGCGAAGTTCTGTAAATGTTACCCAAGAAAGCATAGAAGAGGTTTTAGACTGGATTTATGAGTTACCATGCGCTCCAGCCCATGATGAATTATGTACAATTGAGGCTTTGGTTGAAGCTACTGAGGACGAGGTACAGTACACTCATGCCACATGTTTGTTTAGTCACTTTAGGTGATAATTCGTTTGTTTGGTGGTTAATTTGCAAGGAATATATTATTATGATCTTTAAATTGCAAGTCTAGGCAAGTGAGGACCCTTTCGGCCATGGCAAGGTAAATATCAACCTTGATGATTGGACTTTTCAAACGGCTAGCATTGTTTATGATTCGTTTTTAGAAAACCAATTTCTATAGCTTATTGTCTTTCATAACCAACCACTCACAAAGCCCCATTACTATTGGCACGATGGCGACCTCCCAAATGCACTTATCGATTGTTTAACGCAAAATTTCTGAATAAACACTCCCACGTAGTTTTATAGACATTACTGTTGCTATAAGTCTAGATTTGTTACATATTTGTGATGAATTTTTGACGATTTTCAAAAATTAAAGTTCTGCATTCTGCATGAATGTTTCTGGCTGCAGATTTGCAATTGTCGCCACCTTATTAATTGTCTAAAACATGTGCAGAGATATTTTTGCCATTGTTGCTTAAAATGTAGCACAGACAGGCAATTTGATCGATCCTGTAAATAATGCGTTAGGTGCGGTAAAGCGGGTACAAGGAACTCCTTGTTAGGTCCTTGTAGCAGCATCGTAATGCCAACCAATATGGCGTTCAATGACAAATTCTGACTGTCATTAAATGTTCTAGTTTTCACTTTCTTGCACGCAGTCCTTGTAAGCAAAGTCGTTACAGTACATGACTGTTTTTCCCCCTCAAGGTGGAGAGCATTTATCTCTGCAGCGATGGGAAAAGTATGAGCGGTGAGAATGACAAATTAAGAAGAAAGGTAATTACCATAACTCCTGTGATCAAGCTAAATAGTACAACAACATTTGAGACACCTTGAAGAGTTATGAAATCCGATAATGTCAGTTCCTGCGCTGTGGTAATAGCCGTATCTTCAACTCTCATGTTTAGTACTTTCACGGTTTACAGCTTTTATGGATTTAACTATATCCAGTATTTCATTGTAATTAATAAATTACTTCATCTCCCTTCCATTTATCTTGGCCCACTTGCAAGTAAATAATTGTATCAAATTTATTACGTTAAATTTAATTGTCAATTACATTATGTACAGTTGGAAGATTTGATAATTCCTGTTCATATCGTTGCCATAAATTGTGAGTCGCCTTCATCATTGCATCATTTAAGGGAAGCAGTCAAATCAAACAATGGGAGGTAAGGTTGAATTTACAAAGATGGTGTCGTAAATCTTTCCTTATATGTATGCATTTCTGCAATGACAGGCTGTATTGTTGAAAGAAGTTATGTAACTACTTATATAAGAACAAACTGGAATCGCCTGGAGCAAGTACCTCAAAATGTGAAAAATGTTCATGTTTTGTCCATCGTTTGCCTGCAGAAAAATCAACGATTTAACACTGCTATTTCTTATTTTGTAGATTTCATAAGTTTTCGTTTTGCGATCACGATTATAAAACTAGATCAAGAAGTTCTGGCTCGGATGGATTGAATGGCTTTTCAAATTTGTCAATCGTTGATCGTAGCAAAATGCAAGCAAAATTAGAGGTTGGAAAGTGGCAAGATGTTATTGAAATGAGAAAAGAATTGGGTAAAGCTAGAGAGAATTTGGCAGAAATCAAGGCGATACAGTTATACATTAGTCAACAGAGGCCAGCAATAACAAGTAAGATATCTTTTCTTAAAGTGCATGGACGTAATCTAAAAGGTCCCGTTTACGAAGAGGCTTATTAATGAAATGATTTGAAGAATTCTTCTGCGATATTATATGCTGAATCTGCCGTTGCTCCGTGTAGTGTCTAACGGTAAAACTTCATGCAATGGACATAGTTGACTCTTGTACATTAGTAACAAGACGCCTACTAAGGTGTTAACACCGCCTGCCTAAGAGAAAATGGACACAAAGTTTAATACCGTAACAAAGTGGACGAGTGACAGCTCGGACTTGAAATAGCCGGTCTTCTAGTGCATGGGGTATGCCATTATTCAGCACCAAACAAAATAAAGGATTGTCTATTGCCTTATTCTAACCTTTATTGAAGCGCTTGACTCTTTTGCGATGGAATCTGTCGAAATTTGTCGAGAATTTTTGCACCAAGAGCCTTTAATATACATGTTAAAATGTGCATTTTGTAGAGATCTTTTGCTAAAATTAAATGAGTTTAATACTTTCGATCATACACTGTATTGATTAAATATACAGTGATGTATATAGAAGCTATCTTTCTTTTAATGTTACCGTTTTACTGCTACGTTTAGGCCCAGAACCACCGGAACAAAAGGACGAACGCGAATCTGTCAGTGATAAAAAGGGTAGTGAACTTTACATGGGCTCTAAAGAATGGTTGAAGGTAGCCGTTTTGTGCTATTTCCTATTATATCATTGATTTAAACTCGGTACTTTTTTCTCAGTAATTAATATTTCGAAACTGTTTCATCAAAAACAGTCATTTGGCCAGCCAATCACGGCCATGTCAGAATTTTCAGTAGACAATTGCGTTTTTTGTTTAGTTTTTGGCGTACGAAATTCTTTTCGCCGCACTGCAGAACTCATTTTGGCAAAATTTTAAACTTAAAGGGAAGTGGCAACAAAAATTTTTATTGTCTCACTTGAAAGAGACTCTAAAAATAATACATAGAAGTCTTTTGCAAAATTTTTGTATCTATTTAACTTTTGGAGATATTGTCACCTGAATAATCGAACTGCCCGCCATCTTGGATTAATGTTTAACCTCATTAACAATGTTTGGTGACGTCACAACAGGGATAAGCCATTCAAAGCTTTTCCTAAATACTTACCACCAATAAAATATGTGTGAAACCTTTTCAGTCCTTGCTAAAATCCGAAACACTCACCATGTGTGTTGTTAATGAAGAAGATTAATCATTGTGTCGTAAGAAAAAAAAATTGCGCGACTCCAGTTGTGACGTATCATGCATATCTACAAATATCCAAGATGGCGGACAACTAAACATTTCAAGTCAAGATATCTCACCAAATAAGGCAGATGTAAAATTCTGTAATAGACTTCTATATATTGTTTTGGAGTCTCTTTCAAATAAGACGATAAAAAAATTTGTTGCCATTTCCCTTTAAATTACTCTATAAACCAAATAGATAACATTTTGCCCTTGTCTGTCCAGTAATAAACAGTAAATGTACAACGCGGTTAAAACACCAGGAACCCTGCTATTCTTACCACGTTATGACGCCATACTGTGAATGTATAACTGAACAGACAGAAGCAAAATGTTATCTATTCGTTATATAGATAGATTATAGAACAAAACAAATAAAATAACTTTAATGGAAATTCTCCGAGTTGCCATTGAGTTATATGAATACGACACTTAGCCAATAAGGATTCAGAATTTATAAATGCGCAATCCTTAAGCGGGGAACAATTTTATTTTTGGATTTATATTGTGCCTTTGGAGCTAATAGGTGTATTTCTGTATGTTGGCAGCTTAATTCGATTACTTGTGGGCTCCAGGAAACACGTTTTACTTGCATCTTTTCTATAAAACTTTAATGTAGCCAAAATTAATCAAATTTTCTGTTTGTTTGTTGAAAAAATCTTGTATCATTAGTAAGTTCATAAAATACTGCATATATAGGACATTTTTACAACTCAACTACAGACAAGACATTCATAGAAAACGTGTTGCCTGGAGCCCATAAGTAATTGAACGCTGCCAACGTAAAAAATACACTTACCAGGTCTAAAGGCACAATGTAAAACCAAAATGGAGTTGTTCTGCGACAGGATGAGGATTCAGTCATTTTCGTTCCCTAGCAACCGGACTAATTTGACAACTTATGATACATACAATATTACATGGATACACTCCACAGGTTGATGTATAGAACATCTATTTAAATCATTCTTTCCCCCAGAAACACAGCTTACATTCGAAGAAGCTTGGATTTTATGATGTGCTCCAGAACATGGCTTTCAAACATTGTGATGGCGTGATAGATGTTCCAAATCACGATGGGGACGGAACGATTTCCGCAGTGAAGTCAAAGTTGGTGGATGCTAAATATTGTGAAAAATTTGCCCACGTTAGGTAAAGAATAAATTCCACGATTTTGAGTTTTGTATGTACCATTTACAACTCTCGAATTTTTATAGATATATTTGTGAGGTAATTTTATAAGTACATCTTATATACAGTAAATCGAGAAAATCAAAGTTATTTATGAAATACAGCAGATTTTGTATCGGGGTATACAAACTCCTTCACGCTCATGATTTCTTTTCTGTTTTCTACACGAACTATTAATGATGAGTTTCACAAATGTTAATATATCATCAAATGTTTAAATGTTTATTTAACATTTATTTTATATGTTATTAATATATCATCATGGAAATTTTATATGTTCCTTTGCACCTAAAACAGGTGGGACTGCAGCGTAATCGTAAATGAAAATCCTCTGATTTGAAATAAACACACCGGCTGGGATATCAATGTAGCTAGTCCTCTTGTATTCCGTACTTGTTTTAGACACTAATAATTGTAGGGTGCGCAGGATGAGTCAGCAAGATGGTGCCTACCAAATGACCCCGCTGTATAAGAACCCGACCGAGGTTTAGCAAAAAAATAGCTGTGAATTTTGTAAAAATATGACAAGACCAGAAAACGAAATCCGCGATCATATAGACAGATACCATGAAAGAGTGATGTATCACCTATGAAGATTCCGGCACAGGATTGACAATGTCCGGGGGCTTTAAATGACATAAATGCAGCCGTTTGAGATATCTGTCTGATTTTCAACAAAATTAAGCGACTATAAATATTTTAGCCAAGAGTGTTGGAGATTTCTTCACAAGCGCCATTTAATTATTTATTCATCCGACCGAAAAGTGTGAAAGAAAATCGACTAAGATGTGAAAGGCGTAGGACCACATGGTTTCAAGATCAATTCGCATTCCTTGAGTTAGGTTTTAACTGCCTACAATAAAAGGCGTCTTACTTAGTGAAACATTATTTTCTTGTGTGCATTTACAGTATATTTTTTACTCGATAACTTGGATATAGATGGAAAGATGGAGAAGTCCGCCATGTGCACATTAGTGCTGAAGTTCACAGAAACTATGAACGTCGAGTAACGGCTGCGCTGGAATGCTACAAAAAAAGGTCTGTATACTGAGGTGAAAGCCTATAAATGAGCTGATTGAATGCAATGTTCAGGTTGCGATTTTCTTCCTTTTATGGTTCTCTAGTTTTATTTCCCTTCGTTCACATTCTTTCATTTTTCTTCGGTGTCTGGTAAATAATTAACAATTAGTTACCGAAGGCGAGGTGATTAGGCTGTGATCACCGAGCCTGATGTGACTAATTGTTTTGGTATAATTTCAGTAGTAATATATGCCTAATAAAGTGCAAGATTCATATAAAATGCAATTCTGTTATGAATAAAGTAGGCTTTGGAAAATTGGTAAACAAATTCTGTAAAACGACAGCGAAAATTTACAACAAAAATTAATTATTATTCAAACTAAACAATTTAAAACGTTTAACAAAGGGTATTTGTTGTTTATGTTCATGTTAAACATGAAAAATAGTTCGTTGGAAAGTCTGTTGAAAGATTTGGTGATTTTTAAAAAATCTGCCGCTCTTTTACTGTTTTTCGTAAGTTTAAATCGTGAAAAAAGTATTTAATGAACTAGTTGTCGACAATTTCTCCCCTTAAAAAGCTAACCATCCAATTTGTTGCTGTGTTTGTACTTTGTTGTAATTCCTTTCTCCTTCATTTGTTTTAAATTCATCAAAAAAACGATTTTTCTAGGCGGCCATTTTGAATGCATCATTTACTAGCTCTGCCAGTAAATAATGCCTCAGATTTACTAGTCAGTCAGCCAATCAAAAACCTTCTCAGACATTATTTACTATTGAAATTATAATAAACATGTATATTCCTTGAGAATTCTTGGTTCTCATTTTTCGTTTTAACTATATTGCAAAGCCATCTCAGACCACGTGATATACTGTAGTATAACTTAGCTTCTTTTTCTTGTCTGAGCCTTTTTCAAACTAGTTGTTAAGGAATGTAGATCCATGTTTATAGCTACCTTGCCACCTCGACATGTTCACAACAGTTGTCAGGCTAAATAAGTAATTTATAATACAGTAATGACATTTGACGGTTAAATGCCACCATCTTGGTAAAAGGGGTATAATATTTTTTATTAGTGGTTCTTTGGATCACCCTGTCCCTGTTAATTTATAGAATTTATTGGCAATCTGGTATGTAGTTCACATTTTACATTTGACAGTCTAGTCTTAACTTTTCATTCTTTCTGTCTTTCCTTCTATCTACTAGAATTCAATGGCTTCGCAAAGGAAGTCGAGAGTTGTTTGGGACAATAATTGAAGACCAGGTTTGTTGTAAACTACTTTACTACTTTGATGGTGTGTGATAGCATGAACTACCATCTATGCAGTTGTCTAACAAAGCAGAATCTTACCATCTTTTTACCATATGTATTACCATGCATGATAACCCTAATTTACTAAAGTAGAAAGATGCCGTAAAAGGATAACCTTTTTTCTTTGAAAGAACCTTTAATAAAATAGCTAGTGTATACGCATACGTATTGAACAGCCGATGGCTGCAACTATATGCATGCTTCGTTCCAAACTTTCTTCAGTTTATGTATTTTCATTGAAATTAATTTCTGTATTATTTTTTATTTTAGATAACGATCTTGATTGATACGTCAGCGTCAATGAACTCACGACTGTTCTTGGTAAAAGACAAGTTATATCAGCTTCTTCAGGTATGATTTAAATGCATTTGCGCCGTTAGATTGATAATTTGGGGGGGGGGTATATTTCATATAGTACAGACTGTAAAAAGAATCGATTTGAAAAGAAACTAATTGGGTAGACCAAATGAATAAATATTCGTAACTTTAATTATCGCTCCACCGGCGCCAATCTAAATGCAGGTCGTGGAAACAACGCGTTCAGTATTAATAGCATTGTGAGGGCAAAGTTGGCTTTGCATTATTATATGAGGCTAAATTCAAACAAGTGAACGATGACACCATCAACGGAGAAAGAGAGAGAGTGCAAAACAACCGGTGGTGGTGGTGGTTAACAAGTAAAAACATTCATTTATTGTTTGTGCATTGTGGACGATTCATTGATCAGATATTTTGTCCAACAACATATCTGTATACCGATTTCATGCTTCTTAGTTAGTCCTATTGTATTCTAGTGAATGATTTTACAAGTTTATGCGCTTGTTGTTGTATGTTTCCTCGTCTGCAACATTTACACAAGGATTTTAAACGCAATTCTCGATCTACAATGGCGATGTGCGGAGTGCGAACATATGATGGTTTTAACGTCGTGACTTTTATTTATCAGACATGCGGAGTAAGATAAGGTTTTTATGCACAAGACTTGTAAGAATATTTTTAAAGCTCCTGATAGTCAACGGAAGTGAATTATGCTTGTATGATTGGACTTCATTTTTCATATGTAACCGTTGAAGTTCTGCTATATCAAGTGTACCGTCAGATCAGTGCGCAAAATATGGTGATCCATGCACGTGAATTGTTGAGACGACCATGAGTGTTTATGGAATCTATTTAAGGCCAATTAACGCGCCGTCCTCTTGGGCTAACATGTATAATTACATCGGTAATGTACCACCCACCTGGTGTAGATGGAGCGTTATTGCTGGATCATCTTTTATATGATTTTTGGTTCCTGATATTTAATTTTTGTTTTTATACTGGGTATTTATACACAGTAATTGCGTAAAACTTTGTTTCGACCGACTCCCGCTGTCGTCGCTATAGGTTAATCAGGGCGACTTTTGCCGACCTTAAAATGTCTTCTACGACATTTCATCGATTCATATTTTTCATAGAAGTTAGTTATAACAGTTAGTTTTGTTCATAACAGTTAGCTTGAACATATTTACTCCAATGCCTGTCCTACTTTAGTAACATATGTTCATAACAGTTAGTTACTTTAAGACTTCATAATGAAAGTGTAAATAGACGGCGAAATCTAATAGCGATAAATAAACGACGAAATCTCTAGTTTGTTTTAAAAACACGCAACGTATTTTGAGACTGAAGCGCATTAATTGATATTTGTCATAGCGTACTGTTTACGTTAAAATCTTTAGTGTAAATATAAAGCAATTATCTTAGAATATTACCAAGTATATAGTATATGAAATACTATACGTTTTTAAAACTAATAAAAATATTCACACTAGAAAGCTATTTACAGAATATACAAAAATAATTTGTAGTGCTTATGAAACGATGATTGAATTGCAAAGACAGTGCAAAATGACAGTGTAACTGCTTCGGTACAATTTCTCTACCTCTCTTCCTTCTCGAGATATTCCTCTTTATCCGATATGTAAATTACTCAACTTATGATATCACAATGCATAATAACTTTTCAAAAATCATCAGCAATTTGCAACGTGATCGATGTATTTTGCACAAAAGTACCAGACACCAATCGATTAAGTTTTAGTTGTATCTCATTTTCATATGCTACAAAATTAGCAATCTCAAAGATACTCCCAAAGAGTATTTTAATAAAACACAAAGCTATTGATACTCCGTACATTGTCAACATTTTTATTCTAATAGAATAAAAATGTTGTTATCTAATGTGATGTCATATAAGTTATATAATTTAAACATCGAATAAAGTTTAAATATCTCTAGAAGGAGAAAAGCAAGCAAAATTGTGCCAATGGACCACTCCCCAATTAGATAAACTTTTAAATTGGAAAACAATTTTAGCACAGTTGAAAAGATCTTCCTAAATTTAGTGAAATTGGGAAGTTTGGTCGTAAAATATTGTAAAATGGGGAAATTATAGTAATTTAAATTTGCGAATTATCTATACTTTTGTATTACGCAGGAAAAAGCGTCACCACATTTCCACATAGTGGTGACGCTTTTCTGTCCGTAATACAAAAATATACAAAATTCTCAAACTTTACAGAACTATATTTTCCACATTTTACAATATTTTGCCACCAAACTTCACAATTTCACTAAATTTAGGAAGCTCTTTCCAACTGTGCTAAAATTGTTTCGAATTTAAAAGTTTGTATAATCGGGGAATGGTTCATTGCAATGCAATTCTATTCTGATTTATAAATAGTTGCACAAAAATTCGTTTCATATTCACTTTAAAAAATAATTGTCATGAATTATTACATACTTGATTATTTTTCAGGAACAAATTAAACACAAGCAAAAGTTCAACTTGATCAAGTTTGATTCTCGAGCAATGGCATGGCGAAGCCGCCTTGTTGACTGCACTGATCGGGTAAGGGGATGAAAACTGTCAGTGAACAAAATTTCAGTATTTTATATTGGAAAGAAGGTTCCTTTTCTTGGCGTATTAAGAATGGAAAAGCCGAATAGAGTTGCTCGATTAGTACTTAACAAATATCCCCCAAAAGAAAAGTGAATAATTACTGTTACTTTCACGGCGAGAAGATGTCAAAATGAATCCCGAGGCGAATTATTGTTTCAGAATAATTTGTTTAGTAAAAATGCATGTATGAAATGCACTTCTTCACGAGTGCAGTTTAGTTTGAAATGTTCGTAAACAAAGTAATTAGAGTAAACAAAGTAGAACAAAAATCACATATGATTTAAATTAACCACTTTAAAGCGTTTAGGAATGTAAGTTTGTAATTTTTTATATTTATATTTATATTTAACATGAAAAGGTCTTCGTTGGAAAGGGTCTGATGAAACATTCAATGATGTTCTTAAAATTTTTAGGGGATTAAAATAGTTTGACATTAAAATTTGTCGATGCTTTGTTCTTTTTTTGCTTAGTTTTGCCAAAAAAATAAAACATCGCCACGACTTTCATTGGCGGCCATTTTGAAAACAACACCAACTAGTAAATAATGTCTCATATTTACTAGCCAGGCAACCAACCAAAATTCTTTAAAACGATTATTTACTAAAGATATATATATTGATAACGTTTATTATATGACTTTACCAATTTTTATCTTGAGAGTAAATTAAAAGGTAAAAAGCCGCATTGCTCTGGTCAAACCATGAAATTAACTTAGCAGTTAACTTATACAGTATACAAGTAACAGGATTGTACAGAATTGTCCAGGAACTAAATATTCGAGTTTCTGACATTCAATTTATAGAATATAAATGATGCTTGGCAGTGGATAAAAGGTTTGACTGTCGGTGGTAGCACTAACACGCTGGCTGCTTTAAAGCTGGCGCTATCGGATGAACTCTGTGAGGCTATTTATCTCTTAACTGATGGCAGGCCTGATCAGGTATGAGCTTACATATAGCTGTTTATTATTTATTGAAATATTTTAGGAGTTTTGATTGGTTAAGAGGTAAAGGTGAAATCGTCATATCCGCTTAGTAGTTGCCCAAATTTGGGGTTGAAAATAAATATACGACATTATGACTCATTTCGTCGTATATTGAAAACAACAGTATGACTCATTTCGTCGTATATTGACTGACCTTTGTTAATCCACCTTTCGTCGTAATCTGACAATTGTTTTAAGAAATTTTTTCCGTAGTCTGATTGGCTTATTAAAGTTTTCGAACAATTTCATGCTGTTCCATTATTAGCAGCTTGTGCCTTCTTACTTACAAAGCAAGCGTTTAAACTGAGTTTAAAATATTTTCAAAAAATAGTAAAACAAGTATTGAATTTGGTTCTCGCAGGATATGAAAAACCTCTGCCTTAATAATTCCTCTTATCGTGCTCGACCTCATTCAATAATTGTTTAATATACCTTTTGCTTTAATGCGGCCCACAATTTATGAAAACTCACTAATTAGTTTAGACCTACCATTAAATATTGCTATCGTAGCTTAATAATTATCATCGGTTGTAAACAAATTGTGTGATCACATTGTTTTAAATTTGCCATTGTAGCCAACAAGTACAATTTTGGCGCAGATTCATTTACGAGACCCTATTCCAATCCATACAATATCTTTTAACTGTTCTGATGGAGCGGCAAACGAATTTTTGTGTAAATTATCAGAACTTACTAATGCAAGGTATGTAATCGCTATTTTATAGCAGTTTATTAAATTTGGAAACAGCAGAGAATTTTTTCTTAAAGCAGTTACGCATTATCGCACTGGATGATGATAACATAGTAAAGCCAATGTTCTGTTATACAATTGCGAATAATGCATGTGCATTCATAAACTCCGTAAGTTATTAATATTAAATGCAAAATAAGAATTAATATTAAAAAAAATCACAGAATGTAGTTAATTCTGAAACAATCTGCGCTCTAGACAGTGATGTCTTCAATGTTTCGTGCAAACGCAATCTAAGAAATTATCAAGCAATCTAAGAAATATTCATGTTTTTTTAATAATCTATTTTTGGTCTTAAAGATGTATAGACCTACTGTTCACATTGATTTTTTGAAATTAAATTTTCTAGATTTCACTATTTTTCTGAAAATGGAAGTGTTGGTGGGGAGTCAGTAAGAGTATACGAGGTTGGTATTGCAGTCGATTTCAGCTAACATTTCGCTGTAAGTTTTCGCTTTTCTAAAATGCCAAATTCGAAAGTTCATTTCAGAATTCGCAAGTTGGGATTATAAACTAAGTATTCAATTAGCTTCATCAAGATTTAGGGCAATCATAGGGGCCTTTGTACAAACTTTGCAAGGAAGTTCGGAATATTACAGTGAAGAGTTAGCTCAAAATGTTTGTATGTCAATTTATCCTAGCTTTGTATAGCTGCAGAAATTAGGGATCAACCCATGCAAAGAGGCCTTTAAAGGGAAATAGCAACAAAAACTTTTGTCGTCTTATTTGAGAGAGACTCCAAAACAATATATAGAATTCTATTACAGAATTTGTTTATCTGCCTGATTTGGTGAGATACTTTGACTAGAAATCTTTAGTTGTCCGCCATCTTGGATATTTTTAGATATGCATGACACGTCACAACTTGGATCACGCAATTTTTTTCTTAGGACACAATGATTAATCTTCTCCAATAATCACACACATGGTAAGTGTTTCGGATTTTAGCACGGACTGAAAAGGTTTCACAAATATTTTATTGGTGGTAGGTATTTAGGAGAAGCTTTGAATCGCTTATCCCTGTTGTGACGTCACTAAAACATTGTTAATGAGGCTAAAAATTAATCCAAGATGGCAGACAGTTCGATTATTTAGGTGACAATATCTCCCGAAGTAAAACAGGTATAAAAATTTTGTAACATACTTCTATATATTATTTTAGAGTCTCTTTCAAATGAAACAATAAAAAATTTTGTTGCCATTTTCCTTTAATAAAAGTTTTCTAATCATTCGCAATATTATAGGTTTATTTGCTGATCGTTTATTTCAGACATTAATTTGCACTTGCGTAATTTAGAAAACAGGTGTACGACTTTTTAATGCAGAACACAGTTTTTCGTCTTTTCCCAAAGAATATCAGCTATATTACTGATACTGACAGTGATATGTAAAATGCATTTTTATTTATATATGAATATTCAATGTCTTGCATGTAAACCTCTGCTTGCTGTCAGTTTCTTATACAGAATTAACTTTTTACTTGAACTTTGCACTACTCTCTTAATTTAAAAGATTGCATGGTTTGAGGGATTTTTTCGATCTTTCAAAAGTTTGAAGAATTTTTCAATCTAATAGACTATTTTTAATCTAATAGATTGAATATACAGTGCGAACCATGGTATTAGTTTTATAAGATATTATACGTATTCAGGATGCAGCAGTGTTATTCATTAAAACTTACGAACGTCAAAACAAAGTTGTGAGAAAATCTGTGCGATGTTGATATTTGATGTTAGTCACATGACTGAAAAAAATGTGGCGTTGTTCCATATTTGAGGTGGACCACGCTGTTAGTTTCAACAATATGATAACACTATAGGACGTCGTTTTTAGCTTAATTGGAAGTGGAAACGACATTCTTTAACCAAAAACAGCATAGGTAACAACAAGAAAATGTTTTAGCTAGAAAATAAGCAAACTTGGTTTCATAGTTGGAGGAATTTTCAAAGAATTCTGTTAGACTTAATCAGCATGATGAAGCTTGGAAAATGCATGCATGGGTTAGATTATTGATATTCAATTATGCTATGTGATCGGCGAGGCTAAGGAGTCAATAAAGAAGTGGTAAAGTTCCGCTGGCAACAGCGGAAATAGGGATCAGAGGTCCCTTTTGCCCATTTAGACACATATGAAGACATGTTGGTCGCTAATAATACGGATCTAAATAATCGTTCTACCACTTCTTTGGCTGGTACCTAAAACCATTCAGCAGAAGTCCCTTTTCCCGGCATTAGGGCATTATCATGTTTATCTCGCCTTGTCTGTCAAAACATGAAAATTCCGTTGTGCTTTCATGCACTTTCCGCTTAATTCAGTTTCAAACGTTTCTTCCATGGCAGTAGTTAAGGTATATTTTTGGCATCATTATTGCTTACCAGGAATCCATCATTGCTAGTTTTGAAGATATATGGCAAAGCAAACTTTCTCAAAATGTTGACATACGTTGATCATGATAATTTACGAGCAGTTCTCCTTCAAACGCCTATGCTTATCCATTTTAGAATCCAAATTTTCCTCCGTTCCACGTATTCTTTGAAAAATCCTCCAACTATGACACCAAGTTCGTTTATTTTCTAACTAAAACATTCTCTTGTTGTTACCTATGCTGTTTTTGGTTAAAGAATGTCGTTTCCACTTCCAATTAAGTTAAAAAACGACGTACTATAGTGTTATCATATTGTTGAAACTAATAGCGTGGTCCATCTCAAATATGGAACAACACCATATTTTTTTAGTCATGTGACTAACATCAAATATCAACATCGCACAGATCTTCTCCCAACTTTGTTTTGACGTTCGTAAGTTTTAATGAATAACACTGCTCATCTTGAATACGTACGGCATGAATATCTTATAAAACTATAATACCATGGTTCGCACTGTAGTTTGAGAGATACTCTTTCAGTGTTCCAATCGATTGAAATTTGTCACTCAATTAAATTACTTTTCAATAAAAAACGTATGATCCCTAAAAACAATCCCAATAAGATTGAAAATTCAATCCATTTGATTGAATTTTCAATCGTTTGAATTACGAGAATAACCTTGAATCCCTATGTAAATATCTTCCTTTAATAGCTTGCAGCATACAATAATTTGTTTAGTTACATTTAGCAACCTTGAGCTAATGTGCCAAAACAATATTATGCTTTTAAAAATTCATCATTACTTATTATTGGGAGGGGGGATGCGTGTACTAGAGTAATGGAAATTAACGTAGAAACTGAAGTAAGAAAAACTGGTATTCAGACCATGTATTTTGCTTAGATTGCATGATGAAACCTTATTTTCTAGCGACGGAGAAACTGAATCAATTATTATTTTACGAACGATAATTCACCTATAATATACTCATCCAATATTTGTTTACCAATTGTATGACAATGCTAAAATCTTTTTTGTGCTTGTAGAGTGAAGACCTTCGTCTGATCCGAGAAGAAATGGAACAAGCAACAAGAGATCTTGAACGGCTGACAAGATTGCGTGACTGGTGTGCAAAACTTGATTGGGTCAGTAGTAATGTTAGCAAGACTAGCTCCAGGTAGGAATTTAAATTTGATTTTGTGGCACCTTCACTAATGCAATGTTGAATAATTGGGATTAGTTTGTTAATCCGGAGTGGAAATATACAGTACATATCGACATTCAATTACTTTTTTCACTTTTTTGTTCTTACCACATTATGACGTATAGCTATAGCTGAACTGGCAACGGCAAAATTTTATCTATTTGTTGCATATAATGAACATGTTGAAAATTTTGCCCAAAATAAGCTTTGCATTGCGACGAAATGATTTGCGCACGTCAGTTGATGTGATCACGATCTATACAAAACAAAGCACGCCATTGGCTGCTGATAATTCTGAAGTGGCTGTGATTGGCTTGTCACTGAAATGGCGTCAACTGTGCGTGTGTACTCTAACAAATCACGGTTTTCGACGATTGAAAAGCTGCAATGAACTCTGGTTAATTTTAATGTACGTCTGTCAGCATCTAAATAACCCTGGCTTATCACGATCTTATCTATACGTTTGCTTTCTAAGCTTCGTCATGTCCATTAGCTATCCCGCTACGTTACAATGTATAGTAGGTGGAGATCTATATATTTATTTAAAGTTCAGTAGTTGAGTGGTTGAACGTAATTCATCCTTAGGGTTGATACACCAGGAAGCCCAAAACGTGGGGTGGAGAATCACAAGAAATTACATTCCACAGGCACTATATAGTATAGGGAATGGGTATTTAGGGTCACTCCGCAGTGCAACGTGGTGATTTATTTTTATGCTGTTTAATGATTGCGATCAGTCCTTTCAATGTTCTTTTTGGCCAGAAAAGGCAATTGAGTAGCTGTGATAGCGGTAACGATATGCGTAATGCGACATGCGCAGACACAAAACACTCGTTCGAGTGGCCCTGCTGTGTATTTGTTATGCTATATCCGACGTTCTAGTTCTCAAAATCAATGCCGAAATCACAAGGAATAGCATTCCCGACGTTCTAGTTCTTAAAAAATCTCGCAGATCAACTCCCTCTCCCACCCCACTTGAAACTACCCTCCGGCGCCCTGTGTATACCAACAACAAACCGCTACAAAATTTACTTCAGTAAACCTAAAGGTATTGCTTGAAAATTTTACTTAAAAAAGAAAAGTTTTGGAAAGTACTATTAAAATATAATTTAATAGAACATTTAGGTAACAGACCTGAGCCATGTTCTGGCTGTGCCAACTCAGCCAAGCACGTTTTCACCAGTCAGCCTATCGCTGACTTCGCTACAGCACAATAACAAAGCAAAGTTGTAAAAAATGAATATTTGACACAAATCGTGCTTTGTGACAAGAAAAAGTAGTTCATAAAAAATTAGCTCATTTGCAAGTAAATACTGATTTTTATAAAGTAACCATTCAAGTAAATTTACTTCGGTTGATCTCAAAAGAAATTAATCAGAAACAACTCGTAAATATAAATATACATTATCATTGTACCAATTATCGCTCTAGTATGGACCTGGCTACAGATAATTAGTACACGTTTATCCTCGTGTACAATTGTATTTATAGTATTCATTAATAATTCATGAAGCAAACACAATATCTGTAAACTTTGAGATTGATTTTCTAACCAAATATCATTCATTTCTTTGAGATTACGGACGAATACGAACGTTTTCATCCAAGCATTTTACGAGTACGAAAAATTCGCGTCCGATCTGTATCTGATTTACAACCGCGCGCGTTTTTAAATCAGATACAGATCAGCTGATCATGTTTGATCTATTAATTAAAGATGAATAGATGAGTATTCCAAATCACCCTCGCAATTGTCGAACCATGGCTACGTAGCTGATTTCTGGTTATGGTTCTCTAAAATTCGAACTACTTTGTAATTTATGGGGAAGTTGTCCAGCTATGGTGTTCTATTTTTCTCACATGAAACTCTTACATATCTTCCGTTTGCTTTGCTTTCTTTTCGGTAACTACTTTCCGTCACCGAGTGTGTGACCGTGTTGTTCCAGAACAGAAGTTATAGCCAAAGCGTTTGTCAGTTTGATATCCTTTCACTTCGCGTGCCGGTGTCCGATGCTTTAATTAAAGAAACTATATCCACTTTTTTAAAACGTCGTTCTAGAAGCGTCATTTTTGCTTAAAAACCGCAAAGACGTTTAATTTTTGCTCGATAAGATGGGTTACTTAATGTATAAATGAAAGGATTGAAGGCAACTATAGCAACAGTTGGAATTCCAATTTTGTAAAACAGTGCAGTATTTACAAACTTACGATCATATAGTACTAGTGCAAAATATAATAGTTCCGGCATTACTGCTAATGTGAACGAAACCGTTATCATAATCAATATCTTTACGACCTTGAAGGACTTTTTATTCCGGAGATGTCTTGCTTGCCTTTCTATGCACACAGAAGTATTTTGATTGCCTTTCTGCATTACCCAGAAATATCGAACAACCTTGAGATACAACACAGTGGTGACAACGATTGTACATATAAAGCCTAGTATTAAGATTAGCCATCCTACCACCAGCTTCCACGTTGGCCAGCGATTGTCATCGGAGCTCAATCCACAGTAAAATGACTCTTTCTCCATTTCTAACTCTCGTCCGTAAAAACCTGCAGCCATTACTGACCAAATCCAGATCAATGCGATGGCATACTGAAGAGGTTTCTTTTTGAAAAACTTATGGGTAATTGGCTGTGTTATTCCGTAATATCTTTCAAATGCAATTGCGGTCAATGTATGTATTGAAACTAAGACATTAAGGTAGATGATAGGTGTGAAGCACTTGCAACATATGACAGAAAAATTGTCGAAAGGCTCGTGTTGGGCAACGACAATGATAGTTACCTCTATGGCGATGGACAATAATCCAGAAATAAAGTCGGCGACAGAAAGATTAAGCAAAAGGAAGTTGTACGTTGTGTGAAACTCGGTATTTTGTACTATGATTACCATCGTCACGCCATTTGCAAAAATGCTTGTGATCCCTATAATGGCATAAGCAACAATGACAAGAATATCAGTATCCGTCACGATTCTTTTTGGGTCACCACCTTCCGGGGTGGTATTAAACGCTAACTGTGGATTTGTTGCTGAATTCATTGCTCTTCCTATCCACCGTAGCATGTAGAGAACCAGGCGCTTTGTGAACTAAGACGTACAGCCCATCCCATTCTGATATTAAATTATCTGCATTATATTGGAAGGAATACATTTCAAAGTGTAAGCGTACACAATGCATTGGAAAATTTGCATAGAAGGATTATTTCATATGACTAGCTGTTGTCGTATGTTTAAATTCATTAGGTTTTTAATCGAAGGCTACCATCTGCAATATAGGCAGTAATTACTATCATGTATCGTATACGGGTTCCATATTTTGTCAGTGCATGATATAAACCTGAGTGTTTAGAACCTTTAAAGTTTTCCAGGCAAATATGCCCAGTTTGCATTTGCATCGCCAAATTGTACCCCTAATGGGAATTATTCATTTGTATTATCCTGCTTTCAAGTTGACTTGTAGACCTAAAAACCTCATTTTCTTTTAAGAATGATCAATTATTTACACGTCAGTTGTCCAGCCATTAATTATCTATGATGTCAGATGATATAGACGTTCTTAATCGCTCTTTTTTGGGCATTATATTTTTTTTATTTTGGCAAATTTTGATAAGGTTTATCTGGGACAAAATGATTTGGCAAATTATTCCTGATCCTGTAAATAGCAGTTATCAAAAGCGTGTATATTGTTCCGAAAGATGCCCGTTCATAATTACATAATCCATTAAACAATAAGCGAATATAGATTACAAATAAATTCAAATAATTTTGTCAGTTTGGCAACTAATCAAATCAATTTAATTATAACCAATTTAACCCATACCCATTTTTTACCTGATAGTCCCGTATCGACATTGTCGTGTATTTCACATTAAATTTTTATTATTTATTTGCAACTTTAAATCACAAAAACATCAAATCATAGGCCAAGTACGTTTGGGTGCTGTAGCCACATTTTTTTTCAAGAATGTACCCCCCGCGATTTCGCAACAAGATGTCTGTAAAATGTAATTAAAATATCAATTTTTTATTGCTCTAATTCCTATTTGGAGCAATATATTTTAATTTTTGCGTACGCTATTAAAATCATGCAGTAAATATTTATTGTTCATTAAAATAAGGTTTTCGCTCTTGCCATTCTATCGGTCAGTCAGGGCTATAGAATTAGAACACCAAACCAGGACACATATTGTATGCGATAGCCTGTCGCCACTGAAGACATGCCCTCTTTGTTATTTTTAGCTAGTGATTATGAATATTTTAGATCTTATATAAAAATGAAAATGTTGCCTATTGAGCATATTACCTTCTGTAACCGGGATATCATATGCAATTAGGTGGCGATTTTGATGCAAGTTACGAATTCTAATCTATAAATGTTATGTGTAATATAAGACTGACATGCAAATAATTATAATTTATTGAAGCGAAAAAAGATTTTTTGTCAAAATAAAACCAAACTATCCATAAAAACGACTGTCATGAAATGAAACGTTTTGAATAAAATGCAGACCATGGTTACTACATTTGGAAAAGCCCTATGGTCAGAATCATGATGCTTCTAGCTGCTCGTCAACCACTATTATTTCCACTTTGCAAGTTCCGATATTCTTTCCGATGAGAAAACCATTGAATTTAAGTGTCTCCTTGAAGTCCTTGAATACCGCATAAATAACAACTTATGGCTTTTAGGAGCGCTTGCATGAAAAGCCTTTGACATTTGTAGCTTTTTGAAAACTCCTTGAAGGTGGGTGACAGGCGAGTGCGCATATTTTCTGCGCATAACAATTGCTGGGCCACTTCGGAAGTAATTCTGCCGTTGCCATATCAAATTCGTAAAGCTGCACATATATTTAGTATGATTATGATAAGGAGTGAAGTATAATTAAAAAAATATATAATGAAAGTCCCAAATTAGCGGAAAAGTCGAATTAGCAGTCGAAAATTAAACCAGATTTAGAAAGGTACAAAACTGTATGCGAAAATACGTGTCGTGATAAAGTAGGCTCCTGCGGCGATATGTATCGCGCAGTGTTGCTGTGTTAGCCACAGCAGAGGAGTTTATAATAGAGAAACAATATTCGCTATAGCCACCTTTTGATATCATATTTCAATGTTAAAATTTCTGCTCGACACATTTCATCTATTGCGTCATGAATGAAGCTTTACATGAGCTAGAGTTTTATTCTGATTAGGCATGTAACAAAATAGAATTAAAAGTCCGCTTATCCCAGATTCGGATATTTTTGTATTGCAGCAATTGTATTCAGGAGAGAAGAAGGCCATTGTTTAGTGCAACTGAAATTCGTTATGCATAAATAATCACGTACAGAGCTGCAGAAGAAATTAGTTTGAACAGCGCGTTTTTGCGTTAATAAATTTTAATTTGCAATTATACTTTGAATTTGTGAATTTGTCTATCTCCAAAATTCCTTTGCCAAACATTAGAGTATACCTATTTCTTGAAAATCAACAACAAGCTGAAAACTGTTTTTACCTTTAAAAAATACGGAATTAACAAAATTAAAAAATATAGAATTATGAATTTTTTGACGACAAACAAATTTCAAAATCTCTATTTACTAGAGAAATTCAAACTTGGTGAGGCCCGCAAAGGTCAAAATCTAACTTGTCCAGGTTTCGCATATTTGAAAAAATATGCTTATGCAAATTTGAAAAAATATGCTTATGAAAAAGAGAAAAACGCGGAAAAAACGATAAAACGCGGAAAAAGGCTAAAACGCGGTAAAGGGATAACACGTCTTTGTTCTATATCATCATTTTTTATCAATTATAACACCCATATATTTTTTCATACCCATTATTTACAAAAAGTTTTTGTTGTTTGCGGATTATTAATTAATTTATTAAGCTAACTATTTATTAAAACCATCTAGCACTTTTTATCACTAATTCTAACTACGTCTATAACCAAATACATTTATTTTCAAATGTTCAAATTTCAATATATTGTTTGAAGTAGACACTATAATATAATTTTTGCCTGATACTGGGCAAAATGTTGGCGTAACGTTTTTCGTTATATATAGAAAATCATTCAAGTGAGCGGTCAGCTTATAATTAATGGTGATATAAATCAAAATATTTCGAGAGCTGAATTAAACAACTTTCAAAGAGGATGTGAAGTGTTATTGTCAAGTGGTTCTATTTGTTACCCAAGGACAAAGAGTGTTGCGGAAATCAATATAGTGATCTTTACAAAATAAAGAACTATGTGTTGTAGGTTCTGTGTATTAATAACGATGATCATGAACGAATTCCCCATTTTTGGACAAAATACGAAACATTTTCAGTCGCTTTCCCTTTAGTTATTTAAGGGAAATTTTATGCTTTCCGGGGTTAGCGATAGCAACAAACCCTGGCTTAAATTAGCTTAAATTTGCTGTTCAAGGTTTCACGCTACTATAGATGAACTTGCAGGTACTTTTCCACACTGACATTTATGTTTCATTTGAAACATAATAGTTTCTAATCTTTTCTACACATGAATATAACCCATTTTTGCTCAGAATGACTTTTTGTTAAATTAATTAACTTCGACTTTGCAAGACATTGAAATCATGTGTTTAAAACTCATTTTCAGGATATCTCCGGTACCTGAAGCGTTGCGTGGCTAGTTTAAGTATCAGTGACAGGAAATAATCAATATCAACGCGGAACCTATAGCATTTCACTACATCTGTATGGAGCCACTTGATAATAACACTTCACATCTTCTTTGAAGTTTGAAAGTTGTTTAATTCAGCTCTCGAACTATTTTGATTTATATCACCATTAATTATAAGCTGACCGCTCTGTTGAATGATTTTCTATTTATAACGAAAAAGGTTACGCCAACATTTTGCCCAATATCAGGCAAAAATTACATTGTAGTGTCTACTTCAATCAATATATTGAAATTTGAACATTTGAAAATAAATGTATTTGGTCATAGACGTAGTTAGAATTAATGATAAAAAGTGCAAGATGGTTTTAATAAATAGTTAGCTTAATTAATTATTAATCATCAAACAATAAAAACTTTTTGTAAATAATGGGTATGAAAAAATATATGGATGTTATAAATGATAAAAAATGATGATATAGAACAAAGACGTGTTATCCCTTTTTCCGCGTTTCATCCTTTTTTCTGCGTTTTATCCCTTTTTTCCGCGTTTTATCCCTTTTTCTGCGTTTTATCCCTTTTTCCGCGTTTTATCCTTTTTTCCGCGTTTTATCCTTTTTTCCGCGTTTTATCCCTTTTTCTGCGTTTTATCCCTTTTTCTGCTTCCGCAATTCCGTATTTCCGTGATTCCGGATCCGTGTTTTATCCCAACCCTGAGCACAAACGGTACTTGAACACAAATGTCCCCAAATTATTTCCGTACTTTAGTATATCTGTTCCCATACACAATTGTGCACTTCTTGTCGCACTGAGAAAATCAGAAAAATAACTGCGCTCCTTGTCGCAAAAAATTAGAAACTATGTACGTGCGTGCGGCCTAAACACTGCGTTAATATCGCAAGGGCAAAATCACTACAGCATAAAATGTACCGTAGTCATTTTTTTAGTGATGATATTGAAAAAGTAAGGATATATAAAAGATATTCCAATAGACTTAATAAACTCAAATCTACAAGTAGGTAAATTATTACATGGCACTTTTGGCCTGCATCGAAAATACTACTCTTTTGTAGGCATGTGAATTACATTATTTCTGAGTTTTTAAGTTCTCAAGTTCGTTGGTTTGCTAATGATTTTACTCCAAAGGCGCATATGTGAGACACTTCTTTCAACCGCTATATTGCGAAATAAACAAGCTCGAAATCGCCAAACGCCTGATTCAACAAGCTAATCTCTGTAAAATTGACACTTGCGCAGACGTTTGTCCCCGGTGTTGCTGCGAATGCTTTTTCGTACGTATAAAATGTGTTGATGGAAACGTTCATATTCGTTCATAATCTCAAAGAAATAAATGATATTCGGTTGGAAAATCAAAGTTTATGTAAGCCTCTTATGAAAGAAGAAATAAGACTAGCTGATACAAAAGTCTCAAAATTCCAAAACAATTCTTTTTTTCGCATTAAATTCTTAAAGAAAAGTGAGGTATATTATAGCATTTCTTTACCAGAACCCCGTCGAGGCCATCAAGTGCTCCTCCTATTGTAAAATCAAAAGAACGTCCACGGGGTCGCGTGGTTAGAAAGAAGAAGAAATCAACGAAGGTTGCAACGAACGTTGCACCAATTGAAAACGACAACAATTCTAACCAAGATTCTTCGACATCATCCGACGATGATAGCACAGTTAAGTCAGGATCAACTACGAAATCAACCACTAGCGGTGGCGAACAAACCTTAGAGATAAAATCAACGAAGGAATTGTGTAAAGACGTCACGAAACCACCAGCATCGGACAAAGGTGTGCATGTGCATGGGAATTAATTGTTTAACAGCTTTTAAAGCCTTAAGTTAATAATTTTAATCTATTTTGTTTTTTTTTTGTCATATCAACTCTAATTGCATGCATACAATATTGCACTCCAATGGCCTTTGTTGTTGGAAGTTGCTCCAGCCAGGGAGTTTAAATGCTGTCTGCTGACCTCCACAACACCTTCAGCCATCTACTGAGGTTTTTGTAGTGTCTTTCTCCAAAGTGCATATCCGTACGAAAAGCCAAACAAAAATTTTCCTCTTATAATCGTATAGCTCACCTTCAAGAATCATTTAACAACAAGATTTAATGCATTAACATTTTTTAATTAAAGACAAAATTAAAAGACAAAAGAAGACGAAGAGAAAAATTGTGCCGTAAGTGTAACATGCATTTCCGCCTATAATTGCTGTAATTAACAACCATTCTTTTAATTCGAGTCAAGGAAGCATTTAAGAAATATAAAACATTTGTCGTGTATATACAGTTATATCAAATCGTGTGGACAATGAACAAACGCGAAATTAATCTTTGTAATGTATCTTGCAGACATTCCTGTGTAAAAGATGATTTAGATCTAACAACTCTTGCTAAAATTACACCAGCTCGACATAAAGTATCTACCACGGTAACGGTAAGTCGAGATAATTCTGCTGTATGGCACGTTTCTTTTGTTACTTTATGTTTTTGTATATGGGTATCGACTTTATATACTGGTACCGTATGCATCGCCCATATAGTTAGTGCATTCTACTGCATGTCATTCGAGGAGAAACTGCATCTAGTTATTAAAGAGTTGTAACCTGTATATTTTATATCGTGCCGTACATCGACGAAAACCGACCCAATCGCGATATAAGTCCATCTTATATGGCCTATGAGACTGGCTTTTTAATTAACGAAAACTATGTTGTGATACATGCGTGTTCATGCTCCTAAAATCACTAGTTAATTGGGACAAGAATGTTCTTTGAAAAAACATCTGTAATCATCACTTTTTATTGTCTTTTGCTGCGTGTTTAGAAACCAGCTAAACCAGAGCAGCCCAAATCACCGTGGATCAGGAACCATAAGGTGTTAGCAAGGAGCAATGTGGACGGTTTTTATTATCCAGGTGTTCTTCGGCTTAACATTAATCCTCGATATGCTGATGTTTCGTTTTGCGACGTGGAGAGCCAGGTCGTGTCTTTGCGTCACATTATACCAAATGAAGGATCTCGTCCATGTCCTACATTAAAGGTATTACAAAATATACAGCATTGGTACATTGGCGATATACTGTATATCTAAGAGGAACTAAAATCCTTGCCCCTAGACTAAAAAATAGGAAGCGCTGAGGCAGGATTGTTTCCCTTGTAGCATAATGAATCGAATTTATATATAGCTAGAAGGCCACAGGTTTTTCAGTGTAAACTGTCGTGTGTTACCCTCAGTAAGTAAAGTGGTATTGTTATTATTATTATTTTGGCGAAAAACTGCGTCCTTAACTTTTTCCATTTTTGATTTTCATATTCGGCGTTGCTGATCATTGTTACTTTGCAAATGCATGCAACTAAATATCGCCACACACTGCATACCCTAAATTGAAGGAACATGATTTGGCGTAAGTCTGCCTGGCCCTGTACGGTATTAATGCATTTCGTTAGCATATATTTTCACTTGGTGGGCCTAATGATATTGACTTGATTACAATTCACAATTGACATATTAATAAAATGGTACGTGTTAAAATGGCGACGGACGAGCGTGGTAGTTTTGCATTGGTTTTACTAAGAAACGTTTTATTTAACTGCCTTTATTGATATACCGATGGCAGGCCCTTTAAACTAGAAGATTAAGTACCTGTACCATTGTCGTGTTTTAAGATCATCAAAACACTCGTGATGCCTTTAATCGATATAAAACGCTCGGCTTCGTCTCGCAACGTTTTGAATATCACTCAAAATTACATGCTCGTCATAATTTATATAGGTCGGCGATTATGTTCTTGTCAAATTTGTCCGAGGAGGCCGTCCAAATTGTTATGTACCAGGTGTTGTGTACGTTCTTCCATTGCGGCAGTCAAAAGCCACCAAGTACTACACAATCATTCGCTATAATGGATCAAAGGTAAAAATATGGCGTTAGACGATGTTTTTTTTTAATACGGCAGTTGTGAATTCTGAAAATTGATTGGTTAAGAGCCCTGTTTACAAAGCTTAAAATTTAGAGAAAACACTGTATATCAACACGTATTTTTTTGTATTTCTTAAATTCTAATCAAGACTATCTGTTTATTGTAGACCACTTCGTTACGTAAGGACATTGTGAAAATCTCCCAATCTCGCCATGCTTTTGCTTGTCGCTATATTAAAGATTGTGAAATTACTGCCAACAAAAGGTATATCTACTCTTTATCTTTACAACATCGACCGCAAATTCCTAAAAGCAATCGACAATTGTTTCTTAAAAAGCCACCCATTAAGCTAAAATAATTAAAAGGAGCACTTTAAATTTAAAGCAGAGCTAAACAGTTCTGCACCAAATGTCTAAAACGTCATTCATCTCTGCACACAAAAAAGCATGCGAAAAATCAGGACTCACAACAGCAAGAAACGCAAGGAAATGATAAACGACGGACAGGACTTAACGATGTAATCTATGCCTCTACGAAGAAATTCATCGTTATATGGGCAATAACTTTGAAAGTTGATAGTATACGAATAAGATAATTGTTTTGGTTCTTAATTCGCTAGCTGAAACAATAAAACAGTAGCTATTTGGCGTGTCGTTTTTTGACCAATATCTTTGTATACTTTTATGTGCACCACACACACCCTGGTAGCGCCGGGTTTGCGTTTGCAAACGTTTGAAAATAGTTTCTTTTTTATACACATACCAGTTTTGTATACATTTACCTTTCGTGGCTAGATCCAGATTTCTATCAATAACTTATCAATATCAAACCACGCATGCACGGTTTACTGTGACGACTATATAATTATAGAAAGGGAATGGTGGCTGTAGTACATGTCAGTTTAGTATTGGTAATACTGGTTCGAAAGTAATTTGCACGTAAACATAACTAGCTATAAACATAACATTTGAAGTTACAAATTATACTGACAAGCAGGTCGCATAGTAGATACGACGGGAGTGCATGAACACTTATTGTTGTTTTGGTATCGATTATAGCTTGTGAAAAATCCCTAATCCACTATCGACATAATATTATGCATTGCTTTCGAATTATTTGTTCATAAGCTTTTTTAAAAATTGCGGCAAATTTTTAGACACTAACTATGTTCTTCAGAAACAATTTGGCTGATGTCGCCCCAAATCTATCGATATTCCACATGTTTTGCAACAACGAGAAAAGTTGGCTACATACTGGTCCCTTTTGACATCTTACATCTCTTAAATTTACAACCGTGAATCCCCTTCCCAAGCTAAACTTTATTTCGTTTATGGTGACGACAGTCCCGTTGTAAACTTGCTATCTTTTATTTGTTTATTAGTCCGGTAGTACCTGTGTTCAAATCACACAACAAGAACAATGATGACTCAGAAGGTAAATTCTTGCTGTGGCTATTGCATGGTTCATGTTCCTTATATTATGCTAGGATTGTTTTAATGTACAACTTTGTTGTAGCCCGTAAGAAAATGCGACAAATATAGGGCCAAAAATTAAGTAGGAAGTCATCCCTATCATTTAGTCCCGCTTTGAGATGGCAACAAAATTAATTCGTCTCATTTGAAAGAGATTCAAAAACAACATATACTGTAGAAGTCTATTACAAAATTTTTATATATGTTTTGTTTCAGGAGATATTTTTACCTAAATCAACGAACTGTCCGCCATCTTGGATTAATTTTTACTCTCATTAACTATGTTTTGGTGACCTCACAACAGGAATAAGCCATTTAAAGCTACTTCTAAATACCTACCAACAATCAAAATCTGTTTTAGTCGAGAGCACATATGGACCCATATTAATCATTGTTTCATTGTGAGTGGTCTGACCACTCGCCTTTCACCTCTAAGGTTCCGAGTTCGATCCCCCGTAAGTTGGACTTGAACCCAGTCCTCATGTAAATAAGTATAGTCAACGCTCTGCCGAAAGTCGTGGGTTTTCTCCAGCTACTCCGGTTTCTTCCCACAGGGAAAGTTGACAAGATGGCGGACAACTTAATATTTCTAATCAAAATATCTCATTAAGTAAGACAGGTAGAAAAATTCTGTAATAGACTTCTGTACATTGTTTTGGAGACTCTTTCTTTGCTATTTCCCTTTAAATGTTTTCATGTCCACTCTCTGTGAAAATAAACAGTTTCTAAAGAAATGAATACTGTGGTAGTTTGAAATTTGCATGGTACGACTCCATGGTCCGGCAGCTAGATTACGCAGTACTGCGAGCATTTACTACTGTCCTACATTTATTGGCCCTGTAGCAGATGTATTTAATCTACATAAGAATAAAAGTATTTTATCAATATTAACCAAATTTTTGTCGTCGACATCTTGAATTTATTAGCATGTAATTTTTCGGTCCATGTGCTTGTTTGGACATCATGTTCTTGTTTTAAAATCAGGTAGCAACTCCGCAGATGATGAGAGAAAAGGTTTAGATGATGGCAAACGGAAGGAGCGTAAATCACCAAACGATAGCGACAGCTCGGATGATAACAAAAGCAATGATTGCTATGATGAAGATTACAAAAATGCTCAAAAGAACAACAACGCCAATAAGAAGAGCAACGACAAGAATGACAATAGCAGCGAAAGCGACTCTAGCGTGAACGAGAACACCAACGTAGCACCTGATGAACTAGAGCGAATAAAACAAGAGTTGTTGGACACTAAAGAATTCCAGCAAAAGTCTTTTGAAGAACAGCAAAGACGATTTCAAGAACTACAACAACAAGTTAAAGATGCCATGGATGAACAGACCAAACGACAGGAGGAGTTGAAAGAACACTATGAAGAAATGCTTCAAAACAAAGGCAACCTTGACGAGGACGGGAAATCCATAAACGAGAAAGATCTGGAAGAGGCCAGGAGGATGCTTGACGAAAAACAAGAAGATATTATCAATGATTTTAAGAGACATAAAGAATTACTTGAGCAGCTACTGCAACAGCAACAAGCGAATTTGGAAGGAAAAGAAACTTCGAAACACCCAGACAAGGACAGAAAGAGTAAAGAAAAGAAAAGTGGGGGAAAAAAGCATTCATCTGAAGGTATAATAACGAAGAACCAATAATATATGGAGATATTAGCGCTGGTGTTTACTGGCTTGTTTTTTCTTTCTTGTTATTTATCTGCGTAATAAAAATGTTTGAAAATGGGTGTTAGCCAGAGTTAAAAAAATCCCGTTTAGCAGAATTGTGAAAGTTGGCGGGAATTGAAGTGATTCCGCATTTTTGAGCACTCGTGTGAAAATGATGCTCATCAAGGGACTTCGGCACGGTGACCGAAATCGGGCACCACATCCAAGCCTAGTACCCAATTACGGCACCGGTGCCCAATTGATTTAAAAAAAATTGTCGCACACTGGGAGAATTCTCGGATGCATGATAGTAATTTAATATTAATAACAATCAATAAAAATCACAAAACTGTGAGAGAAAAACACATTACATACACATTTTTCCCGCCAAAAAATTCGGGACCAATCTCACCATCTTGATATATCGTGCCCAGTGCTTAGATGGTCTATAAGCGGAAACCCTGATTTGCCATTTCGCACATTCTGAGAACAATATGTTTTCATGTTTTAAATGACGTATTGAAAACATGTTAACGGCAAGATAAACTCCAGTTTAGAATGCTATAACAGCATATTACCATTTAGCACGCAACATATTATAAAGTCCAAGAAAGTAAAATCATACCATGGTAAAGATTAATTTTCTATGTCATTTAATAAGAAATTTGTAGAAACACCATGTTAATTGAATTGATTTTATTGAAAAAGTCTAAGCTTTTGGCTCCTTGACCATTGGCGGCCCAATTCACTGTATAGTTTCAGTAATATATAGAGATCTGTGCGCACATGAGCATACTTCGTAAGTTCTTAATTAAAATATAATTCCCTAAGGTTAGCAACTAAATCAGTTACGAGCATACATCCCATGAACTAAAGCAAAATTCACAAAGAAAACGTAACAAATTACAAAATAAACAAGACGAGAGTGTGCCTGGATTAAATGACGAATGCGTGCAGCGATTGGCTGAACTATGAATTTAACCATGAAAAGCCAATCGCTGCAAGTATTCGTGTTAAATTAGTCAATTTATTATTACCACTGATGATGAAGATCCGAGCTTACGAATCGAAAGCTTTGCGATGGCAAATTTACGTGGTGTTTCCACAAAATTGTACTTTAATCCGAGGCTGCTTGACCAATCAGAGACCAGAATTTTTAATTACTTTTTACTGTACAATACTCATTATTGTATATTTATTGATCATAAGCACTCTAAAGGTATTTAAAATTTTTGATTTTTTTAACACAAGGCGCATAATTTAGGCTTTACGTCACATGGTATACTTTATTTGTGGGGAAAAAAGTATTGCAAGGATGTATATTGAAGTTGATCTGCTGATTTTGCTCGAATTTATTTTTCTTAGGGCGTTCGAGTTCGTCAGACGGTGGCAACAGTTCCAATGATTCGCATTTATCAGACGACGAATCAACGAAACCACCCCGCCCAGGCCAAGCCGAAGAAACCGTACCAGAACTACAGGATGATGGAGCACCATCTAAAATCCACTTTCATGTTAAATCGGGGAAAAAGGAAGCCTGCCTTTGGACCAAAGGATCCCATGGATTACTAATTTGTAAGTAGATATTTTTGCGAAAATATAATCATATATCCATGTGATAAATTATATATTCATGTATAATTCTTTGTGTGATGAAGCGGAAAAAAACCGAACTACTTAATAATGGGAAAAGATTTAACAATTGTGATGTAGATCACTTCGCAAACTTAGGTCACATTGTGAAAGTAATGGTAAGTCGATACTTATAATCTACTGGATGTATAATAGACAAATTTAGCGACCTCAAACTTTTCATTTAAGCATAGAAAGGGAAAATCTATCATCATAGTTGGAAAGACTACATCAAAATTAGTGTGATAGGAAAATTTCATGGAGAAATACTATAAAATACAAATGTTGTAGCCATGAAAGTTTTTACAATTTGCATACTGCTCTAACGGCGAAAGTAATTAAACAACCATTTCCGCTTGAAATGGGTATGATTTAGCGGCACTCCATGTTCATCATACTATTTCATCTCATTTATAGCACGTGCGCCACTTGACGAAGATCCTGCTGTAGAAAACAGACCTGTTCCAGCTTCATTACACAATGGCGAAGAAGTTTTAGCCCGATGGTCAGATGATGGATGGTATTATAGAGGTAAGAGAAAAACTTTCGTCGTTTCTAAATACCGTCTATTTCTCAGGCATGGAGGCATGCAATATGACATCTAAATGATAGCTACTTTACTCCCACAAAATATTTAAATATGTGTAAATCAGGTTGTATTGAATAGGTGAAAATTTTATTTTAATCATCTGTTAGGCACGGTGCAGGAGGTCACAGGCGAAACATATCTTGTCGAAGACAGTGTTGGAAATACGGAAGAAATATCGAGAGAAAATATTATAAGCGACGAAGATGACGCTGCTAACTCCATACAGGTACAATGATTATGTAAAAGTTGTAAAGGTTTAATATCATGTACTTGATTTTTAATTCAGTGTGATGGTAGTGATGCGAGTAGAACAGAGGAAAAACGTTTGCAATGGTGGAAGTTTTTCGAACTGTAAATCATGAAGTGTTGCCCCGACACCAAAATCGCTGTAAATCTTCTTGTAGACGCGATAAAATGTTATTTGATACACTTATTTTGGTGTTAATTTGACCTTCGCAGTGTTAAATATGTTCGACGTTAACACTGCGAAAGCCGTCAATTCACACAATTTGCCTTGGCTTGTGTTAATGTAACAATAATAATTAATATCTTGTTAGGTCAGTGATGCCGTGATTGCACTTCATCCAAGTTTCTCATTTAGCTACGCACCAGGTTGGTATTTCAAATAAATTGTAAACTTGATAATTGTAAAACGTCTCCTCTGCTGCGAAGAGCTGTACAGACAGGCAGTCCTCGTGCTGGACTTGCCCTTATTTTGTCGTTTATTTAGTACCAAGGAAAATAGTTTTGCATTTGGACAGCAATATTCATAGCGAAATGCGGTTCAATCTAAAGTCTTTTTCAATCTAAAGTTGTTTTAAAGATCGTGTACATACCTGTCCTCGCACGCTTAGACTATTATTGGTTTTATTTCTTGCGAGATTAATGCTATATTAATCATGCATTTTGGCGTTAATGTTTGTAAGAAACTAACCATAATCAACCTGCGCCATTCTTTATTATGCAAAACCAATCATGCTTACGGCAATAATTATTCGATTAATTCTTGGTCTCCATTGCGCAGTTATGCTGTCAATTTGGTGTGTTCAGCCTCAACCGTATTGATGCTTGTGCTGTACAAAGGTGAACAGGTGATTTGAAGCTGCGCGTTTTTGATGCTAACACGAACGTTAGTTTGAGTCAATCCCCACTAGAATCTATGTCGTCATGTATAAAACCCAGGAAAATTACCGAAGCAGTTTCTTCTCACCCGACCGTAATTAAGAAGAACAAGAAAAACGAAAAAAAAAAGCAAAAAATAAAAGAAACTGATCATTTTTTTTTCAAATTTCAGGTGTTGTGGTTCATGCAAGCAGCGATATGTTGTTTAGCGTTCGATTCTACGACGGTCGTGAAGACGTCATTCCACGTGAAGAAGTGTACTATTTAAGTCATGAGAAGTTTTCTGCCGATGTTGACTACATTGTGCATTGCGAGGAGAGCTTGGTAGGCAAAGCTGTTGTTGCTAGGAACGACACCGACGGATTATTCTACCTGGGTGAGTTTTTATATTCACATTTAATCTTTCAACCAGTAGCTAGCATGGAGTCAAGAACTAATACATCAACTAAGACGGCATAGGATTTCAGAACTTGAAGCGTACGATTTCAGAAAACTCGACATTGACGTTCAAAATCTACGACAGACTTTCCAAGACTGTTTCAATAGCATTTTTTCTTCGACCGGCACTGGACATCATCTCCCGCCATTTTTCGTCAATGACTCATTTTTTAAAGCTCAACATTGGAAGTAAGGTGCTATTGGCTAGTTTAACGAGGTATTATATATCGTGCTCTTTAGGTCACGTTCGCGATCGTGTTGGAAACGGACGACAGTATGTTGTTGAGTGGCCGGAAGGATCTTCCCAAGTACAGGTATGCTGTCATCAATCTAGCATTGAAGGTGTAATGGTAATATTAAAGGTCTTGTTTTTTGTAATTTACAGAGTTCCTCTTTCATATTTGGTGCTCATACCAAACGACATCAACTAGCCATAGGGGATAAAGTTTTGGGCTTGAGTGACAAGCGTAAGTTTTTCGAAATGAAAAAGTATACAACATTATAGTCGTTATGTCATTTAAGTAGAAATGTAAACTAAGGCAACTTATCCTGTAAGTTTAAGAGATGTATAAAACTTGCTAGAACCTGAGAGATTAGAAGAGACTGGAACTAATTGGGCATCAGTAATATATACGTAAAACGCTATTGTCTAGCGCCTGATTGTTGATTTTTAATGTGCTAAAAACGTTTTGTAAGGTTTTTCGGGAAGGTTATATTAGAATAGTAATTAAATAAGACAAAGCGGCAAACAATCCGTGTGATGAGTAACATAAGTACTTCTCGATTCGTAAGTACTTCTATCCTGTAAGTGTCTTCTCGACTCACAAGGCGACAAGTAACGGTTCAAACAATGCATTCATTTTTTTTCTTAGTTCGTATAAAGTTGTTTCTTTTCCTTTTGCACAAACTACCTACATCTTTTAGGTCTTCCCATGCAAGAACTTTTTTTTAGCATCGCCCTATTTTATACTGGCATCTGCTGTATATAATTAATAAAGATTAATGTGACTCGAAACGAAATTAGCAGTAACTTAATTGAATTTTAATTGTAATTGTAAAGCGACAGTGTTATTTCATGACATTTTCTTTGTCTTTTGCAGCACGAGGACTGTATGAACCTGGGACGATTGTTGGTGTTAAAGGAAAGAAGCTCAGTGTGCAATTTAGCAGGCGGAAAAAGTATGTGTTTAGTTCTTCTTATTCTCATTACAATTTAGGTATTAGAAGTCCTGTCAGAATATTTGTGTATCGTAGCGTTGGGTACTTGGAGCACATGGTGCCCTTTGATACACAGGATATAATTTGAAATACCACTTTACATATCCTCACTTTTATGATAAGTTCGTTCTGGTTCTATTTGCTGATGAAGTGAAATTTTGATGATTATAAAAAATCGGAAGTCTAATTTGACAGTTATAGGGAAAACGAAAACTTGCTTAATGTATGTCACTGTTCGACATTGGCATAGGGGAATGGAAAAAATGACGAAACTTTCATAAATTATGAACGTCACTACATACACTCCAGGTTAGGATTAGTCCCTTTTGGAACTCGATTCTCACTCTGACTATAGTACAACATCAAGCATTTATGTTGACTCGCGGCGAGGTAGACTCGGCAAAATGTTATCCCGAACCGAAGTAATGGGATTGCCAAAGAACTTTTAAGGGTCATTAACGATGGTTAATGTCTCGTCGAATAGCACTTATGCGGGTTTTTTACTTCCGGTATAATCTAAACATGAAATCGAGGCTTGGTGGTGGCGGCGCGAAATTAAAATAAACAAACGCTTCGAACATTTTAGTCTGAAAATATCCGCACTTTTTAAAGTTATTTTGAGAACTGTTTAACGATCCAGGAGTATAACAGTGACTGTCGCAATGCCTCAAAATTGTATATCGTTTGGATGTCCTAATACATCGAGTAAATCATCAGATATTTCATTTCATCGGCTGCCATTGAAAAACAAGAAGGTTCTTGCAAAATGGATTATCAACATTCGAAGGACAAATACACCAGTGAACGAGCATGTGAGAATTTGCAGCGAGCATTTTGAGCCTTCATGCTTCTTAATCTCCCACAATGGAAGGAAAAAGCTCAGAAAAGACGCCATCCCCACGAGGTTTTCGTTCACCAAACCAGCTAAAGAACGTACTCCCCCTAAACAGCGACTTCCTCTCACAGAAAAGACCAACACTGTCAACACCAACACTGTCAACACAGGTGAAATTTTGTCTAAGCAATCTGACTATGACGAAGGTGAAGATGGTTCCCTTCCCTCGGAGAACGAGGAGACAGTTTCTTCCCTCAACGAAGATGTGTTGCTACAGCGGATAGACACATTGGAAGCGGAATTAAAGAACACTCAAGAAAACCTCAAACAACTTTTGGCTGATGGTGAAGCCAAGAAATTTTGCTTAGAAAATCTCGCTAAGGACGATAAACTCTTCAAGTTCTATACCGGTTTTTCGTACATGCAATTTCAGGCATGCTTTGAGTTTTTTGGTGAATCGGTATCTTGCCTTCGATACAAAGGAACCAGTGACTACGAACAAGAAGGACAAGTGACTGGGTCAAAGAGAGGACCTTCCAGAACACTGTCACCTGTCAATGAATTCCTTCTTGTACTTACAAGACTTAAGGTTGGTCTACTTGAGCAGGACATTGCTGTTAGATTTCAGTTGCACCAAAGTACTGTCTCCAGAATCATTACAACATGGATTTCCTTCATGTATGCCAAATTCAAGGAGCTTGATATATGGCCATCTCGTCAGCAATGCAACGAGAATATGCCTGAACATGTTCGAAACCTCTATCCAGAACTCAGATGCATCATTGATGCAACTGAAATATATATTGAAAAACCATCAAATGCCACAGCGCAACAAGCTACATTTTCTACTTATAAAAATAGGAACACTCTCAAGGCTTTGGTTGGCATTGATCCTTCTGGCTCATTGACATTTATTTCAGATTTGTATGGGGGATCGATTTCTGACAGAGAGCTAACAATAAAGTGTGGTATTCTTGAGAAAGATTGGGAAAGGAAGGATGTACTCATGGCTGATCGTGGGTTTACTATTCAGGATTTATTTGAACAAAAAGGAGTTAGGGTAAATATTCCACCATTTTTGAATGGAAAACCACAGTTGAATGAAGACGAGTTAATGCAAACTAGGCGAATTGCCACTGTTCGAATTCATGTAGAGCGAGCCATTGAGAGGATAAAGAACTATCATATTTTGGACTTCACCCCTGTTTCAATGTGTCAGAACAAATTAATTGACCCAATCTTTTTTGTTTGTGCTATGTTAACAAACTTTCAACCACCTCTCATGTCATAATGGGCCAGTTCATTTCATATTAATGCACCTCCTATTAAGGGAAAAATTTTGAATCCCTTTCAATGAAATTCTATTTTTACCCCCTTGTATGGATTTTCACATAGTTACCCCCAAGGTAGGATTTCTCTCTTCCCTTGGATATCAAAAAAATACTCATTACAGGTGGGGGTATATTGAATGGAATAGCTCGATGTTAACAACTGTTACCAATTAATCCCATTAATTAACATTAGTAACACAGCCATGTAGATATTTGATTTACTGGCTCAATTATTAGCTAAGCTTTTGTCCTGTGTATAATGATTATAATAATTTACTGTTTCAACTGTTTGTGTTCATATTTTTACTTTATATCCAACATTTTCGGAAGCAAATCAACAAAGTAAAAATCAGTCAGTTTTGACAGCCATTCTGATTGCCATCTGCCTTTGTCAAAATAGATCCTTTGAGTAAAAAATCCATTGTCATGTAATAGTGGATCAGTCATGATTGCCAAGTCAACCCAGGCAAAGTTTGCTATGGCGCATTGTCCTTGGATTTGATAGTAATATTTGTGAGTTGTCTTCAATGAAAGGTATCCTTCTAGATTAAGGCAAAATGCTTTTTTGTTTTGTTTCTTTGCATGATAAGCCTGCATGGGGGAAAGTCCTTTAGCTGAAGAAATGAATTTACATTCTAATCCACCAATGCATGGGTTTGATGTAGGATCATACACAATCCTATCAGGTGAGGCACCTAGCCATGGGTAATCTGGGTTAAGAACTAATCCTGAACAGTATATTTCAGTCCCAAGACATCCATTTCTCTTCTTGTATATTTTATAATAGTTTGCAACTGTGTCCTCCATTTCCCTGCCTGCTTTTACTGCTGGTATATGACTTATATCTTTTTGATTTAAAATAGTGTCAACCAATTTTGTGACATCTGCTTTTTTCCGGCAAATAACATCCCCAAATTGTGATGAAGTCAGTCGAACAGATCTAGCGGAATGCCATAAAGAACTGTTGCCCTGCTCCCTTGTTGAAGCCTCCATTTGAAATGCTTGTTGGCAGTTTACTTCTACTTTGCTGGAATAGAACGTTTCCGAATTGTGATCAAGTTTAGGTTTGTAGTCTTTTGCTGTTTCTTTAAACTCGAGTAAGGTTAAAGTTTTGTTGGCTGTCACGTGATATCGCTTGATGGAGAAACTATTTTCATTATCTGGCATCATTAAGCATCTTGAAACTGACTGTATTGATGTTTGTGTTTGATTCTGTGGAGACTTCTTTGTTGGTGTCTCTAATTCATTACTCATTAATATATCAGTGGTTGCATTGTTAATTACATCATTCATAATTCCATTACTCATTGTGGTATTAGTATTATTATTTATACTGTCTTTTACCTTACTATTCACATTATTTGATTCAGAATTTGGGTTGCTATTTACATGATGTACAATTATATTATGACTTACATTATTTACTGTTTCCTTCTCTGTGGAATTTTCATTACCACCAGTATTTTCTCTCAAGCAATGAAGAAAACATGAATTTAATTTGTATTTTGTACAAAGTGATCTCAGTGCATCATTGGCCTCTGAAGAACTTCTCTGGTATTTACTAGGGGTACTTATATGTTCAAAAGCAGATTTTATATCTCTAGGTGCTCTGCATTTACTGCTTTTATTACAACCCTTTTTTTGTTTTGGTTTTTGAAAGTTTATGTCGCGTACCAACATCCCAGGTAGTTTCTTGCTTCGAGGCTGATTCCAAGTTTGCAATTTTGCTGTACATGTTTCATGATTTCTTACTGCACCAACAGTCACATACTCTACCAAGCAATAGCACAGAGCTGCTATGTGTTTGCAACTTCCGTGAGGACCTTTCCCTGCCGGGCAACCGCATCTTGCAAACTCAATTTCACCGTCCTTTGTATTTATAATCAGGTTAACGGTATATTCCGTGTTTTTTCGCATTTCTGGTAGACATGCACATTTGATGTACACTTTGCACAAATCTTTCCGTAGTAGTTTAACATATTGAATATGCCCTGCTTTGAATAATCCATACGATTTTTGATTGATGTTTTTAAAATCATTCGCTGGTAGTCCATCCATAAGTTGTGTGTTAATAAAGTAGTTGGTGACATTGCTTAGCGAAAAATTCGGTAGACTTTCTTCTTTTCTAGTTAGATTTGTCCAGTTTTCCGAGCCGTCCGGAAACCAAATTGATGGTCGCAGTAGTTTTTCTTTTCGGTCAATATTTTTTCCTTTATCTAGATCTATCAGGTCCTTATCCCAGCCATTCTCTATGTAACACATCACTCTAAGTAATATTGAAATAAATATTCTTAGCCTGCGATTATAATGAAAGAAAACAGCTCACAACGTCTTAAAAAACACACATATTTTATCGTTTATTTTACTAACCTTTTCAATAACACTGTTTTTGAACCACTTGTTGAAGCACCTTTCCTGCATTTTAACCATCTTACTAACTTTTCTTTACTTACTTTTTTCTGTTTTAGAAGGTCAACGCTTATTTCAGCTCCTTCAATATCGTTTGGGAAAAGCTTGAGAGTCTTATTTACAACGCTTGAGACTGTAGTGGTTGACATGTTTTCATTTTTAAATTTCGCGCCGCCACCACCAAGCCTCGATTTCATGTTTAGATTATACCGGAAGTAAAAAACCCGCATAAGTGCTATTCCCACATGCATATTTATGCCAAATCTTTTTTTTAACAAAACGGCTCAAAACGTTTTTCCACTCCAACCTTATATCGTCAATCCTCCATACGTTCTTGCCACACGCTGTTCTCACGAATCCCTTCAATCATGTAACATTTTAGAACGGGCCTGTGCGACATAATTAAGGCTTGCATACAGGAATAATTAATATACATACAGGAATATTACTTAGAAAAACTTAATTGTCGATTGAGTTTTGAAGCTCCATTCTCTAAATCATCCACAATCCCCCTCCCAATATTCTCACTGTACTTTGAATTTCGGCAACATTTTCGTGAAAAAAACCAGAAAACATTATTGTAATTTATTCTTCCCGTACCGAAAATTCACATGTAGTTTGACATGCGCATGTTAAAATTATCACTTCAAATGTGAAATTTAGAAATTTTATATGTAGAATTGGTGAATAGTGATTTGTAAGTCAATTTCACATGTGAAATCAAATGCTAAAATTTCGTAAGCCTTGTACTTTTGTGAAGTTCAACTAAAAACGTAAGCTAGCCAACTAAATCAGGAAAATAGCAACTCATTTGAACAAACAATATGGCCATGCAGCACCGGAGATTCCGCGCAATTTCGTGTCGAGACGATGTAATCGATGATGTGATCATAACGTAATGTCATTTATTTATCATTTTTAAAGTGTCTTAATATTTAATGTATCAAAGCTTTTGACCACCAAGGAGTGAAAAAAGAAAAACAAGACAAATGTTTTGTGTGGGAGAAATAAATATAGATATATAGTTCATAGTTTATAAATATAGATATAAACTATTACATAGCATTATTCGTGATATCATAGACTCGCAAACATGCAAAATTATATAACTTTGCGGGGTGTATATATGCCTGCCGGGAGACTGAAGGCCTTTGGAGTTAAAACCTCATCAAGCAATGTTAAAAGGGTTACAATCCCCCCCCCCCTCCTCTAACATTAACCTGTCCAAGGGATTACAATCCCCTTGGACGGTCCCTAGCATGGATTATATTTACAATAAATAATGTGAGTCTATGGTCAAAAGTGGTTATCAGGAGCACTGCAACCCCATGACCATGTCTTTATTATTGCTATAATAGCCAATTACCAATACAAGTTACGAATTCCTTAATTTCTTATAGTAAACTACTGTATTACAACGTCTTTTTCTAATGTCCTTTCTACCTGGTTTTATCATCTTTGTTCATGTCCATATAGAAAATTATATAACCTAGCAGCGTGTCTACGTGCTCGCTAGGGGAATAAAGGTATTTGGGGTTACAATCCCCATCAGGCAATGCATGTTAGCTGGGTTACGATCCCCCCTAACATCAACCTGTCCAAGGGGTTACAATCCCCTTGGACAGTGTGTAGAACTTATATGATGTGGATACTGGAGTTTGGTGGAATGTGTTCTCTTTCTTCTGACGAGATGGGTGGGTAGGAAAGTGTTTAGGCAGCTCTCGTGCTTCCTATCTCTGTCAAGCTTAGGACAAAGATATACTTAACACGCGTCCATCGCCAGCTAATGTCTTACTAGACCATTTGCAATGGTTAATCGAGTGTCAACAGAAAGCAATATGACATTTTTACTAATTGTCAGGTAACTTAATATGATGTACGCATGCTTGCATCGTGCGCAGAGCGTGATCACTCATGCCCTGGGTTACATGAATGACACTTGAGCACGACGTTAAATACCGCGTAACTGGATAATACCCAAGAACTTTGAACTATGTTTGCCGTATTATAAATTGGCTCTAAATATGCCAATGTGTATAACATATTCCTGAAACTCATCAATATTTCATCGAGTTTAAACAAATAGGAACATAAACGTGAAGGAGATTTAGATATCCCGGTCGTAATTAGCATGGAATGCCACGTTTTAATTTACCTTTTACTCCGTTGTTTCGGTCATTCAAACACCTCGGAATTCGTCGATAATACTCGTTTTGTTCTCAACTCTCTTCTCGGTGTGCGTATAGCTGCTAACACAATTATAATTTTGATGGTGATGTTTTACAAAATTAGCATTTAGGGCCGGACCATTTGAATTCTGTGTGTATAATATTGATATATAAGCTCTATAACTATCCATAAAAAGCATAACAACAAAGGATAAAAACAATGATGTTTTGCTGCGATATGTCCAAATTATATTCTTGTTTTACTTTGTCTGTACTAGGCTGATTTACTCCGTTTTATTTTAATTCTATACACTTTCATTCGTGGCATGAGCGTTCTTTTTCTCAAAGTGTTGACCATATTTTCTTCGCGTTTTCCATTCGACTGTTTGCTCTTAGGAATGCATTTTAAAGCTTATTTTAGACCAATTTTGCCATCCAACTGGTCCCTGCCATCATATTTTTACTTCCTATACAGTAAACTACATGTAGATACATGTATACTTTCTAAATTAGGTACTATACTAATTGTTAGGTAACATTATGCATAACGTATAAAGTTTAAAGAGATTTGTGTCTTCCAGGTCCAGTCAAGTTGATCCAATGCAATGCTTTTGGCTGTCTGGTGATTATTATGATAGAATTTTAGAATATATCGCCCAGCTCTATAACTTCAACGGAGGAACTCAAAATATTTGACAAGTGTTGTTTTATACCTGGTTGAAATATCTGCACTAGCTTAAACCACACGGATATTTATAGAATGCTTTCCATTAAAAATTTGTCGACTACAAAAAATCAGACACTCAGGTGGGTGTGAGAATTATAAAAACTATGAGAATTGCTGTAGTTTATTTGATTTTCCGTGGGCGCTTTCCACTTGCACGGCCAAAACGGTTAGATCGGTAAAAATCTGTCTAAAATGGACCAGCTGTGGATCCTTTCGAAATTTTCCAGCTAAAGAAATATTGTTTGTTTTCCAGATTAAAATTTTACAGATCTAACCGTTCTGGCAGTGCAAATGGAAAGCTCCCATGTATATAGAAGACAAAATAAGCTATTATTAATAACAATTTAAGAGTTTTTATAGTTGTCTGCATGTTCGAATCATCTGCATGTTCGAATTTTTTGTAGTTGACACATTTTTATAGCTCTTTGCAGACACAAAACAACAAACATCTCTGTAGAAATATTAGAAATATTACAGTAAGCACGTATATAGGCCTATAAAAGAAAAGAAATACAAAAACCTCGAAATCTCGAAATTTGTAGATACAAAACCTTTGAAGACTTAGGCACTTAGGACTCTATCAACAAAGAGAGGATAAGGACAGCCAAAACACTTAATATATTGTTGACATATTGCGTGCATGCACTGTAAATAATGTTATAAAGAATATTATGTATATGATATATTATATGATCCCTTCAATTTTTCTATGTACGTAAAAGTTCAAGGCCGATTATAGATGCGTGTCTAATGACACAGTGGCAGTTAATCATAACCGTAATCTATTAATTATGTTATTTAGGGTTGTGTATGTGGTTTTTTATACATGCGAATTAAGTGAGTTAAAGTAAAGCGTTCACAAATATTACAATCCCACTAAAAGTTAGCGTATTTTTAACACATGCTGCTCAATCGAAGCTTGTTCAGCATGTCTCATCCATCCCGTAATCTCAAATTGGTTTTCTCCTTCCCGACATCTGTCCTGCTACTGTAATTATTTTAGTGAAAAATGAATCCATCTCAACAGCTAAAAAACGCAGTGAAATCTGTAAAATCTGTTGGACAAAAGTGTCCACCTCATATGCAGGTGTTTCGTTGTAGGGAGGGCTGTTGACGGGCTGTGTGGGCCAGACAGGCGTGATATCTGGTATGAAATTTCGAGAAGCAACAAAATAGTGGACGAGATGGGCGAAATAATGGACGATAATCGAGCACATAGTCTTGCCAAGCAATCATAAAATTTTTCCTGAATTTGATCCATCGAAACTTAAAACCGCTGTTTGACATTCTCGGTCCTTTTTCAACCTTGTTTCATCAATATTTCTGTTGGAAGCGAAGGCGATCTCCCAAATGTTGAGGATTTTGTATAGAGTAGTAACATGCAGCAATTGCGACATTAATTTGCCCTTCGCCAGGGCACATGTGGGTAATGTGGGACTTATATGCGGCACATTTGAGAGTAATTGCGTATTTAATCGCGTTAATATAGTATATACGCTTCGTCTTGATTGTTAAAACAAGAGACCTACTAAGGCGTTCTCTCCGTCTGCCTGGAGACGTGACTACGCCTCTTATGTGCAAGTCAAAAGGTTTATTTTGTAAACAAGTTTCAGTAGAATATGAGTTTGCATAGGTGACGTAGATAGAAATAAAATAGGTTCGCACAATGTGTACAACTGATAGTATAACTGTACTTATCAGGTATCTTAGGGTCTGTGTATAAAAATATAGTTAAAATAGTGCTTAAATAAAAAAATCATCAACACATTCAAGTTCTATTGATAACAGTTGCTTTTTGCTAATGACAGAGCCACCCTGGATTTTAAATAAAAGTTTTCATTCATTCATTCATTCATTCAAGTGGTTGGAAGCCAAAGTTTTGCGTCTAAACATCACAAAACCACAAAACTCTAATTATTTAATTTTATATTTAAATATTCTAAACCAAAAATGGATAGGCAACAACAAATAATACTGGTAAATGCAAACAAGAGAAAATTCAGTTGATTGACCTCTGATTACAAATAACACATTATATTCGAATATATTAATGATCACCATTAACGTTCTTAGGCGTAGCAATCTTATTTACGAGGTCTCGTTTCCTATTTGCATATATTTTTAAAAATTCCTGAAGTTGTATGCCTTATTTTTTTAAACTTTGAATAAGTAAAAAACAATCAACCCCAAACGCTCGGTTTGAGACTGTTTCATAATATTTCTACAGTCGTGTCTTTTTACGTATTTTTGGGCCATTCTGTGCTTCGTTTGGTTTGCGATTAAATTCGTTTATCATACTACTGCTGTAAATCAAGTTCGGTGTTATATGTAGCATTTAGGGGAAGGTTTATATCCGATTAAACATGTGTATATTTTGTCTATACCATTTAATAATCGATGCCATTTATTGCCTGAACAGAATTGTGTACATCATTATCGAGTCTATATGAAAAAAGTACAAATAAGCAATTATATTAATGTTTTCGAAAGTAGGTTAGAAAGTACTTTAATTTTTCCCTGCAACTCCTGGCTTTTGCAAACCCTGGCTAGAAATTCTGACCAATTTCATAACTACATCTATGGAACGTTTTTACACTACAAGATGGAGTATATAATGATCTATGATAAATCGCCAAAATATGTGCCCTAAAATAATCGTCGGCAATTTTGCCTTGTGACAAAAGCTGTCATTACATTACGAAAGATGTCATTACAAATAAAAGCTGTCATTACAAGCTTAAGCGTTACATGTTTAGAATTTCGGTTTAAGATATTCCACTTCTTTACCGAGGAGTTGGCCAACTGCGTATCTAGCCGAATCAAGAGCTCCGAAAATCCAGGTGTGGTACAGGCTAAGATGTTCCCCTGCGAAGAAAATTTGCTTTTGAGGCTGCTTCATAACAGGATACAGCTATCGGAACTGGGTGGGATAAAACGTAGCGTCTCCAAAAGGCCACTGGACTGCCCACTCTACTGGAAACGCTTCCTTCAGGTAGTTTTCATCGCCTTCTTTTCCTCCCGCATACAAATCACTGATATCTACTTCTGGAGCTCAGTGCCATATTAACCTTCTCCAGTTTTGACTTCGGAAGCCAGTGATTGGAATCGGTCATCCAGCTGTAGAAAAGTAACACCCCTGAATCTTTATCGCCAATACCGTATGATGGATAGACAACCCATCGACAAGGAAGATCCGTTATTGATTGCCCTCCTTTAGACGCTCTTAAACGATCTTCTTCCCAAAACCGAGATTTGAAGCGCAAACCTATCTTGTAAAGAGGCTGGAAATTTATGGCTCGTAGACCATGCTCCACTTCCACCGACCAAGTTGGCCTATTCGGAATCATACGGACGGAACTCGGCGGCAGCGCCAGAATCACTGCGTCAAATGATTCTTTTTTCATTTGCTCACCTGAAAGAGCATACCCAATTTCGACACGGCCGTCGTCAAGATTTTCCAGCGATGCAATGGGAGCATTCAATACGATGTTTTTCTCGCCAATAAGTTTTGCCATTGCGTTTGGAAGTCGACTCATTCCTTGGTCGATGGTTTTCCACTCCTTTACGACTTGACCCGTAAAATCAGAATTTAAGATGACTTGATCAACCAGTCCAAGGTGAAATTCGTTCGTCTGTGAAGACATCACTTCGACGTAATTGATTTTCTCTTGACTCCACTTGCATTCTTGCGATAGATAATAGTTCAACGTCATACAATCGTACTTTTCCAACGCCTTTTCAATGTCCTTCAACAACTCTTGTGCAACACTATTCATTGCATCTTGCAAAAGCTTTCCCGCCTCTTCGGTGACACCGGCGTTTGCCGGAAAGCCCAACTCATCAAGATGATCATTTGCGTAATTTACGGTCATAATATCACCATTCTTTTGCTTTTTACCGTTCACGTACACCCTGTTTCCAGACGGACAGGAATACATGTACGGTATAAGTTGAATTGAAAGACTTTTTGGCAAGCTGGCGTTAAGGAAGTCTATCAGATCAAACACGTGTTCTTGCCAACGGGTTTTGGGCAGGCGCATCGCACCAGCTTCGAAATACTGATTCTTCTTGCCCTCTTCAAACCAATGTGTATAGACACGTCCGCCAACACGATCTGTTGCTTCAAAAATTTTCATTTGGACGTCAGGTTGGTTTTCCTTCAACAGGAGAGCAGAATACAGGCCTGACATTCCCGCTCCAACAATGGCTATGTTTTTCACGCCCGTTGGAGGTGCCGCGGAAAGAACATGTTCCGTGGCAGAGATGGAGGCTGCATTTGGTAGTGCTGATCTGTCATCAAAGTATTGTTTATAACGTGAAATTATTTGTTCGGTAATTGACATCTCTTTAAACGTATGTGTGCTGAAATATAAAAAGCAACCTTGTTACCATAGCGCACGTTAGTCCAGATTTAAGCTCATTTTTCTTATGAAAAATCTCCTTGAAATTTGGTACAGTGCCATAAAAGCCTACTGACGTTAACAAATTGCAATATCTTGTTACAATGGAGATGGTCGCGTGACTATAAAATCAGTAATATTCTCGCCACTAACTAAGAGCATGCAACTATATTTTCGGAATTACATGAAGTACTTGTATAGGTTGTTGTCATAGCAACACCGCAATTGTTATTCTTTCTGTACACAGCAAAAAATGAATAACCTGTTCTGGCCTGATGAAAACAGCAATGAACAATGTTTTGCTGCCCACATTGTTCAATGTTGTCAACAATATTGCTCAACATTGTTACACCTGATTGCAGGCTAATTCAGGCTCAACAATACTGAACAATGTTGTTGACAACATTGAACAATGTGGGCAGCAAAACATTGTTCATTGCTGTTTTCATCAGGCCAGAACAGGTTGTTCATTTTTTGTTGTGTATATTTTTTCAAAATGAAAAAATATCAGTTTTTAATCCTTGTTTTATTAACAATTTTTTTCAATGGCACAACATTTGTCATCGGTATGTTATTACGCCTAATGTAAGCTTAAATTTGGTATAAGATACGACCTGTTGAAGACATTAATAATAAGAAGACAGTCTTGCATTTACAAAACATAAACTTACTCTGGAATTTAAACAGTGAATAGACTGGATGAGTACGGCTACGCCGGCCTTTATAAAGCATTAAAACCAGTGTTAGCCAGTAACGAAGTAAATTTACTTCGTTACTTTACTTAAGTAAAAAAATCAGTATTTACTTGAAACGAAGTAATTTTTTATGAAGTACTTTTTACTTGTAAGGAAGTACGATTTTTGGTAAATATTTTCTTTTTTACTTCGTTACTTTTGTTATATTTTGGCAAAGTAAAAAAGTATTTCTCAAAGCGGAGTTAGCAGTGAGCGGACTGGTTGGAATGTGCTTGACTCATATCTGAGTGTTCTATTACTGCTTTAACCTTTCTATTAACAATTTACATTTGTCAAATGAAATGGTTTGCGAACTTATATTCTATTGAAGTAGTACTTTTACTTCATTATATTTTTCTAATACTTTTCTTTTGCTTGAGTAAATTTTTCGGGCAATACTTTTACTTTTACTTAAGTAACAGTTTCAAGCAATGTTTTTACTTTTACTTAAGTAAAGTTTTCAGGCAGTACTTTTACTTCTACTTAAGTAAAAATTGAGGTGTTACTTTTCACTTTTACTTCAGTAGAAATTTTGAGTACTTTGCTGAACACTGATTAAAGCACAAACATAAACTTACTCTGGAAATTAAACAGTGAATAGACTGGAGGAGTACGGCTACGCCGGCTTTTATAAAGCATAAAAACACAAGTATAAATACGCATTATCAACAAACTTGCCTTGTGTTTCACGCAATAGTCAATTCTTGGCACTTCTCTGTACTTTTCCAGAATTAATCTCTCTTCAAGAGTCTTGTGGCAGTCGTTTTCGTCTCAGCTCTCGCCTTTTTGGATGCCTTAAGTGTTTGCCAATGAACTATTTGCTACTCCTGATAGTCCGCCATATTCTTGAGGTCAGAAATGACCACCCTTCGTTGGTAGTGAAAGTTGCCAAATCTTTTTGCAAAAATACAAAATATTGTAGTACAAAAAGCGAATTTAGATATTTGCCTCAGTTGAATTCGTGATTAATCTATCAACAATAAATTTTAAATCTGGCCAATCAGTGTTAGCCATTCATGATAGTCCGCCATATTGTTGAGATCAGTGAGGATGACGTCATGACATACCAAAACCTTACTACCTAATTACCGTGAGCAACGAGTTTGAACTCCGCTAGTGCGAAATTGGTAACCCTAGCTTGAGATTCGTCTTTCTTTGATGCACTTATAGCAGAGTATTTAGTGTATATTCGGCCTTCTTTCTCTCTTCGCGGAAAACATACACACCCGGTCACTTCACAACTCCAGAATACAGAACGTTTGCAATGATCAGTATTTTACAACGTTGTAAAATGCTGCATCACGCACTTTTTTATCTTGGTAGCATTAATAAAGCCGTGAATGTGTTATTAGCTAGTACTAATGTAATCAAAATGGTTTGGATGAAGAAAAAACAGCTGACATGAAATGTAAAAATATGTCCCCGAATTTGCATGGACAAAGTTGATGTTTTATCTTGTCGATAGTTAAATACCTCGAAAGTCGAGATTTATGTTGGAGTTAAATACCGAAAACGAGGGATTTATGTCACTCACTAAAGACCCTGCGCAGCGTTCGGGGACTTTAATGACACAAATCCCGACTTTCGAGGTATAATCATTATATCAACTATTCCAAAGGATGTTTTACTAGGTCGCAAGTAGATCTGAACTGTTTAATTAACTAACTTAATTGATTTTTAGGTTTTTTAGCAGAGTCTTTCAACTCTAAACAATTTAAGTCGAGATTCTTCGAGATTTTTCCTCAAATTTGATCTAACTACTTGTTCAAGGTATAAAACCTAAAGATAAATACCTCGGAATATCAAAGAAAACCGACTCATAAAATAAACTAGTAAAGGATAGTCTCCCATAGTCTCCCGAAATATTTCTCTATACCTTTGACTACGGCTCAAGCGGCTGTATGCCAAGTGCTTCACATATTTTGTGATAGGAACATAATACACATTTTTTGCCATCTGGAAAAAATATTTACAACATGAATAAGGAGGGTATACACATAAAACCTACATTCACAACAACAGAATTCTACAACAAAAGGATTTTTTCCCAGCAGTGTTCTGATTGGCTAACATCACATTGAAGTTAACGAGTTCAGCCTGTGTGTAATTTTAAGACATTTTATCAGGGTGTTAACAGGGTGTCATGAAACTCTATATCCTGCGATATCATTTTTTGTCCCGTGACATGTCTTTAAAAACCATGAAGAAAATTGAGGTGGAGGATATTCGTGAAGCTAGGGCAGCTAGCCATGATTACTCTCTTAGGAATTCGGATCCTTTAACGACTTTTAATGATAGAACCGAAAGATACCGCCGTAGTTTCTTCTCTGGCACGTCAAGAATTTTAAAAACAACCTAAGTATCAGACTAGTTCGAATTTATTGTAAACCTGCACGGTGTTACCACTGTTATACACTGTTATATATATACGTTTAAACTTGATAGTTTTAATTGTAAGTAACATATAATAAATACCTTATCTGTAAACACGCTGTAATTCAGTCGTATTGCGAACGTATGTTATTGAAGTAACGAAAATATGTTGTGATGATACAAGACCAATAACAGAAAAATATCTGCACCTATAAAAAGGTGAGTAATTCTTGCTTTGTTTTTGTACCTCTACAAGGTATCTAAAGTTCTACCTATTCAAGGTATTTTTTTACAATGATTTTGCGTTGATTGTGAAATTAGAATTATTATCAATTTGAAAATATAATCTGATTTCAAGTATGCGGTAGCTAAGTAGTCTGGGTACCGGCAAATGTATTCGTTATCATAATATTACATATTTCCTAGCAATATGCAAATTATCATATGAATAAGTGCGCCCTACATCCCAAAGTCCACTATTGTTCAACAAGCGGCTTCGTAAATTGCAAAACTCTTGACATAACGTCGCTACTCGCACGTCGCGCCAAATTTTTTGAGTCTAGGAGTTGAGGTGCAATTAATGATAAACAAGATGCCTGCTAAGGCGTTCACTCCGCCTGCCAAAACGAAAATGGGCACAAGGCTGTAACTGGAGCGTTCATTGGGGGTGGGGTATATTCACTTATTTCTGTTCTGCCCGACCAACTCCATTTTAAATCAGTTATTATTAGGATACCTTCCAAGGCATTTTAAGACATTGCTAGCACATCTTATGTAATCATTAAGATAACCAAAAATCAATGTCTGACTGATTTGCCAGGCACTCTGCCCAGAGTCCTAGTATAAGATTGCATTTTTTTAGAATTTAATTTACATTAAACTTTCATAGTACATATATTAAACAAGATTCTTTTGTCATAATACCACCAACATATATGGCTGTTTTATTTTTGGGTAGTTGCAAGTAAAGAAAATTTTACTAAAAGTCTATACAATACATCAAATGATCAATATATTAACCTGATAGCATCATTTAAATCTTATTCTGTAGCACACTGCCTGAAGTCTCCACGATATAATGTGTTGGGAACTTTAGACTAACATATGTATTTCTGGAATTGGAATGTTAAATGTCTCTTACCTTTTATAAATGTATGAGATCCTACTAGCAAATAAATCATTTTGCACGAAATATCAGCATCTCAACATAGGTATAGAAAACCAAGGAAAGAAATCGTGATTAGAATTAGGAACACATTTCCTAGACCCACTCCTTGATCATGGAATGATGGAGTCTATCAAAATTTGCCGTTTTAAAACATTTCTGGAGCAATGTTTTGATAAAGAACCTTCCTTTCCTTTTTGGTCACTATTACATGTTAAAAATTGTGTTTTGTATATAGATATTTCAGCAGAATTTGCGTTTGATTCTTGTGTAGAAATTTGAAAATTTCTTAAAAGTGGAAACACAACAGAAAATGCCCTCAAAAGCTCATCGCGATACATCGCTCCTCGGTAAAGTTTTGCGGTGGAATTTGTCGTTTTAAAACATTTTGCATGAGAATTTTTGCACGTAAAACCTTCTAGCGGTTTAGGTGTTCTAGCATACATGTTAAAATGCGTGTTTTGTTGACATATTCCGCTGGAAAGTGGGTTTAAACGCCGTGTTGGGGTCGGCTCACGCGGCTTGTGCCCACCGGTATCACCCATGAGCGCTACACCGACTTCTGACACCGAAAAAAAAGAAAAAAACAGAAACAGGGCGAATTTAAAACTCCGCCTCGCCTACGGCAGGCGGAATAATTAGATTTTAACAGTCATGTGATCACGCCGTTACTAGCTGTATACTAGCTGTTTACTAACACCCGCAACGCAGCACACTGTATAATTATACTACCAATAGGTGAACAGTTGAGTATAAATTTGGCAGTGTTACCATTACCCCCAGGCACGTATTTAGAAATAGTTGACTTCACTTTACCTATTAATACTTTCTCCTGCATGAGCACTCGTTTTTCTTTCGTGTATACTGTCTATATATAGCTACTGTGTATTTTTGCATTAAGTCTTGTTAGGCAAATAATTTTAAATAAATGCACATATTTTACATGTTTAGTCTAATTCAAATAATAAAACTTTATATAAAGCACTCTTTGTTCGTACTTTACACAAGGACTCGCTCACGAACAAGAAATTAAACCCGAAGTTTAATACTGCATTCAGCTTCGCTTCCTTGTTTCTTGTTTACGAACACTAATTACTGCACTCTAAGTCTAGAGTCTGACTCTACGTATACGACACCTACACGCTAAAACTATCAATGTAAATTAGTAGAATCATACTAGCATACTAATGCAAATGCTGTAATTTGATTGGCTACTCTACTCGCTATCTATTCCTCGATAGATAGCGAGTGGCAAAACAACAATTTTCCTGGCGTATTTTTTCAATTCAAAGACAATATGTAGTATTATTTTTAACAAAATGGTTTATGAGTCAATTATTCATCTCAGATTCTACTAAAACAATTAGATTACTCGCTCTCAATTTCTATGTGTTGATAGTTGATTCGGGCTTCGCCCTCATCAACTATCACCGCATAGAAATCTCGAGCTCGTAATCTAATTGTTAAATAACATACAGATTAAAGGGAAATGGCAACAAAAAATTTTATTGTCTCATTTGAAAGAGACTCTAAAATAATATATAGAAGTTTATTACAAAATTTTTATATCTGTTTTCTTTCGGGAGATATTCTCACCTGAATCATCGAACTGTCGGCCATCTTGGATTAATTTTTAACCTCATTAACAATGTTTTAGTGACGTCACAACAAGGATAAGCCATTCAAAGCTTCTCCTAAATACCTACCACCAGTAAAATATTTGTGAAACCTTTTCAGTCCGTGCTAAAACCTGAAACGCTTACCATGTGTGTGTTTATTGGAGAAGATTAATCATTGTGTCCTAAGAAAAAAAATTTCGTGACCCAAGTTGTGACGTGTCATGCATATCTACAAATATCCAAGATGGCGGACAACTAAAGATTTCAAGTCAAAATATCTCACCAAATAAGGCAGATATCAAAAATCTGTAATAGACTTCTATATATTGTTTTGGAGTCTCTTTCAAACAAGACGATAAAAAATTTTGTTGCCATTTCCCTTTAATAATCTATTCATCTTGTTTTACTCACCGATATTATGTATACTAAGAGGCTGCCCACACTTTCTGGCTGTCGCAATTAATCTATTTGCTCCTTATAGCTTTTTGATGCTAGTGATAAATGCAGTTACCCAAAAAATGATGACTTAATTCTTCGGTTTAACTGTTCGCTGTACAGAAAGACGTTGCTCTAATTTTATCCTTGTCTGCTCTGCCCTTAATTAAAGACGTTTAATAGCGCGTATCTCCGTGCGAGTAAACCTAATAAAACAATTAAAGTAATTAGATGAAATATCAGGAATGTTAACAATGAATTTGTATTAATTTTTGAAGACTCTCATAAACTAGAAATGAATTACTAACGCACACTAACACGCACTTTTCAACAATTATATACAGTCATTTTAATCCAAAGCATTTTACTTGTATACGCCTACGAAATTTTACAGAAAAACCTCATGCACAAGAAAGTTAAAAAACTTCCCCAATGCTTATTTTATTTCTATTTCCTCCTCAATTATATAACTATTCATTGCGCTGCCAACACACACTTAATTATGACCATACATGGTGTATGAATAACTTAGAGTTGAGAAGGAATTGTTTTGAAAATTGGCGTATTTTTTATTTTTATTCCAATTTTTTCGTATGTTTTCGATACAAAATCACCATTCCTGTTTGGTCTTCAACATCGAGCACAATGTTAAGTCATTTTTGCGTCGTCACCAAGAGCAGGTATTTAAGTTGGAGTTTATACCGAGAAGGAGGAATTTATTTCACATAGAGACCCAAAGGACGCGCAGCGTTCGCGAGGGCTTTGCATGACATAAATCCCGACTTTCGAGGTATTTAACTAACTTAATTTATTTCTGAGGACGATTTGTAGCAGAGTCTTTTGACTCTAAACAGTTTAAGTCGATATTCTACGAGATTTTTCCACAAATTTGATCTAATTACCTATTCAAGGCATTTATCCGAGATAAAATATCAAAGAAAACGAACTCAAAAGTAAAAAAAAAGAATAGCAGCTCTACGTTTTACACCATCAATTTTTGTATTTTTTGCACTGATGAGGAATGTGTTGAAATATTTGTTTATTTCAATCTCCAAAATGCACAAAATCGGCAATCCTTGCAACGTGTTAAATGGTCCATTATTTTTTACCAATAGTCACACCCAATCACCATACCCAGTTGATGAGTTGTGTTTTTTCGTCTCTTCTGCCATCCCATGTCATATGAAGCAGCCATCTCCACGATCCCAGCCTTCTTGTTTTCAGAATTATTTTGATTCGTTCTTTTCACAGATCACCCTTTTACTGCTTTGTTGTGTTACTGTCTCAACACAGTGAACCACTTCCCTTTAATTTCACGAACCTTATATCCTTTATGGCTTATCGTCGGCACATTCCAGGTGGAAAGAAGATGGTTGACATGTGTATACCGATACCAGCATGTAAACGTTCCTAGGCAACTCTGGTGTTTACATCGATGTTGTCCAGATGTGCAGACTTCATTTAAGTGAGAACACTTCATATATTGTACACACAGTACACATCCCAAACCAACCATTTTTTTTTTATATTGTCCATGGACAATGGACCTATAGAATTATAAATGTTTAACCCATTAAGTTGCAATACAGCCCAGGCTGACCTGAACTGTCTTCGTCATTTCGTAGGTTAATTTCCTTTTTGCCTTGCACATTTCTCTACGTTTTTCAATTACTGACGCTTTTTCTGGTTTTTCATTTTTTCGTAGTAATAAATTTGCCCCATTACTGACCAAGAAATGGGTCAGTGCATTATCAACCAATCAGCGTCTGATATGCATTGTAGGTGAAGGAGGGTTGGGATATCGTTTTAAAGAACGATACAAAAAGTACGAGTCATTCTAATCGCGGGCTCGGAAAAAAGAAGAAGAACGCTGTCGCGAGGTCTTTCTGTTTTTGTGACGAAGACATTTCTTGTCGTTTTTTGGAAACTAGTTGGACATTTTATTATTGTTGGGACTCGGTGATTGTTGTAGCTGATGTTGTTGATCTGAAGAGGATTTAGAACGGTAAATGGCATATGAACATCCTGTTTGCATAGTGTGTCAATTGCGCACCCGAGGGCAATTTCTCGTTATAATGTAGCGCCTCTGACCTAAATGTTTCTCGTGGCTTACCCCTCCAGGGTGCACTTGACTTGAAGGGGTGGTTCCAAGGTTAGCCGGCTTCGAAAACCTTAAACCACAAACATTCTATATGCCAATTGCAATGGGTACCTATGTTACGTCATAGCAATTGTAAAAATACTAAAAGTTATGGCTAGTCTGCTGCTGCAGAACTGCAGAATATTTTGAGTGTCTTATTGGATAAACAAATATATAACACGATCATGTTTAAAAATGTTGCTCTTGTGACTTATCAAAAGATTAATCCTAGTGTAGCTACAGGTTTGCGTGAGGCTACCTTAATTATTTTACAACAGGGGCGGTTGTATAAAGAAAGTGATTTATGATTCATCAGAACACGTATTTTGTACTTGATCACTATTTAACTACGTGTATTCATGTAACAAACGAACTCTACAATTGAACTGACATATTCTACATTAAAATGAATGAGTTTGTATTAAAAACTATTACAGGCGTCGATGAATGCACGCATGCATGGTGAAATGCACGACCGATCTAAATTAATTAAATTCAAATGGAAAATGGAAACAGTATCATTGCATTATCAGGTTTTGGAAAAACTCCAGTTAGTTACCTTGTCACCAGTATTACTGGTTTACCAACAAAAATATTTAATATGTTGTTAAACCAGGCAGTCGACTATAATTTAATATATGAATATCTAGTATGTGAGTAATCTGGCTGCTGCAAGTCTGAACGGCTAGGTCCACGTGTTAGTTGTCCTCGGCACTTTGTTGCTGCTGCTTGGTATGAGCACTGCGCTGTAGAATGCCTAGTACTGATTGCGCTGCTGGTGATATTTATGCGAAGTATTGCATGCGAACCTTCTCCCTCTTCCCGTTATTAGCTGCCTTCCTGTCCAGTCAAGAGTGCAATTGTGCAAACGTATGCGTTTACGCACGGAAGAGTTCAAATCTTGCAAAATTGTATTTAAAGAGGTACCATCAATCACAACTCAATTGGTGCAAGTTTGTTCAGTAACGTTTTGTAGTTTCTTTTACAATAGCTGTCGAAGGTGCTCTCTGCTTCACAACATAAATACTGGGTTCATAGTTCAGCTGAATTCAATAATCCAGACTGCTTTTTCTGCTGCCACAAAAAAAGACAACAAACTTCAAATGCAAAGAAGGGTTACTTTAAAACTGGTTCTCGTGCGTTTCTTCCTTAAATAATTTCGGTCAGTTTTTCCTTTCTGCTATTTTCTGCAATTTTCTATGATCAGATAATTATTATGCTGTTGGCGATACCATCTCAATGATCCCAAATAACTTTCTAAAAGTCGATTTTACATTATGTCGTTTAAGAACATAGAAATATTTAATTAACGGAGTGTGCATTGGAATTACACGGGCGTATGTAAAGCGTTAGTGGGGAGTTTTATTCATATAATTATTCGCCTTCTGCCCGACGAATTTCTTTTAAAATCGATTAGATTTTAGAAAAAATTCACAACGCTGGACGCAAATATATGAATAAAAACCCTCTCAATTTTCTCAATATTGAAAATGCTTCGACCATATATTAGGCAGCTTTGTTTTTAAAAAACCTTTCATCACCATTTCATGCTTCCCTAAACTTTACGATGACCCTCCCGTCTAATTAACGTTTAAAAGGTTTTGAAGTTGCTTAAATTTATTCTTACTGTCATTAATAAATGAATTTCGTAGCATTTAAAGGAAAATAACGACGCTCGATCAGTAAAAAAAAACAATGAAAACAAGTCATTAATATTTTGGTTTTTATTCATAACATCCAACTGACATTAAAAACCCATCCTGCAATAATAATTCAACGGTTATAAGCATAATGACTGCAGCAATGAGATATAAAACTGGTTTGAATTAGCACTTAAATTCTACTCCTAATTAATTAATCTGTTGTCTCTACGCGTTGGCAGAAATTTGGTAAATATTAAATTAGTTAAAGGTTATGAAATGAGTCAAAGGTTAATACAATTGAAAAATTCCCACTTGATGCGGCCGTTTACGAAACTCACTCTGACGCAGTTGGATCTTCCATACCAAGCTACACGCTCTTTAGTTTCCTCACAATGCCAAGTCATCTCACGCTTGTGGGGCGAAACAGGATTGATGCTATCTACGGTACCTTTTGGGAGTTTTCTGCCGCTTTCCAACTTGATATAATTTCCACTGCGACACCAGTCGTACGTTACGTGAGCACGATTGTCAATCCTGCAACCGCGAGGAGGGGAAGCCGAACGACAATTCCAGAGGCTAAACCGCGGTACATATGTATTATACGTTACATACAGCAAATTTGCTTTTCCTTGCCAGCGGAAATTGTACATTTTTGCACCGCACGTCCAGGTGAAACTACGTAAATTCTCCGGAATGATGAAGGATTTAGAACTGTAGCCTTTACGGCGAACTCGAGGAACGGACTTTTTTACACCACCAAGCTGAAGCCCGATTTTGTGTTCCGTGCATCTTGTAGCTGAAGCTGATTTTATGTAGGAACACTGACTGTGCGCTTTCATTGCACAAATAATCAATATGACCAGTATTTGCAAACTCGAGCTCATCTTGTCCAAGGCTATATATAAGGGTCTGCAAAAATAATTAAAAGTAGTTGCATTACAAGCAATTTACAAATGTTCATCTCAGATAACTGAAAAAAGTATCTTACTTCTTGCAAAGAAGTAAGTATCATACTGCAAAAAACTATAGTACGGTATAAATACAGCTCTGAGGCTAATAACGTATGTTACAACTACATATTCACCTAATGTTACGTGCGTGCATGTATCTACAAAAACTGCGCCGCAATTTTCCTGATCTGGACAACGATGTGAATTCCTGCTACGAACGAACATGCACTAGACTTGAATTGGTGGCTCATACATGACATACTATAGTTTGGTGCAGATTGAATTCCAGAATTCTCATTTTAATTTTTTTTGGACGGAAAACTGTGCGTTGGTAAATGCACGCATACGAAATACAGGACATAGAAATAAACCAAAGAGACGCAAATTATTTACCAGTGTTCGTCAGTATTAACTGGCTTACCAACCAATACGTTTGAGCTGTTAGGCCAAACGCGCTTTGTCTAGGTGTTCTTCTCGGCACTTTATGTTGCTGCTTGATATATATGAACACTGAACCTAAAAATGGCTACGTATGTATATATATATATGCTTTCTGAAATTGTGACATCCCCTCCCCCTTGCTTTTCATTAGCCGCCTTCTGCTCTAGAATAACAAAGATTTTTATGCTAAGTCTCTGAGGAAGTTTTGATGCAACAATCGTAATTAGTTCGTCGGAAAATACTAAAATAGCGCTAGGAAAGGTTGAGATGCACGGCGTATTTTAATAGCGAAAACATTTGCATATTTAGTCACGAATATTCGAGAAACTTACTGTTGCAAAAACCATCCATCGAAGAAAAATGCTTAACATGGTCAGAATAAAAAGTAATTACTAAAGACAGTTTTGAGTTTTGAACGAATTTTATACTATTTGGAGAACAATGCGCTGAAATAAGCAACTTTTAGGACGTTTTTCACTACACCACCGATCCGTAATCATTAATATTGCAGGAATTAGCATATTGGGTAAAACCATCGAGGAAAGAAATGCACGCAAACCACTTTTTCTAATTTTCACAAAAACCGCTACCAGCAGCATTATAGTTAACAATAAGTATAAATGTTATGTACAATTATAGTACAATCATTGAAGTTTATTTACAATGCTAGAGCATCGACAGCACTAATGTAAAAAAAATTGCTTGATTATTTGACTAATGGACAAACCCTGACGTAAACAGACACACGCACTGCATTGTGATTGAACTTACTTTCATGTTTAATTATCGGTTTGTTAAAAATGTCCTAGTGCACTTCTCCATTGTTAAATAGTTTGATGCGTTGTGCTAAGATTTTTTGATAGTATGTATGCATGTCAGTATTAAACATACATTGAACACCAGAGCATGCATTTATATATTATTTCATTGCCAGTATAGGCTTTTTTATCTTTGTTCATGCAGGCATGCACGGTCGTAGGTATATTCACTTTGATGGTTTTCGCATTGTCGTGACTAAGTACGCAAATTTCTTTTGGCATTAGATTGTATAGAGCGGATCTCAACTTTTTGGTAGTACGATTTTAGTCTTTTCCGGCGCCTTAAATTAATTAATTGCTTTGCGTCAAAACACCCTAAAGAAAGAAAGTCAACATAAAAATCTTTGTTATTTTTTTGCGTCAGCGCATGCATGTATATTTGTTTCTTAAAGTAAATAACCGTAATTTCATGCACGAGTTAGCATAGATGGGCATTTATTGCGAAATCAATATGGATAGATGCACGCAAACGGTTTTGGCGTTTTATTCATTTCGATGTATTTTTAACATTTGCGCAGTAATATATAAGCCTGAATTTGTTTTAGTGATCAACAAACATGCATGTCTATGCCGCGACAAAATATTTGAGGTAAATGTGAAAATTGGATGCGTTGCAAAAATTATAGTTGATTTACTTGACATTTTGTGGTGTGTATTTCTTCAAATACTTGCTAAACTTGTAATACTTATAATAGACCCAGTAATACTTATATATATCATCGTAGAATGATATAGTCATATTTATTTGATTTGGAACGTGCAGCTTTTAGGGATTTAGTGATTAGTTCATAATTTATTTTCAACCAGGTGTAAACGCTTTCATATGCACTAAAGACATCACACGCGATGATAGTTTCATATCCCGTTCTTTAACTGTCCACAATCATACCATTATGAACAAATACGGATTTTAAGGAAGTGATCCCGAAGTCAAGGGTAAACCATCGACTTTTAGGAAATTATTTTGTGATGCCATATATGCACATTATACCTTTAATCAAGATACATTATTGCACGCATTAATCAGCACAGCAGATAAAACTATTTTAAGAGAAAAGTTAGAATAGCAAAGATTTTTATGCTGAGTTTCGGAGGAAGTTTTGATGCAACAATCGTAATTAGTTCGTCGAAAAATATTAAAATAGACTGAACTAACAAAAGTTGAGATGCACCATGTATTTTAATAGCGAGAGACATTTGCATATTTAGTGCACTAACAAAGAAAGCTTACACTGTAAATTTAAAAGGGCTGAAACGACCCCAAAATTGGGGCCAAAACGTTGACCGCAAAATAGGTCTTTTTTGGGGTCAAAACAGCACTTATGAGGGGGCGGCCCCTTAGGGGCGATTCGGTTCTTCTAGTATAGGGCCATTTTAACTCTTGTGAAGGGCCAAAATAGAAAACGACACTGCCGTTTTGGTCTTTAGGTGGGGCTGTTTTGGAAAATATCGGGGCTATTTTGAAAAAGAAAAAAGTCTAATTGGCTCTCATTCAGAGGCATATCAGCCCCAAAAAGTACTGATATTGGGAGCCATTTCAGCTCCTGAGATAGAGGGCCATTTTAGCTCTTCTGTGGCGACGTTTAGACATTGATAGGGCTGAATTTAAAAAGTCGATTCCGCCCCTAAAAGTACTGTTGTAAAGACCGTTTCGGCTCCTAAAATAAAGGGCCATTTTAGCTCCACTATAGAGACGTTTTGAAATTAATAGGGCTGAATTTAAAGAGTCGATTCTGCCACTAAAAGTACTGTTGTTATAGCCGTTTCGGCTCATGATAATGAGGGCCGTTTTAGCTCCACTTTAGCGACATTTTGAAATATGTGGGGTCGCGATTAGAAAGAGTCGATTCTACGCCGCTTTAGATGTCATGGGGCCAGTGAACTCTAATACAACTGGAACGATAACTCTTATGTTTTCGTCCTATGATCGGTGTACTGAAGTCAAATTTGAAGCAAAAGGCGGGAACCGCGCGGGGAAAATGGCTTGTTCGAAAGGACTGGGGAAAGTTACGAGGAGTGAAAAGTTTGTTTTTGAGCGAAAATATACATGAAAAATGAGAATTTTCATCACAAGACTTCAATTTTAAAGATTCGATCCTGGTTTTCTGGATATTCCTGACTATTCTACACTTAGTTACAGAAAAAATTGAGGGCTATCAGTTTTTTACTCTGGAAAATGACGAAAGTTTCAACGTGCCGAAGCAAACTACGAAGCAAACTACGCTCTTCAACTCAAGGATATATTGCTTTAAAACATTTCAACACTTCCAAAACTTATCTTGTGCTAAAGTCCAGGTATCGTTGTTTATTTTGAGCTTTTAGTCTTTGCTGTAGCCCTTTTAAAACGTGAGTAAATCGAGGTTTTCAAAGTGGTGTATTTGTATGGTTGATTTAAAAATACGTATAAAACTTATATTTTTCGTCAGATAGCATTAGTTTTAAAGCTTTAAACTTCGGTTACGGATAGTTCTTGGCAGCCTCTTCCATCTAACGGTTAAAACTCGAAAGGTATCAGTTGTTTAAAAAAGATATTTCATCACAAAGTTTTTGCCGAAACTGTTTTTCATTTTTAGCAGCCAAAAAATATTTTAAAATCTTACTCGACGTCCTAGAAAGTTGAGGTACATGAAATTTCAATCTACCTAGAAAATATTTAGCACCTAACTGGCTCTAAAACACGAAGTTAAAGGGTCCAAAAGAGCTTTTGAAAATAGGTCATATTTTGGTGGCTTGGCCTTCATGGCGGCCTTCAATTTGGCTTCAAAGATGGCGGCCAAGTTATCGTTCCAGTCTTTTTTGAGTTCACTGCATGGGGCTAAAAAGTCTGCTTTCTTAAACAGCTAAGGTGTCGAACGTTACGCTGTATCAATCGCAAACTAAATAGTAAATTGCAATACAATATAACAGTACTACAATATAACAGTAATATAATAAAATCTAGACCATTTAATTAAGAAGGATCATACGAACACAGTTAAAATATTCTTTTTAAGACATATATTAAAAGCAGACAAAATGTCAATTGCAAAATGTTCTGATTGAGTTATACTGTATTATGTATAATAAAGTGCAAAGCATGGTTAAGTGTGCTAATAACTTGCCTCTAAATTTACATTGAGATCAACAATATAAGGTTTTTTCGTGCATGCAACAACAAAACGTTGGACAACATTTCGTTGCACACAGCACAGACAACTGAATTTAAGAAAAAAAGTACATCATATAGAATCATGTACATGATCATACTGTCTCTGTGATACTGTACAAAATACAGGTATTCAAACTTGCCAGCAAGACAATGGGAGCATCAACACGCACTGCATTACTGGTGATGGTACGAAATGGTTGTCCTCCAATACATGGCTGTGAATATACATTCCAATATGCCAACATACTGCCATAAATAATTATACAGGATGAGGCTGTGCCAGAAACTCGTCAAGATTTTCAGACTCCTAAAGATGTTAATATTAAATGTTGTTAACATACAGTATTAACACAGTCACAGTGGATGGCATAGCCATAGGGATTACATGTATTACAGGAGGTATCATACGTATTATGCAATAAGAAAAAATCTCTGAGGTATAGGGGTTTGTGATTATTACCTACACAGGAATTGCATCACATTGACGCTTAACTGCCCAACAAAGAAAATAGAACTTGAGCCCAATACCCTGCCAGAACACAGCAAACTTTCCTACAAGTGAAAGGGGTGAATTTTACCTTGAAGATTTAATATATGTTTGTTTTGTGTAATAAACTATGCTTAGCAAAAGTTAAATTTGTTTAGACGTAAAAGTTTAGATCAGACATTATTGTACATACCATCTGTTATACTGCATACCATATAGGGCAGTTTAATATGTTTTGTCCAAGTTGGGATTTGAGCTAAAACTTTGCAAAGGAAAAGAACAACTAAAATACCCACAAATACCAGCTACATGACTCCATAGTTTAAACTCTTCAACATCCATGACACAATTGAATTATACTTATAGATATTCCTTTTTAGGATGTCCAGTTTATTTGTGCAGTCAGTTAAGTATTGGTATCATACAAGTTGAAAATATAGAAATAGACAATTCTGTATGCACATGCACCTCACATGTTTTTGTGAAAACCTATAGTAATTACTACAGTTTTAAGTTTCTCCTGAGGCTTTTCTGCATGTGGTGGGCTTTAGGGATACCATTATCTTACAACAAAGACCTTCAAACAGCTTATTGCCTATGTGTTTTACAATACTGTACTTATACAATGTATGGAGAACCCATTAAGGGCCACAGGTTTGTCATTGTTATGCTGTTTGTTACCATCATTAAGATTCATTCAAATTTGATTCATACAATATACTGCACGTATTCTATATTATTTGTATAAATGCTTCTTAAATAAGTGGTCAGGGTAAATCAAGTCATATATAAAATAGACAATTTGTTAATGATCCCAGCTCTAGCTGCAAATTTGGAAATCTGGCCAAAGAAATATGTAAAGCTATATATAGATCTGTAACAGAAGATGGAGGATAGGGTGGTTGTTCATGAATTTCTCTCATCTCATTTAAGTTGGTACTTTTTTTCAATCATGCATGTTGTGTGCTGCATGTATGGAAAGCATCATGCATGTTGTGTTGTGCTCCATCTATGGAAGAATATCAAGAATCAGATTTCTAATCTGTACAGTTCTGTTCCTACACAAAATCTTCGCACCTGCACATCGTGTTTAGGACTGTGCTCCAAAACATGAAATTGTTCTGCCCAACAGCCCTGCAAGTTCCCAAAGACTTGTGTTGCTCATGTATATCATAGTACAGACCATAGAAATACAAATTCAAAATATATTTCCATAACAAATATACACGTTCAAGCAATTGTAATATTTTAAGATTATAATGCATGTAATGTAGTTTCATAATACAAACTATCATGTGATTTTACTGATTTACATGTCTTAAAAATACAGTATAAATACAGCATTCTGAAATGTGGAACACTGCCATACCAATACATGATGCATAAAAATAAGCAAACTAAATGAAGGTCATTGAAGCGAGTGATTTGAAGCTATGCCACAGAGCGTGCTTTGTATTATTAATGTATGTTTAATAAATAAGCATCTGGGAATTTAATACAGTTGGCTTGTCGCGCCAAATGCAAATTTTAAATCAGCGCACTGTTGGCTTAATCTCAATATTAAAATCTAATTTCAAGTCCGAGTCACTATGTAAGACCTTGTATACAAATAATGTAATAACATCATCGTTTACTTCAAATATTGCCGCGCCAAATTCAAATTTTATCCTGGCGCACATTCTCAAAATATTCATGAACGTAGGATGAGAAATATTTCATTTTAAATTGGCCTTATCTATACATAAAACATAGCTATATTCTCACCTTAGTGTTACGCATCCATCTCCGATGTGATCCTCTTGAAAATTACTCTTTAGCTTGGTTAAAAAGCATTTTGTTTGACGTAAACGATTCAAAATATGAATTTGAAAAATATGGCCGCGAGGAATGCCGAGGTGTGGTGACACTATCCCGAGAAGCTTTGCGCGTTGCAGCACAGTAATTGGACACCGGCCAGTCGATCAGCACACGCGTCTCGCAATGTGACAATATAATTATTACAAATTTCAGCCTATATTAGTTGTGTGTGTTTAAATCTCATAGAACGTATCGGACCTTCTATAAATGCACATTACATGTCAATGCTATATCACGCGATGTCAGTATCGCGCTTTGCGTCAAAATATCTGTAAATTAATAAACGTTTAATATACATGTTTATAAGTCGATTTGTTATATAAAGTATTAGGTCACTAAGTTCACGCTCGATTTAACACGGAGATCGAGTCGATCAATTTGCAAACGAATGCTAGGATGACAATTTATAGGGCTAATACACTTAAAAGATACACTGAGGGTTGCTTATATTCGCTTTAATCTGAGGGCTATTTTGCTCTATAGGGCAGATTTAAAATGCGATGGGCTATATTGGAAAATGACAGCGTCATTATGGCAAGTGGCACGTCGAATCATTCGAATGGGCCAAAATGACAATTATATAGGGCTGATACGTACACCATCAGGGTGGTTTTAAAGGAGCTGAAATAGGTCTAGCTCTGAGGGCTATTTCGCTCCATGGGGCCGATTTAAAATGCGAGGGGCTAAATTGAAAAATGACATTGTCGTTATGGCAAGTGGCACGTCGAATCACTTGAATGGGCCAAAATGACAATTATATAGGGCTGATACGTACACCATCAGGGTCGTTTTAAAGGAGCCGAAATAGGTCTAGGTCTGAGGGCTATTTCGCTCCATGGGGCCGATTTAAAATGCGAGGGGCTAAATTGGAAAATGACAGAGTCGTCATGGCAAGTGGCAGGGCCAAATTGGCTAACCTGTAGAGCCAAATGGGCTTGCGGATGTCGTTTCAGACTTTGAAAGCCAGAACAGCTTTTGAGTAAGGCCAAAACAGCTTTAGCCCTCAGGGGGCCAAAACGAAAATTGGGGTCGTTTCAGCTCTATTAAGTTTACAGTGTATTGTCAAGAATTCTTGTCCTTAATAATTTGGCCCAGAACTGGCAGAAATTTCCAGCTCAGCTCCCTGTTTCTTAAAAAAATTAGGAGCAGTCAAACAGACAACATAACTATGCAATGATAAAGATTAAAGATTACCCAGCAATTTACATATTAAAATTGTTCATTTGTTCACAACGTTACAAGATGCCTGCTCTAGCGGTAAACTCTGCCTGTCTAGACATAAGGGGCACAAGGTGCATGTTTTTTTTGTAATGCTCAGAAGACGCATAAAGCTCGCTCATCAGTAGTTGCTGAAAGGGCTATATGCCATTCAATTATACATTGTTAAAATTTAGGGTAAACTATGAACGTGACAGGCATACGTGGTGCTAATGTGGCACAACCTTACTGCCTTGTGGAAACATCCTGCAGACATCACTTCCTCCTATATAATAATCTCTTCACAAAAGAATCATAAAATTTGAAAACTTTTCCCCTTGGAAGTTTTGTATTAAGGGCTTTAATTTTTATCTCTGGTAAATGAAACGCATATACAGAATCTTATACAGGGCCTAGAGCCCTAGACTATTAAGCAGAGTACTGTCGTATCCAATCATTCTAACAATACGTTATTTTAGTTATACCTCAGTTGGATTTTTTGGGATATATGACCTGAAGAGTATCTATAGCGTGTATGTATTATTTAATATACGAGCAGGAGTGCTTTGCCAGATATAAAACGCGAGGCTCAGCCGAGCGTTTTATATTCCGATAAAGCACGAATTGCGAGCATTTAAATAGCTTCAAAAACGAGCCATTTTCTGGCCATCTTGTTTTTTCTTTCGAAAATGGGCTCCGTACCCGTCGCCGTCGGGGTAAAAGGTAATTATAATTGATTGCTTTAATGAAAATACGAATCTATTGAAATTTGTCGAAAAATTATTTCGTGGCAAGCAATTGAGTTTTTAGTCGACTTTCCTTCGCATGGAAACATCATTTTACCGTTGCCACACAATCGACTAGATATATTTGTTAATGCACCAATTATCAGGCAAATATCATGAGACAATTATTAAACCACTGACACATACACAATATTGTCGGAGAAGGGTTAATGAGGAGAAATGATCCGATTCTTATATAAAAACATTGGTCAAAATGCCCCCCCCCCCTCACTATTCCAGGATTATGATTATGATATAGCTATGCTCTCAGGGGGTAATGACTCCCCCATGTTGGACTTTGCTCATGGGGTAGTAGCTCCCCCAAGATGGGAACTTTAAATGTCCAAGGGGTAGTAGATTCCCGTGATGGTCATTGTTTGCTTTAACATGCAAGGGGAAGTGAATCCTCATAATTAATTACTATAAAATATATATATGTTTTATGTGAGTCTATGGGGGCGAGGGTGACCTTTGGGAGCACTCCATCACCATCAACCAAAGAAAAAATTTATATAATATTTATTTATATAATATTTTTTACTTTCATTTTACTCATGTATTTATATTACAATTAACCATATTAACTATCCCATAATACCTCATTTTAACCTTGCATGAGTAACATACCATGCAAATGATGTTGACTGAGTGTGACATAGACTATTTACATGTTTATATCCAATTATTTAATTCTATATTAAACTAACGCTAAAATGGTGCAAAATCATTGAAGGGTGGGAAGGGTGGCAATTTTGAAATATAATGTCGTGAAGGTCAGACGCTTTTGCTTGCATGTGACAGAATGATACTTATTGATCCAAGCAGGAAACTATTTAGCTGACATGGTTAAACCTGATTAGTCCACTTGCCGAGACACATAGGGAGAGATTTAGACAATGGTTTGTTGTTACAGTTGGCATTGCGCCTAGCACGAGTATGAACACGTGTTTCCCAAACTGACCTTTGTATACTGTGAGACTTTGCACAATTTTACTTCTGGCACAATGCTTGTTTCATTAACTTAAGTTTATATAGTGCTTGTCACAAGAATTATAAACTTGCTTTTACAATTATTAAAATGCATTTCAAAATAGGGTGGTTTCAGCAACGGTCAGCGTTTGGACACACTTTTAAAAGCATATCAGCATTCAAAGATATTTTCCAGTATTTTTGTCCACAACCCTTTTGTTTTGAAGAAGATTCAGTTTTTTAGCGGAAGTGTTCCTTGATTCAACAATGAGAATAGTAAATAATTATGAAATAAACATATTATTAAAGAAATAAACAAATATTTGCTGTCAACATCTTGCGTTTTTTAAAGAAAAAATCCTGGGGATTATTTAAGGAAACTTTACGACAATATGCATGCTTTGTAGTTTGTATTTTATTAGATTTTGAAATGTACACTGAAAGACATGCATATTTTTTAAAAAGTCTCTCCTATATAGATGTGATTATGTATGTACTAAAACAAGTTTTTTCGTCAGCAGTTAATATTAGAAATTACACGGCCTGAGAAGTCTGTATTAAATGAGAATAAAATATAAACAAAATGTTTATAATCGTAGCCTGTCAAAATTCGTAAAAAGTCGCTTACCAACTCGACATGAAACCATCTTTGTTATATCATAATCCAATCTCAAGAATCTAGCTGTTCGATCGGCTGTTACACGTTGCAGTTTTCTCTTGCAACTTGCGCATAATATGAATGTAATGCGTGCTTGGCTAGTATAGCTGATGCTACTAGAGATGGAGCGCGAAAAAAAACTATACTGTATAGTCCGGTTCACTTTCTGCTTTTAGTTGTTCACCTCTTTAAGGACAGTCTTTCACAGCTGAATCACAAAAGAAATGCTGTGAAAATTTTGGTACTTGATAACATAGGGTGACGGTATCTTGTTCTTATTGTGCCTATCTAATAAATTCACTGCTTCGTTTATATGATATTAGTATAACAACGGAAGCCTTTGTTATTTGTTAAGTGGTCACCGAAAATATTTGGCAGAGGAGCTTATAGTTCTTCCGACTATCGTTTAGATAAGACATAACTCGAAGTCACCATTGCAAGTTGCAAGAAAAAGTTTTGCGTGTAACAGCGTCCAACTCGCTGCAAAATTTATAGTTTTGTATCTTGGTGGATGTTCGTTGCGATGTTTTTTCTCGGAGTTGCCATCGTGCGTGAACTACTGTTGTACTTCTTGTAACTTTGTCTATACAAATTGAATGTTTTTTCATTTACGACAAACGCTACTGCAACAAATACGCCTTGTAACGAGGTAAAAATGACGAAGAAATACCAAAATACTGTTGTGGTTGTAACGACGAGAGCAAGAAAGCCAAATAACCATGTGAATCCCATCAGAGTGGAAAGCTTTACGTATATTGACAGATTCGACCGTCTGCAGCCACTCGCTTGTTTCGCTGCTGTGTTTTGACCGTGTTTTCGAAGATATACAGCAGTAACGATGAAAGCAATGATGTTAAACAACAGCATGACTGCGACTGGAATGGCTACAAAGTATGTGTAAGCGTTGTTATCGGTTAGCCAGCAGATTTCTGATTCTCCATAGCCGAGTTTTACAACATCTTGGTGGTCTAACACAAGACAAATTGCAACAAAAACTCCAGGTAGAATCCACACCGATGCTAGATACATACAAAACAGCTTTTGTTCATGCCGTACTGACATTTTCGGGGCAGGTAATCTTCTGGCAAAGACTTTACACGTGTGAAAGGCGATGACACTCATGCCGACAAACGATGCCATTAGGAAGTAATGTTCCAAAGCAGCCATTGCTTTGCATGATGGTTTGTCTGATCGAACTTCAGTGAAATTTGATGGCAGCCAGAATATCATAAAAAATAACAAAGTCACAGCAAAATTCATCAGGTTCTTTCCAGGAAGTGTGCGAAGTTGAGAGAAGAGAATGTAGGTAACCAGTAGAAACACGAGGAACAATATTGAAAGTAGAAAGGAAATGAATGTTATATACCCAAGGGCTTCGTTTTCACGGATTGTTTGACGAACTTTAGCAATGACAGGCACTTCGGAAATTTTGCAGACTGCCACAGATGTGTTGGGTAATATTTCGTACTCTCCGTAGTCATACAAACTTGACATCTCGGTAACATAAATACTCAAATTATCAAATACTGCATATTCATCTTTCTCGTAAAGAGCTATAGACCCGTTACATTTAGCCAGAACGTGGCTTTGACATACGGTTATATTACTTCGTTTGGTTTCAAGTCGTTCGATGCTCTCCCGGTAGTATTCAAAGCGTTCGTAAGTTTTGTTTATGGTTGAGACAAATATTCGTCCTTGCTCGAGAAGTGTGTATTCCGCCGGCATGTATGTCGTTTTTCCTACACATGCCAAGGGACGCGATGTGGCCTTGAATACAATGTACATCAAGCCTCTCATATGCAGGCTAAAAACTTTTGAAAAGTAAATATAGTTGAGAATTTTTATTTCAGAACTTGCAATGTCACCATTTTGATTCGTAGAAGAAAGCTCCAAACTTTGTCTTGGGGTTAAAACGACGCTCGAAGACACAACATAAAACAACGATAGGTTTGTTACCGGCTGGAAAATGGTCGTTAGGTCAATGCCGGATAGTTGCTCGCTGGAAATATTCAAATATTTTGAAAGCGATTCTTGGAATTCCTCAGGTGCGAAAGAGCTGTTGTGAGAATTTGGTGGGGGTGCTAACCAAGTGTAGACGTAGAATCTTGCCTGCCTGCTCTGCTCTGGTGGAGGTAACCAATTTACTCGGCAGACTTGCAAAATATCATCATAAATCATCCCAGTTTCTCCACATTTGTCACCGTGTTTCGAGACTTTTGTCTGGATTTCACTTTCAGTCTGCTTCCTGTCCAGAACCAGCGAGAACGACTGGGGGATAAAAAAAAAGCAAGTCTTGGGTATTTCACTTGGGAAACACGTCAGCATTTCTTTTTCTAGACCTTTGCAAGCTGCACATTTCGCGTTCTTGAAGTGGGTGAAGCCATAGGAGACCAAAGCTATATCCCCCATGTTACATGAGGGGTCATTTTCTCCGATGGGACAATATTCAATGTTCCGTATAAGGCAGTATCGTCTGCCCTGATTCGCTCTTGGTCTCAATTGTTCACCCGAGAGCTGAAATGCAGCTCTATGGACCAAGAGGAAGCGAATTTTTTCTGTGCTGTTGTAATTTTCCGGGGGGATGACATCGGTTGAAAGATCAAGAGGCCAGAATTCAAACTTCTCGACGCCATTGCATCGCGCGCAGTACATATTGCGAAATGTCGTGTTGTCTTGACCAAGGACCGGAAGGTAAACATCAAGGTCTGTGTTGGAGTAACTGAGTTTGTTCAGTGGTGCTTCGCATTTGGCTCGGAACGTGTCGTTAGGCCAATCGGGACGACATCGGGCGACCATCCACAATCCGTCACTGACACTGCAATACCCTCTATTATAATGTCCAAAAGCTTCACAGGTGTACTTATATTTCTTAGTCAGCGTTTCTTTTGGTTCTTGAGGCCCGCAGTACTTGGTGTAATCCGTGCAACAGTCATTGAAAACTTCATAACAATCCGGGTCACATGAACAGCGCAGTTCGATTTCAGTTTGCCATTGCGTGCGATTAGTACAACGTCCTTTGCAGGAATTTTCCCTTGTACATGTCGGAATGTCAGACTGTTCCAAATTGCATGGGGGGGGTGAAGGGGGGGTGGGTGAAGGGGGGCTGGGGGGTGGTGGGGGGGGGGGGGTAAAGGGGGGGGGTGAAGGGGGGGGGGGTGAAGGGGGGGGTGAAGGGGGGGGTGGAGGTAAGCTTATACTTAGTGGGTTGGTAGTTGACGGTGCACTCGACTGGGTTGTGTTTACGTTTCGTTTCACGACATGGCGACTAGATACAATTTCGTTATGTCTTTGGTTGTTTTGGGTTGATGTCTGATCGAGGTTTACCGCGTCTTTTCTATTGTTTGATGCTCTTAATTTTGGCGACAACCGATTCAATACATCATTAAACTGTAGACTCGTATCTTTAGAAGTGGTTACATAAACTTCAGGTTGCAATATTTCCTGTAGTTCTGTAATCCCTTTCCTCGTTCCTTGAGAAGTAATTCGGTCGTTTGTGCCCTCTTTCTTTAACTGCTGTCGAACAAAGGAGTCTTTATCAAGGCCGCTCAGACTCGAAAATTTTCTTCGTTTCACTTTTAACTGGCGACCTCTCTCTCTATTTGCCAAGATGAGTCTATCGAATTCATATATCATTGCTCTTTTGCTTGATTCATGATAATCTTGCCTTTCAAATCCTTCAAGATTATTCTTAACCAACTCCGAGTCAGTTTTCTTGACTCTGTTCGCTGACGAGCATTTTAGAACAAACACGGCGTAAAATATAAACAACATAGTATCCATGAATCGTCTTAAGCCACCCATTCTTAAAGTGGCACTAAACGCCATCAAATGCGCCCAATTATTAAGAGAGAAGGGGTTTTGGGGGCGTAATCACACAGGATGTGACGTCATTCACTCAACACATGTGCTTGGCCAGATGCTTTTCCGCTATCTATTTAAATCATTTGGACAATACAAACCACAAATATGGCTAAAAATACGGACAAAAAATTCTTCCATCATCACGTTGCGTTGTGCAAGGGTGCAATAACCAGAGCTGGACCTGCAATTGCTCACAAAATATATTGAGACATTTGGAATCTCTTCCCCCCGCGCCCCTATTTCGATGTCGAAACGCTGTTGTCAATGTATATGAACTATACACAAACGCTAAAGTCATAATCGACTCGTCGACAGAAAAAATTGAACGTGTAACTTTAAAATGTAACATTTTATGGCAGAAAACAACATTGAAATTGGCAAGCAAACTTCTCACGTTTAAATTTACTTTATTTATTTTATTTTATTTTACAAGCTTTGTCACAATATAGCTATATTACATGCATAATTTAAACAACATGATGATTATAATGCATTTCGAGCCATTCGCAGCCTGAATGGAGCAGATTAGAATTGAAACCATATTTTGTTTGGCAAATACTAAACCAATTAGACTGTTAGACATGCTTGAAATAATACTGATGCAACGATAAGTCAAAATGCGGTAAAGTTTTGACAATACAACAATTTACAACTATTGCAACAGGGTATTCACAACAGCTTTCTCCAATTACTGTGATCCGTAGATATAGGAGACCTAGATTGCTCACGTATACCTAGCGCGCGTGGCCCCAAAGCTAGAGAAGAATCCAAGATGGCGTCGCAACCGGTCAAAAAAAATTACGAATAGTACTACGAAAAACGGGTTTTGGGGCTTTTTTGATCGTTTAACTGCTGCGAAGCGTCTGCTTTACGGTTGTGTACGAAATAGTGACGCCTTTCGCTTGAGGTGCTGACGTTGAAGGGGGTTTGCTTCTGCTCTTTCTGTACTTTCTGGGGGGAAGATGTCAAAAAAAATTACGCTTGACTATGTGCGATTGTTGTTTTCCATGCTCATTGGCGAATCTCTTCTCTTCATTAAGTGCGTTTTGGTAGGTGCGTTGCACTATCACACTCCTCTCTATAGTCGCCGTGTGCTTGCAAGTTGCCCATTTCATAGTTTTCAAAAAATTTGCAAAACTTTTGCAACGTGTTTGTCGGCACAACGATCACCATGTAAGATGTAGCAGTCTTACATTCCGAGTTATAGAATAATTGGGAATGTCTATTTCGGCGTTTGTTGTTGTTGCTGGTTTTTAGCAATATCAGCGATACAGCAATTACATCAAACGGGTTTTTACTGATAAATAGACGTAGACTGTCAATTTTTGGAGGCAAACTTCTCACGTTTAAGTTTACTTTGTTTATTTTATTTTATTTTTTAAGCTTTTTCACAATATAGCTATTAATTACTACATAATTTAAACAACATGATATTATATAATACATTTTAAGCCATCACAGCCTGACTGAAACAGATTAGAAATGAAACCATATTTTGTTTGGCAAATACTAAACCAATTAGACTGTTATAGAAATGCTTGAAATAATACTGATGCAACGATAGCTCGAAATGCAGTAAAATTTTAATAATACAACAATCTACAACTATTGCGACAGGGTATTCACAACAGCTTTCGCCAATTACTGTGATCCATAGATATAGGAGACCTAGATTGCTCACGTATACCTAGCGCGCGTGACCCCAAACAGAAGAATCCAAGATGGCGTCGCAACCGGGCAAAAAATATTTAGGAATAATATTACGAAAAACGGATTTTTAGGCTTTTTTGATCGCCGTTTAACTGCTTCGAAGCGTCTGCTTTACGGTTGTGTAGGAAATAGTGACGCCTTTCGCTTGAGGTGCTGACGTTGAAGGGGGTTTGCTTCTGCTCTTTCAGTACTTTCTGGGGGGAGGATGTCAAAAAAAAATTACGCTTGACTATGTGCGATATTTGTGTTGAATGTTCATTGGCGAATCTCTTCTCTTCAGATAAGTGTGTTTTGGTAGGTGCGTTGCACTGTCGCACTCCTCTCTACAGTCGCCACGTGCTTGCAAGTTGCCGTTTGCATTTTCAAAGGATTTGCAAAACTTTTGCAGCGTGTTTGTCGGCACAACGATCACCGTGTAAGACGTGGCAGTCTTACATTTCAAGTTATAAAATAATTGGGAATGTCCATTTCGGCGTTTGTTGTTGTTGGTTTTTAAGCCGTGTCAACGATACAGCAATTACATCAAACTGCTTTTTACTGATAAATAGACCCAGACTGTCAATTTTTGGAAACAAACTTCTCACGTTTAAATTTACTTTATTTATTTTATCTTACTTTACAACTACAAGCTTATAATACATTTCGAGCCATCACAGCCTCAATCAAACAGATTAGAATTGAAACCATATTTTGTTAGCCAAATACTAAACCAACTAGACTGTTATAGACATGCTTGAAATAATACTGATGCAACGATAGCTCGAAATGCACTAAAATTTTAACAATACCACAATTTACAACTGTTGCGACAGGGTTTTGACAGCAGCTTTCGCCAATTTCTGTGATCCATGGATATAAGAGACCTAGATTGCTCACGTATACCTAGCGCGCGTGACCCCAAAGAGAAGAATCGGAGATGGCGCTGCAACCGGGCAAAAAAAAATTAGGAATAGTATTTTGAAAAACGAGTTTTTGGGCTTTTTTGATCGTTTATCTGCTTCGAAGCGTCTGCTTTACGGTTGTGTAGGAAATAGTGACGCTTTTCGCTTGACGTGCAGACTCTGAAGGGGGTTTGCTTCTGCTCTTTCAGTACTTTCTGGGGTGAGGATGTTAAAAAAAATTACGCTTGTCTATGTTCTTGTTTTCCATGATTATTAGCGAATCTCTTCTCAGATTAAGTGCGTTTTGGTTGGTGCGTTGCACTATCACACTCCTCTCTACCGTCGCCGTGTGCTTGCAAGTTGCCCATTTGCATTTTCAAAGGATTTGCAAAACTTTTCCAACGAGTTTGTCGGCACAACGATCACCGTGTAAGACGTGGCAGTCTTACATTCCGAGTTATAGAATAATTGGGAATGTTTATTTCGGCATTTGTTGTTGTTGGTTTTTAAGCCGTGTCAACGATACAGCAACTACATGAAACGCATTTTTACTAATAAATAGATGCAGACTGTCAATTTTTGGAAGCAAACTTCTCACGTTTAATTTACTTTACTTAATTGATTTTATTTTATAAGCTTTGTCACAATATAGCTATAGTACGTAATTTAAACAACATGATGATTATAATACATTTCGGGCCATCACAGCCTGAATAATCATGCAGATTAGAATTGAAACCATGTTTTGTTTGGCAAATACTGAAGTAATTAGACTGTTAGACATGCTTGAAATAATACTGATGCAACGATAGCTCGAAATGCACTAAAATTTTAACAATACAACAATTTACAGCTATTGCGACAGGTACTCACAGCAGCTTTCGCCAATTACTATAAATATAGGAGACCTTGATTGCTCACGTATACCTAGCGCGCGTGACCCCAAATAGAAGAATCCGAAATAGCTTCGCAAACGGGCGAAAAAAATAGGAATAGTATTACAAAAAACAGGTTTTTGGGCTTTTTTGATCGTTTAACTGCTGCGAATCACGTTTAACTGGACTTTTTTTAAAAATAAATCATGCACTATTGCGGAGGTTTGGAACCTGAAATGATACGAGTGGGCTAGATACTGGCAAAATTAGTTAGTTTGAGTGGATAGTGGACTTTTAACACCTCGAATCACAATCGATTCCATATGTTTAGGAAACGATGTTTATTATCGATGTTTTAGTTGTAAACAGGAAAGCGGTTGCCGAATTTAATGAAAAATATCGTGGGTCAATTTCCTCAGTATTAGCAGCTACGCCGGCTATTATGACTGCACATCCACCCCAGCTAGAAGGTAGAATTTAGTTTGTTTGTTTGTTGAATATGGTTTTTATTAATTTATGAGAAATGATTGTTTGTGTTGAATCTCCTGACAAAGTAGCACAAATATAACAACAAATGATTTAAATAAGTATGAGAGAAACTCGTGTTTCCAATGGGTTTTTATTGATTATGACTAGAAATACATGCATGCAGCAACCCCTCGCCACTAACTAAGAGCATGCAGCTAAATGTTCGGAATTACATGAAGTACTCCGGTAGATTGTTGTCATAGCAACACGGCAATTGGTATTCTTTCTGTATATTTTTTTAAAATGACAAAATATTGAGTTTTTAATCCTTGTTTTATCGACAATTTTTTAAATGGCACAACATTTGTCATCAGTATGTTATTACGCTTAATGTAAGCTTAAATTTGGTATAAAGCACGACCTATTAATTACATTAATAATAAGAAGACAGTCTTGCATTTACAAAACATAATAGGCCGTTCGCCGTAGTTCGAAAATGTGGCTAGAAAACAAATTTCATTAAGCATGTCGTGGAACTGAGGTAACTTTGCAGAACATAACTTTTTCGGGGCAAACACGGGGAGTTCGAATCTGAAAAGTTGCCGCTCCTCTGACCCGCAGTTTTTTCATAAAATCCATTTTAATTCTCACTCTTTCAACACGCTTCAAATAATCTCCCGCCATTTTGAATTCTTCAATATTCCGTTTGCAGCATTGAGTTCTATTACATCTGGAGAGAGCACGCCAATCTCTGTTCAGTCAAGCAGTTGAAGCCAAAAACATGGCGGATTTCTGACGAATCATCACGCCATTTGACGCCATATCTAGGTTAGGGCTATTTCAGATCCGTCAGAGCACCTAGTCACCTAAACTCAGGTTTGGGTTAGGGTTGGGGTTAGGGTTGGGGTTAGGGTTGGGGTTAGGGTTGGGGTTAGGGTTGGGGTTAGGGTTAGGGCTTAAATACAATTTTTGATGCGATTCTTCCAGCGAGCATCCTTGGCGCAGTAGGATGAGGCATTGTTTAAGCAGCGCTGGTTCTAGGGCCCGTTGAAAAGTTTTTTTATTTATGTTTTTTTTTCACATTTTTTTTCAAAGTTTTTCTCGTCTTTAAATTTTTTTCTCGTTCATAACATATTACTCATCCTTAAACACATTTAAAAAATATTTAAAACGAAAAAAGCCGTTGAAATAGTTGTTACTAGTCAATATACAATTAGCCTGCGGGCAGGAGGTGCTCTGACGGATCTGAAATAGCCCTGACCCATAGATATAGTAGGTCTAGATTGCTGACTCATAGAATAATTACTATTGCGTAGGCGTGACGCCGTGACCTGTATCATAAATCCAAGATGGCGCGGGAACCGGGCAAAAAACTATAAGACTCTACAGGGAAATCGATGTTTTTCGCGATTTAAAACGTCTCGTTGCTTGGAATCGCTTCGAATCAACTTTTTTTGGAAATAACTAATTATTGCGGAAGTTTTGAGCACTATTTGTGTAATTTCTGCTGAATTCCTCGTGAAAATCTCGCTCGTGAAATGTGTTGTGAATTGGTCACTTGGTCAGTTCGAAACATTTGTTGTCCAAAATATGTATTTTTGACCGGCTTTGGCCTCTTGGGTGTTATTGTGACCTACAGCTATCCTAAATCAAACATTTACAAAACGATGGAGCAAGATGTTCGCGTACAAATCGATTATTCGCTTGATTTGTGTGGTGTGTGATTTTCATTTACAATCATGTATACTGTAATGCAGTGTCACAGTGTGTCGATGAATCTATGGAACAAGATGATTCATTTTTTGACGTTGCCAATTTGAAAATTATTATTAACGGTATTTGTGTTCACTTCATACAATGTCTTTCACGCTTAATTAGGTTAAATTTGTGTTGAGTGTGTGCAAACGTACCCAGACTGAAAAGTTTTATTTTGCGCATAAAAGATCCTCTTCACCAGAGAATTTTGCGCAGAAATGTAGAAGCCTTCTAGAGTCTAATCAGGTGGTCTGGGTTCAGTTTAGTTGATGACCCTAAGACTCAGTAAATAAATTTATCATCATCAATTTATCATTATCAATATTGAGCACAGTTGGCAGGTTAGCCTAGATTTTCTGATGATTTGTGCAGATTTCTTCATGAATTATTAATGATTTATAATCACGACTAATTGTTCATTGGAATATAGCAAATGGGCATTAGAATATTGCTAGCTTTACCATACTCGCATGTTTGCAGACTTTGCTCCAATGTTGCACAAGCTAGCAAGCAGGTGCATGTTGCATTCTATGTACAGTGTATCCAAAAGTATGCCAAAGTTTACCATTATGTTAATTTTAAACTAGCAGCTGTAGCACCAGTTTTCGATTATATTTTGGTAATGCATGTTACATAATTCAGACAATATTTACTTGATAACCTATCCGTCTTTGAGGTTCGAAAACAGTACGTTGGCTTGAAGTCGTATCTATGTAGTAAATATTACTAACTTATCAGGTATCACACACCACACAAATCAAGCGAACAATCGATTTGTACGCGAAGATCTTGCTCCATCGTTTTGTAAATGTTTAATTTAGGATAGCTGTAGGTCACAATAGCACCCAAGAGGCCAAAGCCGGTCAAAAATACATATTTTGGACAACAAATGTCTCGAACTGACCAAGTGACCAATTCACAACACATTTCACGAGCGAGATTTTCACGAGGAATTCAGCAGAAATTACACAAATAGTGCTCAAAACTTCCGCAATAATTAGTTGTTTCCAAAAAATGTTGATTCGAAGCGATTCCAAGTAACGAGACGTTTTAAATCGCGAAAAACATTGATTTCCCTGTAGAGTCTTATAATTTTTTGCCCGGTTCCCGCGCCATCTTGGATTTATCATACAGGTCACGCCTCCGATCTATGAGTCAGCAATCTAGACCTACTATGTCTATGCCCTGACCCCATATAGTCCGTATTCTGGCGGTGGTTTTCTTTCATTTTCGCTGCCATGGTTTGGGGAATACTTTTTCTCTGCATAAACCTATAGATTTTTATATGCTGAATTCAAATTCACTTGTTGTCACCTCCAGAAACCCGCAGTTTTTTTGTAATTTACGATCAAACATTGATACTTTTCACTTAAATTTCCGCCATTTTCCCGCGGAAACTTCATGTTATTTACAGTTGTTGTACTAGTTCAAGTCTCTAGGCATGGGGGTTTAACACGGCTACATGTATTCTTGAATTGTTTTGATTATCGAGCTGAAACTTAGTCAATTGAAATTCTACCACTAAAGGAGAAAAATAGACTAAAAGACACTGGAAGTATCAGCTTTTGAAAATGCTGGCATATATATCTATTTAAATTACAATGAAATATCTTCTCTATTTGCAAAGATTCTTTATTTAAAATGTCATTGGTCTGGTATTCGTGGTTATTAATAGTAAGTTGTTTATTTACGCGACTGAGCGAGTTCACGAATTGTGGATATTTTCTGAACGTTCTGGTATGCATCTGTGAAATTATGGCTTTATTTTCTTTATATGCTGCCGGTCATCATTTTTTCTTAATACTTTTTGTAGCAATTTATTAGCATAAATGAACATTGATATTCATTACATTCTAAGTATATACAGTATATTGTACTAACATTGCATTGCATATAAACCCCCCCCCCAATAATATATCATAATCTTACTCAAGATACAAATTTTGTTGTCAGTACAAAAGATATTCAGGTCATAAAATTGGCTATACTTTTTGATTTATTGCTATTAAATGGGAAGCAGTTGCACAAAGTAGAGAACTATTCATGTGAATGTTATATTTTTCACAGTCCCTTGATTGTTTAGTTAACAGTAAAACCAAAATAAAGGTCAATACAAATTACTTTATTTATGAATTGGTACATAGTTTGACCTTGTTACTTTAATTTCTGGTGTACAAGAATTTTTTGTGTTGAATAAAAAATAACTGTCTTGTAGATAGTTCTCTCCAACAAATGATACTTAGAATATAATATAAAAAAAACAACAGACAATTACCATTGAAGTGGCGTACAACATGGCAATTGTATTAAGATCTCTGAGAACTGTAAATATAGCATATTATGGTGTTGAAGGCAAAAGTGCAGCTTTAGTAATTGATCTGTTTGACATTGCACAACACACTTGCAGTAGAAATTTCTGGTATCTAAAGTGAGGGTTGTTTCCTGGGCTCCCACCCTGCCCCTAACTAATATGCAACCCTGAGACACCTTCAATGGACAGCTCCAATACATGCATAAATACAAAAAATAATTTTTGAACTAAAAAATGTAATGTGTCAGGATCCTTGCAAGGATATTTAGGACCATGCCATTGGTATGAATAAACCTCCATCAATAATAAACCCTCCCAAAAAAATTGTGTAGCAGTTTTGCATTCTGTTCTGGTGGATGTGCAAAGCCAGCAAAGGTATTCATGATGACTCTGACTGACTATATTTCAGAAATCCCAGTAAAAACATATGAATCAGAATACAAATGGTATGACTTTGTCTTTGTATTGCTTGTATTCAAAATAAAACTCTCACTTTAGTCCTGGTATAAGTAGAATTAATGCTACAAATATTAATGCTAATAAAAATTGAAAACTGCTCCTACACCACATAATATTCAGAAAAAAATATGACCAAGAGCATATAAGGCAAATAAAGTCATATGGTTTGCGTAGCAGAATGTTCAGCCTTGATGATTTAGGCTAATACCTACAAATTCTCTCACATAAATAAACAACATACCTAAACTATATTACAAGGATGAATGACATGAACTGAATGATGAAATTATCAAGGCCATGTGATATTTGAAATAGAAGAATCTTTGCATTGCCAAGCACTGCCAAGCATATGATAGTCCGTTGTAGCTTGAATCGAGGTTTCAATAGATATACGCTAACATTTTCAAAAGCTAACGCTTTCCGTGTTTTTACATGTATTTTGTCGTTTAATAGTATAATTTCGATTGACTGCGCTTTGAAATCAATAATCAAATTATCAAAACAATACAAAAATACATGTAGCCGTGTTAAACCCCCCTGTTAAGAGACTTGAACTAGTACAACAACTATAAATAACATGAAGTTTCCTCGGGAAAATGGCGGAAATTTAAGTGAAAAGTATCGATGTTTGATCGTAAATTACAAAAAAAACTGCGGGTTTCTGGAGGTGACAACAAGTGAATTCGAATTCAGGATATAAAAATCTATAGATTCATGCAGAGAAAAAGTATTCCCCAAACCATGGCAGCGAAAATCATTTTCTAAGCGACTTTTCGGTGCCCAGAATACGGACTAATATCTATGGCAACGGCTAAAGGTAGTAACCGCTAGCCAGGCTCAATTTTGAGCCCGCGGCGGTTTTCACACCCCCCTGGATGTTATGTTGATCTTTTTCGCAGTGAATTTTTTTGTCAATGAGAATGATTTTGATGAATTTTTTGGGACTTTTACGATTTATTCAAACATGTACAAGTTATTCATTATATACTTGGCCTTGGACAGGAACGGAAAATTAATAAAGTCTTCAAAATGTCGACAATTGCAAGATTTTTGAGGTGATGAGGCTCGTGATGAGGAACACCGACCTGAATCATTTGAAGTTTTGTGTTTAACAGGTATTTGAAACTAGAGTTTCTATCTTTTAATTTTTTTTTTCAATTTTCACGTTCAATGTTGTTCTATATCAAATTTGTAAGCTTGACGCCTGAATGTACTATACAGTCTTACATTAAATGTACAGATTTATGTGATGTATAACTTGGATCAGTTGGATGTAGGAAGTTGAAATTGCCTTCTGGTATATTTTATATCTTTGAATTATAAAAACAGGGTCATGAAGGGCTACTAATCCCTTTGTCCAAGTGCACAAAGCTTTCTATTGTTTTGTGGGAAGTCTCAGTGCATGGAATCCTATTTCCCCAGCAAAAACATGCATTTCCTAGCTCCCAGTTTACCCTTTTCAGGACCCTCTAAAAATCTCATATTTCTGCCAAATTAGCTCTTTTATTCAGGTATATTGACATACACTTTGTAAAGTTAACCACCCTGTATGCAATCAGACAGTAAAATACATACATTTTCTACTCTGGCACAAATTGACACATATGTCTGCAAAAAAACACATCTCACCCTGATTTGTGGGTCCTATGCCTTTTTAAGGAAGGGGAGTCAAAGTCATCATTTTCCTAATACAATTTTCTGCTGATTACATAAATCCTATATCCAACCACCATCCCCTAGGTGATGCCAATGTGTATCATTTCACATCCTTTCTTGTCAATGTTATGTTTTTGTTTCTAGTAAACACTGTAAAGTTGACACCTGGTTTGTGCAGACTCTTACCTGTTGTTTTTGTATTCTCGGAGAATGTCTAAAATACATGCAAAGTAACTGTTGGATTGTTGGAAATTGGAGGCAGCATTAATACAGGACTAATTTTGAACTTTTTTAATTTGGCTTTTTACATGTATCATTACTAGCTTAACATTAACAATGTAACTTTAAGAATAGTAGTGACTACTGTACAATATAGAATTTGACATTTTATTAAATTATTCATCATATCATAGATATGACATGATAAAATTTCTGTCTCTGTTGTTTTACATATGTATGCTTTATGCCATGTTGAGGTGAGGTTCTTACAGTAGATAGGTCCTACAAAATAAGAAAACATTAGCAAGTATATCAGTATATTGTAGTGCATTTTTGCCTTTACAACACAAGGATACACAAAGAAAAGCAAATGCCTTTATTCTATAAGGGTGGAGCTATCAAGGATTCTTAAATACTGATAAGTCAATGATATTTACAATTATAATTACTTGTATCTTTAAAAGGCATCAATGGCTAATACAAAACTTAACAATGAAAACATGCAGTTTTCTGAACCCTGTCACTTCTAAATTTCTTCTGATTGTTAATATAAAGTGTGACTTACCTAGGTGAATTTGGAAAACAAAACCTCTTATGCCATGTCCTGGATATTTTCCCTTTTCTGTAGCTGACTTTTTTCTCAGGTATTGGATTTGCACATACTGGCAGGTACAGACCTAAAACAAAGCGAGTGTGTACTTTCTTTAAATCTTCTGGTAGTATCTACTTTCTACATCAGCAGCTTAGCCGGAACGAGTTGCATAAAGATGCTGCCGAGTCCTGGAAAGTTAGGCTAACATATGCAAGTAATGCAGGGATGATTATAAGATTTTTTCAAAACAAAAATCTTCTTAATTCTTATAATCATTATAAGAAGATTTAAGACAATATAAGAAGATTTTTGACTTTAAAACAAGAATGTGATGACGTCATCAATTTACATCGAACCTTTATCCTGTTACCCTAACCTAACAATGGAAATTGTGACATTGACAACTAGAAATTCCTTGTGAAAACTTATTGTATAAAAAAACTTAAACACTAAAGAATTTACTGTTTATTTGTTATGTCTTAAAACCTAGAATGTACAAGTAACAGTGGTCGTCTGAGATCTTGAAGAACTATTTTTTAGTCATTGTCCACTTCCATTTTAAAATGGCAGATAGAAAATTACTGAGTTTAATACAATACTTGAGAAATTGAGATGAGAAAGTGTTAAAACATTTTTATTTAATGTTTATTTTATAAGAAAATATAAGAAGAATTTTCATCCAAATTAAAATCTTCTTAAAATAATATAAGAAGATATAAGAAGAAATAACATAAGAAGATTTTGCATCCCTGAAGTAATGCAACAGCCTTCACTCTTCAGCTAAAGAAAACGAAGCTAGCAATAAAAATACAATGCTCAGAAGAAGAAAAACTATGTCAATAACCTTTAACCGTTTGTATATAAAATCTAACGGTTTCTGTGATCTAAAAACACTTTATTATCAAACAAGACAAACATCGAAGCGTGTTGCCGTGTCTGTATTAATATCGTACGCAAAATACAAAGTATATGTTGTGTGAAACATACCTGAAAGAGGAATTCCCCTATATTTATAGCAGATTCTTGCTCCGACAAGTAAGGCAAACACCTTTTTTCACCGTTAAGCAAATGTAGCATAAAAATATATTCAAAGAAATCAAAATATTTTAAGATTATTTTCTTTTTCTCGCTATCTTGTAAACAATTTTTTGTTAAAAACCAGGGGGGCGAAGAGCTTTGTCGGACGTATAGCATCGCATTTTGGGTCAGTGGTAGCTACCTGTAGCCGGGAACCAATCGGGAACCAATTTTGCAAATCGCCGCCATTAAAATGGCTTCAAAGATGGCGGCGCGTGCTTTCTCCAGATGTAATAAAGCTCAGTGGTTTGCAGTCGCTCAGAATGGTGATTATTCTGTCCCAGATCCCTCAACTCGCGGTAAATTGTCATTCTAACCGATGGAATTGCTAAAATCATTCACTTTGTAAACACATGGCTTCTTACAAAGCTGTTAGTCATGTTTGTGTTGTGAAGTCCATTTCCACGGCAAATGTAGAAATAGAGCTACCAAAAGGGATATATTAGCAAAAATTATTGAGACATAAGAAAACAGTGCTTAAACCTATTTTTATCTTATAAAAAACTCACAGAAGTCGACGATTCAGGTAATATAAGTAAGCTTGAGAGACCTAAAACCACCCTTGCCAATGCTGGTCGAAAACGTTTGTCTGAGGAAAGCATCGGACAACCAGGAAAGTATAACTAATAATAAGTTATCAGCAATGTTGTGCTTAAGAGCCAAGTATAACTGCAGCAAAAATGTTGCCTTTGGCTTTGACCAAAAATAGGTAAAGTCAATAATAGTCCACCTTCATCATGCATTCATTAACTGTACATAACCTCCCAGGATAAATAATTAGTTGACAATTTTTAAATATCAGAGAGTTTTGCAACAATTGTTTTCAAGTATTCATTAAGCGTTAACGCTTAAAACTTCTGTTTTAAATGTTTTGTTGCTCACTTTCCAATAATATTATTAGAACTACAAATAAAATATATATTGTCTTCAATGTGTCCAGTTACTTCAGTGCACAAGAAACATGAGGTCTGAAACACCAACAGTAACATGCACTAAAACACTTATCAACCTAAGTTGAAAATAAACTGACAGAACAATCTTCAATAAAGAGACACAATTTATAGCTCACTAAGTGACCATTAATTTCACTAAGAGGCTGCTCAATATATATAAACAATGCCTGTTCAATGTATATAAACAAGGTGACAAAATAGTGCACCGAATATCGTTTTTACAATGGAGTGTTATTGCAGCAGTTGCAATATCACTGGTGGGGTAATATCCCCCAGTTACAAGTTGCAAGAGGGGTATCTCTCAAGCCAATGCCTAATTAAATTTTCCTGGAAGGTATCTAGAAGTGAGAGGTGTTTCCAACATGTTTCCAACCTATGTGTTACATTAGAATCACATATACAATTGACCCTAATAACAACTGATTTTAAAAGGGAATTGTTGGTGTCCCTTGTGCACATTTTCTTCTACTCTTGGAAGGCGAAGTGAAAGCTCTAGCAGGCGTCTTGTTCCTGTTTATCAAAATAATCGAGTTTTTTTTTGCATCAGAAAAAACCAGTAGCAGCTCTACAGTTCTATGCTGGCTATGAAAAGCATGCTATTGTTATACTTTTATCATTACATTATGCCCGAAATCAGAAATCGCTTTTAATAGTTACAGTCTGAGATACTATGTTGCATTGTGACAACTTCCATTCAAGGTAACCCAGATTGAAAAAAGCCAGATGGAAATGTCATATCTGTGATGTCTAAAGCCCCAGGCTGTTTACAGATTGAGCAAATTTAGGGAAAAACATTTGAAGATAGATAAGGACAATTAATCTATTACCTTTTTCAGAACTGGAAATAGAATGAATTTGTCCGTTGCTTTCCTATTACAAACGTTTTCGTCCAGCATTGGCCTCTCTTTAAAGGTTACTTGTAATATAGTAAACTTGTCTGAATAGTAGACTTTTGCGAGTTCTGTTTATGGTAAAGACGTATGTAAGCACTGCTTTATTATGTCTCAAAAATTTTTGCTAATATCCCTTCTAATTTCTCCATTTTTGCCGTGGAAAAGGACTTCACACACACAAACATGACTAGCACCTTTGTAAGGAGCCATGTGTTTACAAAATTAATGATTTTAGCAATTCCATCGGTTAGAATGACAATTTACCGCAAGTTGAGGGATCTGGGACGGAATAATCACCATTCTGAGCGATTGCAAACGGAATATTAAAGAATTCAAAATGGCGGGAGATTATTTGAAGCGTGTCGAAAGAGTGGAATTAAAATGGATTTTATGAAAAAACTGCGGATCGGAGGAGCGGCAACTTTTCAGATTCGAACTCCCCGTGTTTGAAAAAGTTATGTTCTGTAAAGTTTTCTCAGTTCCACGACATGCTTAATGAAAGTGAACGATATCGGGTCACGGCGAACGGCCTATAAACTTACTCTGGAATTTAAACAGTGAATAGACTGGATAAGTACGGCTACGCCAGCCTTTATAAAGCATTAGAACACAAGTATAAATACGCATTATCAACAAACTTGCCTTGTGTTTCACGCCATAGTCAATTGTTGGCGCTTCTCTGTATTTTCCCCGAATTAATGTCTCTTCAATCTTCTTCGGCAGTCTCCTCGAGCCTTTGTTGTCGTCTACGCTCGTTTCGCCTTGCTAAATGTTCTGCTTCCTCGTTCTCCTTTCGCTGCTTGCTTGACTCCATATTTGTTGACCTGACAAATGCTTTTTATTTAATTTTTACAACAATAAATTGTTGTTAAAGTTCCCAAAACTTTTTGCAAAAATACAAAATATTATAGTGCAAAAAGCCAACTAAAGTTAAATATTTGCTGACAGTTGAATAACTTGAATTCGTGATCAATCAATCAACAATAAATTTTAAATCTGGCCAATGAGTGTTAGCCATTCATGATCGTAGTCCGCCATATTGTTGAGATCAGTGAGGATGACGTCATGACATACCATTTTTACTTCCTAACTACCACGAGCAACGACTTTGAACTCCGCTAATACGAAATTAGTAACCCTCGCTCCGGGCTTACGCCCGGAACGGCGCTTCGCGCCGTTGGCTCGGGGATTAATGATAGCAATAGCCAATACATATAATTTGTATAAATCTGAGCAGCTAAGCATAGTATAGAGACTCATAATATTATAAAAATTTAGATGTACATGCATGGGGCTTGATAACACTCAAGCTTAATAATGTTCAAAATACAAATTGCTGGTTGCAAATGTGATTCTGATTTTACTCAAAACCAATTACAATATTGAAATCTGCTCATGAAAATCTCACCATTTGTCAACAAGCTGTGCCTGTGACAAATGTGTTGCAAAGATGAAAACAAGTTGTAAAATACTGTAACTTTATAAAGCTTCTTCAAGGTTATTAACAAGACTTTTATAAATGCTTTTAAATGTGTGGGAATGTAAACACAGTTTTTGCAAGACAGTTTATTATAAATCAGATGTTCTTCATAATTGCTACAGAGATAATTAAGCAATGTAACTTGTAATATTGACTTCTGCCTATAGGTATCAATTTTCATTTGTATAATAATGACATCCCTGCAAGCCCAAAGAAGCCAGCATGTCCATTATTAGCTTATCCCAACTTAAAGTCAATCATGATGCCTCCTGCAAAACTTGTATTGTACCTGTACTGTAGGATAAATTTTATGCAGATATTCAATTTCACATTTAATACTGAGCAAAAATCCAAATAACACTCAAAATCAAAATCACTAGAAGTAATAATTTGCAGAAAAGTTAGATTTACTAAAAGAACATACTAAACAACCAGTTGTCTACTCCAGAAGTCTTAAACGAACGATATTTGATATATGATAAACATCGTTTTCTAAATACATGCAATCGATCGTGATTCGAAGTGTGAAAGGTCCAAGAATCCACGCAAACTGACGAAACCGGTGAAAACGTCCACTCCTTGAAATCTTTATCGAATGATAATTTTATAAGAATCTAGCCCACTCTTCTCATTTTGCGTTCAAAACAGTTAAACGTGATTCGCAGCAGTTAAACCATCAAAAAAGCTCAAAAGCCTGCTTTTCGTAATACAATTCCTAATGTTTTTGCCCGATTGCGATGCCATCTTAGATTGTTCTATTTGGGGTCACGCGCGCTAGGTATACGTCAGCAATCTAGGTCTCCTATATCCATGCTGTGATCCCTTTATAAATATACATATGAACATATTAACATTGCTTCCTAAAAAGGATCATCTAAAAACAACATGCATACCTTTAGTCCCCTTGTGCGACATTCTTTTACTTCGAAATTGATAGGTCCAGGATTAGTTTCCACATCGCCAGACAAACGTATCACCATAGCAACAAGAGAAAAGTTTATGAAAATTTGATTCCAATATGTAGTTTGGTACAGGCTGTTAAAGACTTCCGTTTGACCGTTGATTTCCGCAAATACTGCGGTTTCTGACTTGCGAGTTCTTTGGAGATGAAAGTAATTGCTAGATTGCCTTCAGTATGCCTTTTTGCATTATTTTTAATTGTAACACCACCAAGAATCAAATAAATATACAAGATATTCACCAAATTGTACCAGCGTAAAAATCCGCGGCCAACCACCATTGCGGCGCGCGCGTCACATAAAAAAAAGAGGCAAGAAACAAAACAAGAATCAGTGTCTGCTTTGATGCTGTATTCAAGATGAGGGTATTCCTGAAACAACCCACAGGCAAATTTGTGTTTCTTTGATTGGATATCGGAATTTTCTCGACGGGATTTTAACTTGGGTTCGTAGGGACCTCTTTTAATGACTGTCCCGAAGAGAATTGCGAGTATCATTGGGAATGTTATCGTATACTTTACTTAGTTTTAACTTGTCGTGTCGAATCTTCTGTAGGGTATATTCACACTTCTCCTGGATTGTTGATGAAAGTTATTTAATTTTACAGATGGTCTGACATCAATCAACAGCTCGTCGGGGTAACAACTTCAGACAATAGTGCTCGAGTTATCATAGTGTCAAATCGAGGCATTTAAACAACCAAAATCTTGATTTCTGCAACATGAGTTTTGCAGGCTAAAGTTTCCCCTCATCATCATAATAAAAAAACAACAAAATCAAATATTTAGTTAAGCATTTAGACAATTTAGTCATTTTTTTTAACTTAAAATGACTGTCCTGAATGTTTTATAGTACTTCATCCAAAAAATATCTTTTTTTCGTATTACGCTTTTAGCTATACTCCTTCTGGAGTTGTAGTAAAATAACTTGATCCAGTGTTGTATCTTGGCTTTCCTAACTTTCATTCCTATCCGAAAATTGACTACTTCTGCATGCCAGTTTCCTTAAAATAAAGTGCCAAAAAACCTGACTGTTTGTCAGTAAGAGGTACGCATCAACATCAGCAATTAGTCACGAAAATTCGAGAAACTAACTGTTTCAAAAACCATCCATCTTTTTAGGAAGTTTTTCACCACACCACACATACCATCCGTAATCATTAATATGCTAGAGCTGTTGCGCGAAGTAGCACATTTGGTAAAGCAATTGAGGATATACAGTATATAAGTTCAAAAGGATATAAGTGTAAAAGTTTAGGTGCAATGGACCGATTGCATTATAGGCAAAATTTTGAAAAAAGTTGAAATAGGAAAATTTGTCACCACAGCATTGAAGAGCATCCTAAAATTAGTAAAATTGCAAAGTTTGGTTGCGAAACGTTGTAAAATGTGGAAAATGTAAGCCTGTGAAGATTTCAAATTTTGTATATTTTTGTATTACGCACGGAAAATGGATACCAACAACGAGAAAACGGTATCAATTTTCAGTGTGTAATACAAAAGTATACAAGATTCGCAAACTTTGCAGGGCTATATTTTTCTCATTTTACAACATTTCGCGACCAAGCTTTGCAATTTTACTAATTTTAGGATGCTTGTCAATGCTGTGGTAATGAATTTTCCCACTTCAACTTTTTTCAAAATTCTGTCCATACCACACCCATTTCCTTTTGTTCTCAAGAAGTTTTTGATAATTGAATAATATTAGGAGTAATCCTACAGTTTGGCTTATATGACGGTTTGGCTAACTGGTGCAGTTTGCAGCAAGGTTGGTAGATTTCATGACTAAATGAGCCAATTTTTAACAATGCTCTTTGTTTTTCTTTGCACTGGCCTTTTGTTCTCTCTATTTTCTTGAGGGCACTAATTACGGTTTGGCTTGTTTATTCATGAAATCTACCAACCGTGGTTTGCAGCTTTGTTTTACGTTTTGGCAGCATTTTGGAACATGTGGTCAGAGAACTCGGATGAGGAAATTTATATTACTCAGTCGACGTTTCGACAGAAATCGACCTTGGGCGACGTCAATGACTGGTTTCAAGATGGATTGCCGAGTGATGGACAAGTGGTAACTTGGAGGAGAAAGCCACGAGAAGGCATGGAGGAGAAAGCCACGATAGAAAACCGCTTTGCAAACCGCTTTTCAAAGCCAATTTCTGAGGCTCAAATTCAAGCTAAGATTGGTGATGCGGGTCCTAAATCGACAAAGTATAAAGAAAAATGGGCTGTTAACTTGTTCGAGAACTGGAGACAGTAAAGAAATGAGAAAGCCTGTAATACTGGCGGTATTACCGAAGTAAAGATTCTGTACAATAGCTTAGAAGTTTTGTCGGATGAAGAATTAAATTGCTCGTTAGCATTGTTTGTTTGTGAAGTACGAAAAGCTAGTGGAAGCAAATATCCGCCAAACACACTTCATGGTATGGTTGCCTCAATTCAGCATTATTTGAAAGGAAAGAAAAAAGATTGTCAGACTATAAAAACGACGATAAATTTCCCTTTCTGAGAGATGCTTTAGATGCAATGATGAAAGAAAGTGCTTCCGATGGCCTTGGACTGACAAAGAAGCAAGGCAAGAAGCAAGGAAGAGCAGCTCTGGAGTAAAGGGGTTCTCAGGGATTCGAACCCTCAACAATTGCTTGTCTTTATCTATTGTTTATCTGCTTGGAATTCACTTTGTTTTAAGAGGCGGTATATAGTGAGCATCGAAGGCTGCGGTCAGAAAATTTGCAATTTTTAAAGGGAAAGATAAACGAACTGGTCTAGAGTATTTGGAATATCGTGAAGATATATCTAAAACAAATGCTGGCGGACTAAAAGACAGAAAGATACAAGGAAACATCATGCGTGCATATAAGAATATAGCAGACAAGAGATGATGCATTGTTCGTCTGTATGAAAAGTATATTAATTTATGGTAAGAGTTTACAGTCAAATAAAACAGTACGTAATTTATTGTTTCTAGTAGATATACTCTATTTGATTCCAGTTTATACTTCTGTAGCCCAAACTTGGAACCTCGAGGGGCAAACGCATTTTATTGAAGTGCCTTTAAATGCCCAAAATCAAAGTGCTGGTATAGCAATGTGCCAGTTGGACATGACAAACTAGCCTCAACGGTGAAACGATTGTGCGAAAAAGCTGGAATTTCTGGCTATCGGACAAATCATTCACTGCAAGCCACTGCTGCAACACAAATGTATGACATGGGAATTGATGAGCAGCTTATCTGCGAAAAAACTGGCGAACGAACTGAAGTAATTAAAACATAATTGTAATAGGAACAAATTTGAAAAGTGACTGTTCATGAACTAAGACAGTGATTTTTTTAAATTTGAAGGTCACCGAAGCTCTGCTGTCAAAGCATATAAACGAACTTCAACAGAGCAAGAAATGAGAGTCTCAGATATTCTGTACGGCCTAAATGTACGAAAGAAAGCGAAAAAAGAAAGTTGCGAAGATGAGAAGTGGGCACAGGAGGAAACAATCGAGATAGAGGGTGTTAACAAGAATCAAAATAGGAAGCAGGCTGGGGACTCGACGGCCACGAAAGAGAATAAAATGCAGAAAGAGAATACAGATCAAGAAATTGTGGCAAAAGCTCCGATTAACATAAGCTTTAATTTTGTTTTGAAATAACTGAATACGTGCGTGTCAACATTTGTCGTGTTAAGATTTGTTGTGTGAAAATATGTGTGAATTTAAAATTCAAGACCTGGTACAGGTTTTGAATTCAAAATTCAAGACTCTGACTGCAGTCTTGAACTTTAAATTCAAAAGCTCGAGTGAGTATTTTCTCAGGCCCGCTCTCCCCTGTAGAAATCAAAAACCGCCCCCAGCTTTTAGAATCAGGTCTTTAGTGAAAATGCAAAACCGATTGAGAACATAAGAAATGGTGTGGTAAGTTTTTAATGTTTATTCAAGCACGGCTGACAAACAAGTAAAGTGATGCGATTAAACGACTGTAACTCGATACAAGAATGAAAATGTGAAATTAACGGTAATTTTTACGAGCACAAATTATTGTTAAAGGAAGCGTAACGAGACAAAATATTTGATTGTTCAGCCCTGTGAATTTATGGCAACACATTACTTGCGAAAGTAACTACCAGCTATATAAAACTGTGGTTGTTTTTTAATGGTTTTAGAACTAATTATTAACTCAAATGTGCCATCCTTTAGCTTACTAATTGTAGCCAGGTTTAAACATTATCACTAAAAACATCAAACACATCAACGGGTTTCCTTCCGGTTCTTCAACTGTCTATGGTCATACCATTATATAACTGTGTCTGTTGGTGCTGACCATGGTGCATCTCTTCCATCGCAATTAGAACAACTTAAATAAGTTTGCTACATCGCATTTAATCTTACATACTTAATGTTAAGTATTAATTGTTGGTGATAATGTTTTTTCGTGCATATTAGAAAACCTGGTTTGCAGCGTGCATTTCTTTCTTCGATAGCTTTACTCATTGTGCTTAAAGAAGCCAATTCCTATTAACAAAGTCTTTTTTTATTTCTGCATATGAGTACATGTACTGCGCCAGATCAGTGTTTTAAGTCCTATTTCTCTGATCGACATTATAGTTTCCTGGGTCCAGCTCACAGTATATGTCCTGCAGCACACATTAGGACCTAGCTTCAAGTGAAGTAGAATTATGTCCTAGCTGGCTGTAAAAGCATATGTCTTGGGCAGATTTGGACCCAGTTGTTAATCAGTATATTCCCTTATCGATTTACCCTAACAACAAACTTTTCACAAGTATATGCAGTCAGAGTCACGTAGTACCTAGCTCAGCGCATAGTTACCAAGATTATATGTTAGACAATATGAGTCATTTAACAGTCGTTAGTGCTTTGTAGAAGAAAATTCCAGGCACGATTTGTAGTATTCACTAATAATCATTAATTAGTTGCGTCAAGAGAACAAAGAAAACAAAAGGACAAAACAAAGATGCTACCAACCGTGATCCAGCAATAAGATTGCATCTAATTTAAATATGAAAGGCATCTGGTTTTTGCCCAATGTGTATGTACGGCTATAACAATGATAGATCTAGATTCTATACGCCTATTTAGTCTATTGTCTCCAAGCTTTGATAAAAGTTAGGTAAATATTGAGTTAGTTAAAGTTTTCGTACATCATGAAATGGAATCAAAGGTTAATACAATTGAAAAATTCCCACTTGATGCGTCCGTTTACGAAACTCACTCTGACGCAGTTGGATCTTCCATACCAAGCTACACGCTCTTCAGTTTCCTCACAATTCCAAGTCATCTCACGCTTGTGGGGCGAAACAGGATTGATGCTATCCACGGTACCTTTTGGGAGTTCTCTGCCGCTTTCCAACTTGATATAATCTCCACTGCGACACCAGTCGTACGTTACATACGCAGGCGTATCAATCCTGCAACCGCGAGGAGGGGAAGCCGAACGAGAATTGTAGAGGATAAACCGTATACCCCCTCTACTAGGGTACGTATTATACGTTACACGCAGCAAAGTTGCTTTTCCTTGCCAACTGAAGTTGTAAATTTTTGTGCCACACTGCCAGGTGAAACTTCGTAAGTTCTCCGGAATGATGAAGGATTTATACCTGTAGGCTTTACTGTAAACACGATGAACGGTTTTAGTAATACCACCAAGCTGAAGACGGATAAACGCCTTCGTACATCTTTCGCCTGACGCTGATTTTACTTGGGTGCACTGAACGTGTGCTGTCACTGCACAAATAATCAATATGACAAGTATTTGCAAACTCGAGCTCATCTTGTCCAAGGCTATATATAAGGCTCAGTCACTCTACAAAAAGAATTAAAAGTAGTTGCATTACTAGCAATGCTCATCTCAGATAAAAAAGTATCTTACTTCTCGCGAAGAAGTAAGTATCATATTGCAAAAAAAAACAGTGTGGTATAGATATAGTTCTGAGGCTATAATAACGTATGTTACAACTACATATTTACCTAATGTTACGTGCGTGCATGCTCTACAGAAACTGCACCGCAATGTACCTGATCTGGACAACGACGTGGATTCGTGCAACAAACGAACATGCACCAGACATAAATTGATAGCTCATACATGACATTACTATGGTAGTTTGGTGCTAGAAATAAACCAAAGAGACGCAATTTTTTTACCTGCTCGTCAGTATTAACTGGCTAACCAACCAATACTTTTGTGCTGTTAGGCCAAACGCGCTTCTGAACTTGTATGTCTGGGTGTTCTTCTCGGCACTTTACTTTGCTGATTGATATGAACACTGAACTTAAAATTGCCAACAACTGTATTTATATACTTTCTGAAATTGTGATATCCCCCCCCCCTTGCTTTTCATTAGCCACCTTCTGCTCTAGAACAACAAAGATTTTTATGCTGAGTCTTTGAGGAAGTTTTGATGCAACAATCGTAATTAATTCGTCGGAAAATACTAAAATAGCACTAGCAAAGGTTGAGATGCACCATGTAATTTGATAGCGAAAACATTTGCATATTTAGCCACGAATATTCGAGAAACTTAATGTTTCAAAAACCATCCATCAAAGAAAAATGCTTGAAATAACAAGCAACTTTTAGGACGTTTTTCACTACACCACAGATCCGTAAACATTAATATTGCAGGAATTAGCACATTGGGTAAAACCATCGAGGAAAGAAATGCACGCAAACCACTTTTTCTAATTTTCACAAAAACTGCTATCAGCGGCGTAGTTAACAATAAGTATAAATGATTAGGTACAATTATGGTACAATCATTGAAGTTTATTTACAATGCGCTAGAGATGCATGGACAGCACTAATGTAAAAAAAATTACTTATTTGACTAATGGACAAACCCTGACGTAAACAGACACACGCATTGCATTGTGATTGAACTTACTTTTATGTTTAATTATCGGTTAGTTAAAAATGTCCTAGTGCACTTCTCCATTCTTAAATAGTTTGATGCGTTGTGCTAAGATTTTTTGATAGTATGTATGCATGACAGTATTAAACATACATTAAACACCAGAGCATGCATTTATATATCATTTCATTGGCAGTATAGGCTTTTTTATCTTTGTTCATGCAGGCATGCACGGTCGTAGGTATATTCACTTTGATGGTTTTCGCATTGTCGTGACTAAGTACGCAAATTTCTTTTGGCATTAGATTGTATAGAGCGGATCTCAATTTTTTGATAGTACGATTTTAGTCTTTTCCGGCGCCTTAAATCAATTAATTGCTTTGCGTCAAAACACCCTAAAGAAAGAAAGTGAACACAAAAATCTTTGTTACTTTTTTGCGTGAATGCATGTGTATTTGTTTCTTAAAGTAAATAACCGTAATTTCATGCACGAGCTAGCATATATGGGTGTTTATTGAAAAATCAACATGGATAGATGCACGCAAACGGTTTTGGCGTTTTATTTATTTCGCCGTATTTTTAACATTTGCACAGTAATGTATAAGCCTAAATTTGTTTTAGTGATGAACAAACATGCATGTCTATATGCCGTGACAAAATATTTGAGGTAAATGTGAAAATTGGATGCGTCGCAAAAATTATCGTTGATACTTTGTGGTGTGTATTTCTTCAAATACTTGCTAAACTTGTAATACTTATACTAATACAGCAATACTAATATATATCATCGTAGAATGATATAGTCATATTTATTTGATTTGGAACGTGCAGCTTTTTCGGATTTGGTGATTAGTTCATAATTTATTTGCAACCAGATTTGAACGGCTTCATATACACTAAAGACATCACATGACGCGATGACGAGTTTTCTACCCCGTTCTTTAACTGTCCATAATCATACCATTATCTACAAATACAGATTTCAATGAAGTGATTCGGAAGTAAAAGGGTAAACGATCGACTTTTAGGAAATTATTTTGTGATGTTATATATGCACATTATACCTTTAATCAATATACATTATTGTACGTATTAATCAGCACAGCAGATAAAACTATTTTAAGAGAAAAGTTAGAATAAGTAACATTTTTCTGAGTTTCTGTGGACGTTTTGATGTAACAATCATTATTAACTCGTCGGAAAATACTAAAATAGACATCTGAGATGCACCATGTATTTTAATAGCGAGAGACATTTGCATATTTAGTCACGAAAAATCGAGAAACTAAAGGCTGTTTTCCAGTTTCGCATTTTTCACACGTACATAAACAAGTGTTTTGATGGAGAGAATGCAGCATTACCTACGGCTACAAGTTAGCGGCATACTTCAGGCCAGGGATTCTATTTGTTAAATAAAAACTACATAGGAAAGTTTAAACTTTTACGTGCGTGCACGCACATGTAAAAAACGGACATCTGGAAGCAGCCTTTACTGTTTCAAAAACCGTCAATCCTTTTAAGAAGTTTTTCACCAGAAAACAAATACCATCCGTAGACGTTAATATGCAAGAACTATTGCGTGAAGTAGCAGATCTCACTTGAAAGCCTTCGAGGATATAAAGTAAGATATAAGCATAAAAGTTTAGGTACAATTATAGTACAATCATTGAAGTTTATTTGCACTGCTAGAGATGCATGGACAGCACTAATATACACAGTGTGTATATATAAGTGTATTAGCTATTTATTCATTCTGGAACCTGTTTTAATCTAGACTGCGTGAGGTCAGCGATGGAAAGGAGTTGATGAAAGGAGGGACTGCAGACAACAACCCACAACTGCCCACGCAACGCAATATTCCCATTGGGTCGAAATCGATGTGTCCGTCAATCAAATCTGATACGCAATAGTACAAATCCCTTTCGCTTAGAGACTGCTTGTATTCTCGTATAACCCACATGATATTTTTTGGGCGGGCGGATGCAACGAATTTGACGGTGGGCAAAGCCTATTTATTTCTTCCTGTGTTGTCTACAGTCTCTCGTTTCATCAACTTATGTCTTCTAGGGACTGCTCGCCGTATTGTTTTTTAACCATTCTGGCAATTAGAAAACTGCCATTTTATACTCTGTTCATAGGTCTCGTAGGGAATACATTATTTTTTATTTTGGCTTATCAATAAGAACCTTATTTGAAGTAACTTTTTATATCAATAGTTAAATTTTTGATAATATGCTTAGATCTGAAAAATTGAAGGACAAAGACTCTAGTCATCCGCCATCTTGGATATTCAAAAAGTCCGTGACGTCACATCAGGGTAAAATTCTTTTGGTAAAGAAGCAATTAGAAAATTCGTATGTACATACTTCTTAAGTAAATTGTAAAGCGTTTTGTGAAGTGACATTGCAATTTAACTAATTGAGAGTAAGTTTTATTGAGTCTATCCTGTTCTTGCTATGTGGAATGATCTTTTTAATCCACATAAATCTTTAAAGTGCCTATATCACTCATGGGATCTTTACGGATTTGAAAAGAGCCCAAAAAGTTAGTTAATAAGTTCTTCAACATTTTTTGATTTAGTTGAATCGTTTCCGAGATATGGGGCACCAAACATGGCATTTTTGGCGTTTTTGAAAAAAATTTCCGTGGTGCTTGGGGGACTGGGACTCAGGAACACGAACGTAAACATACACAATCTCGTTCCCCGAGCCTGCGATCCCTTGGGAAGGAAACGGAGGCTCTGGGAATTGGCTCTGGGACAATCCGTGATCGGCATACAAAAAACTGTATATCGTCCGTACTGCGCATGCGTTGGAAATAAATAGGTTCAATAAGCCGTAATTGCCACAATAGCCTTTTTCGAAAGTTTTTTGGAACAGTATTTTTACTATTTTGTTTGTAATGTCAGTGGAAAATATTAATTTATTTCATTCTGTGTTGGACGAAGCGTTAGAGCGCCTGGGTAAGAAGAATCTCTATTTGAAGGGGAGTCAATATGAAGCGGTAAAGGCTGTTGTTGTCGAACGGAAAGACACGATTTGTATCTTGCCTACTGGTTACGGAAAGTCACTTATGTACCAGCTTCTTCCCTTCGTCTTTGGAATCTGGACCATCTGGACCAGATGAGCTTCATCAACAACGATAGCTTTCACAGAAGTTTGGTATACTTTGGATTTCAAAATGTTCTGGAAAATTTTCTTATCCTCCAACAATGCTTCAGGATGAGCGAACATTTGGCTCGGACGAACTATCTATAATCTATTCAAATATCGATCCCACTGCGACGTCATGCTGCCATCATGAGTTGCTTTTAGCTTTGTGATCTGATCGTTTAGTGGAGAAATTACAATGATACTTGAGCTCGTATTTTCGTAACCCAAGTAAGCGTCAAAGACGAAGGGAAGAAGCTGGTATATAAGTGACTTTCCGTAACCAGTAGGCAAGATACAAATCGTGTCTTTCCGTTCGACAACAACAGCCTTTACCGCTTCATATTGACTCCCCTTCAAATAGAGATTCTTCTTACCCAGGCGCTCTAACGCTTCGTCCAACACAGAATGAAATAAATTAATATTTTCCACTGACATTACAAACAAAATAGTAAAAATACTGTTCCAAAAAACTTTCGAAAAAGGCTATTGTGGCAATTACGGCTTATTGAACCTATTTATTTCCAACGCATGCGCAGTACGAACGACATACAGTTTTTTGTATGCCGATCACGGATTGTCCCAGAGCCTCCGTTTCGGCATTATATCGTTATGTTACGCGCACGAAATGTATATTACGTCATTTATAATATAGATCAATGACGTCATTTATACAGCATATATGCCATATGTGCTACAGACGTATTGGTGTTATAGACGTTGTGGCGTTATTGGTGTTATGGGCGTTAATGGTGTTATGGGTATTATTGGTGTTATGGGCGTTATTGGTGTTATGGCGTTATTGGTGTTAAAGACGTTATTGGTGTTATGGACGTTATTGGTGTTATAAACGTTATTGGTGTTATAGGCGTTATGGCGTTATTGGTGCTATGGACGTTATTGGTGTTATGGACGTTATTGGTATTATGGACGTTATTGGTGTTATGGACGTTATTGGTGTTACAGACGTTATGGCGTTATTGGTGTTATGGACGTTATTGGTGTTATAGACGTTATTGGTGTTATAGACGTTATGGAGCTATTGGTGTTATGGGCGTTATTGGTGTTATGGGCGTTATTGGTGTTAAGGCGTTACTGGTGTTGTACACGTTATTGGTGTTATAGACGTTATGGCGTTATTGGTGTTATGGCGTTACTGGTGTTATAGACGTTATTGGTGTTATAGACGTTACTGGTGTTATAGACGTTATTGGTGTTATAGACGTTATTGGTGTTATAGGCGTTATGGCGTTACAGACGTTATGGCGTTATTGGTGTTATGGACGTTATCGGTGTTATAGGCGTTACGGCGTTATTGGTGTTATGGACGTTATTGGTGTTACAGACGTTATGGCGTTACAGACGTTATGGCGTTATTGGTGTTATAGACATTATTGGTGTTATAGACGTTATGGCGTTATTGGTGTTATGGACGTTATTGGTGTTACAGACGTTATGGCGTTATTGGTGTTATAGACGTTATTGGTGTTATGGACGTTATGGCGTTATTGGTGTTATGGGCGTAATTGGTGTTATGGGCGTTATTGGTGTTATAGCGTTACTGGTGTTGTAGACGTTATTGGTGTTATAGGCGTTATGGCGTTACAGACGTTATGGCGTTATTGGTGTTATGGACGTTATTGGTGTTATAGGCGTTATGGCGTTACAGACGTTATGGCGTTATTGGTGTTATGGACGTTATCGGTGTTATAGGCGTTATGGCGTTACAGACGTTATGGCGTTATTGGTGTTATAGACGTTAAGGCGTTATTGGTGCTATAGATGTTATGGTGTTATTGGTGTTATGGACATTATTGGTGTTATAGACGTTATGGCGTTACAGACGTTATGGCGTTATTGGTGTTATGGACGTTATTGGTGTTATAGACGTTATGGCGTTACAGACGTTAGGGCGTTATTGGTGTTATGGACGTTATTGGTGTTATAGACGTTATGGCGTTACAGACTTTATGGCGTTATTGGTGTTATAGACGTTATGGCGTTATTGTTGTTATGGACGTTATTGGTTCTTATTCAAACTCCCTTCCTTCCTCAGTGGCGTAGATACTTACCTGGGGCCCTAAGTTGACATTCTCTACTTCTGCGGAAACTGAAAAGATGTTTTGCTGGTAAGACGGAACATACAGCGTGTTGCTTAGCATTATTCATGCAGACTACCCTTTAAATTGCAAGACTCAATTGGATTTACTTAGAAATAAATTTGTACACACATTTAAAAATGTAATTACACTCAAAGCAACTTCAAGATCTTTCTCGACAGAGTATGATTAAATCTTATTCGATGAAATTCGAACAAAAGCTCGCGAATGGGTTCAAATAACTTTGAATTAATCTAGCGTGTATATTTATAATAATTCTTACCCCAGACAAAAGCCTATGGGGTTTGTGACAAGGGCAAGATTTGACCAAAAACTCGTTGACTTGAGACATTTTGCATTGGCCACTAGACTACATGATCGCTATCACGCCCTTGCCACTTAAATTGTTTAATCCAGGCAGATTAAGGGGTAAATCCGGTCGGATTTAAGGTTAATCTAGCTGGATTAAGGGTTAATCCAGCCAGATTAAGGGGTAAATCCGGTGGGATTTAAGGTTAAGGGGAGGGTCTACCTTAAATTATATGGGTACAATCTACAGGCTATTATGGGAACACTTTGCAAAATACCTATAGCAAACTATATATCTACTGAAAGCTAATACAATGAAGATTCTGAAAAAATATATTTTGAGTGGCAGAAATGCGTTGCCAGTGGCAACAAACCACTTAAAGTGGCAACATGCTGTTTTCTAATAGACTTCAGTTGAGAAAAAATACCTTGTTACAGATAAGTTCAAAACAATACATTTTTTGATATTTAACATATAATAGAGTATTCTTGGGGATGAATTGAGGAATTTTTATTATTTTAAAAATTTAGGCACTTGCGGCCTTTTGAAAAAGGCCTATAAACTATGATGGGGTTTTTTAACAATATCTGCTGCTAAAGATGGAATATGAAAAAATCCTCAATTCATCCCCAAATATGCAATGAGACACAGATATCCTGAAAATTTGGTGACAAATGGTTAAATCCTTCCCGAGATATCCTTTCTCAAAGCATAAAATGGCTGAACTTGAGAAATTGAGCTGTAAAGTTAGCGTTACTAGAACTGACAGTAAACAAGGAGATATTTCTAAGGAAATCTAAAATCTATGTGTCACAAAAGTTCCCTAGGAGGGACCAGAATCATATGTGGTGTCTTAGCTTCTCTTAGAGCTTCTTCTCTTCAAACATGCGGCATCGGCAGTGTTTGACGCTTTTTCGTTTCCTTTCCAGATTCTTCTCTAGAACTGTCTTACAGACATTTTGACCAATAAGTAGCATTTTCCCATCACACTCATCCTCTAGGACTGCCATATAGTAGCTAATTACTTATAACAGGTATATTTTGTCAAAAACATGATATCGTCATATAATTTGAAAGTGCAGCCACTCCCAAACAACCGCACCCGAGTTTTACAGTGGTGTCAACAAATTACCAATTTACATTGTTGGGTACACACTTTGTATAGAACTCTTGCCAGATGTAGTCATGTTAATATTTTCATAGGAGCTACACAATGAAAATCCCTGCTTTTCTTCTTAAACATTCAAGTGGCCTAAACAATATTAAAGTATGAAGTCAAACAGAAATGTCGAACAACATGGATTGTGTTATTTGTGCATGCATTGTGTACCTATGTAAATAATATCATACATTTCACACTAAATATACAGAATGTAAGTTACTGAAATATAAACTAGGAAAAAATAAAACAATTTAAAATATCCAGAAAGAAATAGGCAAGAAGCTTACCATCTGGCATCTTGATGAAATGTCAAAACAGATGAAATTCGTTGCATGTCAACAAATCTGCACTCCTGTATCGCTGAATTGACATCTTTAGTTCAATTTGGTATACACTGGGCTTCATTGTGGGCTAATTTTCTTCTTGACGCGTTCGGTGGTACAGTTTTAGAAGAACAATGACCATTTTTCCCTTGATGATTGCACATCAATATGGCTGACATTTTTGTTCTGGTTTTGGAAAATTTATGCGTCCTCAAATGATCCTTTTTAAACACCAAAAAGCGATATCTTTTCTTCAACTACTGATACATAATTCTCTTTCGCTTTCCTGCGACTTTTCCATCATTTATCGGTTGAGGGAACGACAAAATTTTGTTAAATAGAAAGGTTTTCTACATTTGAAATTTGAAAGCATGACCTCTACTGTGGTACGGTCCCACAATCCAATGACGCTTTTCCTTCAGATGAAATACCGCTGAACAGAGGAACAACAGGCCTCTCTAAGTTTTCTTTTAGAAATTTTGAATGTTTTATTCATATTTCCCCCAACAAACATCAGAAATTCAAAAAAATTTGATTCCGTTGCCATAGCAACGGAAGGTGATTTTATAGAACCTTCTATAAGAACCCTTCCTAAACTGCTGAAAAAGCCCAAATCAAGCTAAAACCTTTTTCCCAATCTAGGACAAGGGGTAAGGCATTCATTAAGCCAAAAAACGAAATTTTCAAAAATCTTAAATTTTTTAGGTAGACCCTCCCCTTAATCCAGCCGGATTTAAGGTTAATCCGGCCGGATTAAAGGGTAAATCCGGTCGGATTTAAGGTTAATCTAGCTGGATTAAGGGTTAATCCAGCCAGATTAAGGGGTAAATCCAGCTGGATTAAGGGTTAATCCAGCCAGGTTAAGGGGTAAATCCAGTCGGATTTAAGGTTAATCCGGCCGGATTAAAGGGTAAATCTGGTCGGATTTAAGGTTAATCCAGCTGGATTAAGGGTTAATCCAGCAAGATTAAGAGGTAAATCCGGTCGGATTTAAGGTTAATCTAGCTGGAATAAGGGTTAATCCAGCCAGGTTAAGGGGTACATCCGGTGGGATTTAAGGTTAATCCAGCCGGATTAAGGGTTAAATCCGGTCGGATTTAAGGTTAATCCGGCCAGATTAAGGGGTAAATCCGGTCGAATTTAAGGTTAATCCAGCTGGATTAAGGGTTAATCCAGCAAGATTAAGGGGTAAATCCGGTCGGATTTAAGGTTAATCCAGCTGGATTAAGGGTTAATCCAGCAAGATTAAGGGGTAAATCCGGTCGGATTTAAGGTTAATCCAGCTGGATTAAGGGTTAATCCAGCCAGGTTGAGGGTTAAATCCGATCGGATTTAAGGTTAATCCGGCCGGATTAAGGGGTAAATCCGGTCGAATTTAAGGTTAATCCAGCTGGATTAAGGGTTAATCCAGCAAGATTAAGGGGTAAATCCGGTCGGATTTAAGGTTAATCCAGCTGGATTAAGGGTTAATCCAGCCAGATTAAGGGGTAAATCCGGTCGGACTTAAGGTTAATCCAGCTGGATTAAGGGTTAATCCAGCCATGTTAAGGGTTAAATCCGGTCGGATTTAAGGTTAATCCAGCCAGATTAAGGGGTAAATCCGGTCGAATTTAAGGTTAATCAAGCTGGATTAAGGGTTAATCCAGCAAGATTAAGGGGTAAATCGGGTCAGATTTAAGGTTAATCCAGCTGGATTAAGGGTTAATCCAGCAAGATTAAGAGGTAAACCCGGTCGGATTTAAGGTTAATCCAGCTGGATTAAGGGTTAATCCAGCCAGATTAAGGGGTAAATCCGGTCTGACTTAAGGTTAATCCAGCTGGATTAAGGGTTAATCCAGCCATGTTAAGGGTTAAATCCGGTCGGATTTAAGGTTAATCCGGCCAGATTAAGGGGTAAATCCGGTCGAATTTAAGGTTAATCCAGCTGGATTAAGGGTTAATCCAGCAAGATTAAGGGGTAAATCCGGTCGGATTTAAGGTTAATCCAGCTGGATTAAGGGTTAATCCAGCAAGATTAAGAGGTAAATCCGGTCGGATTTAAGGTTAATCCAGCTGGATTAAGGGTTAATCCAGCCAGACTAAGGGGTAAATCCGGTCGGATTTAAGGTTAATCCAGCTGGATTAAGGGTTAATCCAGCAAGATTAAGAGGTAAATCCGGTCGGATTTAAGGTTAATCCAGCTGGATTAAGGGTTAATCCAGCCAGACTAAGGGGTAAATCCGGTCGGATTTAAGGTTAATCCAGCTGGATTAAGGGTCAATCCAGCAAGATTAAGAGGTAAAACCGGTCGGATTTAAGGTTAATCCAGCTGGATTAAGGGTTAATCCAGCCAGATTAAGGGGTAAATCCGGTCGGATTTAAGGTTAACCCAGCTGGTCTAAGGGTTAATCCAGGCAGATTAAGGGGTAAATCCGGCCGGATTTAAGTTTAATCCAGCCGGATTACGGGGTAAATCCGGTCGAATTTAAGGTTAATCCAGCTGGATTAAGGGTTAATCCAGCAAGATTAAGGGGTAAATCCGGTCGGATTTAAGGTTAATCCAGCTCGATTAAGGGTTAATCCAGCAAGATTAAGAGGTAAATCCGGTCGAATTTAAGGTTAATCCAGCTGGATTAAGGGTTAATCCAGCAAGATTAAGGGGTAAATCCGGTCGGATTTAAGGTTAATCCAGCTGGATTAAGGGTTAATCCAGCAAGATTAAGAGGTAAATCCGGTCGGATTTAAGGTTAATCCAGCTGGATTAAGGGTTAATCCAGCCAGATTAAGGGGTAAATCCGGTCGGATTTAAGGTTAATCCGGCCGGATTAAAGGGTAAGTCTGGTCGGATTTAAGGTTAATCCAGCTGGATTAAGGGTTAATCCAGCCAGATTAAGGGGTAAATCCGGTCTGACTTAAGGTTAATCCAGCTGGATTAAGGGTTAATCCAGCCATGTTAAGGGTTAAATCCGGTCGGATTTAAGGTTAATCCGGCCAGATTAAGGGGTAAATCCGGTCGAATTTAAGCTTAATCCAGCTGGATTAAGGGTTAATCCAGCAAGATTAAGGGGTAAATCCGGTCGGATTTAAGGTTAATCCAGCTGGATTAAGGGTTAATCCAGCAAGATTAAGAGGTAAATCCGGTCGGATTTAAGGTTAATCCAGCTGGATTAAGGGTTAATCCAGCCAGACTAAGGGGTAAATCCGGTCGGATTTAAGGTTAATCCAGCTGGATTAAGGGTTAATCCAGCAAGATTAAGAGGTAAATCCGGTCGGATTTAAGGTTAATCCAGCTGGATTAAGGGTTAATCCAGCCAGACTAAGGGGTAAATCCGGTCGGATTTAAGGTTAATCCAGCTGGATTAAGGGTCAATCCAGCAAGATTAAGAGGTAAAACCGGTCGGATTTAAGGTTAATCCAGCTGGATTAAGGGTTAATCCAGCCAGATTAAGGGGTAAATCCGGTCGGATTTAAGGTTAACCCAGCTGGTCTAAGGGTTAATCCAGGCAGATTAAGGGGTAAATCCGGCCGGATTTAAGTTTAATCCAGCCGGATTAAGGGGTAAATCCGGTCGAATTTAAGGTTAATCCAGCTGGATTAAGGGTTAATCCAGCAAGATTAAGGGGTAAATCCGGTCGGATTTAAGCTTAATCCAGCTCGATTAAGGGTTAATCCAGCAAGATTAAGAGGTAAATCCGGTCGGATTTAAGGTTAATCCAGCTGGATTAAGGGTTAATCCAGCCAGATTAAGGGGTAAATCCGGTTGGATTTAAGGTTAATCCAGCTGGATTAAGGGTTAATCCAGCCAAACTAAGGGGTAAATCCAGTCGGATTTAAGGTTAATCCAGCTGGATTAAGGGTTAATCCAGCCAGATTAAGGGATAAATCCGGTCAGATTTAAGGTTAATCCAGCTCGATTAAGGGCTAATCCAGCCTGATTAAGGGGGTAAATCTGGTCGGATTTAAGGTTAATCCAGCTGGTCTATTGTTTAAGCGGGGTTTACTCTAGCCTATAATTGATTCTAAAACATAAAAATAATTCCGAACAAGGGAATTATCGTTCAGCTGCGTTGTTTATTTGCACCACTTTGCTTGATCACCAGACCGCGTTGGCTATTACACTCGCCCTATGTGGTTTAAATTATTTACCCGTTTTCAACAGAATGAGCTGTAAAAAATAGTTGAAGAATATAAACCACTAAAAATCGTAGATGTGTAGCCAGGATTAGACATAAATGAAAAAGGTGAGACGTTCTCTGACTAAAATATATTTATTTGTTTACGAGCTTTTGGCCACCAGTCTCTTGCTTTCAACGGGTTCATTTATAATGATTTATAAACTGTGAAAGTGTCAAATGAAGCTAGATATGACGTGTATACATGTGCACTGTGAAATACGATAAGGTGATACTATGTTTTCTTTATTAAGATTGTACATTGTCGAGGAAGCGGTTTTGAGTTGTTATCGGCATTCCTCCCTTTGGCTGTATGTCATGATTCTAGTGTTAGGCGACTACGGAAATTCCCTGTGTCAATGATTTTCGTGCTGTCGAAATCAATTACATGATCATTGTCCCATGCATGTTTCGCGATGTTTGAACCATTATTATGTTTCTTAACGTTTCTGATGTGTTCAGCCTTTCTTGTTTTCAGAGATCTGCCTGTTTCCCCTAAATACAGGCAGATATTTGAAAACAAGAAAAGCAAACGATAACAATGGCAATAGTGGCTACCTGGTCGTAATTCAACCACAATCAGTGCAACAGCAGAGCATCACGTATATATATACAAATCGGTGATACTACAGTAGCACCGATTTGTATATATATACGTCATGCTCTGCTGTTGCACTAATTGTGGTTGAATTACGACCAGCTAGCCACTACTGCCATGCGCACATGCATCCATGTATAGGCTGCTGTTATTAACGTGCTGTATAAGTTTTATCATCAACATCAAAATATAATTTGCGTGATCATTTATGCAATCAGTGAACGACATTTCCATTTATTTAATACTTATCGTCTCTGTAGTGCCTCAGCGACATTAGATTTAAATAGTGATCTGTTTTGTTCAATGATGTATATTGAACGCGCATAAAGCTGGGTCATTAAATTTGGAAATGTATGTTTGATCAGAAGTTACAAAGTCTTCTCTGAGTATAAGAGAAGGCTGATTTCAACACACATTTATTTTTCAAATGTTTTATTGCTTACAAAAGTATGGGACTTTAAAATTCGTAGCACCAGAAACCTGCTGTATGCTCAAGTTGTGATCTTACCCATTTTTGTTATTGGTGATATTAATTACATCAAATAATTTTACTTTAGCGTTTCCCTTACCCAATACTACGCTAGTTTTACTCCCATCAGCTAACTCAATAATATGTGCATTTGTGTGATAATTGTCATCAAAGCTTACGAATTTTGAACGGTCTATCTCAAACTCATTGGTAATTCATGAAGCAATTAGCAAATCATGTTAGTCTTTTTTCCTCACATGATAATACTGGATACTTTACGAAGTATGTTGATCCAGTCCTAGGACTGGTTCAAAATTAATTCATTCCAAGGACTGGATATAATTAATAATTCATTCGTTTGAGATGTCATTCCAAATCCTCCAATTCGGACTGGACTAGATTTCAAGTCCTTGTAGTTGGATCCAGATTTCAAGTCCTTGCAGTTGACTGCGCGGACTTGAAATCTAGTCCAGTCCTCATAGCCGGATTTGAAATATTACGTAATTATGTGGCTTGTCGCACCAGTGTCTACCAATAGACTTGGGTCTTCGTCATGTCTTCTTCTTGTCTCTTGAGTCTTCTTCAGGTTTTCACTTGTTTCTAGCAGTGTAAAGGTGAATGTATGCGTTTCGGTATCATCTTTTTCCGGTTCAGCAACCGCTTTTGCAGCGTCTTTCTTGCTGGCCCTGCAGTCCTTCGTATGGTGTGTCTTGCTTCTACATTTTACACACCATTTTTTTGTCTTCATCCGGCATTCAGAACTTTCGTGTCCTTGCTTGTCGCATTTGAAACATTTCCCAGTGAATCTTTGCTTTGCATCACATTATCTTGGTTGTCGCGTGGGTTACAGCTCTTTTCATTTTCTTCGTAGTTTCGAAGAGCGGTCTTGAATTCACTGAAGGTCATTTGCTCTTCGTATAACAACGGTTGAAAATGTTTTATAATTTCGTGGTAAATTATACCTTTCAGAACCATAGCAATCAGCAACCCATCACTTATTATTTCCTCGGCGGTTTTGAGGGCTGTTGCAGCAGTTTCAGCTCTTATAATATAGTCTGTTGTGGTCTCGTTTTCGCCTTTTCGCAGCAACGTCAATTCGGTGTAAAGCGCAATCACGCTCCTTTTTACCTGCTTTAATGCTGTCGAAGTACTTTCAACGCTTTTCGTCCCTTATCTTTCGCTTCTCGAATAATCAGAGACAGGCTTCGGTCGTCCAAACACTGGACCAATTCGGCAAAGGCGTCGGCATTCTTTGCCGCATCTAGCTCTAACAACAATATAACTATAACATCAATAACGTCTATAACGCCATAACGTCCATAACACTAATAACGCCATAACGTCTATAACACCAATAACGTCCATAACACCAATAACGCCATAACGTTAATAACACCAATAACGTCTATAACGCCATAACGTCTATAACACTAATAACGCCATAACGTCTGTAACGCCATAACGTCTATAACACCAACAACGTCCATAACACCAATAACGCCATAACGTCCATAACACCAATAACGTCCATAACACCAATAACGCCATAACGTCCATAACACCAATAACGTCTATAACACCAATAACGCCATAACACCAATAACGCCCATAACACCAATAACGCCCATAACACCAATAACGCCATAACGTCTATAACACCAATAACGCCATAACGTCTGTAACGCCATAACGTCTATAACACCAATAACGTCCATAACACCAATAACGCCATAACGTCTATAACACCAATAACGTCTATAAAACCAATAACGCCATAACGTCTGTAACACCAATAACGTCTATAACACCAATAACGTCTATAACACCCATAACGTCCATAACACCAATAACGCCATAACGTCTATAACACCAATAACGTCTATAACGCCAATAACGCCATAACGTCTATAACACCAATAACGTCTATAACACCAATGACGCCACAACGTTTATAACACCAATAACGTCTATAACACCAATAACGTCTATAACACCAATAACGCCATAACGTCTATAACACCAATAACGTCTATAACACCAATAACGCCATAACGTCTATAACACCAATAACGTCTATATAACACCAATAACGCCATAACGTCTATAACATCAATAACGTCTATAACACCAATAACGTCTATAACACCAATAACGCCATAACGTCTGTAACGCCATAACGTCTATAACACCAATAACGCAATAACGCCATAACACCAATAACACCAATAACGTCCATAACACCATAACGCCCATAATACCAATAACACCAATAACATCCATAACATCAATAACGCCCATAACACCAATAACACCACAACATCTATAACACCAATACGTCTATAACACATATGGCATATATGCTGTATAAATGACGTCATTGATCTATATTATAAATGACGTATTATGTATATACATTTCGTGCGCGTAACATAACGATATAACCTCCGTTTCCTTCCCAAGGGATCGCAGGCTCGGGGAACGAGATTGAAACATACACTATAGATTATATTACATTTCACCACTATCGCTTACTAAAATGAGAATTTTTGGAAGAAAAATAAGTTTATTTGGCTCAAACTCGTTATCCAGTGCTGACAAAAGTTCCTGCGATTGCGCTGAATATAAAATCGAGTTTGAAACGTACAAAACGACTTCAAAATCAAGTTTGAAAGTGAGTCTTCTTAGTGTTGTCGAGCATTGGTCGAGCATGAAAAAGTTGGCATTTGGAGCTTAGACTGACGAAGTATGGTTGAAGAATACGTTAAAAAGCTACAAGAGTAAAACAGGGATGTAAAGAAGTTATTTTTGGATGAAATCGGCATAATTGTGTTAGTTCTTGGTCAGTGAAGCGAATATTTTCTATTTGTAAATATCGTGTGACCCTCACATTATATTATGTGTGTATATTAGATTCACGTTTTGTAGGTTTGTATAAAAAACAATAAAATTTGATAGAGGCATAATATGCAGGATTTAATACTGTTTGTATAGTCTAAATTGAAAACCTGTGTTGCACAAACATATGGTTACATGTAAGTTGGTTGAAAGGAGTTGTAATTTTCGAGGTCTTAACTTAATGTTTTTTATAAACTTTGGACATATTTCTGTGAGGGACAAGTTACCACACTAGGCAATTACTATCAAAGTTCCTGTTTATTATAGAAATGCAATAGTGCAACAGGTTAATGCACCTTGTCAGGGCAAAAAGCCTTTGTGAACTGCAACAGATCATGGTTTGTCTCATGGAGGCAAGTAACACATCAAAACACAGATTATAGGTTATTATAGATATAGTCTTATCTATAATCTGTGACCAAAGTGTATGGTGGAATTCTTTGTAATTTTAGGTGCTTATACCAGTGGCATACATGTGATTCACCAGATCTGTCCATAGTTGTAAAAAAGGCAACATAATACCACTGTGCTCTTCTGTTTACCATGGTACCTGTATCTGCAGCTTTTAAAAGGACAGATGATGACTTTAAAAGATATGAATATTTGGAGGAGAATATAATTTTAATTAATGCATGCTTTTATATATTGTCATTAACTTGGATTTCTGTATCTCTTTATCAAAATAGCTGGCATCAATTCCGACAATCTCCCCTTTATTACTAAAATTATCAGGTGTTAGGGGTCGATTACATGACTGGTTTAGCTCGCTTTACTGGGCTAGCCCAACTAAGCGAGACAACTTTGGGATTGCAATTATATGGACTGAATTTATGTCCACATAAAAACTGTGTGGGTGCTATTTTTAGGTATTTTTCAGCCCAGTTTGCTAGAATGAAACAATTACATGGAAAATTTCATCCCGAGAAACTGGGCTAGCCTGCTTGCGACAAACAAGACATCAGAAAAGCAGGCTAACCTGGCTGCCATGTAATCAAAATTCCAAATATATATAAGACTATTGCAGTAAGCGGGCTGGCCCACCAGAACAGGTTAACCTGGTAACGCAGGCCAGCCCAGCCCATGTAATTGGCCCCTTAGACTGAGGTGTTAGACAGTATATTTGGACAGTATATAGGCATATTTGGAGGCAGCACTTCCCTTGACAAGTAAAATCGCCTGGCATTAGATAGAGCAAAAAGTTACAAAAGACATGGCCACGTGTTTTGAAAATAATATTTATGTACACCAGTGTTAAAACAATCTTTATTTTTTGTCAGTTACACTTAATGCATTTGTGATACTAGTTAATACATACATATAAAATAACAAACAAAGATTGTCAATGTCTATCAGAACACTAGAATAACATAGTTAACATGATTTTGTGACCCTTGATTGGTATTTTTCCAGCACGTACATTAACCTATTCTTTCAGTATCCTCAGGATAAGGCAAAGCAAATTGACCAAGCAAGGACTAAAATGTAAAAAACCCCATCTGAATTAGATTCAACTTATAATGAGGTCTAGTAATAAGAATAGAATAATAATTAGGTCAATTGTTTCTAATGTTAGTCGAAGTGTGTATCCACACCAAACAGGCTGAAAAATTTGTCTGATCATGATGAGAATTGAACCCCCAATGTTTGATATACTAGTCCAATGGTTTGCCAACTAGCTATGAGGTCAAGTTGGTCCAAGTAGGTGATATTTCAGAACAGAGCCCATGACCTACTCTAATCTTACAAAAGGGGAAATTCATACTACTATGTGTAGGAAAAATGTTTCATTTAAAAACTACTTGATCAACAAGAACAGCTTTTAAATGAAGAAAGGTTATCCACAAAAATATCCATTCTGTTAACAAGGTCAGCTTGGTCAATTGGGCTGGCAAGCAAGTTGCTGGTGCTCCAATTTTTGCTTGATAGAGAGATTGCTGCTAAACAAGCTGGCTCAGTTAGAATGAAAGTTAAACTTTATGAAGGAAATTAACAAATTCTGCCTGGTAAACAGGACCAGCCCTGCATGCAAACCAGGCTCTCATAAACAGCCACTAAATCGGGTGAATGCTGGCTTGGATCCTTGCAGACGTCATCATGACTCCAATCTGCACAAGTTTAAGTTGTTTGGCAAGGTTTGGACTGTTGGGCCTTTGCCCATGTAGTGGCAAACACTGACTATAAATTTAACCCAAGTGTCTATTGCAGCAATGAGCTAGTACAAATTACAATCATTGGATCATGAAATGTATTGTGATTTTCAACAGTCTAACATAGAATCTTTTATAATTTATATATCTCAACAGTTAAACCTGCAAAACATAATCACTTACAGACACATCAACATTTATTCTTTTAATCCCAAAATATGGTATAAATTATAAACACAGTATGGCCGTCCACATTTACATATACTAGGAAATACTTCATTCACTTACCAAGAACACGATATAATGTCCGTTTCATCTAAAAATTAATTTCTTTGTTATATTCTTTAAGCTTCCAAACGTATTCGTTGACCCATACTTGTCAATGTATGCTCTAAAACATGCCAACCTTCTCATTTAGCTAGACGACATTTGGAAAGGCTCCATCCACGAGGATGGGAAGGCTCTGACACTTTCAAATGGATTTTGAAGTCATTTTGCACGTTTCATCCTCGATTTTACATTTAGCTCAATCGCAGGAACTTTTGTCAGCACTGAAGAACTAGTTTGAGCTAAATAAACTTATTTTTCTTCCAAAAATTCTCATTTTAGTAAGTTATAGTGGTGAAATGTAATATAATCTATAGTGTATGTTTACGTTCGTGTTGAGTCCCAGTCCCCCAAGCACCACGGAAATTTTTTGAAAAAGCCATGTTTGGCGCCCTATATCTCGGAAACTATTGAACTAAATCAAAAAAGGTTAAAGAACTTATTAACTAACTTTTTGTGCTCTTTCCAAATCCGTAAAGATCCCCTGAGTGATATAGCCACTTTAAACCACTGTACAGTTTAGCCTTTAAAATCTAATTATTGTTTATATGAATATATGTAAATATTTTAGCCTAATTTCTTCTATTCAAGCTATAACTTGTAAATTTTAGTTGTATAGAGGGCCACAAGTTTATTAGCCTTTCTATTCAGTGTTACCCTCTGAAAATGAAGTCTTTACTTACTTACTTACTTGTCATTAAAATATACTTAATTGTAAAGCAAGACGGCTAGTGTCATTTGTCCTTAAATATTTCGGGCGCCGAGCAGGTTACGAAAAAAATAACAACGGATAACGACAGAAGTATATTACCGTATACTTCTAATGTTTATATAGTTTATATTTTAGGTACGTATGGTAACAGGACGTACTTAAAGAGCAGTGATGAATGTACTCCATGCCCTTCAGGAAAATATTGTTCTGGGAAATCAAACAAGATTTGGGATGGTTATTGTGAAGCAGGATATTGGTGTATCAAGGGCACAAGTGAAAAAGCACCAACTGATGGTGGCACTGGGGACAAATGTTCTCCTGGGTAGGTTTTTGTAGGGAATGCGGGCAAGTCAAGTAAATATTTGAATTGTTGCATGTAAATAGAGTGGGCAAATTCAGTCGAGTGAATTGTGTGACAAGGTTGTTTTACAGTGAGGTTATATTAATGCGGAAACAACTTTTCTTTGCTCACAAAAAGGTTTTTGTTAGTAGTTTCAGTGCTAAACAATTTAGAAATCTCTCAAAACAACATGTGTTTTTTTATATATTCTGCTGAACGTTGCAATTGTTAACATTTTTGATAAATAAACACAATACAGTTCACTCTGTTTCGCACAATGAAGTTTATTTTCAACGTTTCATTATTTTAAGGCACTACTGTCCAGCTGGTAGCTGGCATATACACCATTATCAAAACAAGGAAGATTATCAAACTGTCGATTGCCCTGGTGGTAAATATTGTGCTAACCCTGCCCAAGCTGCACCAAATGGTAGCTGTCCACCTGGATTTTATTGTTCAAAACGAGCATTCACACCTGACCCAGTGAACGAGAGTTATTGTGATATATGCCCACGTGGTAATTGGCACTGCTTCACCATTGAAGTGTTCTCCTGGTACATTTAATTAACAACCACACACGTGCTACCAAACCAACACGCTGTATACCATGTACGTCTGGGAAATTCTGAAGGATTTGGTTTGACATCCCCATCTGGTGATTGTGACTCTGGCTGATATTGCAACAGGGGAGCACACAGTAAACGACCTACACTACACAGCAATCTTGTTTACAAAAATTCTTTGGAATTCACATGCCCTGTCTATTTGGTGAATCAAACTGGGGATATTTGTCCAATCGGCAGTCTCTGCCCAAAAGGTTCAGCAGAAACGCAGCTATGTTTATCAGGAATGTTCTGTGAGACAGAACGTCTTTCTTACCCATCGGTTAATTGTACCGAAGGTTTTTACTGTGGTAGAAGTTCCTGCTCATCTAACCCAGTTATGTGTCAAGCAGGGCATTATTGCCCCGCCGGAAATACACGCGAAGAACCCTGTCCGCCAGGGATATTCAACCAGGGAACAAGGGCAATATCACACAATGCCAAAATTGTATTGGAGGCTACTATTGCCCTTACCAGCTATGACTGAAGTGATTTAAGTGTATATGAAAGGATATTATTGTCCATCTGGATCAACCCATAATGATACAATGGAATGTATAGTGGGACATCGTTGTGAGAGTGGTAGAGCTCGACCTGATCCATGCTCTGCAGGAGAATATCAAGATGAACGTGGGCAGTATAAATGTCAGGAGTGTCCTGAAGGGTTCTACTGGTGTGTTGGTGGTGTTATAGTTCCTTCAAATTGTACCGCAGGTAAGGAAATGATGTCCAATTTATTATACCTCAAAATTTAAATTGTCGAGCCGAGTACAAAAAGCTCAGGTTTAATATTTCTCTGTACAGACTGATCCAAGCGTGATTAATAAAATGTTTATTATATGGCAGTTAATGATCTAAGATGCCTACTCCTTTTCTATCCTTCATATTTTGGGAATTGCGGCAAAGGGCATCTCAGCTAATAACAGATCGCGCTTTCACCGGATGTGATGCTTGCCATATAAAAATGTTTACAATACATGAGTTGTCCTCATTTATTCATTTATAAGTTTGGTAGTGTGAGAAATTTATTAGAAGTAAACTTTTGAAAACTATAACCAAATATCCTTTCTTTCTCGACCATGGACTAGTATGAATTTGTTGTGGTTTTGAAACTAATCCAAATTTGCAATGGTGTGTGATCGAGTATGTTAATCCCAAATAATCACAGATTAGTAGTATAGTGGCATTTTTATAACCGCCCAGCCATACATCTTAATATTTTTTGTGAGCAACGCCCACAGAAATTTCAACAAAGCTTGAGAAGGCGAATGATACAGTGAACCGATTTACATGACTCCTTGTCCTGTGCCTAGTCAAATTTTCTACCTGAAGGCTTAGAAAGGAAGATGTGATGGAGAACAGTACGATAATTTTTATTGTATATAATTATACGTTGACGATTACTGATCTGTTCTTCTTAAAGTACAATTTAAAATACGAGCAGGAGTGCCTCATCAAAGTATAAAACATATATTTATTAGTACTTTGAATAGCTTCAAAAAAGATCTATTTTATACCCATCTTCTCAATATCTATAAAAAGAAATTTTCAACATACATGTTGGAACTATAAAATCATGGCATACTAGATGATCTGACTGTTAAGTAAGAGGATTGTAACTTTCTGTTTTTAATAATTTATTTCTTTTGCTTTTCAGCATGAAACTTCTTGACACTCTATTTCATATCAGAACTTTAGTAGATTTGATCGAAAAATGTATTTCGATTTAACAACTAGTACCATTATTCTTTTTGCAGATCACTTGCTATAAGACATGACATTTTATTTCTTATAATTTCGTACCACTGGTGTGGCACTCGTCAGATAAATTAAATTACATAATGGATTACAACAAGAACTTAGGTCACATTATATGCAAGAGTTTAAAGGATAGATTCATCTTATTTGCACTTCAAACAGCATAATTATTACTTAATGACAGATGATATACTACCTCACGGCTTAAATATTAAAAAACTTAAAACGCGGTTGAGTTTAATAATTCGTAACTACATTCGTAACTGATAACCCGGATCCATCTAAAAATATGTTCTCAGCGCCGTGTACAATACACTGATTGAAATGTCTTGCGATAGCCCGCCAAACGTAGAAAATAATGGATTGACTGAAAAGTTTATGTACAGCGTACAAAAAGATATCTTTTTGAGAACTGAATGTTCAGTCGCGGAATATAGCTTTTGATATTGAGGATGGTACATTGCAAATGACACTGATACATGCTGTCATCGTGATTGTTTTGAGAAACTGTTTTTCTTTGAGGATTCGTATGTGTTGGGCACGACTGTCAATGGAACTTTATAAACCTAGCATATTTCGTGACTGTTTCGTCAGCTTGAAATAGGCAAAAGCGTACACAACGGCTGAAAGTATACCTATTATCGCAGCAGTGGAATGTATTGCAATTAAATCATGTCTCTTGCTTCGTTTTCCAAAAATCTCTTGCCTCGTGGGAACTATAGTGCCTATCAGGCAAATACAAGCTGGTTATATTGTTAATACGTTTCCCTTTTTAAAATAAGAATGTTTGATTGGGTATGCGACGAGTAGGAACCGGTCAATAGAAATTGAAATAATCGTTACCATAGAAACCACTATCGTGGTGAAGAAGATGAATCTTAATGCTCTATAAATAACAGTCATTTTCAGGTGTAACACAGGGGTAACCAAGCATATTATCAAATCGGCGACCTCTAAATTTATCACCAAAAATGTCCCAGAATGTTTAAAACATTTTAAAGGATCTTTGAAAAATGCGTACAGTTGTAGTGAATGTGAAACTAAGCCAAAGAAACAGACGACAAATCGTGGTAAATCTACGTTTTCATTTGCCAGCTTGGACAATAACATTGCCATCGGTCACTTTTCCTCCGCCCATACTTCATGAGCTCATTTGCCGAATGCCTTGTGCAAGTTTTCGGTTGGTAAAGTGGTTTTGGTTGTTAGTGATTCAGTTATATACTAATAAAAACTAATGTTGTGCATTTCAATATTATGGGCTAAACTATTGGCTAAATTATATTCATTTTATGGGACATGAATTAAATCTCCTATTAAAGTTTTAATTAGGCTATTTTGTATTCAAGTCAAGTTTGCCCCTCTTCCGCTCTTCCAGTTGCACCGGACAAGTTTAAGATACCGTACAAATTTGCGGGTAATAATTAAGCCCGCATATTAAGGTGAAGTCCCTACAGTTTGATACAGTTTACGAATGATTTATATAGATCAGTGAGATTAGACGTCATCCTCGTGACTTTCGCGTGGAATTTTCGTAGTTCGGCAAAATTTTTAAAACAAGAACAACAGAACTTGTTTTTGAGTGCTGTTATGAACCAAAACATGATCATTCTTCATTATTTTCTTCACTTTTTGAAATGTTAAGCAGTACGTATGTTTTTAACCAGTTTTTAAAATATATATCTAAATATGTTTCTGAGTATTTATTTTGAAGCAAGTTTGTTTATGATATAAATAAAAAATTCTCGCCAATCAAAATTCAAAATGCTATTTTATGCTGTCTCCAAAAGCACTCTCAAATTGTTGGCAAAACATATATTGTTCCTGCCATTCAACCCTGTTTAATATGTAGTACTTTACCTGTTGAATTCAATGGAAGAGATAGAAGTTGTTTGGTGAATTGCTCAAGTCATAGTTGAATCTTTTGGTGCTTTTTTACGCATATTTACACACATTTTTTCGACAAAAAAGAATATAATGAGCTATTGATCAATTCAATGGATTATAGTGTTTTGTTTTTTTTCGTATTTTGAACATTATCTTGTGTTTTCGTCTCAAAAAAGTAAAAAATATCTGTTTCATAACATATGTGCAAACAACTCGAAAATAAAATTACTAAAAAAGCCAACTAAACAACACGCGTTTTCCACGCATTATAGTTTACACGCATGCGCAAATAGCGATCATGTCGAATCGATATTTTGTCACAACTAGAGTTTAGGACTGTTTTTCTCGCTTTTCCTTCGATGATTTTTTTTTTAATTTTGCACATTTTCTCGGTATAACAAGCAGTAAAACATATCATAATCTCAAAAAATTGTATGAGATGGAATTGTTGTTCTAGTTATTCGTGAATATCTCAGAACCTGCCTTTACAATTCGTCTCAAAATTTATCATGTTATTCCTTCACCAACCAAATTCATCAACCAAAAGTCATCAGAAAAAAAATTTGAAAAATTCACCGAAGGAAAATTAATAAACTATGTAAGAATCATAAAAAATATGACATGTTCATAACGCCATATTGCCATGGAGACGAAATGAACCAACGAAAGTTTTCAGCATTAAAAATGTTTAACATCATGGTAATGTGGTGGCTAAGTTTCAACACCACAACTTTCACGAAAAAGAAATAGTAGACCTTCAAACAATACGTGAACTGAAACATTATAACTTTAGGGAGCCACCTTAAGCTAAAGTCGAAAGACAGTACACATTTGCAAAAAAAAAACATGGTTCACCTCGTATCTTCTTCAAGAAACATTTTATTAGCATTTTATATTTTAATTTTTAAATTTTTCTTAACATAATTGAACAGGGTCGAGCATTTGTTAAAAAATGTTGATTTCGCAACCGTAGTTACGTTTTTTATTTAATTAATTACATGCATCTGAGCTGGTAAGGTAGAAACAGATATGGCGGGATAAGCCATAAATCTCACGCTCTCATGCCAACCAGTAACTTTTGCACATACGTACACCAGGTTTGTAGTAAATATAGACCATATGCATAAATCGCGATCGGAACGTGTATCCTAGGAACAGGAATTTATGCATTGTTATTGGTCACTGTTTGCGACGAGTGACCAATAACAATGCGTAAATTCCCGTTTCCTAGGATACACGGTCTTAATTACAATTTATGCATAAGGTCTATTTTTGCAGTGCGAAGATACGAATTTTATCTTCGGGTGGTGAAAAGAAATGTTCTTTCTGTTTGTTATATGGTCGTAGGACCCAAGTCAGTATTATTAATTCTGGATCGAGAATGCTAAAAACTTTTCAACTAACAAGACGCCTGCTAAGGCGTTCACTCCGCCTGCCAAAACGAAAATGGGCACAAGGCCTGGCAGGGCTGTAACTTGAGAGTTCATTGGGCGTGGGGTATATTCACTTAGTTCTGTTCTGCCCAACTAATTCCTTTTTAAATCAATTATTATTAGCGTACCTTCCAAGGCATTTTACCAGTAAGACCTTGCCAGCACACCTTATGTAATCACTAAGATAACCAAAAATCAATGTCTGAGTGACCTGCCAGGCACTTTGTCCAGAGTCCTAGTAGGATTGCATTTTTTAGAATTTAATTTAAATTAAAGACTTCACAGTACATATGTTAAACAAGATTCTTTTGTCATAATACCACCAACATATGGCTGTTTTATTTTGCAAGTAAAGAAAATTTTACTAAAAGTGTATACAATACATCAATATGTTAACCTGATAGCATCATTTAAATCTATTCTGTTGCACACTGCCTGAAGTCTCCACAATATAATTTTTTGGGAACTTTAGACTAACATATGTATTTCTGGGATTGGAATGTAAAATGTCTCTTACCTTTTATAATTATATGAGATCCCACAAGCAAATAAATCATTTTGCACGAAATATTAGCACCTCAACATAGGTAGAAATAGAAAACCATGCAAGGAAAGAAATCACAGCGTGTTTAGAATTAAGAACACATTTCCTAGGCTCACTCCTTAATCATGGAATGATGGAGTCTATCAAAATTTGCCGTTTTAAAACATTTCTGGAGCAATGTTTTGATAAAAAACCTTCCTGTCCCTTTTTGTTAACTATTACATGTTAAAAATTGTGTTTTGTATACAGATATTTCAGTAGAATTTGCGTTTTCTTGGCTAGAAATTTCTAAATTTCCTTAAAAGTAGGAACACAACAGAAAATGACGGAAACACGCTCTCAAAACTTCACCGCGATACATCGCTCCTCGGTAAAGTTTTGCGGTGGAATTTGTCGTTTTAAAACATTTTGCATGAGAATCTTTGCACGTAAAACCTTCTTGTGGTTTAGATGTTCTAGCATGCATGTTAAAATGCGTGTTTTGTTGACATATTCCGCTAGAAATTGAGTTTAAACGCCGTGTTTAGGTCGGCTCACGCGGCTTGTGCCAGCCGAGCGGTATCATCCATGAGCGCTGCGCCAACTTGCGACACCGAAAAATATAAAAATAAAAAAAATCTTAAAAAACCCCAGGAACGGAGCGAATTTAAAACTCCGTAAATATATGTCATATTATTCCGATCTCAAAGAGTACCTGGATATATGATTTTGGTAATTTAATTACTTGAAGTCCTTCCAATTTTTCGACACATGCAGGTAGTTTTTTCTTTGAACAAAGGTTAAAATTGGTTCGCTGCTCTTATGAACAACGCTATGCCAAAAACATTATTGGTTATCGGATTGATATCTTCACGTGATCGATATTTCCTCGTTAATGCATGGCTATAAACTGGCTTCTACGAAGAACGTAGCTTCTATTAGCTTCTATATATACAACTCATTTATTTATAGTTTTCAAATACAAATTAAACTATATTTCCTATTTAGCCAAACAAATTTTCGACTGATGACTATCACAAATATTTTTTCCACGAATATGTTCTCATTGCCTTCCACAATACAGTAAATAAAATGTCTTGCGATAGTTCGGCAAACGTAGAAAATAAATCAATGGATTGACCGAAAAGTTAATGTACAGCATACAGAAATATATGTATGCAACAATTTCAGCTGTGTATGTAGTTTTTAATATTGAGGATGGTACAATGCAGATGGCAGCCACGCATGCGATAAGAATGATTGTTTTAAGAAACTTTTTTTCCTTGAGTATTCGTATGCGTTGGGCACGACTTTCAATTGAACTTTGTAAAGCTTGCATATTTCGTGACTGTTTCTTCAGTTTGAAATAGGTAAAAGCGTACAAAACGGCTGAAAGTATACCTACTATCGCAGCAATGGAATGTATTGCAACCAAATCATATGAACGTTCTCCAAAAATCAATTGCTTCGTGGGAATTATAATGCTTGCAAGCCAAATACAAGCTGGCCATATTGTTAATACGTTTCCATTTATGAAATAAGAATGTTTGATTGGGTATGCCACGAGTAGAAACCGGTCAATAGAAATTGAAATAATCGTTACTATAGAAGCATAAATCGTGGTAGTGAGGATGAATCTTAAGGTTTTATAAATAACGTAAACTTTCACGTTTAAGTACACCGGGGTAACCAAGCATGTTATGAAGTCGGCTACCGCTAAATTCATCACCAGAAATGTTCCAGAATGTTTGAAGCATTTCAAAGGATCTTTGAAAAATGCATATAGAAGTAACGAATGTGAAACTGCACCAAAGAAACAGATAACAAATGGCGATAAACTTGCGAAATCCAGTTTCCAGCTTGGACTAGCATTATCATTGGTCAAATTTCCTCCATTCATACTTTGAATTCACTTGCCGACAGCCTTTTCCAAAACGATGCTATAGCTATATGTGTCATTGTTTAATAAATGACGATCCAATTACGAATACAAACCTATCTTAGCTTATGCTTATGGAACATTATTGGCTCTTAATTAGGCTATTATCCGCAGGACACACACTTAGGGCTAATAATTCTTCATACAACGTTTTATTAATTGTTTTAAAGTCAAGTTTGTTGTTCTCTCTCCCCAATGGTGTTTGCTTAAGATTTTACTTGAGATTTTTGCTTGGTTCACCGGCGTAACACCCAAAAATTGTAAGGTATTCAGGTTGAATCACAAACTTCGCTCGCTTTGTGTTTTTATGAAGAAAAGTTTATTATTTTATATTTTAATATTAGACTCTGTTTAATTAACGTAATTTAACATGACAAGTATTTTTAAAAACCAATTTAGAAGCTGCAGAGTTAATAATTCTATTTACCTAATTATCTAATGAGTATTGAGTTTAGAAGTAGTTGGAATATGAATATTTACGAGTGAATAAAATGTCTTGCGATAGTTTGGCAAGCGTAGAATATAAATTAATGAGTTACTGAAAAGTTCATGTACAGCATACAAAAAGAAATATATCTATGAAACTTAATGTTATCAGAGAAATATTCCTTGATACTGCAGCAGGTATAATGAAAATGACAGCAATACATGCTATAATAACGATTGTTTTTAGGAATTGCTTTTCCTTGAGGATTCGTATCTTTTTAGCACGACTTTCAATAGAACCTTGTAATGCTTGCATTTTTCGAGACTGTTTCTTCAGCTTGAAATACGTTAAGGCGTACATGACGGCTGAAGGTATAACTGTTATCGCAATAAAGCAACTTATTGACATCCAATCATATGATTGATTTCCAAAAATTACTTCCTTCGCAGGAATTGTAATACCTAGAAGCCAAATACATGCTGGCCAGATTATTAGTACTTTTCCGTTTATCAAACAGGAATGTTTGATTGCGTATGCGATGAGTAAAAAACGATCAATAGAAATTGAAGTTATTGTTAGGATGGGAGCAGCTGTCAGGGCGAAGGCGATGAATCTCATGGTCTTATAACCAATACTAATTAATTACCTCGTAGTTCACACTTGCATACACAAGGCCGATGAAACACATTAAGATATCGGACACCGTTAGGTTTATTACCGAAAATGTACCAGAATATTTGAAAAGTTTTAAAGGATTTTTGTAAAAGGCATATAACAGTAACGAATTTGAGACTACAGCAAGAAAACAGATAACAAATTGCGGTAATTTTACATAATCCAGTTTCCAGCTTGGACCAAAGATCGTTGAATTTTTTCTTTCATACCTGCGTGTATATACTCACACGCTTGGCTTTTGTAAAACACGATAGCTATATCTGACAACTTTGTCTCGTTTGAATTACCTACCTTACGCCGTATTCCCAAAATTATGATTATGAGATATTATTAAAACTCAATAAAATTTAGTGAACTAAATTTCAATATTTTAAATTTTGCTGAATAATTAACAATTAGTACTGGTCGAAGTGAATATAGGCTTTTATTATATGGCAAGAGAATGTTTTTGCCGAATGGCGCAATCTGATTGGTCGATTTAAGGTCCGAATTTTGCCGTAATCTGCCTCGCAGGGCATTACGAAATTTTTAATGCCCTATAAAAAAAACAAGAATAAAACAGTAAAAACAGTAGACTAGTATTTTTTAGAAAGCATGTAAATTGCTGTAAGAAAGAGCAGGGGATAAGGTAAGGCAATTTAAGTGTAAGTTTGCAAAATGAAAAAGTCGAAGCAAGCGAAATTTTTGAAGCAATTGAAAATGCATTATAATAAACAACTTATTAACCTCGACCGCTCGGTCTTTACGGTAAAATATTAAACCTCGGTCTTGCCGTATTGAACTCGCTATCCCTCGGTCAATACAGCAAGACCTCGGTTTTAATATTTTACCGTAAAGACCTCGCTCTCGGTTAATAAGTAGTTGATAATCACCAACCCAAGGCGACTAATTGTTTTAGTATAAATTTCGGGTATTTACAAATAATAATCAATTAAACTTTACAAGAATTCACTTCAAATTTATTACACTGTAAAAAGGGCGGGAGCTATTGTCACTGGTCAGTGACTGTCACTTTAGAGACAGTCAATCTTGAACAAGTCAGAATCCAGGAAAATCAACAGTCACCTGGATGTTTATACTAACACAAATTACCTGAGCGCTTGATAAACAGTTCTTACGATGGTTAAGACTGGTTTCCATGCGTATAAATGCGTCGTCACAGTTCCGTAAACATCGCAGATTGGCAGGGATAGACTCTGAAGATTGGAAGTCCGACATCTAGAGGCCGATCAGCTTACCATATCGAGGTGCAATTCCATTTTGGTTTTAGCTAAGGCTGTAGCAAGTATATTTCTGCATGTTGGCTGCGTTGACGTTTCTTGTGGGCTCTTGCCAACGTACTAGTTTTCATTTATAAAACTCTTATGCTCTCAAAAAATATGATATTCCGAGTTCAATTTGAGAACAAACAACTTACATATTCAGAAAGCCGCTCTTGAAAAAACTACATATGATATTATAATGGTCACCTCTGAGCATTGTTACGTATGAAAACATGCTTTAAAAAGCTCATAACTCACTAAGAAGTGAAAAGATCGAGGAGCGCAATTAATTTTAATATGTAGTTGTTTATGAACTATCTGATGATCTAAGTTGTTTTTTTTCTAAAATTAAACTTTAAATATCGACTTTTTGGACAATGTATTTCTGTATAGCAATGATGACGAAAAAGGTGTTGGCAAGAGTCCACATAAAATATATTAATCGATAGGATATTTTAGCCAAGTTACGAAATAATTTGTATATATCTTGATTAAATGACATATGTGATTAAAACATTCAAACCAAATAAAAAAAAGCTAACACGCCTATGTAATGTGTGTGCCTATTAGATGCGCAGAACTGCAGAAGCGAACAAAGGACTCAATTAATACATATCAATTAGTTTGGGCGAGAAAACTTAAATTTAATATCACCACATTTATTTTGAATTATGTAATTATACACGCAGATATTATTAAATTGCAATAAATATAGATCAGACATACTAAAGTTTTTGATAAATTTGAAATATTATTTTGCTCTTGTATGACACTTTCACATTTTCCATAATTATACTTATTAAATACTGAACATTCAGAGATGTTGCTTTTAATTTGATGGATAGAGCAAAACAGACTTTAAATTAAGGGGGAAATCAGCTGAAAAGTCCTTACAAAAATCCATCTGTATACAGACACGCGACAACCTGGCTGATATATATAACCAAAGTTGTTGGCAAGCAGGACTTTCACAATGCAAGGATTTTTCCTTATGCCCCATACACAAGCAAATTCTATGTGACAATTTTTATGTGACGAGTTTCATTTGCCCGTGTGGGATTTCATGTGGCAAATACATTTCTTGTTTTCATGCAGCCATGAAAAATAGCAGTTACCAATATTTTCCCGTGTACATCACTCATCACATATCTGTGGCATGTAGTCGATTTAGGGCATCTTCGCCTTCTTTCGTCCGTTATCACGCTGTTAAAGGCAAGTTTTAGCGTAAAGCAGAAATGTTATATTTGTTGCATCATCTACATGAACATTTGCATTGGTTATAGAAATTTATAAAACAAAAATTGTCCCGTGCAAACAGAGTTTTGAGGAAGGAGGGGTCAATCTCAACAGCATATATTTTGCAATTTTAATTTTGTCCAGTCCCTCAACCCCTTTTGAGGGTAGCACTATAGGCAAATTATTTGCTAAAGCCTAGTGCATAATCTCCTGGTATAGACTAGATTTAATTTCTTCGGCTATCAAAAGTGAAGCTTAATTATACAAAGTGAGATGCCACGAGGTTAGTGATGGAAATTCTGTTGCCATGTACTGTAATGATATGACAATATTGTTGTAACCTTGTTTTGTCTTGTAGTAATGTAAATTTTAATGCTCGAAATTTTACGAAAAATGTATTTCCTCCGATTAAACTATTTTATATTGTCTTCATCGACTTTATGGCTCTTCTGAAAATGTTACCGAAGCTTATGAAACTAATGTAAGTTTTCTCGTTCAATTGGTTACGATATCTGTCGTGTTTTAACAACAAAATCTTATAACTATCGTGAATGTTTTCATGATTTATGTATGTGGGCCGTGAGGTCAAATTGGTAGTTCAATGCCTTGCGAAGATTTTTGTGCATTGGTTTTTAATGAGAGGACTAAATTTAAGAAACAGTGGTTTGATTTGATGCCTTATTATGTGGTGTCTTTTCTTTTCGGCAATATGAATGTCTTTTAATCTCCTTAATCTCTTTATGTTAAACCAAAAATTCCAAACGACAAAATACTACGGCTGTTAAACACACATTTCTCGCAGTTCTGGTTGTTGTCCACGAATTGTGCCGGATTCCACGCGTGATTTCAAAAATTTTATGATGTATGAAATTTGACTTCAAATTTCGCCCGTTTCCTTCGGTGAATTTTTTTAAAATTTTGCTCGTCAATTGACATCGCTCAGACGCTTGTAATGTCACATTTTTGTAAATTTTAATCAAGAGATTTTTTTTAATATTGATTTTCAACATTTTGAAGAATAAAGAAAATTAAAAATGTATCGATTAATTTTTTTTTAAAATGTGCAACGATTACGCCAATACCATGCAGCTTGTTTAATTAGAAAATACTTCACCGAAGGAAATCCCAAAAATTGTGGGAAGAAGACGAAAAGTAAGCCATGTTCTAATCCATTTGTTGCCATGGCAGCAACCTTCTAGCACACAATAACCACCATAAAATCTTTAGTAAGACTTCAATAACACTTGTACTGAATTTAATATTTTTATCATGAAAGATGTGGAAATGCGAGGGTCTTAAAAGCTACAATGCACTTTTGAACAAAAGCGGTAGGGAGCCACATTAAGTCTGATAAATGCCATGGTTGGTACGAGTTGTTAACAGTTTGTTCTAAACTTGTTACAGCAAATGTGTCGGAACAAGCACACTTTTTAACAGGTTTTGAACTGCTTTCTAACTTGTTTGCAAACTTGTAACTTAACGTTTTAACGTTCTAAGCGTCTGCATGCGCGGCGCTTTAGCTAAATATCTACAGTACAAATACTATTAGATAAACTTTCTAATTCGGAAAATCAATCAACTTAGCTAAAAAGGGCATCCTAAATTTCATACAATTGTCAAGTTTGGTTGTAAAATATTGTAAATTGTGAAAAATATAGGCCTGTAAAATTTGCGAATTTTCTGTACTTATGTGGTAACGCTTTTCACCGTGTAATATAAAAGTATATAAAATTTGCAAAATTTACATTGCAATATTTTCGACATTTTACAATATTTTACAACCAAACTTCACAATTTCACTAAATTTAGGAAGCTCTTTCTAACCATGTCAAAATTTATTTACGAATTTAAAAGTTTGTTTAATTGGGGAATGATCCATTGTAAAGGCTCGAAACATGCATATAATTTTCAAATAATTCTGAATGAGGCAATTAAAAATAAGTTTTATTGGCACGTTGATCGACCAGACAGCTTTGTATTGAAATAGTTACGTTACGTCTGTATACTACACCCCATACCCCTACGCAACAGGGTATACACACCCGGACCTTGAAGTTTCTTTTGTGCCCACGACGCATCAAGACCCTATTTAGGCGAAAAACCCACTCACCCTTTGTGCGATCATAGTTTACAGTTTACGCTTTTGGAAGAACAATCGTTAATGAATTAGCTTTATATACGTTTCGCGCTCTTCCAAAAAAGTCGCGATTGCCTCACATCTATATGTAGTTGGTGCGATCTGTCCTCTGATTAATCTTCTTATGACAACTAAAAATACATTTTATAACTCTTTTCAGATTTAAAAACATTAAAACTTGAAAACATGCTTCATATACAGACAACGTTAAGACAACGTTAGCATGCATGTTGTCTCCATTTCTGTAAGTCCTTCTACAGTAATTGGTTTGCATCTCGTGTTTGTGTGAGGTAAATACATGTAGGTCTTGTAACGTTGCTCGCTTGTGCTAGGAGTATAAACATCGAATAATTGCATGCATTCAAAACTATTTCTATATATGTAGTAACTGATCGACAATCAGAAGTCTGTGATAGTTTCATCACATGATCAAGTCTGTAGCTACAATCCTGGACAAAACATTCACGACACTTTTCCTAATATCGTCATTTTCTTAGCTCATTGTTATTACATAGAAAAAACCTTCTCCATTCCACCACCGATCAATGTTGTTTTGTTGTTTTCATTTCTTACAGATTCAACATTGTTTTGGGGGCGAGGGGGTAAATTGAGGGGCCTATTTTGATTTGTTTTTTCATTAGGTACGAATGCACATGTCGAGCAAACAATTAGAGTGTAGTCAATAGTTTTGTCCAGGATTTTACGTCTTCATCGTCTTCCACAATAGAGTAAAACAAATGTCTTGCGATAGTTCGGTAAACGAAGAATGTAAATTAATGGATTGACTGCAAAGTTTATGTACAGCATACAATCAGATAATATGTTCGCGAGAATCGGTATTCGACGCCTGGGTAATACAGTTCTTAGTCTTAACGATGAGAATGGTACAATGCAGATGACAGCAATACATGCTATGATAACGATTGTTCTCAGAATTTGCTTTTCCTTCAGAACGCGTATCCGTTGAGCACAACTTTCATTTGAACTTTGTAAAGCTTGTATATTTCGTGACTGTTTCTTCAGCTGCTTGGAATACGTCAAGGCGTACATAACGGCTGAAAATACACCTATTATCGCGGTGGTGGAATTTACTACAGCTAAATCATATGAATATTGTCCAAAAATCACTCTCTTCATCGGAAATACAATGCCAATAAGCCAAATACAAGCTGGCCAGATTACTAGTGGTCTTCCCTTTATCAAGTAAGAATGTTTGATTGGATAAGCGACTCGTAAAAAACGATCGATGGAAATTGAACATAATGTTAAAATGGAAACAAATTTCGCTGCAAAGACGATCGGTTTCAAGATGTCGTGCCAAAAAATTTCCATATATAGAAAACGCTAACTAAGCACATTAAGGAATCGGCGATCGCTAAATTTATCACAAGAAATGTCCCCGAGCGTTTGAAACATTTTAAAGGATCTTTGTAAAAGGCATATAGCAGTAACGAATGGGAAACTACGCCAAGAAAGCATAAAAATAATAGAGGTATGTCTTTGAATTCCAGTTGCCAGCTTTGACCAACAAATGTTGAATGTACTCCTTGCATGTCTTAGTGCCAAGTTTGCCAAGGTGATGACTTAATGCTTACGTATCAGTAAGTTTTAGAAAATGAAAGATGAAACGCTAGCTGTTATATGTATTATTAAAAGTAAACATTTTTTAGCAACACTGTATACATATAATTATATCGATATGCGGAGATTCAAACTATATGAATGATTTATGAGACATATTATAAAAAACTTTAATTTTAACTTTCAATGCATGATTCCAATTTTAATCCTCATAAAGCTTTTAGATTTTCTGTAGCCTATATTACTAATAAACTAAAAAATTCTCTCATTAAACCTTGCATGCGCGCCTTTGACAAATATGGCTTACTATAAAATCTCAGTTAAATACTGCATGCAAACTGCTAAATTTAAATGTATTACCAGAAATGTCCCACAACTAAAACATATTAAGAGACGTTTAAGAAATGCATATATAGAAAGAAGGAATGTATATATGACTGAGAGCTTCTACGAAAGCTTTTAGACAGAAAACTTTTATACGGTAAACGTCAAATAGATGCGATTTCGAAATGGCAACATAGACAAACAAGAGTTGAATTTCCACCCGCCATGCTTTATTTGAGAGCTTCGCTTTTGGAAAACAAAGCTATAGCTTTGCGGATACGATGCTATAGCACAGAGTGCAAAAAAGCTACAGGCGTGCAGGTATTGCCCGTGAGGAAGGTTTAATGTCGACACACTATATACATTATGTATCCACTAAGTACATAACAAAAAAATTAATAGATGATTGATCAATTCCAGAAATCATGTCTTCTTTTTAAAAAAATAGTGATTCTCAAGATTCATTCTGATCTACAGTTTGGAAAGCCCGGCCAACTTTACAACATTTTGAGGAAAGTTTGCAAAATTTTACCCGGAGGAAGTTTGAACGCTTTTTGCCATTCTGCCGTAATAATTAACACTATACATGTCGGGGCGCTCACCGTTTGAGTCTCGGGTTTGACTCTAAAGGGTCTGATCAATGTGACTCGAACCTAGTCCTCGTGTAAAATTTGGAAAAGAGTATAAGCAGACGCTCTGCCGAAAGTTTTCAGTTTTCTCCGGGTACTCTGGTTTCATTCCTGCTATAGGAAAGATTGAACAATACATGTTCACAATAACTGTCATATTCTGTTGTGAAAGTTTTAGGTCGACTGTTACAAAGCTCGTTATATCTCACTCCAATTATAAATAGATATTTCAGATATTTCATTATTATTTCAAAATCGTTATTATACACTCATTGTCACGCGTTGACGTTGGTTATTCAACACATTAATTGTCTTCTTGGTGATCCGAAATGTTTAATGTTTACATTAGAAGACAGTTAAACAAATAAAATGAATTTCATCAAAGATGAAAATTCAAATCAGAAGGTCAAACTAGGCTTCATTTGTAAAATAGAAATCAATTTTCCATCACATCATTTTAAACAGCTAATCATAGGGTCTTGAAAAAGTGCATGAAACGTATTTTAGTATGGAAGAAAGGAATTCTACTATTACAAGTACCATAATGGATTGCCACTATTATTTTCCGCATATTGTTGCCTGTTTCTTAGCGTAATTTTAAATTTCTTACTTTTATATGCCATTGTAAAGGATCCCTTGAATTGCTTCAAAACGTCTTGGACATTTATGATGATAAATTTAAAATGTGCATGAAAGTTACAGTGTGGTTTAAAATCGTGGGATTCATCACCTTTACCGGACTACCTGTTTCTATTTCAACACCAAGTTCAATTTCGATTAACCTATTTTTTCTTGTCACTTACCCAATAACATATTCTTATGTATGTAATGAAAGAAAAAGTACTGACAATCTGGCTAACTCGGTTTTTGGTATTACATTTCCCAGTAAACGAATGATTTTTGGAAAACGTTTAAATAACATCATTATACTAAATTGCGTTTGCGGGATAATAGTTATATTTACAGCTTTCATGTACGCTTTGACGTATTTTAAACTGAAGAATAAATCACTTCTAAAGTTCAGTTGAATGTCGTGCTCAAGAGATATGTGTTCTCTACGAACAGCAGTTTCTGAGAACAATCGTTATCATAGCAAGTCTTGCTGTCATTTGCATTGTACGACAAGCAACTTTTCCCTTTTTCAACCAATAATTCATGACACTATGATTATGGACATTATAATTACTTGCATGATTACCGTTCCGCGTTTACCGGACTATCGCAAAACATTAATTATTCACTGTATTGTAGAAGAACATAAAGACCTACAGTCCTGGACAAAAATAACAGCACACCCCAAATATGAAGACATAGTCATAGACTCTGTATTTCCCCAGGTTTTAAAGATATTGACTCCACCCTCCCCCCATTCAATGTGTGGGTGGAAGGGAGGTCTTAACATCATGCTTTGAAAACAGCGAAGGTGTATATATGTGCGTTGCTTTAAATACAAGCTAATGAATGTGTGATTTTTCCCTACGTGTGCCAAGGATTTTTGTCTAGGATTGTGTGAATAATGGTTTTCAATATTATAATTAAAATTGCAAGTCAAAAAGTTCTGCGGTGTTTGTAAACGTCTTTCAGTATATTATACAACCTTGTGAGTTTAAACCATGAGCCAGAATCGAGTGCACTTAACACGCGCTAATGCGATAAAACTAAAAAGTTGAATTACTAATGCGTGCGCAGTTATTTAAATTTGAAGTCTTTGACAAGCCATTTTCAAACGGTTTAGGTTGATTTTCAACACACTTACACAGTTACACAAACAGTATGGACATGCTGGGTACGCGAAAGCAGAGAATTGTCTATTTGTTAACTTATAGCAGAGTGGATCTCACTAAAATGCCTTCTAAAACAGGGACCGCGGAGGAGGGGGGTGGGGCGGGGGCCTTAGCCCTCCCAATATTTTTCCTGTGATTGATTGAATGGCGGTTGATTATAACCAGTGCTATTTGACGTTTTTCCAATAAGTAGCATTACAGCTCAGGTCAAGAGCACCTCATTAACATTTTGGCTGTGATTTTGGGAAAACTCACTCTGACATCCAGCAAAAGAATACAAAAGGATGAGCATCGAAATAACATACATATATTTTTTCCAATATCTACTAATAAAAAACAAAAAAACCCAACAATAAACATGAACACATCGCAACCGCAAGACAGTTTAAGAAAGAAACTTAAAAAGTTAAAAAAAAACCGGAAAAAGTTGAAAAAGAACGAAGCAAGAATGGGGACTCGACTCGGCCCCCCCAATCCAAAAATTGCTCCGCGGTCCCTGTAAAAAGCGCTTTACAGAGGCCGTACGAAATGGCTGGGAAAAGTTTGGCATAGAGTAAGTCATTGGGTAGTGGCAGTTGAAAAATATAAAATCCTGGCAGCCCTGAAATCCTTGAATCAACTGATATTCACTTTCACATGGCCATTCAATTAAAGAAGCAGGGACGATGGCTAAGTGTGCGCAATTTCTTTGATGAAGTTTACGGCACCCAAGTAAATTTCAGTGCCAACCATAATACGTACTACAGTGCATGCAAGTACGTAACAAAGGAAGATGCCGAGCCGTTGTTGTGGTCTGAGCATTCAGACATCTCAAACGAGTCAAAAAAAGGAAGAAAGGAAGTCGAGAGGCTTACGCGTGTATTCTAAAATCACACTCACGCTCAATGAGTGGACACTCATTCTTAATGAGTGCAACTCACCAGTCAATGAGTGTCCACTCGCACTCACATAGTATAACGTGACACTCACACTCCAACTATTCAAAGACACCACTCACACTCAAGTGAAGCTCCGCGATTTTGAGTAAAGTGTGAGTGAGAGGTATAATTCCCTTGAGCGGCACTCACTTAGACTGGCCTTGATTCAAACATGGTGGAAAGGTGGTTAAAAGGGTTAGAATTAGTGGACAATGTCGAAAAGAAACAACAGAGACAGGAGGAGACAATATATTTGTGATTATGGGAAATATGACGTGGAGCAGTTTTGATCCAGATACCGCGTAACTAAAGCTGCATTTCGAGAGTTAGTGGATATAATTACCCAGACATATCTGCACACAACGACCGAGGAAAGCCTATTCCTGCAGATATGCAACTTTTGTCGACGCCCAGGTTTTACGCCACGGGTACATTCCAGCTAGCATGCGGAGACTTGTGTGGGATTTCTATGCCTTGTATGGAACAGAATACATCCTAAAACTTTAAAACCAATACGCTAAGATGCCCTTGGGCTGACATAATGGTACGGTATATGAAGGAGTCCATTGACTACTGCACTTTTCATTTTAGCAGACACTATATTGCCAAACAGAATTGTTGAAAGCATAATATTCCTGTTGTATGTTACGCCTATGGTAATTGCATATTTGAAGATTGTGCTCTCAAGTTCAAACTCGAAATGAGGCATAGAGATAAGGCCACAAAAAGAATAACTGTTTTATGAAGGTTCTATTACACCTGACTGGAAATTGAATTGTTCGGATAAAGCTTCTCACGCTTTACTTTTCTGTTGTATGGTTTTATAATCATTTTTTTTATCTTCTGCAAGATCTTTATGCTTTCGCACAGCGACTTTTCCAATTGCAAAAAATATTGTTTACCTTTAGCCATATTGTTCAGCCACGCCGTACGAATGTATCGACAAGTCTACAACAGTTCCACTATCGTTAATTATTCATCAACATCAAACCTAAACTCCAGCAAGTCACACTCGAGGGAGCTCTTTGAATACAAACGTCGCTATTATATTCAAGGGTGAGTGTTCCCTTGTTGAGTGTACACTTACACTCATACTCAACTCTCACTCACACTTCAACCTTACTTGAGCGCATCTCATTCGAGTCACGCTCAAGTGTGAGTTTGAGTGAGCTTTTTGAATACAGGCGATAAGACATTATAACAGTCGCCTCGAATTTTCAAGTGGTTTCCAAGTTACTGATCCTTCGACTGACTACGAAAACATTGCTGAAATTTTGAAAAAAGCCTGCGCATTATTGTGAAAACATGCTTTAAAAAGCTCATAATTCACTAAGAAGTGAAAAGGTCGAGGTGCCCAATTGATATTATGTAGTTGTTTATGAACTATCTGATGGTCTAAGTTTTCTTTTTCGACTTTAAAAATATCGACTTTTTTGACAATGTATAGTTTTGTATAGCAACGATGACTAAAAACGTGTGGGCAAGAGTCCACATAAAATATATTAATCGATGAGATATTTTAGCCAAGTTACGAAATAATTTGTATATATCTCGATCAAATGAGATATGTGATTAAAACATTCAAACCAAAATAAAAAACTAGCACGCCTATGTAATGTGTGTGCATATTAGATGCGCAGAACTGCAGAAGCGAAGAAAGGACTCAATTAATACATATCAATTAGTTTGGGCAAGAAAACTTAAATTTAGTATCACCACATTTATTTTGAATTGTAATTATACACGCAGACATTATTAAATTGCAATAGATATAGATCAGACATATTAAAGTTTTTAATAAATTTGAAATATTATTTTGCTCTTGTATGACACTTTCACATTTTCTATAATTACATGTATACTTATTAAATATTAAACATTCAGAGATGTAAGTTGCTTTTAATTTGATGGATAGAACAAAGCAGGCTCTAACTTAAGGGGGAAATCAGCCGAAAAGTCCTTACAAAAATCCATCTGTACATAGACACGCGACACGCTCAAGTTGTCATTCTTACAAGTTTAGAAGGCATGCTGTTGTGAAGTCACATAAACTTAATTGATGAGACAACCTGGCTGATACACCAGAGTTGTTGGCAAGCAGGACTTTCACAATGCAAGGATTTTTCCTTATTTATCAAACAAAAATTGTCCCGTGCAAACAGAGTTTTGAGGAAGGAGGGGTGAATCTCAATAGCATATATTTTGCAGTTTTAATTTTGTCCAATCCCACAACCCCTTTTTAGGGTAGCACTATATGCAAATTATTTGCTAAAGCCTAGTGCATAATCTCCTGGTATAGACTAGATTTAATTTCTTCGGCCATCAAAAGTGAAGCTTAATTATAGAAAGTGAGATGCCACGAGATTAGTGATGGAAATTCTGTTTCCATGCACTATAATGATATGGCAATATTGTTGTAACCTTGTTTTGTCTATTTGATATTTTTGCTGTTATGATTATGTCAGGCTAGAGCAACTTTGTAACATTTTAAGTCTGATACATTTAAGGTATCAGTAAGATAACATTTAAAGGCTTCTGCTAGCTAGGAGTATAAACATCGAATAATTGCATGCATTCAAAACTATTTCTATATATGCAGTCACCGATCGACAATCAGAAGTCTGTGATAGTTTCATCACGCAAGTCTATAGCTAGATAAAATTTCCAAGTAATAATTTTGTTCTTTACGTTTGCTTAAGTAAAATGTTCTGACAATTATTCTGCTTTTAATTAAGCAAAATTTTCATGCAATACTTTTAACTCCTACTTAGGTTAAAATTCAGATGTTACACTTTTCACTTTTACTTATTAAGTAAAAAAAATGAGTACTTTCCTGAACACTGAGTGATACTAGGTCTTCATCGCCTTCCACAATAGAGTAAAACAAATGTCTTGCGATAGTTCGGTAAACGAAGAATGTAAATTAATGGATTGACTGCAAAGTTTATGTACAGCATACAGTTAGATATGTCCGCGAGAATCGGTATACGACGCCTGGGTAATACAGTTCTTGATGATGAGAATGGTACAATGCAAATGACTGCAATGCATGCTATGATAACGATTGTTCTCAGAATTTGCTTTTCCTTCAAAACGCGTATCCGTTGAGCACAACTTTCATTTGAACTTTGTAAAGCTTGTATATTTCTTGACTGTTTCTTCAGCTTGGAATACGTTAAGGCGTACATAACGGCTGAAAATACACCTATTATCGCCGTGGTGGAATTTACCACAGCCAAATCATATGAATATTGTCCAAAAATCACTAGCTTCATCGGAAATACAATGCCAATAAGCCAAATACAAGCTGGCCAGATTACTAGTGGTCTTCCCTGTATCAAGTAAGAATGTTTGATTGGGTAAACGACTAGTAAAAAGCGATCGATGGAAATTGAACTTAATGTTAAAATAGAAACGAATTTCGCTGCAAAGACGATCGGTTTTAAGATGTCGTGCCAAAAAATTTCTTTCACACATATATAGAAAACGCTAACTAGGCACATTAAGGAATCGGCGATCGCTAAATTTATCACAAGAAATGTCCCCGAGCGTTTGAAACATTTTAAAGGATCTTTATAAAAGGCATATAGCAGTAACGAATGTGAAACTACGCCAAGGAAGCATAAAAATAATAGAGGTATGTCTTTGAATTCCAGTTGCCAGCTTTGACCAACAAATGCTGAATTTCCTCTTTGCATGTCTAAAGGTGATGACTTAATGCTTACGTATCAGTAAGTTTTAGAAAATGAAACATGAAATGCTAGCTGTATATATGTATTATTAAAAGTAAACATTTTTTAGCAAAACTGTATATACATACATATATCGATATGCGGAAATTTAAACTATATGAATGATTTATGAGACATATTATTAAAACTTTAATTTTAACTTTCAATGCATTATTTCAATTTTAATCCTCATAAAGCTTTTAGATTTTCTGTATATTGCTAATAAACTAAAAAATTCTCTCATTAAACCTTGCATGCGTGCCTTCGACAAATATGGCTTACTATAAAATCTCAGTTAAATACTGCATGCAAACTGCTTAATTTAAATGTAGCTATTACCAGAAATGTCCCAGAATTAAAACATATTAAGAGACGTTTACGAAATGCATATATAGAAAGAAGGAATGCATATATGACTGTGAGCTTCTACGAAAGCTTCTAGACAGAAAACTTTCATACGGTAAACGTCATTTCGAAATGGCAACATGGACCAACAAGAGTTAAATTTCCACCCGCCATGCTTTATTTGAGAGCTTCGCTTTTGGAAAACAAAGCTATAGCTTTGCGGATACGATGCTATAGCACAGAGTGCAAAAAAGCTACAGGCGTGCAGGTATTGCCCGTGAGAAAAGTTTGCGAAATGGCGAGTCGGTGAGGAAGGTTTAATGTCGCCACACTATATACATTATGTATCCACTAAGTACATAACAAAAAAATTAATAGATGATCGATGATCAATTCCAGAAATCATGTCTTCTTTTTGAAAAAATAGTGATTGTCAAGATTCATTCTGATCTTCAGTTGGGAAAGCCCGGCCAACTTTACAACATTTTGAGGAAAGTTTGCAAAATTTTACCCGGAGGAAGTTTGAACGCTTTTTGCCATTCTGCCGTAATAATTAACACTATACATGTCGGGGCGCTCACCGTTTGAGTCTCGGGTTTGACTCTAAAGGGTCTGATCAATGTGACTCGAACCCAGTCCTCGTGTAAAATTTGAAAAAGATTATAAGCAAACGCTCTGCCGAAAGTTTTCAGTTTTCTCCGGGTCCTGGTTTCATTCCTGCTACGAAAGATTGAACAATACATGTTCACAATAACTGTCATATTCTGTTGTGAAAGTTTTAGGTCGACTGTTACAAAACTCGTTATATCTCACTCCAATTATTTAACAATTATTCGCCGAAGGCGAGGTGACTATCGGGGAATATTCACCGAGACGAAGTGGAGGTGAATATTTCCCGAAAATCACCGAGCCTGAGGCGAATAATTGTTTTAGTATTTTTACACAAGTTATTTTACTTTTGTTTATTTCTTTGTTTGTAATTTGTACAAAACGGCGGCTAGTCGCCATTTTTTAAACTTGTTTTTACTGTTATATTCACCTGTAGGTGAATATAAAGGAATGTCACGTCATATTAGACCAACGACAACGTCGGATTTCTTATGTTCACTTGTGTAAAAATACTAAAAATAAATGTTTCAGATATTTCATTATTATTTCAAAATCGTTATTGCACTCACTATCACACGTTGACGTTTAATAACTTTGTTGGTTATTCAACACATTAATTGTCTTCTTGGTGACATTGAAATGTTTAATGTTTACATTAAAAGACAGTTAAACAAATAGAATGATGTTCATCACAGATGAAAATTCAAATCAGAAAGTCAAACTAGGTTTCAGTTGTAAAACAGAAATCAATTTTCCATCACATCATTTTAAACAGCTATAGTCATAGGGTCTTGCAAAAGTGCACGAAACGTATTTTAGTATGGAAGAAAGGAATTCTACTATTACAAGTACCATAATGGATTGCCACTGATTATTTTTCGCATATTGTTGCCTATTTCTGAGCGTAATTTTAAATTTTTTACTTTTATATGCCATTGTAAAGAATCCCTTGAATTGCTTCAAAATGTCTGGGACATTTATGGTGATAAATTTAAAATGTGCATGAAAGTTACTGTGTGGTTTAAAATCGTGGGATTCATCACCTTTACCGGACTACCTGTTTCTATTTCAGCACCAACCGGTTTTTTCTTGTCGCTTACCCAATAACACATTCTTATGTATGTAATGAAAGAAAAAGTACTGACAATCTGGCCATCTCCGTTGTTGGTATTACATTTCCCAGGAAACGAATGATTTTTGGAAAACATTTAAATAACATCATTGGACTAAATCACGTTTGTGGGATAATAGTTATATTTACAGCTTTCATGTACGCTTCGATGTATTTTAAACTGAAGAATAAATCACGTAGCCTTCTAAAGTTCACTTGAATGTCGTGCTCAAGAGATATGTGTTCTCTACGAACATCAGTTTCTGAGAACAATCGTTATCATAGCAAGTCTTGCTGTCATTTGCATTGTACCACAAGCAACATTTCCCTTTTTCAACCAATAATTCATGACACTATGATTATGGACATTATAATTACTTGCATGATTACCGTTCCACGTTTACCGAACTATCGCAAAACATTAATTATTCACTGTATTGTAGAAGAAGATGAAGATCTAAAATCCTGGACAAAAATAACAGCACACCTCAAATATGAAGACATAGTCATAGGCTCTGTATTCCCCCAGGTTTTAAAGATATTGACTTCACCCTCCCCCCATTCAATGTGTGGGTGGAAGGGAGGTCTAAACATTACGCTTTGAAAACAGCGAAGGTGTATATGTGCGTTGCTTTAAATACAAGCTAATGAATGTGTGATTTCTCCCTACGTGTGCCAAGGATTTTTGTCTAGGATTGTCTGAATAATGGTTTTCAATATTATAATTAATAAAATTGCAAGTCAAAAAGTTCTGCGGTTGTTTGTAAACGTCTTTCAGTAGCTATATTATACAACCTTGTGAGTTTAAACCATGAGCCAGAATGTTAGATGCGCGCAACCTGATACATTAAAACAGTTATGATGATATGACTAATCGAGTGCACTTAACACGCGCTAATGCGATAACACTACAAAGTTGAATTACTAATACGTGCGCAGTTATTTAAATTTGAAGTCTTTGACTGTTTGACAAGTCATTTTCAAACGGTTTAAGTTGATTTTCAACACACTTACACAGTTACACAAACAGTATGGACATGCTAGGTACGCGAAAGTAGAGAATTGTCTATTTGTTAACTATTCTTATAGCAGAGTGGATATCAGTAAAATGCCTTCTAAAACAGGGACCGCGGAGGAGTTAATTATAACCAGTGCTATTTGACGTTTTTCCAATAAGTAGCGTTACAGTTCAGGTCAAGAGCACCTCATTAACATTTTGGCTGTGATTTTAGGAAAACGCACTCTGACATCCAGCAAAAGAATACAAAAGGATTGGCGTCAAAATAAAATACATATATTTTTTCCAATATCTACTAATAAAGAACGAAAAAAAAAACCCGCAATAAACCTGAACACATCGCAACCGCAAGACAGTTTAAGCAAAAAGCCTAAAAAGTTAAAAAAAACGGGAAAAAGTTGAAAAAGAACGAAGCAAGGGGACTCGACTCGGCCCCTCAATCCAAAAATATGCTCCGAGGTCCCTGTAAAAAGTGCTTTGCATGCAGAGGCCGTACGAAATGGCTGGGAAAAGTTTGGCATAGAGCTGCCTCGTCCCCAGTCGCTTTTTATTTTAGTACTTTTTAAAGTACTTTTAAGTTTAACACACTTATGTATATAGCTCAAAGTAGTTGAATACAGTAATGTATTTTATCTTCGCCAGCGCTGATCTCTATATCTACGGTATGCGCATCAAATAACATATTGGCCTTATTATTAAGAGCCTGCGGAGGAGGCAGGGCATAGAGTAAGTCATTGGGTAGTGACAGTTGAAAAACATAAAATCCTGGCAGCCCTGAAATCCTTGAATTAACTGATGTTCACTTTCACATGGCCATTAAATTAAAGAAGCAGGGACGATGGCTAAGTGTGCACAATTTCTTGGATGAAGTTTACGGCATCCAAGTAAATTTCAGTGCCAACCATAATACGTACTACAGTGCATGCAAGTACGTAACAAAGGAAGATGCCGAGCCGTTGTTGTCGTCTGAGCATTCAGACATCTCAAACCAGTCAAAAAAAGGAAGAAAGGAAGTCGAGAGGTTTATGCCTGTATTCTAAAATCACACTCACGCTCAATGAGTGGACACTCATTCTTAATGAGTGCAACTCACCAGTCAATGAGTGTCCACTCACACTCACATAGTATAATGTGACACTCGAGCTCACACTCCAACTATTCAAAGACACCACTCACACTCAAGTGAAGCTCCGCGATTTTGAGTAAAGTGTGAGTGAGAGGTGTAACTCCCTTGAGCCGCACTCACTTAGACTGGCCTTGATTCAAACATGGTGGAAAGGTGGTTAAAAAGGTTAGAATTAGTGGACAATGTCGAAAAGAAACAACAGAAACAGGAGGAGACAATATATTTGTGATTATGGGAAATATAACGAGGAGCAGTTTTGATCCAGACACCGCGTAACTAAAGCTCCATTTCGAGAGTTACTGGATATAATTAGCCCAGACATATCTGCACACAACGACCGAGGAAAGCCTATTCCTGCAGATATGCAACTTTTGTCGACGCCCAGGTTTTACGCCACGGGTATATTCCAGCTAGCATGCGGAGACTTGTGTGGGATTTCTATGCCTTGTATGGAACAGAATACGTCCTAAAACTGAAAAACCAAATACGCTAAGATGCCCTTGGGCTGACATAATGGTACGGTATATGAAGGAGTCCAATGACTACTGCACTTTTCATTTTAGCAGACACTATATTGCCAAACAGAATTGTTGAAAGCATAATATTCCTGTTGTATGTTACGCCTATGGTAATTGCATATTTGAAGATTGTGCTCTCAAGTTCAAACTCAAAATGAGGCATAGAGATAAGGCCACAAAAAGAATAACTGTTTTATGAAGGTTCCATTACACATGACTGGAAATTGAATTGTTCGGATAAAGCTTCTCACGCTTTACTTTTCTGTTGTATGGTTTTATAATCATTCTTTTTATTTTCTGCAAGATGTTTATGCTTTCGCACAGTGACTTTTCCAATTGCAAAAAATATTGTCTACCTTCAGCCATATTGTTCAGCTACGCCGTACGAATGCATCGACAAGTCTACAACAGTTCCACTATCGTTAATTATTCATCAACGTCAAACCTAAACTCCAGCAAGTCACACTCGAGGGAGCTCTTTGAATACAAACGTCGCTATTATATTCAAGGGTGAGTGTTCCCTTGTTGAGTGTACACTTACACTCATACTCAACTCTCACTCACATGCACTTCAACCTCACTTGAGCGCATCTCATTCGAGTCACACTCAAGTGTGAGTGTGAGTGAGCTTTTTGAGTACAGGCGATAAGACATTATAATGGTCACCTCGACTTTTCAAGCGGTTTCCAAGTTACTGATCCTTCGACTGACTACGAAAAAATTGCTGAAATCTTGAAAAAAGCCTGCGCATTATTGTGAAAACATGCTTTAAAAAGCTCATAACTCACTAAGAAGTGAAAAGATCGAGGTGCCCCATTAATATTATGTAGTATTGTTTATGAACTATCTGACGGTCTAAGTTTTTTTTTCCGACTTTTAAAATATCGACTTTTTTGACAATGTATATAGTTTTGCATAGCAATGATAACAAAAAACGTGTTGGTAAGAGTCCACATAAAATGTATTAATCGATGAGATATTTTAGCCAAGTTACGAAAGAATTTGTATATATCTCGATTAAGTGAGATATGTGATTAAAACATTCAAACCAAAATAAAAAAACTAACACGCCTATGTAAAGTGTGTGCATATTAGATGCGCAGAACTGCAGAAGCGAAGAAAAGACTCAATTAATACATATCAATAGTTTTGGCAAGAAAACTTAAATTTAATATCCCCACATTTATTTTGAATTATAATTATACACGCAGAAATTATTAAATTGCAATAAATATAGATCAGACATATTATAGTTTTTAATAAATTTGAAATATTATTTTGCTCTTGTATGACACTTTCACATTTTCTATAATTGCATGTATACTTATTAAATATTAAACATTCAGAGATGTAAGTTGCTTTTAATTTGATGGATAGAACAAAACAGACTCTATCTTAAGGGGAGAATCAGCCGAAAAGTCCATCTGTACACACGCGACACGCTCAAGTTGTCATTCTTACAAGCTTAGAAGGCATGCTGTTGTTAAATCACATAAACTTGATGAGCCAACCATGCTGATATAACCAGAGTTGTTGGCAAGCAAGACTTTCACAATCGAAGAATTTTTCCTTTCGCCCCGTACACGAGTAAATTTTATGTGACAATTTTTATGTGACGAGTTTCATCTGCCCATGTGGGATTTTACGTGGCAAATACATTTCCTGTTTTCATGCAGCCATGAAAAACTGCGATTGCCAATATTTGTCCGTGTATATCACTCGTCACATATATATGGCATATATGGTCGATTTGGGGCATCCTCCCCTTCTTTCTTCGAATCCGTTATCACGCTGTTAAAGGCAAGTTTTAGTGTAAAGCAAAATATGTATTTGTTGCATCATTTACATGAACATTTGCATTTGTTACAGAACTTTATCGAACAAAAATTGTCCCGTGCAAACAGAGTTTTGAGGAAGGAGGGGTCAATCTCAATAACATATATTTTGCAATTTTAATTTTGTCCAATCCCACAACCCCTGTTGAGGGTAGCACTATATGCAAATTATTTGCTAAAGCCTAGTGCAGAATCTCCTGGTATAGACTAGATTTAATATCTTCGGATATCAAAAGTGAAGCTTAATTATAGAAAGTGAGATGCCACGAGATTAGTGATGGAAATTCTGTTTCCATGCACTATAATGATATGGCAATATTGTTGTAACCTTGTTTTGTCTATCTGATATTTTTGCTGTTATGATTATGTCAGGCTAGAACAACTTTTTAATATTTTAATTCTGATAAATGCCATGGTTGGCACGAGTTGTTATTAGTTTGTTCTAAACTTGTTACAACAAATTGTGTCAGAACAAGCACACTTTTTAACAGGTTTTGAGCTGCTTTCTAACTTGTTTGCAAACTTGTAACAACGTTTTAACGTTTTAAGCGTCTGCATGCGCGGCGCTTTAAATATCTACAGTACAAATACTATTAGATGAACTTTCTAATTCGGAAAATCAATTAGCATAGCTGAAAAGAGCATCCAAATTTCATACAATTGTCGAGTTCAAAATATTGTAAATTGTGAAAAATATAGTCCTGTAAAATTTGTGAATTTTCTATACTTCTGTATTATGAACGGAAAAGCGTTACCAAATGTGGTAACGCTTTTCCCGTGTAATATAAAAGCATACAAAATTCGCAAACTTTATACATTGCAATATTTTCGACATTTTACAATATTTTACAACCAAACTTCACAATTTCACTAAAATTAGGAAGCTTTTTCAAACTTTGCTAAAATTGTTTTACGAATTTAAAAGTTTGTCTAATATGGGAATGATCTATTGTAAAGGCTCGAAACATGCATATAATTTTCAAATAATTCTGAATGAGCTAATTAAAAATAAGTTTTATTGCCACGTTGATCGACCAGACAGCTTTGTATTGAAATAGTTACGTTACGTCTGTATACTACACCCCATACCCCACCGCAACAGGGTATACACACCCGGACCCTGAAGTTTCTTTTGTGCCCACGACGCATCAAGACCCTATTTAGGCGAAAAACCCACTCACCCTTTGCGCGATCATAGTTTACAGTTTACGCTTTTGAAAGAACAATCGCTATTGAATTAGCTTTATACGTTTCGCGCTCTTCCAAGAAAGTCGCGATTGCCTCACACCTCTATGTCGTTGGTGCGATCTGTCCTCTAATTGATGTAGCTTATGACAACTAAAAATACATTTTATAACCCTTTTCAGATTTAAAAACATTAAAATTTGAAAACATGTTTCATATACAGACAACGTTAAGACAACGTTAGCATGCATGTTGTCTCCATTTCTGTAAGTCCTGGTACAGTAATTGGTTTGCATATCGTGTGAGGTAAAAACATATAGGTCTTGTTGTAACGTTGCTCGCTTCTGCTAGGAGTAAACTAATATAACATCGAATAATTGCATGCATTCAAAACTATTTCTATATATCCATGTAATAGCTGATCGACAATCAGAAGTCTGTGATAGTTTCATCACGCAAGTCTATATAGCTAGATAAAATTTCCAAGTAACAATTTTATTCGTTACGTTTGCTTAAGTAAAATGTTCTGACAATTATTCTGCTTTTAATTAAACAAAATTTCCGTGCAGTACTTTAACGTCTACTTAGGTTAAAATTCAGATGTTACCCTTTTTACTTTTACTTATTATTAATAAGTTAAAAAAATGAGTACTTTCCTGAACACTGAGTGATACTAGGTCTTCATCGTCTTCCACAATAGAGTAAAACAAATGTCTTGCGATAGTTCGGTAAACGAAGAATGTATATTAATGGATTGACTGCAAAGTTTATGTACAGCATACAATAAGATATGTCCGCGAGAATCGGTATACGACGGCCGGGTAATACAGTTCTTAATGATGAGAATGGTACAATGCAGATGACAGCAATACATGCTATGATAACGATTGTTCTCAGAATTTGCTTTTCCTTCAGAACGCGTATCCGTTGAGCACAACTTTCATTTGAACTTTGTAAAGCTTGTATATTTCGTGACTGTTTCTTCAGCTTCGAATACGTTAAGGCGTACATAACGGCTGAAAATACACCTATTATCGCCGTGGTGGAATTTACTACAGCCAAATCATATGAATATTGTCCAAAAATCACTCTCTTCATCGGAAATACAATGCCAATAAGCCAAATACAAGCTGGCCAGATTACTAGTGGTCTTCCCTTTATCAAGTAAGAATGTTTGATTGGGTAAACGACTAGTAAAAAGCGATCGATGGAAATTGAACTTAATGTTAAAATAGAAACAAATTTCGCTGCAAAGACGATCGGTTTTAAGATCTCGTGCCAAAAAATTTCCTTCACACATATTATATAGAAAACGCTAACTAGGCACATTAAGGAATCGGCGATCGCTAAATTTATCACAAGAAATGTCCCCGAGCGTTTGAAACATTTTAAAGGATCTTTATAAAAGGCATATAGCAGTAACGAATGTGAAACTACGCCAAGGAAGCATAAAAATAATAGAGGTATGTCTTTGAATTCCAGTTGCCAGCTTTGACCAACAAATGTTGAATTTCCTCTTTGCATGTCTAAAGGTGATGATTTAATGCTTACGTATCAGTAAGTTTTAGAAAATGAAACATGAAATGCTAGCTGTTATATGTATTATTAAAAGTAAACATTTTTTAGCAACACTGTATATATATATATATCGATATGCGGAAATTCAAACTATATGAATGATTTATGTGACATATTATTAAAACTTTAATTTTAACTTTCAATGCATGATTTCAATTTTAATCCTCATAAAGCTTTTAGATTTTCTGTATATATTACTAATAAACTAAAAAATTATCTCATTAAACCTTTTATGCGTGCCTTTGACAAAATATGGCTTACTATAAAATCTTAGTTAAATACTGCATGCAAACTGCTAAATTTAAATGTATTACCAGAAATGTCCCAGAATTAAAACATATCAAGAGACGTTTACGAAATGCATATATAGAAAGAAGGAATGCATATATGACTGTGAGCTTCTACGAAAGCTTCTAGACAGAAAACTTTTATACGGTAAACGTCATTTCGAAATGGCAACATGGACCAACAAGAGTTAAATTTCCACCCGCCATGCTTTATTTGAGAGCTTCGCTTTTGGAAAACAAAGCTATAGCTTTGCGGATACGATGCTATAGCACAGAGTGCAAAAAAGCTACAGGCGTGCAGGTATTGCCCGTGAGGAAGGTTTAATGTCGACACACTATATACATTATGTATCCACTAAGTACATAACAAAAAAATTAATAGATGATTGATCAATTCCAGAAATCATGTCTTCTTTTTAAAAAAATAGTGATTCTCAAGATTCATTCTGATCTACAGTTTGGAAAGCCCGGCCAACTTTACAACATTTTGAGGAAAGTTTGCAAAATTTTACCCGGAGGAAGTTTGAACGCTTTTCGCAGCTCTGCCGTAGCTGTTAACACTACATGTAGGGGCGCTCACCTTTGAGTCTCGGGTTTGACTCTAAAGGGTCTGATCAATGTGACTCGAACCCAGTCCTGGTGTAAAATTTGGAAAAGAGTATAAGCAAACGCTCTGCCGAAAGTTTTCAGTTTTCTCCGGGCCGGTACTCTGGTTTCAGTCCTGCTGGGAAAGATTGAACAATACATGTTCACAATAACTGTCATATTCTGTTGTGAAAGTTTTAGGTCGACAGTTACAAAACTCGTTATATCTCACTCCCATTATAAATAAATGTTTCAGATATTTCATTATTATTTTAAAATCGTTATTACACTCACGGTCACGTCACGCGTTGATGTTTAATAACTATGTTGGTTATTCAACACATTGTCTTCTTGGTGACATTGAAATGTTTAATGTTTACATTAGAAGGCAGTTAAACAAATAAAATGAAGTTTACCAAAGATGAAAATTCAAATCAGAAATTATAGGTTTCATTTGTAAAATGGAAATCAATTTTCCATCACATCCAGTGGCGAAGCCAGCTTGATGCGAGTGGTCATGCTATTTCGCAACGAGCGCCGAAGGTGCGAGTCCGATGCACATGGGGGGGGGGGGGGGTCCGGGGGAACTCCCCCGGAACATTTTGAAATCTAGACTCCCAGAATCGCCATTTGCGGCAATCTGAGCATGAAATTTGAGGGAATAGCTTGACCTAATGAAGGGCAAAATGTGGATATTTAAGCAAATTTCGGACAAGATTGACAAAAAAATAGGAAAACCCCATTCACAGACACCGGCAGATATTGATGATATAATAATTCGTATCGCCGTGCATTCCAAAATAATTCGTGGTTTTAGCGCCTGATCAAATTTCATGTTTATATTTATATCAATTTCACTGGAAAAATATATCCCAATCAAATTTTCTACCATTTTGCCACCATTTACATGTTATATATTGTTGATATCGCTAGCGTATGATGAGCATAAATATAGTTGAATGAAATTCATAGTCCGTCTAGTTAAAAAGTTACAAGGGAATTTATTTGCAGGCACATTGATGTATTATATATTGTTGTAATTGTTAGGATATGATGAGCATACTATAGCCTTGTTCGCTTTGATTTCGCGAACTAGAAGACTTTTGTAATAGATCAACAATAACATCTCGTGTACTGTCAGATACGCTTGGTTGAATCGGATTGATTTCCATATTCATAAATCTATTTCGCCACTGGAATATGAAATTTCAAAGCTTATCATGCGTCGAAGCTCGAGCAGGAGTAAAATGCATATTTTGGCGTGTTTTGCATTCTTAAAAGCTGTTTTAGCCAATGAACATCGTTAGAATTTTAAGATTTTCCTGCTCGCCTGAGTTGAGCAGGACTAAACTTCGGGCAGGCCGCCCATTTTTCCTGCTTTTGCCAGCATGCAGGTAAAGGCCCGCATTCATTCAAAATAAGTTATTAAATAACGTTCATAATGTATTTCTCTGGTTATAATTTCTGCGCAACGTATTGAAATTAAGAAAATATAAGAAAATGTGTACAGTTGGGTAAATGTGTTTTCTTTTAAAAAATATATGCGTGAAAAAAATCACTATTTGAAATTTTGTATGTCATGCTCAGCAGGACAAGCAGGACATCTGGCTTCGCCACTGATCACATCATTTTAAACAGCTAGTCATTGGGTCTTGCAAAAGTGCATGAAACGTATTTTAGTATGGAAGAAGGGAGTTCTACTATTACAAGTACCATATTGGATTGCCTCTGATTATTTTCTGCATATTGTTGCCTGTTTCTTAGCGTAATTTTAAATTTCTTACTTTTATATGCCATTGTAAAGGATCCCTTGAATTGCTTCAAAACGTCTGGGACATGTATGGTGATAAATTTAAAATGTGCATGAAATTTTCAGTGTGGTTTAAAATCGTGGGATTCATCACCTTTACCGGACTACCTGTTTCTATTTCAACACCAAGTTCAATTTCGATTGAGCGGTGCAACCTGATACATTAAAACAGTTATGATGATATGACTAATCGATTACACTTTACGCGCTAATGCGGTAACACTAAATAAGTTGAAAACTCACTGTGGCTTGGTATACAATAGATTTTTAGATTGCAACTGCCGGAAACCTATTGAATGCCCGATCCCCAAGAATTGCCTGACCGAATCTATTGTATACCAAGCCACAGTGAGCACATCTGATAAGCGAGCTCCTGAAACACATGTAGGACTAACAGAAAACAAATTCAAATTACGATACGCCAATCATAAAACATCATTTCGCAGCATTCTAAAACAGAACTGCACGGAACTAAGTAAACACATTTGGGATCTGAAGCAAAGGGGAATTGAGTATTCAATCAGATGGAGAATCCTTAAGCGAACGAAATCGTACAGTAACATATCTAAAAGATGCAACTTATGATGCATATTTTCTGCGTAGTTTTTTATCTTTTTCATTCATCAACCCCTTTTTCGGCGCCTGAAAGAACCCGTGTCCATTCTCGTTTAATCTTCGCGAAAATGTTCGTCGATCAGCCAGTTCTAATGATAAACCACTTTCTGTCACCAGTGTTTTAACTGTCATGTTAGGGTTGGTTTTCCTTGCGTTAGTAATGCATCTGATTAATTTCCATACACTTCTTTCGTCAAGTTTTCTAGGTTGTCCTCTCTTGTTTTTTACTCCGACAGAACGTTTGTCTTTTGGTTCACCGTTACAAATTCCTTGCTGCAGACAATGCAGTGGCGGATCTAGCGTAAGTCAAAATAAATTACCACAGCTCATTCTAGGATATATTTACATTTTAAAATACCTTCAAAGCAACTTCATTGGTTAGATTTTATTCTTGAAAACGAATACTTAATCAGCCGCGCTGTCCCCTGAGACATTTCAAATCCGCCACCTGCTTTTAAGACACTTTTCCTCTAGTTTCAAAACACTAATTAAATATGTATTTCTTTTGAATTTCCTTCATGAATTATTAATGAGTTTTAGAATATTCCTTCAAACCTTGACTCGTCTTTTTTCCCCTCTGCTACTTCACCATGATCTATGACCTTTTCCGTTTTCAATATTTTTAAACACGAAGATCATATCCCTGCAAAAAAGATTTTGGATTGTTCTGCACCGCGGGTCCATTATAGCAGCTTTAATCAAAATAGACCAATACATCTGGTTTTGTTCTCACCTGATCCAACTGGAACTGTCACACCAAATTGAAGCTGTATATATTTTTGCCATTTCTACGTTTACAACATCTTTGTTTTTGTACGTTTTCTTTGGTGCCGAATGCAATAGATGTTGACATGATTTTAATGGCCGCCAATTTCGACCAAGATTGTACCTGTGTTTTGAACAGACCACATCTTGTCTTGCTGCTCAAGTGGAATATAAAATATTTCCCCGCCCTGGCTAAAATTAGTTTATATTCTTTTATCTGTCCAACTAGCTTTGAAAGATTGGCAACTTTGCAAGTGGAAATTAATATCGTTCTTACATTCCAAAAGTGTTGAGGAACAGTCTACTGTATCGCGGAATTTTCCACATTCCGAAGTAGCAAATGAACATTTTTATACATTATGACCTAGAGACTTACAACGTAAAATCTAGGCAGCTATCAGACGTCTACTGTCTGCATGTCAAAAATCAAACTCGTTCTGGTTTATTACTTTGGTCGTGAACACACATGATGACAAAACGCAGCTTACGTGACAAAAGTGGTGAATAAATACATTTCCTGGTCACGATTGACAATTGTTCACGGACAATATAGAGTATTACATTATTGCTTCCAAGGATTCCCCCCCCCACGCGAGTAAATTTTGGCAGTTATAACTACTTTTATTATTACTGTAAGGTAAACACATCAATTAAGATTCTGATTCGATTCTGTACGAGTTTTATAAATTGTTGATAATCTGTTGTGGTTTTTATGTTTGTAAAGATTATCTTAAAAGTGAGTCATCTAACATTTAATTAAAGGGAGCAAAACACAGCGAGTGATGCTGTAGTAACTACATTCACGAATCTCACTCGCAGGCTATCGCTGAAGGACAAGGTACTTTACAAATTTAGCCCCAGTCAATCCTTGAAGTCAATCAGTTATTTCAATTGCTATGAAAGGGTGATGAATGGAATAGTCCCACAAGCAAGCTTCATTTAGCTGTTCATATCAATGAGTAATTTTAGCTGTTGTTATCAATGAGTAGTTCTAAAGATCTAGCATGCTCAATTTCGACACATGATGACTAAATTTTACAAAGTTCGAGTGCTTGTCATTTTTCCCAAATGTAAAATCCGATAGATTTCATTAGTGTTTTGTATTAACTGATGCTAATAGTTTATAGAAAGTAATGGTTATGTTTCAATCAAGTGCCACGATTTTGAAATACGCTCTCGAAGTTGGTATATTTTGAGGCGATTTTCGTTATCATGCAGTGCAGGAGGTTCAAAAGCTGCATAGCGTTATGTTTTATACAATACCATAATTATGTTTGTGCTATCGAGGAAACTGCAAGGACGGGTCCATATTTTCGAAGAAAAATTTTAACATTTAAGTATGAATTTGATTTGGAAATAGTGGTGTCAAAACATCATCATGATCATTTTGTCTTCTTTCGAAATTCAAAATGGCTTCCAGCCCATCGAATGTGAACATGGTCGTAAAAATATTTTAGAACAGATTTGAGCCAAATGAAGTCAAATTAGTTGTTCCCAAGGATAGACCTTCAAAGTAGTAGAGTATGAGAGAAATCTGTTTTTGAGCGACATAATTTATTGACCTGGAGGAATTTACAGAGACAGCCTCTTAAACATTATAATCAAGAAGCTTTCCTTAATGACATATCGCAAGCACCTTGGGCTTTTGTAGACGTATTTACTGACATCGATGATAAAATAAATGCTTTTATAAAATAACATGTATATAATGCGTGCTCAAGGAATTGCTTTTATAAATTAACATGTATATAACGCGTGCTCTGATTGGGCGAAAGCCGTGTTTGGGTCAGGCCATTCAAACACGGAAATCAAAACTGCTTTCGCCGGAATTTTTTAAAAAAGGCCGAATGTTGTTATTTTATAAAACAATTACTTTATGGTTTCCGTGTTTGGAAGGCCTGATCGAAACACTTGGGAAAGTTGCTCGAGTTAAGAAAAGCGCGAAAAATCAAACGCCTTCGGCTCGTGTTTCGCACGCTTTTCTTAACTCTCGTAACTTTCCCGCGTGTTTGGATCAGGCCATCCAAACACGGAAATCATAAAGTAATTGTATATTAACACTATGTTTAATGATATATTAGACCAGCATCATGCTCCGAAAAAAACCATCAAGGTCAAAGAGAAACCAAATCCTTGTGTTAACGAAAACATTCGTGCTCTGATGAAAACAAGAGATCATTGGCACAAACATGCCAAAAAAGCAAATGATCCCTTAGCGTGGTCTGTGTATAGAAATCTTCGTGGAGGGAGTTAAGCGTGAAATCAAATTAGCTGAGGGGGAATTTGTATAAAATCAGATTAAGAAAGATCCAGGTGTTAAATTCAAACAATATCTGGAAAATTATCCGCTAATGCATTCCTAAAAATCGTCTTCAGAGAGAAATTTTAGTCAAGATGAAGAAATTGAAGCAGAAAATTTTAACAATTTCTTTGTTTCTGACGGCAATAGTACGGTTGATAAAATTAATGTTTTGGCAAAAGATTTTAGGTTTGAGTGCAATCGAGCCAGTCGCAGTAGAAAGCAAAACATCCTCACTGCCTGACAAAGCAGCGGGTAGAGACAAAATTCCCTTATGAATGACTAATGACTGTATTATGCCTATACATGCAGGGTGAGTAAAAAACTGATGCCCTCTCATATTCAAATTAGCCGCGAATTTCTTTAGGGTTTATTCCCATGGGATCTACAGGGATCAGATCGTGACCGCTGGCCAATGGCGAAAAAGACCGTCTCCACGTGCATGTCCATACTGGGTCCAATCAATCGTGTGAAGCATGCTTTTGACAAATGTACTCTGATTACTATCATAAAGGATTTGGCTTTTAGCAGAATTTGTCATCGTAACATTGGGAATTGCAGCTAATACATTTTGCTTGTGTGTGTGGTATAAGGAAATTCGACCACGTCACACCAGTAGTATTATAAAGGCCGATCAACCCTTTTTTTTAGGGCGCCGCAAGGGTACCGCAGGGCGCCGCAAGCCTCCATAGGGCGCCGCAAGGGTACCGCAGGGCGCCGCAAGCCTCCATAGGGCGCCGCAAGGGTACCGCAGGGCGCCGCAAGGGTACCGCAGGGCGCCGCAAGCCTCCATAGGGCGCCGCACTAATTAGTATGCGAGATTATGATTGGTTGAACCGCATACGTACATACCGTGACGTACACACCGTGACGTACACGCCGTGACGTACACGCCGTGACGTACGCCATAGCTATGCTCTGATTGGTCAAACAGCGTGACGTATACCCCGTGACGTACACCCCGTGACGTACGCCATAGCTATGCTCTGATTGGTTAAAACAGCGTACGTATGCCCCGTGACGTATGCTATAGTCGCGCGCTGATTGGTCGAAAAGCGTACGTACACACCGTGACGTACACACCGTGACGTATACCCCGTGACGTACACCCCGTGACGTACGCCATAGCTATGCTCTGATTTGTTAAAACAGCGTACGTATGCCCCGCGACGTACGCTATAGCCGCGCTCTGGTTGGTTAAAACAGCGTACGTATGCCCCGTGACGTACGCTATAGTCGCGCTCTGATTGGTTAAAACAGCGTACGTATACCCCGTGACGTACGCTATAGTCGCGCTCTGGTTGGTTAAAACAGTGTACGTATACCCCGTGACGTACGCTATAGTCGCGCTCTGGTTGGTTAAAACAGTGTACGTATACCCCGTGACGTACGCCATAGGCGCGCTCTTTTGCCGACATGATCTGATATGTCGCACCAAGAAAGTGAAGAAAGAGGGTCCTAATCAGGATCGTTTATTCTATTGTTGTCCTCATCCAAGAGAAAGTGCTTGTGACTTCTTTGAGTGGAAACCTGACGAAGACCCCCTTGAGCCAGGTTCTGTTTGTCTGTTTAGTATGCCACCATCTTACCGATATACAGTGAGAAAGACAGGGGAGACATTTACTAGTAAGGAAACGGATTCGTAAGAAAGCGTATGACGAATTCCTTCGGCAAAAGGAAATCGGTGAACTGATTCAGGACTTACAGATCTACTAATAACTATAACAAAAGTGTGACTGTACATATAATTAAATGAACTTAAACATATAACTAAATATTGTTAAACACAAAACCAAATAAAATAGTTTTTGTAAAAGTCCCGTGGAGGGACAAATTGTGTCCAGCAAGTCCCGCAAAGTGATATTAGGTTTTGCAAAAGTCCCGTGGAGGGACACAAAGTCCCGTGGAGGGACAAATTAAGTCCCGCGAGTCCCGTTTCAGCAAAACAAACCAATGCCCGCTCACGAACTCGATTCTATTATTGTCCAAAACCACATATATCGTGTTATATGATCCCCCGTGTTGTCAAGGTTTTATTCGCCTCGGGCAAAGTGAATAAGACACAGATGGTAATAACACGCACACATGTTAGTTGTTGAAAAGATATATTCACAAAATAGCTATTTACAGATCAAATATCTAATGGAATGGTTGCAACACCGTCTTCCAAAACTTTACGTTTTGGATAAAAATAACTAAAAGCGTTTTTAACTTGAACATATGTGCACATTGTATTGTTCATAACTCTGAATCCCCTATTTACACCCGACCCACTACGTTTACTTAAAATTACATCTAAATATTTATCTTTATTAATAACATTATTCTTTTTGTTAACCCCTTTGCAACTAAATTTGTCTTTCCCATCCCCAAAACAATAATACGTTTTACTACATAGACTAATTATCCCATCCCCGTGGAAACCTGACGAAGATCCCCTTGAGCCAGGTTGTGTTTGTCTGTTTAGTATGCCACCATCTTACCGATATACAGTGAGAAAGACAGAGGAGACATTTACTAGTAAGGAAACGGATTCGTAAGAAAGCGTATGACGAATTCCTTCGGCAAAAGGAAATCGGTGAACTGATTCAGGACTTACAGATCTACTAATAACTATAACAAAAGTGTAACTGTACATATAATTAAATGAACTTAAACATATAACTAAATATTGTTAAACACAAAACCAAATAAAATAGTTTTTGTAAAAGTCCCGTGGAGGGACAAATTGTGTCCCGCAAGTCCCGCAAAGTGATATTAGGTTTTGCAAAAGTCCCGTGGAGGGACACAAAGTCCCGTGGAGGGACAAATTAAGTCCCGCGAGTCCCGTTTCAGCAAAACAAACCAATGCCCGCTCACGAACTCGATTCTATTATTGTCCAAAACCACATATATCGTGTTATATGATCCCCCGTGTTGTCAAGGTTTTATTCGCCTCGGGCAAAGTGAATAAGACACAGATGGTAATAACACGCACACATGTTAGTTGTTGAAAAGATATATTCACAAAATAGCTATTTACAGATCAAATATCTAATGGAATGGTTGCAACACCGTCTTCCAAAACTTTACGTTTTGGATAAAAATAACTAAAAGCGTTTTTAACTTGAACATATGTGCACATTGTATTGTTCATAACTCTGAGTCCCCTATTTACACCCGACCCACTACGTTTACTTAAAATTACATCTAAATATTTATCTTTATTAATAACATTATTCTTTTTGTTAACCCCTTTGCAACTAAATTTGTCTTTCCCATCTTCAAAACAATAATACGTTTTACTACATAGACTAATTATCCCATCCCCGTGAAAACCTGACGAAGACCCCCTTGAGCCAGGTTGTGTTTGTCTGTTTAGTATGCCACCATCTTACCGATATACAGTGAGAAAGACAGGGGAGACATTTACTAGTAAGGAAACGGATTCGTAAGAAAGCGTATGACGAATTCCTTCGGCAAAAGGAAATCGGTGGACTGATTCAGGACTTACAGATCTACTAATAACTATAACAAAAGTGTAACTGTACATATAATTAAATGAACTTAAACATATAACTAAATATTGTTAAACACAAAACCAAATAAAATAGTTTTTGTAAAAGTCCCGTGGAGGGACAAATTGTGTCCCGCAAGTCCCGCAAAGTGATATTAGGTTTTGCAAAAGTCCCGTGGAGGGACACAAAGTCCCGTGGAGGGACAAATTAAGTCCCGCGAGTCCCGTTTCAGCAAAACAAACCAATGCCCGCTCACGAAGTCGATTCTATTATTGTCCAAAACCACATATATCGTGTTATATGATCCCCCGTGTTGTCAAGGTTTTATTCGCCTCGGGCAAAGTAAATAAGACACAGATGGTAATAACACGCACACATGTTAGTTGTTGAAAAGATATATTCAAAAAATAGCTATTTACAGATCAAATATCTAATGGAATGGTTGCAACACCGTCTTCCAAAACTTTACGTTTTGGATAAAAATAACTAAAAGCGTTTTTAACTTGAACATATGTGCACATTGTATTGTTCATAACTCTGAGTCCCCTATTTACACCCGACCCACTACGTTTACTTAAAATTACATCTAAATATTTATCTTTATTAATAACATTATTCTTTTTGTTAACCCCTTTGCAACTAAATTTGTCTTTCCCATCTTCAAAACAATAATACGTTTTACTACATAGACTAATTATCCCATCCCCGTGGAAACCTGACGAAGACCCCCTTGAGCCAGGTTGTGTTTGTCTGTTTAGTATGCCACCATCTTACCGATATACAGTGAGAAAGACAGGGGAGACATTTACTAGTAAGGAGACGGATTCGTAAGAAAGCGTATGACGAATTCCTTCGGCAAAAGGAAATCGGTGGACTGATTCAGGACTTACAGATCTACTAATAACTATAACAAAAGTGTAACTGTACATATAATTAAATGAACTTAAACATATAACTAAATATTGTTAAACACAAAACCAAATAAAATAGTTTTTGTAAAAGTCCCGTGGAGGGACAAATTGTGTCCCGCAAGTCCCGCAAAGTGATATTAGGTTTTGCAAAAGTCCCGTGGAGGGACACAAAGTCCCGTGGAGGGACACAAAGTCCCGTGGAGGGACAAATTAAGTCCCGCGAGTCCCGTTTCAGCAAAACAAACCAATGCCCGCTCACGAACTCGATTCTATTATTGTCCAAAACCACATATATCGTGTTATATGATCCCCCGTGTTGTCAAGGTTTTATTCGCCTCGGGCAAAGTGAATAAGACACAGATGGTAATAACACGCACACATGTTAGTTGTTGAAAAGATATATTCACAAAATAGCTATTTACAGATCAAATATCTAATGGAATGGTTGCAACACCGTCTTCCTAAACTTTACGTTTTGGATAAAAATAACTAAAAGCGTTTTTAACTTGAACATATGTGCACATTGTATTGTTCATAACTCTGAGTCCCCTATTTACACCCGACCCACTACGTTTACTTAAAATTACATCTAAATATTTATCTTTATTAATAACATTATTCTTTTTGTTAACCCCTTTGCAACTAAATTTGTCTTTCCCATCTTCAAAACAATAATACGTTTTACTACATAGACTAATTATCCCATCCCCTTCCCACTCTACTTTAAATAATCCCGGCGTTCTCTTATCCATCGACTATTTGGTGGAAATTAGCCAGGAAAGCTATTCGCTATTGTTGGACCGTTTCTCTCATGTATTCGACCAAATCAGTCAACGAATAGTGAACGGTGAGGTATGTTGTGCGTTTGACCACCTAGGTATTTTCGAGACTTGTACTTATTACTATTATGACTATTTAGGTGTGTGCTGAAAGTGGCGATGACGTTGAAGAAATGGTGCAATGTCTTCTCACATTGAATCAGGTATAGACCATATTGTTGGTCAACTTGATCTGTGTAGTTCTTGCTCTTATTACTCTTTCTTATTTTTTTTTTTTTTTGCAGGAGACCCAAGATGAAGCGGACGCTAGTCAAGCAAGCGAGGACGAAGTGCATGAGGTAAATAATTTTAGAGGTTTAAAATTCTAGTCATGGTTTACTTATCTTTCCGAGCTTGTGATATATATGTGTAGCATTTTTTTTTTCCTCCGTTTTTTTCAGGCGAGTGAGAATGAGGAAAGTGGGGAAGAAAATACAATTAAAGGTTCACCCATTGGAAAAATTGCAAGAAAAACTGGAACTTCATCTCATGGAACTACCTGTTCTGGGCTTCAATTCCGGAAAGTATGATATCAACGCCGCTAAAAACCCTTTCTTTGCCCACCTCGTGAAACATGAGCAAGTTAAGTTTGTGATAAAAAGAAACAACAGCCACATGTGTCTCAAGACAATACACTTGAAGTTTCTCGATATTACAAACTACTTGGCTCCTGGATTCTCCTACGAACAATTTTTAAAAGCTTACGAGTGCACACAGACCAAAGGGTACTTTCGTCTGACAAAGTTAAACTTATCCACCTTACCGCCCCCTGAAGCCCTGAATTCAATGCTTTCCAACACCGCCATTTCCGAGGAACAATACGAGTACTGCCAGCGCGTGTGGAACGATAACAACATGGAAACGTTTCGTGACTTTTTGGTTTGATATAATAATCTTGATGTCGTTCCCTTCCTCGAGGCTATTGACAAGATGAACAAGTTTTGGAAGGAGCGAGATATAGACATGTTTAAAGACGGCGTGAGTGTGCCAGGTTTGACGATGAAATATTTATTTTCGAATGTTCCAAACGCGCATTTCTCACTGTTTAACGAAAAAGACAAAGACTTATACTATACCATGAAAGACAATAACGTCGGTGGCCCAAGTATAATATTTAACCGATACCACGAAACAGACAAAACTTTTATACGTAACGCAGAAATGACACGAAAGAAATCTAGAGCCTAAACCATGCAAGAAAGTGGTCGGTTACGACGCCAATGCGCTATACCTCTGGGCGATCATGCAATATGTGCCAACCGGACAGTATACGCGACGACTGGAAAGCGACGGCTCTAAAAAGCAATGGAGCGGTAAAAAGGCGATCGAGTGGTTGGAATGGCAAGCCCACCAACAACAGATAAAGATCAGACATGGGTACAAAAATACCGAGAAAAGAGTTGGAGCTCGTCGCCTTCCAGTCGTCGCGTAAACTGTCCGGTTGACATATATTGCATGATCGCCCAGAGGTATAGCGCATTGGCGTCGTAACCGACCACTTTCTTGCATGGTTTAGGCTCTAGATTTCTTTCGTGTCATTTCTGCGTTACGTATAAAAGTTTTGTCTGTTTCGTGGTATCGGTTAAATATTATACTTGGGCCACCGACGTTATTGTCTTTCATGGTATAGTATAAGTCTTTGTCTTTTTCGTTAAACAGTGAGAAATGCGCGTTTGGAACATTCGAAAATAAATATTTCATCGTCAAACCTGGCACACTCACGCCGTCTTTAAACATGTCTATATCTCGCTCCTTCCAATACTTGTTCATCTTGTCAATAGCCTCGAGGAAGGGAACGACATCAAGATTATTATATCAAACCAAAAAGTCACGAAACGTTTCCATGTTGTTATCGTTCCACACGCGCTGGCAGTACTCGTATTGTTCCTCGGAAATGGCGGTGTTGGAAAGCATTGAATTCAAGGCTTCAGGGGGCGGTAAGGTGGATAAGTTTAACTTTGTCAGACGAAAGTACCCTTTGGTCTGTGTGCACTCGTAAGCTTTTAAAAATTGTTCGTAGGAGAATCCAGGAGCCAAGTAGTTTGTAATATCGAGAAACTTCAAGTGTATTGTCTTGAGACACATGTGGCTGTTGTTTCTTTTTATCACAAACTTAACTTGCTCATGTTTCACGAGGTGGGCAAAGAAAGGGTTTTTAGCGGCGTTGATATCATACTTTCCGGAATTGAAGCCCAGAACAGGTAGTTCCATGAGATGAAGTTCCAGTTTTTCTTGCAATTTTTCCAATGGGTGAACCTTTAATTGTATTTTCTTCCCCACTTTCCTCATTCTCACTCGCCTGAAAAAAACGGAGGAAAAAAAAAATGCTACACATATATATCACAAGCTCGGAAAGATAAGTAAACCATGACTAGAATTTTAAACCTCTAAAATTATTTACCTCATGCACTTCGTCCTCGCTTGCTTGACTAGCGTCCGCTTCATCTTGGGTCTCCTGCAAAAAAAAAAAAAAATAAGAAAGAGTAATAAGAGCAAGAACTACACAGATCAAGTTGACCAACAATATGGTCTATACCTGATTCAATGTGAGAAGACATTGCACCATTTCTTCAACGTCATCGCCACTTTCAGCACACACCTAAATAGTCATAATAGTAATAAGTACAAGTCTCGAAAATACCTAGGTGGTCAAACGCACAACATACCTCACCGTTCACTATTCGTTGACTGATTTGGTCGAATACATGAGAGAAACGGTCCAACAATAGCGAATAGCTTTCCTGGCTAATTTCCACCAAATAGTCGATGGATAAGAGAACGCCGGGATTATTTAAAGTAGAGTGGGAAGGGGATGGGATAATTAGTCTATGTAGTAAAACGTATTATTGTTTTGAAGATGGGAAAGACAAATTTAGTTGCAAAGGGGTTAACAAAAAGAATAATGTTATTAATAAAGATAAATATTTAGATGTAATTTTAAGTAAACGTAGTGGGTCGGGTGTAAATAGGGGACTCAGAGTTATGAACAATACAATGTGCACATATGTTCAAGTTAAAAACGCTTTTAGTTATTTTTATCCAAAACGTAAAGTTTAGGAAGACGGTGTTGCAACCATTCCATTAGATATTTGATCTGTAAATAGCTATTTTGTGAATATATCTTTTCAACAACTAACATGTGTGCGTGTTATTACCATCTGTGTCTTATTCACTTTGCCCGAGGCGAATAAAACCTTGACAACACGGGGGATCATATAACACGATATATGTGGTTTTGGACAATAATAGAATCGAGTTCGTGAGCGGGCATTGGTTTGTTTTGCTGAAACGGGACTCGCGGGACTTAATTTGTCCCTCCACGGGACTTTGTGTCCCTCCACGGGACTTTGTGTCCCTCCACGGGACTTTTGCAAAACCTAATATCACTTTGCGGGACTTGCGGGACACAATTTGTCCCTCCACGGGACTTTTACAAAAACTATTTTATTTGGTTTTGTGTTTAACAATATTTAGTTATATGTTTAAGTTCATTTAATTATATGTACAGTTACACTTTTGTTATAGTTATTAGTAGATCTGTAAGTCCTGAATCAGTCCACCGATTTCCTTTTGCCGAAGGAATTCGTCATACGCTTTCTTACGAATCCGTCTCCTTACTAGTAAATGTCTCCCCTGTCTTTCTCACTGTATATCGGTAAGATGGTGGCATACTAAACAGACAAACACAACCTGGCTCAAGGGGGTCTTCGTCAGGTTTCCACGGGGATGGGATAATTAGTCTATGTAGTAAAACGTATTATTGTTTTGAAGATGGGAAAGACAAATTTAGTTGCAAAGGGGTTAACAAAAAGAATAATGTTATTAATAAAGATAAATATTTAGATGTAATTTTAAGTAAACGTAGTGGGTCGGGTGTAAATAGGGGACTCAGAGTTATGAACAATACAATGTGCACATATGTTCAAGTTAAAAACGCTTTTAGTTATTTTTATCCAAAACGTAAAGTTTTGGAAGACGGTGTTGCAACCATTCCATTAGATATTTGATCTGTAAATAGCTATTTTTTGAATATATCTTTTCAACAACTAACATGTGTGCGTGTTATTACCATCTGTGTCTTATTTACTTTGCCCGAGGCGAATAAAACCTTGACAACACGGGGGATCATATAACACGATATATGTGGTTTTGGACAATAATAGAATCGACTTCGTGAGCGGGCATTGGTTTGTTTTGCTGAAACGGGACTCGCGGGACTTAATTTGTCCCTCCACGGGACTTTGTGTCCCTCCACGGGACTTTTGCAAAACCTAATATCACTTTGCGGGACTTGCGGGACACAATTTGTCCCTCCACGGGACTTTTACAAAAACTATTTTATTTGGTTTTGTGTTTAACAATATTTAGTTATATGTTTAAGTTCATTTAATTATATGTACAGTTACACTTTTGTTATAGTTATTAGTAGATCTGTAAGTCCTGAATCAGTCCACCGATTTCCTTTTGCCGAAGGAATTCGTCATACGCTTTCTTACGAATCCGTTTCCTTACTAGTAAATGTCTCCCCTGTCTTTCTCACTGTATATCGGTAAGATGGTGGCATACTAAACAGACAAACACAACCTGGCTCAAGGGGGTCTTCGTCAGGTTTTCACGGGGATGGGATAATTAGTCTATGTAGTAAAACGTATTATTGTTTTGAAGATGGGAAAGACAAATTTAGTTGCAAAGGGGTTAACAAAAAGAATAATGTTATTAATAAAGATAAATATTTAGATGTAATTTTAAGTAAACGTAGTGGGTCGGGTGTAAATAGGGGACTCAGAGTTATGAACAATACAATGTGCACATATGTTCAAGTTAAAAACGCTTTTAGTTATTTTTATCCAAAACGTAAAGTTTTGGAAGACGGTGTTGCAACCATTCCATCCATTAGATATTTGATCTGTAAATAGCTATTTTGTGAATATATCTTTTCAACAACTAACATGTGTGCGTGTTATTACCATCTGTGTCTTATTCACTTTGCCCGAGGCGAATAAAACCTTGACAACACGGGGGATCATATAACACGATATATGTGGTTTTGGACAATAATAGAATCGAGTTCGTGAGCGGGCATTGGTTTGTTTTGCTGAAACGGGACTCGCGGGACTTAATTTGTCCCTCCACGGGACTTTGTGTCCCTCCACGGGACTTTTGCAAAACCTAATATCACTTTGCGGGACTTGCGGGACACAATTTGTCCCTCCACGGGACTTTTACAAAAACTATTTTATTTGGTTTTGTGTTTAACAATATTTAGTTATATGTTTAAGTTCATTTAATTATATGTACAGTTACACTTTTGTTATAGTTATTAGTAGATCTGTAAGTCCTGAATCAGTTCACCGATTTCCTTTTGCCGAAGGAATTCGTCATACGCTTTCTTACGAATCCGTTTCCTTACTAGTAAATGTCTCCTCTGTCTTTCTCACTGTATATCGGTAAGATGGTGGCATACTAAACAGACAAACACAACCTGGCTCAAGGGGGTCTTCGTCAGGTTTTCACGGGGATGGGATAATTAGTCTATGTAGTAAAACGTATTATTGTTTTGAAGATGGGAAAGACAAATTTAGTTGCAAAGGGGTTAACAAAAAGAATAATGTTATTAATAAAGATAAATATTTAGATGTAATTTTAAGTAAACGTAGTGGGTCGGGTGTAAATAGGGGACTCAGAGTTATGAACAATACAATGTGCACATATGTTCAAGTTGAAAACGCTTTTAGTTATTTTTATCCAAAACGTAAAGTTTTGGAAGACGGTGTTGCAACCATTCCATTAGATATTTGATCTGTAAATAGCTATTTTGTGAATATATCTTTTCAACAACTAACATGTGTGCGTGTTATTACCATCTGTGTCTTATTCACTTTGCCCGAGGCGAATAAAACCTTGACAACACGGGGGATCATATAACACGATATATGTGGTTTTGGACAATAATAGAATCGAGTTCGTGAGCGGGCATTGGTTTGTTTTGCTGAAACGGGACTCGCGGGACTTAATTTGTCCCTCCACGGGACTTTGTGTCCCTCCACGGGACTTTTGCAAAACCTAATATCACTTTGCGGGACTTGCGGGACACAATTTGTCCCTCCACGGGACTTTTACAAAAACTATTTTATTTGGTTTTGTGTTTAACAATATTTAGTTATATGTTTAAGTTCATTTAATTATATGTACAGTTACACTTTTGTTATAGTTATTAGTAGATCTGTAAGTCCTGAATCAGTTCACCGATTTCCTTTTGCCGAAGGAATTCGTCATACGCTTTCTTACGAATCCGTTTCCTTACTAGTAAATGTCTCCTCTGTCTTTCTCACTGTATATCGGTAAGATGGTGGCATACTAAACAGACAAACACAACCTGGCTCAAGGGGATCTTCGTCAGGTTTCCACGGGGATGGGATAATTAGTCTATGTAGTAAAACGTATTATTGTTTTGGGGATGGGAAAGACAAATTTAGTTGCAAAGGGGTTAACAAAAAGAATAATGTTATTAATAAAGATAAATATTTAGATGTAATTTTAAGTAAACGTAGTGGGTCGGGTGTAAATAGGGGATTCAGAGTTATGAACAATACAATGTGCACATATGTTCAAGTTAAAAACGCTTTTAGTTATTTTTATCCAAAACGTAAAGTTTTGGAAGACGGTGTTGCAACCATTCCATTAGATATTTGATCTGTAAATAGCTATTTTGTGAATATATCTTTTCAACAACTAACATGTGTGCGTGTTATTACCATCTGTGTCTTATTCACTTTGCCCGAGGCGAATAAAACCTTGACAACACGGGGGATCATATAACACGATATATGTGGTTTTGGACAATAATAGAATCGAGTTCGTGAGCGGGCATTGGTTTGTTTTGCTGAAACGGGACTCGCGGGACTTAATTTGTCCCTCCACGGGACTTTGTGTCCCTCCACGGGACTTTTGCAAAACCTAATATCACTTTGCGGGACTTGCTGGACACAATTTGTCCCTCCACGGGACTTTTACAAAAACTATTTTATTTGGTTTTGTGTTTAACAATATTTAGTTATATGTTTAAGTTCATTTAATTATATGTACAGTCACACTTTTGTTATAGTTATTAGTAGATCTGTAAGTCCTGAATCAGTTCACCGATTTCCTTTTGCCGAAGGAATTCGTCATACGCTTTCTTACGAATCCGTTTCCTTACTAGTAAATGTCTCCCCTGTCTTTCTCACTGTATATCGGTAAGATGGTGGCATACTAAACAGACAAACAGAACCTGGCTCAAGGGGGTCTTCGTCAGGTTTCCACTCAAAGAAGTCACAAGCACTTTCTCTTGGATGAGGACAACAATAGAATAAACGATCCTGATTAGGACCCTCTTTCTTCACTTTCTTGGTGCGACATATCAGATCATGTCGGCAAAAGAGCGCGCCTATGGCGTACGTCACGGGGTATACGTACACTGTTTTAACCAACCAGAGCGCGACTATAGCGTACGTCACGGGGTATACGTACACTGTTTTAACCAACCAGAGCGCGACTATAGCGTACGTCACGGGGTATACGTACGCTGTTTTAACCAATCAGAGCGCGACTATAGCGTACGTCACGGGGCATACGTACGCTGTTTTAACCAACCAGAGCGCGGCTATAGCGTACGTCGCGGGGCATACGTACGCTGTTTTAACAAATCAGAGCATAGCTATGGCGTACGTCACGGGGTGTACGTCACGGGGCATACGTCACGGTGTGTACGTCACGGTGTGTACGTACGCTTTTCGACCAATCAGCGCGCGACTATAGCATACGTCACGGGGCATACGTACGCTGTTTTAACCAATCAGAGCATAGCTATGGCGTACGTCACGGGGTGTACGTCACGGGGTATACGTCACGCTGTTTGACCAATCAGAGCATAGCTATGGCGTACGTCACGGCGTGTACGTCACGGCGTGTACGTCACGGCGTGTACGTCACGGTGTGTACGTCACGGTATGTACGTATGCGGTTCAACCAATCATAATCTCGCATACTAATTAGTGCGGCGCCCTATGGAGGCTTGCGGCGCCCTGCGGTACCCTTGCGGCGCCCTGCGGTACCCTTGCGGCGCCCTATGGAGGCTTGCGGCGCCCTGCGGTACCCTTGCGGCGCCCTATGGAGGCTTGCGGCGCCCTGCGGTACCCTTGCGGCGCCCTATGGAGGCTTGCGGCGCCCTGCGGTACCCTTGCGGCGCCCTAAAAAAAAGGGTTGATCGGCCTTTATAATACTACTCACACCTGCTCTTAACGAACTGAAATAGTTTCCTGTGGCCAGCGAGTTGTATTTGAGAAACGCTACTTTGCAATAAATGATTATTTATCTGAACAATTTGTAAAGAGCGGAGACAATGAGATCTTAGCCAACGAACTACGCGTAATTCACAGAAATGAAATATTCTACCATTTAAAAGTGCATTTTATTACAGAATTGTAAGCTTGTAGAACTCCTAAGAGTCAAAGTTTAAACTTTGTCCAAATCCTACAAGTTTTAAGAAACCTTAAGATACTTAAATTTTAACACCATCATGATAGTAATGTGCATGTACATAACATAGTAACTGGGTATTCTTGCTCTTGCATAGATTTATAAATTATTGTACCTCTTGTAATTATCTTTGAAAAACTCGTTTCGACGTTAATATCAATCGTGAGAAGCAGACAAAGCTTCGTGTTCTGCCCTTGCTCAGAAAGTCGAAATGTTTTTTTTTCGTTAAAAGCCACAACCTGGCAAAAATTATCGTGGACACCGCGTGCGCCAAACGAACATAAATGTGTTGGATACATGCAGAATTAATGTCTTTACAGACATTCTACCCCTCGTACCTCCAATTCAATGTTGAACAATCATGTATACATGCTTTAAAAATTTAATTCAAAAGACCAACATTGAGTAGGGGACCAGGGAAAGTGCAAACTCATGAATTAACGTCGTAGTGTCAGTAGCCCTTGTCGAAAAGTCAGGTGTCCGCATAATTTTTGCCAGGATTTTAGGCTTCTATGTATCTCCAACATACGTTTGAAAGAATGTCAATTTAATTGAATTTAGATTATTTAATAAACATTTTGCTGAATATATCGAACAACGCTCAGATCGACGGAGTTATATAATTTTACTATATACTACAACATATTCAAAGGCATATTATATAGAATTTATGATGTATTAAATTTAAGTTATTCGTTTGACATGAATCAGAAAATAGGTACCTAAAGCCTGTGAAACCTGAAGTATATATTATACACTGGCCGAGGAAAATCAATAAATGCATGTGGGGTGTGTCAATGTTAATATACTCGGGTTTTGCGTTATTAGTTTCTTTCAAATTGATTACTTTTACGATCTGCAAGTTCAAATGTATTAATATAGATCCCCCGCGGCATGCTTTTTCTACATTTTACAAAAAAGCTTTTGGCGCGTGTATCAGGTAGGCTATCTGCCATTACCTGACCAATTAACTATAAACGATAGAGTTATCATGACTGAGTACGTATGTATCACTCTCTACAATATGATGTGAAATAGTCAAATTCCAATGTCAATTATCCCCAGCAACGAAGCGCTCCAAGAGTGTGGTAACCCATTTCATCTAGACCATAATGATAATAACCAGTGTCTCCAAACCTCAGTCCCGTAACAGGCAGTGTGTCTTTATCTGTAAGGTAGCCACTGTCTTCAGTCCAAATATTATCATCCGAGTCGCAGTTACATCGTCTGCTACTAACTCGACAACTGTTGGTTATTCCACACTTACAATTCGAGCTACCGGGTGGAGCACCTCCCCAATACGCCATCTTCGCGCCATCTCGGGACACCCACCACGAGACAGGTTCATGAAACCATAACCCAGCGCTATTACATTCATATCGTATAAATTGTTCACATTTCTGAGAACGCTCTATTATTGCAACAACCTGCTCAATGCTAATGTTATATTTAACCTTCCGCCTGTAGGAGCCAGGTTCTTCAAAGCCATTTACCTATAGTTGAATAGGATTTAAAATTTGTTAGAAATCATTTGTCGAGACCGTGGACGTTAATAGTGCAAATTGTAATTGGATGAAAAGTGATGTTAACTCCAAGGAGATGATCTCATTTCTGAAAGGGCATCAGTTTTCTTTAGACTCGCTCTGTAGAAGTGATTGTGAATATGTTATATTTGCATGATTCAATCCAGTATGCTCTCCCCAACTTTTCCTTTGGGTGACGTGGACAAACAGCGGCGTAGCTAGAGCGGTAATTGGTCGAAGGGGGGGGGGGCGTGTATTCACATACTCATGCTCTGCCCGACGAGTTTCTTTTCAATTTGATTTGAAAAGAAACTCGTCGTCCAGAGCATGCATGAATATATGAATAAAGAGCCCCCCCCCTCCCACATTAATGTTCTAGGTACGGCCCTGTGGACAAGTTCGGATGCCAAATCTTTAACATATACACTACGGGGTATATATCCTCAAACTACGGTGACAAGCTTAACCCACTGCATAGCTGATCTCATACCTCAGTCCTTGATTCACTGTCGTGTCCAATCACTGTCACACCAGTGCCATTCTTTGAGGTCATATCACAGTAGACGACAACAGTATTAGACGTGCTGTCATTAGGGGTGATGGCGTAGTTTCCACTGGTTACACTGGTGTCTTGTTCTCGTATTTTTGCACACGTACTCGGTGGTGAACGTCCTTTAATAAACACTGTTTAACTTTAGTGTTGGTATAGATATAATTGTAATTAATGATGTATGCGCATAGGTGGCCCAGAAAACGGTGGCTTTTAACCTTAAATAAGTCAATCTTGTACATAATATTCCTTTTAAAGCTGTCGGAAACTCGTGGAATTGTCTTTTCTCGTGCGATAGTCGGTCAGTGTCGCGCGACGTTCGTTTAGTATCATTGGTTTAATATATTCCCAAGGTTGGCAACTAAATGTCAATAAATTGTTTGCCGTTAATGCAAACATTTTAAAACATACAAAGGTCGTGGAAACTAAGAGTAATAACAAAACAAAAACTACATCATGTTGAACACGGATAATTTTACTACATTCTTACCAATTTTCCGGTTTTAAATCCTTTTCAAAGTACTCATTCAAAGGCTCACATATTTTTGCTGCAATTTCAGCCAATAAGAGAAGGCAGGAAAATTAAAAAATATGACGAATTGGCCGATTGAGTGACCCGAGCATAGGTTTTGCAAAAAAATATTTTTGTCGCCGAGAAAACCTTCAAAACTCTCGCTTTTTTCTCGTACTTTGAAAAGGATTTGAAACGGGAAAATTGGTAAGAATGAAGTAAAATTATCCGTGTTCAACATGCTGTAGGTTTTGTTTTGTTATTGCTCTTATAGTTTTCACGATATTTGTATGTTTTTAAAGTGTTTGCATTAATGGCAGACAATTTATTTACATTTAGTTGCCAACCTTAGCAATATATTAAACCATATGATTAAACCAACAACACTAAACGAACGTCGCGCGACACTGACCGACTATCGCACGAGAAAAGACAATTTCGCGAGTTTCCGACAGCTGTAAAAGGAATATTATGCACAAGATTGTGTTATTTAAGATTAAAAACCACCGATTTCTGGGCCACCTATGGTATGCGATGAGTTTAGTATCTTTTACTGACAATTGACATAATAGCTATACGCAATTGTATAGGAAAGAACGCTGTTCTTGCCATGAAAAATATTTCGCAATAATTTCGTATAACATTAGTTATTATGATAATGCATTATCGAGTATGGTATAAATGACGGATATGAGAACTTTTCTCACCTTCATTCTTTGCCTGAAAAATAACAAAGAAATTTCAACACGTAGACCAACATCTGCTCTATTGCGGCAATTAATGACTATACAGGAGAGGGAGAGCATTGCATGTACGTTTTACGAACTAGGCAACAACAAGCATGTATTAATTTTTTCAAATATTAATTTTCTTATGAACATGAGCAAACTCGTGAAAGCAGTAGGTTTACATGGAAATGTATGCTCAATTTTTAGTGAATAGGTTGATGACAAAGGTTCAAGTATCTAGGCGAAATGAAAAAATTGCTATATCCTTTGTTTATCAAACTTTGACTGGACAATCCATAATACCTTCTATCACTACAAATTAATTAGGGAACTCCATGCACCTGCTTAATAATTTCTAAATCTGCATAATAAGCGTATATACAGATTATACTGTTGTTCACACACCACACATAGAACTTAAATTAGTCTTGTTTTTTTTTTAATTTTTGTTAATTAATATCGTTAGAAACAGGAATCCAAATTTTGCCTCGGCACATTTCATATTTTATCACTGAAAATTTTTCTTTCATCACTGCACAGATAGGTTATCACTGCCTCTGGAATTGGGTATGCAGTCCATACTCATACATATCCATGTTAAGTTTTACCATAGTACATGTAAATACATTTTCGTTAGAAACGGACTGATTACGAACATCTTAAATATACGTACAGCTTCAACATCTTGAAATAGTGTCCAGTCTCCCGGCGTTTTATTAGTTTTCATGCTAGTGGTGTTAGCGAGTTGACAGTTTACCGGCTGCTTCTCATCGGTTTTCGTTCTGAAGTTGAACCCAACACATCTGGGTTCCTTGTAGCAAAGATAATTACAGTTTACTTGGGTACTTGGTTCCACAGTGTGATTAGAAATAATCTCCTTCCTGTGTGTGCGTGTGCGTGTGCGTGTGCGTGTGCGTGTGCGTGTGCGTGTGCGTGTGCGTGTGGAGGGGGATATTTAATACCCCACATCTTTCTTATTTGAAGCTATTCACACAGTCAAAATAGCCGAAGCACACGTAAACGGAAGTATTCCTCCAAATGTTCACTTGCTTTAGCAGAACTAATACACCATGCATTGACTTCGTCTTTGGGATCGGCTTATATGTTTTTCAAATAATTTGGTGACAAAAGCGCCAATAGTGTTTCCACGCTGGTAAACTTTTGGAAATACATACATTCTTTGTAAATGATTTTCATATTGTCGATTTATATGTGAGTTAACGTTGAGCTCTTGCAGTTAATCACTCATAGCTGTGCTTCGAGAGTTTCCAGGGTACTAGTCTCGTTTTCCTCCCTCTCTATAAAATTACTAATATATAAATTTATGTACTACCAACCTTGACTCACGATCTCATAGTCCCGCACGCGACACTGTTCTGCTTTAGATCTTGCTATGTTGAGAATTAACAAGCATAAGGTTAATATTCTAAGGAGTAATCGAGTGTATAACGCACCCATCATTTTCGCAGTCATGTGCCGGACGTAGACTGAAATAACATTTAAAAAAATTTGGATAAGCATCGCATATGCACTGCCACAAAAAAGCTTTTAGGGACAACTTATAATTAAAATTAAAAAAAAACAATAAACAATTTGCATAATAGACTAACATTCGATCTAAGCAAAAAGAACAAAATCTTTTACTACAGTCAAAAAGAGCGTCTTAAAATTAGTAAAATTGCAAGGTTGGTGGCGAAATGTTGTAAAATACGGAAAATATAGCCCTGCGAAATTTGCAAATTCTGTATATATTTGTATTACGCGCGGAAAAATTATTTATGAGCTGAAATTGCCAAGAAAATGGCAACTTTTTCCGCGCGTAATACAAATATATACAAAAATTGCAAACTTCGCAGTGTAATATATTCCGTGTTTTAAAACCTTTCGCCATCAATTATGCAATTCTACTAATTTTAAGATGCTCTTTCTGACTGTAGTAAAAGATTTCGTTCTCGCTGCCCAGTTCATCCTTTAGCCTATCATGCAAATTGTCTATTGTTACTTCAGTATACGTCTCGCACGCAGCGCAGTCCCGCACCCGACTTTCGTCTGTGTTAAATCTTGCTATGTTGAGAATCAGCAAGAGAATGAGATTTAACATTTTAAGGGGCAATCGAGGCATATAGCTCTGATCATATTTTGTGTACATCTGCCGCCTAATTGGCCTAAAGGAACATTTAAGCAGATTTGAATATGCGTCACATACTGAATATTTATACCTGTGGCGCCTATAATATATATTATTACATGCCTGTGTTTTACTACGACAACAAAAAGCTTTTAGTTTTAGAGACAACTGCATGCATGACAATGGACCATTCCCCAATTAGACAAAGTTTTAAATTGGAAAACAATTTTAGCACAGTTGGAGAGAGCTTCCTAAATTTAGTGAAATCGTGAAGTTTGGTTGCAAAATATTGCAAAATGTGGAAAATATAGTCCTGTAAAGTTTGCGAATTTTGTATACTTTTGTATTGAGAACGGAAAAGCGTTATCACTAAGTGGAAATGTGGTAACGCTTTTTCCCACGTAATACAAAAGTGTACAAAATTCGCAATCTTTACATTACTATATTTTCGACATTTTACAATATTTTACAACCAAACTTTACAGTTTCACTAAATTTAGGAAGCTCTTTCCAACTGTGCTAAAATCGTTTTCCAATTTGAAAGTTTGTCTAATTGGGGAATGGTCCATGAAAATAAACAATTAATATTTTAGTACGTCCCACAGCGGCACAAATGCAGTACCACACGCGAAAATTGTCCAGCGTTAAATCTTGCTATGTTAAGAATCAGCAAGGATAAGGTTAACATTTAAAGGAGCAATCGAGGAGATAAAACCCCAGCCATGTTTTGTTGTAATCTGCCGCCTACATTGTGCTGAACTAACATTTGACTGAGAAAACTCGAATATGCGTCATACATAGTTTTAATTGCGGCGCCTAATAGCTATTACTCTACATTCCTGAATGTTGCTATACAACAAAAAGCTTTTATTGACAAATTATAACAAAAATTTAAAAGAAACCATTAATATTTCAGTACGTCCCACAGCGACACAAATGCAGTCCGACACGCGAAGTTGTTCAGCATTAAATCTTGCTATGTTGAAAATCAACATAAAGCACCCGTCATGTTTCGCGTAGTCATCTTTCCTCTTTATTACGCTAAAGTAACTTTTAAGAGGAATGTGCGTCACATAGCTACTTTCAGGATAGAGGAAATTTTGCACACTAAAAGATATGAAATTGCGTTAATCGAATTAAGCACGAAATTTTGAATAAATAGTTCTACTTAAAAGTTGATGGCAAACGTCAAAATGTTTTATGTGTACAGTTTGACATTATTTTAGAAATAGTTTGGTAAAGCCTGTCAAACTTGATGTATCATTGTTACCCAAAAATATCAATGAGTGCAGTGGGGGGGGGGGGGGTTAATATATCAGTGTTTTTTTGGGTGAATCGATTTCACGGTCAGTGAACACAGCGAATCACAATTTTCGTAAGAAGTACATACATGCAAATCCAGCTAGATTTTAATTGCTAATAGCTTCTGCCCGAAAAAGAAATTTTTCTGCAAATAGACTGTTTAAAAATCTAGTGTTTTTGTATTTCAGCTTTTTGAAAACCTTTAAGAAACCAGACAATATTTTAGAACATGGAGATGCTTAAAGTCGAATATCAAGATCGGCACAAGATGTCCTCAATACTTGTTTTCATGGGAAATGAATGCGTCTCACAATCAACGCATTATTAGAGAGCTTTAGATTTGACCACGGCTACGACTACGAGGTTTGATGGCGTGCGCAGAAGTCGTAGTCGTTTTCGTTTCAGCTCGAATGCATCTTTAGCAGTAAAAAAACAATGAGAAATGAAGTTTCTATAAATTAAGTTTTATTTAGTCCATAACCCTCTACAATTTAGCTCCGTTTGCGAACAGTATTGCTGACATATCATGTGTCCTGACTAGCTAAATTAGTAACACTGTGCAGCTCAAAATATCCCGTTACGATTTACGCTACCGCTTGAAAAAAGACTCCGGATAAATGTTAAGGCTATGGTAAACATTATTACAAATAGGTTTTTAGGAAAAGGAAACGTAAAATAACTTTCAATAGTATATAAAAAGTCGTATATATAGTGAGGACTACGACATTGTTTCAGGAGTACAGGATGGCTCACTCGGAAATTTCAGGTTATTTTGTGTACCTCACTTTTCGAAGCCTCTATCCCTGAACTAACACTTATTTTCACGCCTGCATCCTAACACACTATGCAGCATTGTTACGCCTGAAACCTTGCCATATACAATATGGTCACGCCTCCGCCTGTAACCTTACCATATACAATATAATTATTGTCACGTCTGTAACCTTACCATATGCAATATTGTTACGCCTGTAACCTTACCATATACAATATACTGTCACGCCTGTAGCTTACCATATACAATGTTGTCACGCCTGTAACGTTACACTATACAGTATTGTCACGCCTGTAATTATTGTCCTGTAAGTACTGACTCTATACAGTATTGTCATTGCAGTATTGACACGCCTCTAGCCTTGACATATACAGCATTTTCACGTGTGTACTTTACCATGTACTGTATTGTCACGCTCATTACGTTACACTATACAGTATTGTCACGCTAGTATCCTTACCATATACAGTATTGTCCACCATGTAACCTTGCAATATACAGTATTCGCAAGTGAGTAACCGTGTAACCTTACTATATACAGTATTGTCTTGCGTTTAATCTTACCAAATACAGTATTTTCACCACTGTAAGCTTACATTATAAAGATTGTCACGTCTGTAATCTAACTACGTACGGTATAGTCGCGTGTGTAACGTTACACTATACAGGATTGTCACGCTTCTAACCTTGCCACATACAGTATTATCACGCGTGTAACCTTACACTGTACAGTATCGTCACGTGGTTAATCCTGCCATATACAATACTCTCACGCCTGTAACCTTACACTTTAGAAGACATATCGAAGAAGAAGTAGCCCACTTTGAGGATGGAAAATTAAGCGACCAGGCCTCCGGAAGGAATTGTTTCGCCGCCATCTTGGTTTTCAACTCTTGTAAAAATACAAGTGGACAAGCAGAATTTTTTATTGCATTTCTGCCAGTTTAACAGAAAGGAAATTACTAAATATAACCAAAGACAACACGGTAAGTTTAATATGATATTCTACACTATTACTAGAGTTGTTTTCTGTAAATTGGGACATGTATATGAATGAGCAGTGGGCTGCCTGCGGCCACTGTGAGCAATACTTAAAGTTTACTAATCTAAAAAATCAGTTTACTAAGGAATAGGTACAGTGAGAAACATATCTCTATAAAGCAGGGGAAAATGAAAAATGAGCAATGACTGTAAAATTTGTTCAAAAAAGTGTTCAAAAAAGTGTTCATGATCTGCCCTCCCCATCGGGCACCAGCACAATACAAACTTTCCAGACTGGTGCATTAAGAGCTCGATAATAACGGGGCTATTCATGTGATACATAATCATATTTTGTACAATTCATTTATTTAGAAATTAATTTTGAAAATAGTCTAGATAAAGTAAACAATCCAGATCTAGAAAGATAATGCACAAGGCAAGTAAATTTTATTAAAAATATACATGTTTTTTTAAATATATACAATATTAAATTGACACAATGCACGTCTAAGCTGCCTGTGGCTCGAAGTAATGTTATCCCCTAGTCTATGTCCTGTACAGGGTTTTGTATGTATTTCATTTCCCAGAGATAATCTCAACAGTTTTAGGGTAATACCCTCCCCCCTTCCCCCCTTCCCCCCCCCCCGCAAAAACACAATTTCAGCCATATTTTCCATCTTGTTTGCTTTTTTATCGCCGAGTAGTCGAAGTATCATATAATTCTTGTACTTTTCCATAATCACAGATAACTAAAGAACAACTCAGGTCATTTTTGAGCTGTTCTGAGACTGTGCCGTCTACTTTATCTTCTATTTTCTTTCCTCGACAATTAGCCATAATTGCCACCATTTCGAAGTCTTCCTGCTTTTGTATGCGATAAATGTGACTTCTTCGTCTTCATGTGTATTTATATTATGTAATCCAATAGTTCTGAATTCCTATTGAATTTTTGAACGTCAAACTAAGCATGTTGGGTAAGCATTTAGAATGCTTCCTTAGTTGATTCTCCCCATGTAGGAACACTGGGGCCGGTTGTTCAAAGCCTGTTTAGCGTAAACGGTGCATAAGTCAAAATTAAATAGCACTTTTACATCACCCGTTAAACAGTTAACTTAAGCATTTTGCAGTAAATCTGTAGTTGCAAGCATAGTCATTGTATTAAGGTTCAAAACTTTTAGTTTAGTTGTTGAATGAATCTATAAACTTGGTTTCTATCTTGAGCTTAACCACCGTTTAAGCTAAATGTGCTTCAAACAACTGGCTCCTGGACTTTATAGATCTATCGTTCTATATCTATAAACCTTTTTGGTTGAAGCAACTCTACTGGACCACAGATTTTGTCACTTGGTTTAGGCTGCTACAGCAAAGGAGTTATAATTCATGAAATTCTCCCTACACTAGGATTCCAACATGAGTAGTCCAGACCTGACCTTGATTACTATGTTCAGATATTCTGGGAAAATATTGAAAATAAAAATATGAGATTCATGTCAAAAACTGCACTTCCTGCAGTAAGTTTTTTACATACAGCCCTGTGGTGATCTATGAAACTTGTTGCATGGTTGTTCTGGCAAGTCCAGTACAGTCATGATACAACAATTGACTTACCAAATACCTACAATACCAACAATTGACTTACCAACAATACCTCGACTTTGCCAAAGCTTTTTAGTCACGATCTACTACTGGTGAAGCTTCACAACTTTGGTATTAGAGGAAATCTTCTTCGATGGTTCAGAGACTTCCTTTCAGGGCGATTCCAGAGAGTCACTGCACTTGGTGTAACATCTGAACCACTCCCAGTACTATCAGGTTTTCCCCAGGGATCAATCCTTGGTTCAATGGACCTAAATCAAACCAAGTGCGGAGTGCTACATCTTACAAGATCTCGTGAACCAACCATTACAAAGTATACGGTACTTGATACTCCAGTCAACCGATCGAACAGTCAGAGAGATCTGGGTATGCCTATAACTGGCGACCATAAATGGAACAAGCAGGTGTAAGAAATTTCGTCGAAAGCCAATAAGATACTGGATTTCGTGAAGCGAACAGCATATGCGATCTGTAACCAATCTGTCCGCAAGGCACTTTACCTTACTATGGTTCGTAGTCAACTGGCTTACGGTAGTCAAGTGTGGGCACCACAGACGGTCAGCAACATTCAAACCGTCGAACGTATTCAGCGTCGTGCTACCAAGTTCATCCTATCTCTGCCATACCAAACAGATATCTCGTATAAGCAGAGATTGCAGATCCTCGACATCATCCCTCTAGGTCACTGGCACGAATATTTAGACATCGTTTACATATTTAAAAGTCTCATAAATGACTCTGATGGTAACATTTCGGTCAAAGTCTCAACACGAGAAACAAGAAGTGCAAGAAATGGGACTTTCCTAAATGTAGGAAAGTGCAGAACTGTTAACTACCGTACCAGAACAGTTATTATATCAGAGCTGCCAAAGTGGGGAACACTCTTTCAAGTCATATTAGAGACACAACTAAGTCTATAGCGTCATTTAAAACATTACTACGTAAGCACTATAAAGATTTAACGGACAGTATTTTCAACCCCGATGACCCGAGAACTCTTAAGTCTGTTTGTGTGAAATGTCACACAAGTCGTCCTTTATGGAACTTACTATCTAGATCTTGTTGTTAGGTCAACCGAACTGCATAGTGGTCGCTTTCTCTCTTCGCGTTTACCGAATGCAATTACCATGATGCTGATGATTACTTATCTTACGAATCCACTTCATATTCGAGTATAGCATTCCGGTGGTTGTGGTCGGTGTGCGCGGTGGGGAAAGGCGGCCATTAATTTCTTTAAGCTTTCTCAATACACAAACAATCTTAACAGCTTAAAATTACTCACAATACCCAGTCACGATCCTCAATTTCGTTGAGAATCAAATTTGGATGATTAGGTTTTTAGTTCTTTCATTTCTAATTATGCAGTTCAGGAACTTACTTAAAGCGGTATACCTTGTCGTTTTGTTTTTTCATCGTAGTTTGTTCTAATTTGTGGTTTGTCAGTTTGTTTGTCTGTTTACGCTTTAATGCATGTAAATTTCTGTTATGCTCTCTGGATGTTGTGGAACCCCGTTAATGGAGATTTTATCTCTGTGTGGTCATTCCAGCCATTATGTGTAGTTTATTTCTAGTTTATATTTAGTAACAGTTGACCTAATTATTAATGGCAAACTTGTAAAATGAAATGAAATATTGTGCCAATTTTGTGTGATTAACATCCCTCTTGACTGTGCTAGGATTGGCAGAGAAATATTGAATAGGATTTGATAATGCTTTTTAGCTTCAAACAAATGCTAACAGCATGTTTCAAAGTTGCTCAAAGAATTAGACTTTGCAACTTATTCCCAGCATGAAAACAGTTCTGTTGCAGTAGCTATCTTGTATAAAAGCATGTGGTGTGAATGAAGGGACATGAAGTAGTGGAATTTGCAAAGCTAAACAGTATTTATCATCTGCTTGTTTCAAAACACTTAGATCTTTTTCTTTTCATAGGAGAAACTCACAATTCGAAAAAAGTCATGATCATCATCAGAACTATATCAGGACAGCCTGTTGAATTTTTAAAATGGATACCATCAAACTTTGTACAACTGTCATTGTAAGTTGATATAATTATGCTAAAAAATTAGCGATGCAGCGACATGGTACGTTTTTGAAGCGATAGAGCTGTCCAGCAAATTTGATTCTCAAAGGCAAAGAAGAAATGACAAGTGCCCAATGCTGATCCTACCCAGTGGCGGACACATGACAAAAAGTCACAAAAACACGAGCTTTTTAGGGAGGGGGGGGGGTTCGGGAGCATGCCTGCCCGGAAAATTTTTAAATTTGGGTCTTTGAAATGGCATTTTCAGTATTCTGAGAACACATCTTGTAAAAAGTTTTAGGTGTTCAAAACTCTATTTTATAAGCAAATAAATATCAAAATGTGATCAGTCTATGCATACATGTACTTCGTTTATGACTCTGTTTTCCGAAGGCTTTTGTTTCGTTAATGCAATAAAATGTGGAACAAATAAGAGTATTAGCTTCAAAAACAGCAAAAAATCGGCTATGAAATTTTCGGAAGCACCTGTTGCAAGAGTTGAAACTTGTTTTGCGGGATTTTGAACGATTTTCTGTCAATTTTAGTGATGACATTTACCTGCGAGACTTGCAGTAATGTATGTTGTGCGTGTTGCCGTAATTATGAGCAGATATAGGAGTAATTAAGAATGCTTCCAAGCAAAATAAGTAAATAGGAAAACAGCGGATAACCTTTCGCAGCGACGCAAAAACCACACCGGATAGGCGTTCTTTACATATGAAATGTGCAGTTGTAGCAATTTCAGCATCGAAGTGCCGTGGCCGGTTCTAGATTATATTTTATTTACAGATGTTTGAGGCCAAAGTTCCAAACCGTCATTATTCATAAGGAATTTGTGTAATAAATGTCTAAAATTCTAAACCAGAGAACACTTTAATAGCCCATAGTAAATTAATAAACTACAACTTTAGGCATGATCAACAACTTTAAATATTACAGTTTTATGAGGAGTCAGAAGATACATACGTTATATGTATGCGCTTGTACGTTTATATATAAGCTTAGTGATTGGCTGTCGCTAAATCGCTTACTTATACTGTCTTGCCGCATTGCATCAGAAATTATGAGATAGTTCTAAATAAAGAAATTAGGTCATTTGGACCTCTCCGTTAGTATTGATGACTAAGTGCAAATCATGCATTATTCTTAAGGCTAAAGTCTGTAGACCGTCAATGTGAATTTGTGAATTTTTTCCAATATATTTTTTAAACTGATCATGAGTGATATTATTGTGAATTATTGAGACGGCTGAAACAATTAAGAGAGGCAAAATTCCACAATTCAACAGTGTCAAGAGGACTTCTATAATTTGCACAATAACTTCTTGTTTCGCTAAAAGACCAAATCGTGAAGCGACGGTTAATGAACCAGACGGAGCATCATCAACAGCTGGAGCTGTGAAGATAGCACTGATGTCATGACCAGCAAGGACAACGATACAGCATCAAGCTCTCTATTTTCGTCAACATCTGCTGTTGTTATTCACTTGAATCCTTCAATATGTGTTGTTCAGGCGCAAGTGGGAGCTCATCCAGTTAATACAGACTCCGCGGTGAGTGATCTTGAAACGTTGGTCGATGGGTCGTCACAGCCAAACCTTGGGTCAGCTTTCTACTATTGTAGCGTATTGTTAGTTCAAAATGTTCGCGAAATGAGTTTAATATTCAATCACAAAGTTTCACGTTTTAACATTCCAACTTGTCCGACGGGGTAAAACGGTTGAAGTGTTTGCCAAGGACGTTGTACCATTGGTGACCAGCCGTGCGGCGGTGGTAATAGGGCATAGGGGTCCATTTGCCAGGTTTGCATGTTCGTCGGTGGGGAATGGGGGTACGGGGTCATTGGGGGCCCAGGGTTGTGGTCGAAACGAGGAGTATAGGATCATTTGCCAAAGTTGTAGTGGTAACGGGGAATATGGGGGCGTTTGGCTGGGTTGCATCTTGGTATTGATTGCTTGGCAGAATAAAGCTGGATTTCCGAGTTGGTCATAGCCGAATCGTGCCGGTGGTTGTCTTACTCGTGTGTTGGCCGTTCTCTTGGGTCAGCGAAGTTCTCATGTCGTAGTTGATCATCATGTCGAGCGATCTTCACTCGAGTTGATAAGAGCCATGGCTTCCGATGTTCGACATCTGATAGAGGAACAGATAGTCAAAGCGGGGATGTATTCAATGCTCATCGAGGAGTGCAAAGATAATGCGGGCCATGAAGAGCTGTCGACTTGTTTTAGGTTTTTAAAAGACGAAGGAAGAATTGAAGAACGATTTTATGATCTTAGGGGCTGTTCATATGGGCCCGCTTTGCCGGGCTAGCCTGCTTTACCGGGCTAGTTTTTCATTTCCTTCATATGAGGCGGGTTAGCCCGGCACACGGTCGGAAATTAACTTACGCGCGCTGTGGCGGGAAATTCAAATTTGTTTACATCAAGCGAGTGGGTAGTCAAAATGTTACTGCCCGCAGTTGCCGGCGCTTTATTTGCGGCAATATTTCAGTTTCAAGGCTTTCTTGTGGCTTGCCAAATATATGTCAAACACAGAAATGATTGTTTAATGGCTTTCATGACGAGAAAACGATCTGCACTGTATCGTAAGTTGAAAATCGCTAGACAAAGGCGACTAATGAGGCGTAAACGAGGATGCTGGTTTAAGCCAGGCCAAACGGAGCAATGGTGGCGAAACATGACCAGTGGAGCCACTCCAGAAGAAACTTGGAAGAAAAATTTCCTACTTACGAGAGAGGAGTTTATGGATCTAGCCGAACAACTTCGCCCGTATATCTCACCGAATCTGTCATCACCTAATTACAGATTTCTGTCAACTGACAAAAAACTGGCAATAACTTTGTACTACTTGAAAGATACTGGTTCTTTAGGAATGACGGCAAACACATTTGGTATTGCATTGAACACCGCATCCGTTATCATTGCTAAAGTGTGCGAATCAATTACAAAGTACCTAGGTCCAAAATACATTCACTTGCCGCGAAATGAAGAAGAAATGAGGAGAAAAGTGTCAGAATTTGAAGAAAAGTTTGGCATGGTTCAAGCATTTGGATGTATAGACGGAACACGCGTCCCAATTCAACGCCCAATAAAAAACTCCCAGGATTACTTTTGTTACAAACAGTTTTATTCCCTCAACGTTCAAGCTGTTTGTGACTATAAAGGTTTATTCATGGATGTGGAGTGTTTGTGGCCAGGGAGTGTACATGATGCGAAAGTGTTTTCTAATTCATATCTAAATTACAAGTTGCAGAGTGGCAACCTGCCTGGGATTTTTCAATCTGTAATTCCTGGTTGTAACCTTGTTCCAAACTACTTGATAGGCGACCCGGCATACCCCTTAACCCCATTCTGTGTAAAGGAATATGAGAGCTGTAAAACCAATGAACAAGTAGTATTCAATCAGCTGCTTAGATCAGCAAGGAATCCAATTGAATATGCCTTTGGGAGGCTCAAGGCAAGATGATCAATCCTGAGCAGGAGACTGGACTTAAAACTAGAAACAATTCCTGTGGTTGTTTATGCCTGTTTTACACTGCATAATTTTTGTGAGCTGCACAAAACAGATGTTGATCATGAGTTAGTACGAAGGCAAGTTGAAATAATTAGAGCAAATGAGGAAGAACATAAGAACTTACCAGATCCAGTGTACTCCTCTACTAGTGATGAAGGTGACATTATTCGCAAGATTCTAACCTCACATATTCGCACATGTCTTCCTGATCACCTAACACTATAATGCTGGCTTTCAAGATACAAAGCTAATGACACTGTAACAAAAGTGCTCTAATTCTTTGATTAATTAACAACATCGGTGCAACAAGAGCATCATAAATTACAATAATGTTCTCAAATAATAACAATATAAAAGTATTTAGAATTTTACACTTTACTATTACGCATGTTATTTACTGCACGTAGTTCCACTTAGCAAAATACGGTGAGAGACTGGGTGATTTTGCTGTATGGAAATAAGTTCTGGTTTATAATTCAGTAAATTCCATTGCATTCATATACAGTATAGCTGTACTAGATGTACGTTTAACAGATGTAATAATTTTCTTAACCTATTAAGCTGCAGAGAATAAAATCATCCAGCATTAGACAAATGGACATACTGCAGCTCAATGGGTTAAACAACAGGATTTTATCAAAAACATTTTAGGCTCTTTGGTCAGACTGACAAGCTATCTGCATATTTCCATATTTCAAAACTAATCCACCTTCTATCCTATTCCAGACAAAGGCATCATGTTAACACCCACTGGATGTATGATTACACAAGCCAACAAAATGTGAATATAACAATAAAGATATGAAAACTTATAACATCTTCAGCCCAATTTTGTTTAACTTTTAAAGCACATCACCAGTCATTCAATAACTTTTTTCACAAGTGATTTTTTTACAAGCTATTGGTTCATTATAAACTAGTTCAAGTTTTTATAAGAAATTTGTTCATCAATTGAACTTGAAGCATTTGCTGCAGTCTCTCTACCAGAGTACATTGACTGATATGCTGGATATGGTGCTGGTGGTACATGATAGGGTTGTAAACCTTGGTTAAAAATTTCTGGTTAACTGGGTAGTGTGCAGCTGGAGGAACTGAGTGTGATCGGTTTGCAGTTGCATTGGCGAGCATTTCTATCGAGTGGCTGATCCCTGCACCGAAATCACAAAGTGACTTGCTCATGGTGGCCATAGCTTTCATAAACATTCATTTGAATCTTTCATCACAGCTGTAAAATTTTGGCGGGCCTCTTTATCCTCTTTTGCTTCGTTTATTAAAATTTTATCTCTTTCTGCTGCTGGTTATTTTTTTTCGAGGTGTTTGCGTTTGTTGTCAATAAGTTTGACGACAGAATTCTCAGCTGGCTTTCTTTTGGGGGCAACAATAACACTTGTATTACCTGTAGAATCTAAATTTTCATCTTAATCTTCTGAGTCAGAATCACTCTGCACACCAACTTCATTATTTAATGAATTTGAACTCACACCGTAGGAAAGTGGCTCAGTATTAGCTGAACCACCCCATATTGTTATTAACTTGTCATAAAATTCATAAACAAACTTTCCACAGCCGCTTCTTGTTCCTTGTACAACTGCTTTGAAAAATTTTGTCGTATTTCTTTAACTTTTTCGACTACGCGGTGGTATCCTTTGCTGATTAGCTCTCTCTCGTGTGCTTCTTGTTTCTTGACTTGTTCTCTTTCCTCGTCGTTGAATTCTTCAATATTTTCACGTGGTAAAGTCAGTGAAACAGGACCAAATAACTGTTCGTCTTGCTCGGCATATAACTTAGCCATTTCAATCCTTAAATACTTGTATTGTGCTGGTTTGTCTGCGTCGAAATCCAAGCTGCGGTATTCCATCGAACTTTTATAGGAAGATAAACAATTAATCAGGTTCTCAACCATATCTGTATTCCAGCGAAAATACTTCTTTTTCGTTTTGGGCGCCATTTTGGAATGAACAACCACGAGGAGAGTGGAGCATGCGCTGTGACACAATTTCCAGCCCGTTTAGATACTTCATATGAGCCCGGCAGCGCCGAGATCTCGTCACTGTCAAGCGAGCTCCCGGCAAGGCGGCTAGCCCGCCTCTCATATGCACACAATATCGGAATAATATGTAAATAGTATGCGAAGCACCAGCCCGGCAAAGCGGGCTAGCCCGGCCCATATGAACAGCCCCGTACTAGACTTGAAGAGCCTAATGCCCAGACCATTGTGAATGAAGGAGTTTTGCCAACAATTGAAAGATTAGGCTCGTCCGCCATTCTTCTGGTGCTTGGAGCATGTGAAGCATCTGTGATGAGTAGATGTTACGAAGGCGTAGCTGCTAAGCTGAGGAGATCTTATCCTTGGTTGCTTTATATCCAATGTGCTGCGCACCGTCTGAATTTGATTGTAGTGGCTTATTTTCGTACAGTGAATGAAGCATGCAATGTGATAAATGTCAATTTTCAATTGATGTCATGTCCTTGTAACTACAGTAATCGCTTTATATTTAGCAGCCAGCGTGTAATTTAATCCACTCCTGGCGATGACTTTAAACTAGTCGAAACGTTGAGAAATAAAATGATTTCAATATTCGGTATTACCATTGTTTTGTATTCTACAAGACTCCGCACACCATTTTTAACGGCGCCAGTAACAGAGAAGTATTCGAAGCTTATCAAAAAGAGTTGTATCCAAAACAGCCCATTATGGCAGCCTCCTCTCTAACAGAAGTCTGATGGGCTTGTAAGTTTGAGGGAGTTAATACAATGGTTTAAAGACTTCGAGCAATTCTCGTAATCCTGCAGAAGAATGGTGCTTCCAATTCAAACCAAGCCGATTCAGCAGCTGGTCTCTAAATTGTTTTTTTCATTAGGTTTTGCCAATAATGCATGGATTAAGTAAGGCTGTGCAAGAGATCAATGTTAAATGGCTAAACGTAGCGAACGAAATTGTGGCTGTAAGGAAGCTTCTCGTTGACATGGAAGCCAACGACATTGAATCCGCCAAAGAACTATGTTCGACCGTAAACATTACCTTGGACTATGAGGATCCCGTGCATGTTCCCAGACAATATTCCGGAAGATCTGCATGCCCTCGTGAGCTCTGGAAACAACTCAAGGCAGCTTGCTGTTCCCATGCTCCTGGAAGTGTCGGGAAGCGAGAATACTGATATTCTGGGAGCTCAGCAGGCTTTAGACGCATCAAAACCAAAATACCTGGATTACACGACTTTATCCAGTCTCGTTGCCAAATTTTGAGCTTGTCTACTTATTGACTCTCCTTTGCTTAAAACCGAGGGTGAACGGGTTAAGATTCTAATTGCGGATGAAAGGAACATCCTCCCCGACTTGTACCCCCAACTTATTCAAGGTGATCACCATATCGAAGACCTTGCCAGTTGGTACTGCAACCGTGGAAAGAAGCTTCAATGCTGTGAATCGGATATTGAGCTGGGCTCGTAATAGCTTAGACAGTTTGTTGACAAATGACTTGGAGAAAGTGCTTGATCGTTGGCTAAATAAAAAATCTCGAGTTGTACCCTTCAATTAAAAACATGTAGTTCTTTGTCCTTTGTCTTTGATCTATAATTTTAATGCTGTGGATAGTTTCAAGTTTCAACAATTTCATCATTCATATGACAATGGAAAAATGGGTACCCGGACATTTTGCCGAAAGACATTTTGCCGAACGGACACTTTGCCGACGTACAGTTTGACGAACGGACTTTACACCAAAAAGACATTTTGCCTAAAGGACAACTTGCCGAAAACAGAGAAATCCTAGGGAATGTGACGCGTGTGTCAAATTTTCAGCGATTGTGTAAAATAACCATTGTATGGTCATTACCAGTGCACAATGGATCATTAACAGTTCTTAATCATATTTATTATTGGTAGATTGTTTGTGCAGCGGATCACTTATTTGTTAGGAATGTGTCTTGACGTCACGAAATTTTTAAACAATTTAACTTTAAGTTTCTTGTACGTTTGCATGGTGAATACAATATACTTGTTAAGCTTTGTGGAAACACCACGTAAATTTATTATTGCAGAGCTTTCGATCCGTAAGCTCGGATCTTCATCAGTGCTATAATAATATGACTATTTGAATTCACACGCCCCTTTTTATACATAAAGTGTCGTGATTGTATGCTCGCATGATTTAAAAGTTAATTAAACGGTCAAATCAGCTACGTCATTTCTAACGTAGCGAAATGGTTCTAATTAACCAGCATGCGTGCGCAAAGAAGAAAGAGAAGTTTAATTTTGCACAGTAAAGAGAGCGCGCCACGTACTGTCTAGTGGCTTACCCTCTTGATCTATCGTACTATGTTTTTCAATTTCAATTGACTTTCTCATTTTGCGAGAGAATTTATGACTTTCAGTCGCTAAAATGGACGCTTCATTCCATTTCATGCGATAATCATATGTCCAAAAGTGTTTAGCCACTGCTGATTTTTCTAGCTCGGCTTTCTCGCAGTTAGTCTTATGTTCTTTAAGACGTAATGAGAGATTTCGGCCAGTTTCACCAATATATACCAAACCACATTTACATGGAATGCGGTACACACCGGGTTTCTGAAATTCATTACCGGTATCCTTATGTGTGCAGAGAGCTCGAAACAATTTGTTTTCTCTAGAATGGTATAACTGAATGCTAGCTTCTTTTAAAATCCTTTCGATTTTATGTGAAGCTGAACCAATATACGGTAGACTAACAGAAGACTGATATTCGGTCTTTTTCCGTACCTGTTGTGTTTTCATAGCATTGTCTATGAATTTCTTAGGATAACCATTCATTTATAAAACACTTTTCAAATGTTCAAGTTCTCCTTCAATGTTGTCCACCTCACAAATTGTTTTCGCTCGGTTAATAAGTGTCTTACACACTGAGTTCTTTATGCTAGGATGGTGAAATGTACAATTTAACTTTACTGTAAATCACAAATCATGTGGGAAAATGGAAATTGTTACGATGGATGTAGTTGCGGAAGAGAATCACGAAGAATGCCTGGGAAAAATTGAATGTATTTCTAATAAACTGTTATCTCATAGTGATGTAATTCTTTATGTTGCGATATTTCGGTAAATTTTGTAAACTGAGCATATGATTGGCTGGATTTATTTGGAAGTCAATTGTAGGCTTTGTTTACAAACCTGCTTTGGAATCAGTATGAACTTTGCAACCACTCAGAATATCACTGTAGTCTAAGAAACGCTGACCGGGTAAGCGAACCTTTCTAGGCGAACCCAGAAAATTTCTCTATGTTCGGCGAGGGGCTATCCCCCTCGCCTCCCCCTAGTATCCGCCACTGATCCTACCAGATGCCTTTCTGCGTCAGGTCTAAGCTGTCGTTCTCGGTTGTAACCTCCTCCATTCCATTCTGTACCCTACCACCCAAACCCGAATATTTAAAGAATTAAAATTATATATATATTTAGTATAAATTTATTGATATATTTTAGGCTAAACGGAAACCGAAAATGTCGAATGGACAAACATGAAAAGCCGTTTAAAAAACAGGTGAGCTGTCTATTTGGCTTTGGCCCTAATCTCTTATCACATCACACAATAATAATACCAAAACTAGAGCAAGTAAATTTTGAGAATTTACTCCTAGCCGTTTCGTCAGTATTAACTGTAGTTATTTTCAGCACACTTTCAAAAATTTTATTTCCATAATAAGCTCCATGCAACTTGTGAACAGGTCACACCTTCGCAGTATACATTTAACTAATATATTACGTTATAAAAAACAATCGAAATAAAAGGTAAATTACTTTTATCTCTAGCTACTGTATAGCTAAACCTACTTCGACTTGAGTATTTGATTAAGTTTTCAAGGCACGTAAAAGGGCGTGGGCTTTTTGTTGTGTTTTAACACGTCCGAACTAAATTTATACCTGATACTTACAAAGGCTAATGCTTCGTATAAAGACGCATTAAAATTATGCGAAAGTAAAAAGCATTTTAAAACTTGAAAAAAAAAAACTTAATTTGTTTTTTTTTTTTCATCAAGACTCGTCTACAGGAATCTAAATCCTTAACAGTAGTTGACATGAAATTTTTAATGTCCCTATAGTTAGTTAAAAAAGCTTCGAAATATTTTAAAACTTTAGGTTTTTAAAGATCTTTAAAACTATTTTCACTGTGGCGAAAAATCATTGAGTTTTCACATAGCATTTATAGTTAATACGTTTGTCATCATTATGCATCTAAAAAAATTATTGAAGTCGAAAGGTGCTGCCAATTTAAACTGTGTGAGGAAAGAGATCGTAATATTGCGCGTTCTTCACGAATGGATAGCCGCGAGTGTTCGGGGTCGTAGTTTTCAGTTGACTGGTGCATAACTACCTCATTTAAATCGATGTTTGTTTTGGAACATTTGATTTCATCTTTCTCAGAAAAACTTAGGTATACTGAAATTGAAACACATTGCATATACTTTTAATTCAACAGCCATTAAGGAAAAGTTGATTATTAATTGATTATTTTTTTTCAATGTGTGGGTTAGTGTCATGGCTGAACAGCCAGATATAGAAGAGCTTCAATTAGCTTTAGAATCTGAGATATGCTGACTGACAGGAAGAAATTATTAAAGTAGCTGAGCATGTTGATGTGAATACTGAAGGACTTAGAAAACTACAAATATCGAACAGAGTCCTTTAGAAAATCGAAGGGGATATTGAAAAAGCAGAGGACAAAATAGCTTACTTGCAAAAACTGAATCAAGATAATGACTTGACTAGTCACGATCCAAATGAGGAATTACAAGGACAAATTGAAGTTGACAAACAACCAGCACCCAAGTTGAGCACATCCAAAGTAAGGTTAGTGTTGATATAACAAAAGCTTTTAGACGGGATTTCAATTGTTCCTATTTGGAACAATCGGAGACGTCGGCAACTGAACTTTACCAGGAACTGGCACAATTGTGTCAAGGACCCAAAGAATCAGCCCAAGATTTCGTAATAAGGGCAATGAACTTACGCGAACAAATCATATTCTCTTCACAAGCTGTGGAGAGCACAGTAAAGTATAGTGCTTCCTTGGTACAGTCATTGTTTATCTATGTTATTGAGACAGGTTTGTAACAAGAGTCAATTAGAGCGAAGCTACGACCTCTTCTAGAAATGCCAAGTGTAAATGACGAGAAGCTAATAGACAAAGTTAACCTTGCTATTTCTGCCGAAACAGAACAGCAAAGTAAGATGGGTATGTCTAGTAAAAAGAATATTCAAGTTAATTAAGTGTATGATTCTGGCTGTACCCTGGGATCTCAAAACCCAAAAGAAAAGAAGAAAAGTGATGCAAATCAGAAGAAAGAGTGCAAGCCGAACAAGTTAGTTGCGGCATTAGAAGCAGTACAGTCTGATCTTGCTTCATTGACAGAAGCATTCACCAAGTCCCAGAAATCGAGCAAATATACTTCTGCAGATAATCGACGAAGCCCGCGAAAGAGTGTGTTGTGTCAACTTTGTAAGGATTCTGGAGAAGCGAAATGCCCTCATTGTTACAAATGTGGGTCAACAGAACATTATGCAAAATGATGTCGCAGGGAAACGGCTACGACCAGGTGACAGTGTGTAGCCATGTCAAATTACTTGTCCCATGAATGTTCATACCATACAACAAAAGAAACTGATGTTATGTTTAAACAATGTAGTAAATGCAAAATTTTCTAGTACTGTTGTAGAGCATGTCAACAAAAACATTGGAATGAACATAAATTGGTCTGCCAGGAACTATCATTTCTAAATAGTACGCCAGAGAAGAAGAAAATTACAAAGATTACTGTAAATGGGAGAACCGGAATAGAGCGACGGCGCTTAGTGACAATGAAAGTGACGACGAGATTTGATATCAAGGATTGACTCCAGTAGAGACTTTAAGTTCAACTCATCCAACAGTGAACAATGATCCAGACGTTCCAAATATCGCAGAGCAACACTCTGAAATGGACTTGGAAGAAGATGAGCAAGAACATGCCCAAGAATTGATTGCTCAAGAACCCGAAGAAAACAACGAAGATCTGAACAGCGTACGCAAAGTAGAGCGACAGGAGAAAGGAACAGGACTTTCGTCCCAATTGATACCTAATTCCTAAGCTAAGTACCGTTACAAATCGTTTTATTACGTTGTGTTACAGAATGGGCAAAACACTCTGAGAAAAAAGAACATAACAACTTGCTTAGTCATATATGGATATGTATTTCAGAAGATGTATAATATGGTATCTTAAATATGTAAGAGTTGAACTCATGACTGTGAGCCTGATCAACCTAGCAGAACCCAAAGTTTAACGTCCAGGAGGACGTCTTTTTAAGTGGTGGAGAATGTAAAAAGTTTATAGTTTAGGAGTATAGTTTTTTCATTGCAAATTTATTTTTTATGTTTTTAGCACCTAGCTATTTACTTCCTGTAAATACGTTACTTCCGGTGAATATCTGATTGGACAATTCTGATTGTCGCGTGACGTCACAGAGAACATGTGCGATGTGCATATATTAATATATAGAGAGATTTTGTAAAAGATATACAAGTTGTTTTAAACGTTTTTTGTCTGTTTTAAACTAAATTGTTTTAGATTATGATAGGAGTAACATACATGGCTAAATAAGGTTTAAAAACTGATGTGTACTGTGTGTATTTTTTAATCGAGCCAACCCTTTCAACATGAGCGGACAACATTTTTATCTGACCTTGCGTAATAATTCATCCATGGGAGTTTTTCCCAATAACAAAACGACTGGTTATTGGGTAAAATTACCGCAAACCGTTAATTTGGGAGGTCGGCTTGTACTCAATCAGCTATCCTAATTCATGGTATACGTTACAGAAATCGACTGATTCACATCTTTTTTACTTGGATTTTTGAAAACGTTCACAAACATTCAGTATGTACCTATCCAAAGAAAATTATTCGAGGACGTGGAAATTCTTTTAAGGAGTGACACAGGCGATCCTGTGCCATTTGAGCGTGGGAAGGTGGTGACAACACTACATTTCACACAGCACAGTTATTTTTCATAAAGATGAATAATCCATACGTACGTTATTATCTTGATCAACAAGGTCACGGTATGCCTGTGTTTAGAGGTAGTCCATGGCAATTAGGTTATGGTCAAATGGGCTATGGACTGGGTGGTCTGTTTCGTAGCGTTGCTAGAACGGTCATGCCTATGGTATAAAGTGGAGCTAAAGCTCTTGTGAATATTGCTCTGAACAGTGGTGCAAACTTTATTGGAGATGTTCTCGCTGGGAAAAATGTCAAGGAGGCTGCAAAAGCACGCACCAGGGAAGCCGCTGATGCGACGAAACAGAAAGCTGTGCGCCGACTGCGAACGTATGCACAAACAGGAAGTGGAGGACGACGTAAAAAAACCACAGCAAAGAAGAGAGCTAAAAAGAGAAAGGCATCTACGCCTACCACCTGAAGCAATCCGACCAAGAAACGGAAAACAACTCCTCCAGACATATTTAATTAAACATGAGTTTTGTACGTGCTAAATCACAAGAGAGCACCAAGAGTGAACTTGATTTATTTTCTGTACCACCAACACAAGTGAGTTTAGAAAAGGGACATTGGGTAGACCACTTGCCGGTGTCCAGTGTTTCAGATGGCGGACCTATCACGTTCCTCTGTCCGGGAACGGAAGACTATGTACATTTGCCAAAAACCATCCTGGTGGTTCGAGCAAAAGTAACAAAGGCAAACGGAGATGATCTTGACCAGGATGAAAAAGTATGTATCGTCAATAATTTCCTACATAGCTTATTCATACAAGTGGATGTGTTTTTGAAAGGGAAACAGGTCACCCAGGCCGCGGGGACCTATGCATATGGTGCCTATTTGGAAATGCTCCTCAACTGTGGTCCAGCCGCAAAACGGTCTCAATTGATGGCCGCAATGTTCTACAAAGACACGAGCACTAAAATGGATACCGCTGACCCAACACTCGCTGGAAACCATGCTAATGTCAACCTTGGCCTCAAGAAAAGGTACGAGTTTAGCAAAGAAAGCGGTATCATGGAGAAATGGTGGGACCTATATTCTGCGACGTGTTTATGAGCGAACGACTTCTTTTGAGCTATGTGGATCTCAAAATAATTATGAATCGAAACGTGGACGAGTTTTGTTTGATGCCCTCAGAGGCGGACGCCGATTATGGGGTAAAATTGACGGACGTTTATCTCAAGATACGTAAAGTAGATGTCAATCCAAGCATATCCATAGCCCACGAACTGGCCTTGGAGAAAGGACCTGCCATTTATCTTATGAGACGTGTGGAGTGCAAATCTTTCATCATTCCAACTCAAAATTTATCATTGAGAAAAGATAATCTCTACAAAGGACTTGTGCCGAAAACGATTACCTTTGGAATGGTCGATAGCGCAGGATTCAACGGTGCCTACAAGAAGAATCCCGTCAACTTTCAGAATTTTACAACATCCTTCTTAGCAATCAGCGTTAACGGGGAAGAAGCACCCTTCAAACCCTTACAGCTTTCCTGTACTGCAGCAACCCACAGATACATCGGAGCCTTCCTTACCTTGTTCTCGGGTACTGGAAAGCTGTTTTATGATGTCGGTAACGATATTTCACGTGATGAGTTTGTTAATGGGTTTAACCTCTATAGTGCTGACCTCAGTCGTGACATATGCGGGTCCTCCGACCATTTTAACGTGGTCTAACCCGGAAATCGTTCTTCATTCCTCACCAAATCTTTAGGCATATTCATCTTGGATAAAACACGAAAAAATTCCTTTTTTCTCGCCCTCAGAGCATCTGAAATCAAATCCATGATGTTTGATTGTGGAATGTTTTCACCCTCGAGCTTCACTTCTCCAGTTTTGTCCCATGTGTCCGGTGTTTCTTTCAATCGGTTTAAGATAGCTGTCGCTCTGGACTGCATTGTTTTAGGTATATGTTTAACAATGACTTCGTCAGATAATTGTGCATTTTTTGCGGGTGGGTAGGTTCTTCTTCATTTTCAGCACTAGGCGCTATCCGAATAGTTTGTGTTTCACTGTCCTTTTGCTGTCAGAGATTAAGGTATCTTTCCAGGTTGGCATAGTACATTTTTTGCTTTTCCGTATCATCAACATCCGTGCGTTGGAGAATATTTGTCATGTCCGTGTCTGTATATTTATCATGTTTTTCATGATTGGTGAAGTCTCAAGCTTTTGTTTTTCCTCAAATCTGGCATAAGCGTCTTCTGGTACCAAAATCATTCGCTTCAGTTTGTTAGTAAACTTCCTAGGACAGTTAAGACAGGTGGTAACAAAGCAGTTAGTTAGGAGATTACCACCTTTCTGATTAAGAATTCTTTTTCTTTAGCGAAACCTTTTTATTAGCCAATCCACAGAGATGTGTTTTGTATCGTGCTAAGCGACGTTTTTGGCGTGGTGTAAGTGGGATAACACCTTTTAGCAGATTTAGGGCACACTCGCAAATGGAAGTAATCAGAGACACTGGCCCATGTTCAATAAGTAATTTACGTAGTTTTGGTTTGGATTTAACCAACACTTGTAGATAAGGAAGGTTGTCTTTCATATGCTTCGACATGTTGCAAATAAAATGTCTTGAGCTGAAACCGTTGTTTAAGTGCGTTTTACGTAAACAATTTGCTTCTCACCAGGTAAAATGTTTGTTCTCAATGGCATATTCTCAGGTGTACGTTGATGCAAATCTAATAACAGGTGACCATGTGGTTTCTTTGTGGCATCTTGGAAAGATTGTACCAGAAAATTTGTGTTGTTTGGGCTAAAGTAGAAATTCCTAACGAATCTCTAGGATTCTTGAACACAATCATGTAATGAGAGTTTAAGCTGATGGTCCGTGATTGTTTTCCAGGAGGAAAAATATTTTGTGTTTGATACATGACAGGCACTCCCCTATGATGTCGCTAAACAGTGGGTACAAAGCATATCGTTCAGGTTTTCAGGAAACCCTTCTACAAATGTAAGATTGGGTATTGTTTGTATCATACTGTCTAACGCCGACTGGTATTCTCCATAACAAAATATTATTTTTGTTATTTTTGGTTCAAAAAGTTCGTCACGATGATGGAGCATGGATCTAACTTAAATCGTACATCCATGTTTAGTGGCAGTGCGAATTGTAATGACTCATATGTGATAGCACAACAGAATATAAACTAGTTTCGATTGAAAATGACTTTAGTATATGAACCATATACAATTATATGAAAAATATTTACAGTAGTAGCACACACACGTATAGCATTAGTGTTTTAAAAGTGTATGATTGAATAGTATGTTAAGAGAAAATGTCTGTAGAATGTCTCTATCTTTAGAAACTATTCTCAAAGCGTCTGTAGAATGAAGGCTCTCCTTCATCAGACAACTGTTCGTCATTCATAAATTCTATGTCTGAAGCATGCTCAGATTCAAAGTCATTGTCACTTTCATCATCGGTATCAATCTCTCTCTCGATCTCCATCTGTTCATCTTCTACCTCCATCAAATCATCATCTTGAATCACCATCGGTTCCTCCTCAGTAATTTCCATCACATCTGCTCCAGTGCTCTGGTCTCCCATTGAATCCGATGGATGAATAATCGTGTACAAAAGACAGTCAGGAACAAGAGGAATTAATGATAAAACTGCAGAATAGTTTGTAGATGAAGTTCAGTGGAAACCGTATGGTATCGTGTCTTCGCCTTCACCGACAATGATCCTCTTGTCAAATACGACTTGGTATTTTTTACCTCAGGCTTGTTGACAATCCGGCGGGTCCATTTCTCTCTGGATATTTTGCACTTGTTAGTTATATTTACACTATTTGAATTGTTTTTATTTTTTCTAGACTTCTTACACTTCCTAGCTACTGTATTATATCTTTTAATGAATCAAAATTTAAAATTAAACTATTCTTATAGTTTAAAGCAAACCTCTTATTTTACAGTGCGTTTTCCCATTATTTACTTTATACGCATAATTTTTTGGGGCCCCACAAACAAACTGAGTAATATAAGCCCCTTGACCATGTTTTGGAGTAATCTCATTAGTAAGATCACCAAGGAAATCTCCTATAGAGGCATGGGGACCCAGGTATCGCGCGAAATTTATGACCAGCGAAATTCATCACTATGATACATCTGCACATGCGCAGTCACACGATGCGCATGATTGACATCGGCTCAGAAATTTCGCAACTCGACAACAACAACACGTGTGTTTCTTGTTTTGGTGGAAATCTTTGCTCGTTTTTTACTGTTTGGCCCTAAAATGGATTCACATTCTTGTGCCAACACTGGTGCTGGCTGTTTAAGTGTTCAAGCAGAGGAAATAAAAGCAAGAGGCGGTAAATACAAGGTATGTTCGACTCGATCAGAGATCGATGAAGTACGACTGTAATATAAATATATTTCAATCATCCATACATAGTAATACGTTTAATATAACTGTGATTTTGTTTCTTACATCAGGCTTCTACACTATTTGGGAATCTTTTCAAGTTTTAAGACACCCTGTTTAATATATGTTGTTGATATAGGTTTTACATACTATATAATGTTACACACAATACACACCATGCAGGCTATACACACTATACAGGCTGTACACATCATACACCCTTTGCCCCAATTTGTCCGCAAGTTTGGATCAAGCTGTTAACAACTTGTAACAATTAATTGATGGGATTTTTGATAGGATTATCATGTGTATATAGCTTGTATAATGTGTATAATGACGTCTGTGTAGCGTGTATGGTGTGTATTGCTTAGTTTATACGCAAAATTCTCTCAATTCAAAGACAAATTAACTGCTGTAAATTTTAGGTTATGCATCCACGTCACGCATATTTAGACTGAGCATAACGATATGTCTTATTAAAATGCCCCTTTTCAAAATGCGCTGTCTCATGCCTGAAAGCTACAATGCTTTAAAAATATGTTTAGAAGTCATAGTTACGATAGACGATTATAGTCAGTTCAATTATGTTTTCACTTCGACAAGCGCTCAAGTTTATTAATCGACAATTTCACGACGTTTCTGTTGCAATGTTGGGTTATATTTTTATCAACTTTAGTCTATTAACGGCAGCAGCCTTGTAAATTCTTCATATCTCGATTAATTCAGGTTATGTTTCTATGCGACATAAATATTTGTATGCTCGAAAGCTGTTTTTCCGCTTAAGTCATGACTCGTCACGCGTGGTCACGTGTTATATTTGACACCGGTTTAACACAAACGTACAACTGTATGTATCTGCATACAAAACGTTATCTCCCAATAAATCTATCAAATCATATAGCTCTAATCTAGCCCATGCTGTTATGAAAATACCTATAAATAGATTAGTAACTTTGTTCTCTTCAACATACTCTTGCTTACGCTTAAAAACTACTTCTACCAGGTTATCATTCAACAGACAAAGATCATGCATTTCTGTGTCTGCCCCATTTATACGCTTGTAAAGTTGTAGAGGTCAGTAATGAGAATTCAGTCATTACTCGATCCGTGCGCATAGCAAAACGACCCCAAAGCGAATTCAGACATATTTTAGCAAACGCACGCAGTCCAGGGTTCTCTACAATTTTATCTTTGCGTAAGAGGATTCCTTCATGTCTATAATACTCATCGATATATCTTGCCTGATCCTCGGACGTCTTAACCCAATCCGGATAACCAGAGCTTTCCTGTTTTAGTCTTAAAAAGTAATTAACATATTCCCTGAATAAATCGCTAGATGTTTTTTCGAAGTGCCACACTTCGTGAATTTCAAGAACCTTGTATCCTTTCTCAATTGCTTTTAACACTTCGATAGTGGTAAAAGTGCCCTAAAATCAGCGTTGCTCTTCGGAATGCCGACATTCTGAGGAGGTTTCCACAACACATTGCTTGCACAGAGGAAAGAAAAGCTTACCTTTAGCACGGACCAGAAGGACTGGGTGATACAATTTTTCGGGTGCCAAAACTCTACATTTCATCATGCCAAAGTAATTCGAAATAGGTTGGAAGTTTTTACGAATAATCGTTGGATGAAGGACAGGATAGCGCTTCGTCTTATTAACGAAGGAATAAAGAGAGGTATAGTCATAGAACTGAATTGTTTCATTTGCTTTTGCTTCACGAAATAGTTTGTAACCGCCTATACCCTTCCGCCGAAAAAACTCTCACGAGGATCGAGATCGGTTATAATGTCAAACGTGTTTAGGAAAAGTTGCATTTCGTCTGTTTCGTTTAGTTTCCCGTAGTCGTGTTCTCAAATAGTTTTCACCGTAAAACCTAACATCCGTAATCGTTCCTCACGTTCAATGGTTTCCCGATACACATCCTCCAACTTCCGGTCATTGTAAAATGGGTGATTGTTTGTTTGGTCAAAACACAATGGACAACCATGATAAACACAACCGTAAAACTCATACATAGTACCTGTCTCCTCACAAAAGCCGTCCACATGATACTTCTTCCCCAACTCCATATCAACAACCACCCTCTCACCACCATTACAAGCATGCGAAATTTTTGAATTTGTTTGAGCTGCAATAAACTCTAACCATTCAATTGACAATTTTGACTAAGGTTTATTACTATCGCGGTAAAGGTTTTTAAGTACAATGCCGATTGTTTTTTCCTTTAAATATTTAGAACGGTAAACAGCCATCACCGAAGCAGCAATGGTACAATAGCGAAAAGGGTCCACGCCTGTTTCACTGAGAGAAGTTTTTCGAAATTCCAGACAGCATAATCTTAAAATGGTCACATCTTGAGAGCAGTACTTATACATTTCTTTTTGAAAGTCAAAAATATAGCTACTCTTAACCATGACATCGCTCTAACAAGCTACCGAATTGATATTTACAACAAGACACCTGCTAAGGCGTTCACTCCGCCTGCCGAAACGAAAATGGCACAAGGCCAGGCAGGGTTGTAACTAGAGAGTTCATTGGGGGTGGGGTATATTCACTTATTTCTGTTCTGCCCAACTAATTCCTTTTTAAATCAATTATTATTAGGATACCTTCCAAGGCATTTTACCAGTAAGATATTGCTAGCACATCTTATGTAATCACTAAGATAACCAAAAATCAATGTCTGAGTGACTTGCCAGACACTCTGTCCAGAGTCCTAGTAGAGTTGCATTTTTTAGAATTTAATTTGAATTAAAGACTTTCATAGTACATATGCTAAACAAGATTCTTTTGTCAAAATACCACCAACATATAGCTGTTTTATTTTGCAAGTAAAGAAAATTTTACTAAAAGTCTATACAATACATCAATATATTAACCTGATAGCATTGTTTAAAAAATTTAAATAGCACACTGCCTGAAGTCTCCACGATATAATTTGTTGGAAACTTTAGGCTAACATATGTTGATATATTTCTGGAATTGGAATGTAAAATGTCTCTTACCTTTTATAATTATATGAGATCCCACAAGCAAATAAATCATTTTGCACGAAATATTAGCATCTCAACATAGGTAGAAATAGAAAACCAAGGAAAGAAATAACAACGTGTTTAGAATTAGGAACACATTTCCTAGACTCATTCCTTAATCATGTAATGATGGAGTCTATCAGAATTTGCCGTTTTAAAACATTTCTGGAGCAATGTTTTGATAAAGAACCTTCCTGGCCCTTTTTGTTAACTATTACATGTTAAAAAAGTGTTATGTATATAGATATTTCAGTAGAATTTGCGTTTGATTCTTGTGTAGAAATTTGTAAATTTCCTTAAAAGTAGGAATACACCAGAAAATGACGGAAACACGCAAGGGAAACACGCTCTCAAAACTTCACCGCGATACATTGCTCCTCGGTAAAGTTTCGCGATGGAATTTGTCGTTTTAAAACATTTTGCATGAGAATCTTTGCACATAAAACCTTCTTGCGGTTTAGATGTTCTAGCATACATGTTAAAATGCGTGTTTTGTTGACACATTTCGCTAGAAATTGAGTTTAAACGCCGTGTTTAGGTCGGCTCACGCGGCTTGTGCCAGCGGTATCACCCATGAGCGCTACACCGACTTCTGACACCGAAAAAAAAATAAAAAAACAGAAACGGGGCGAATTTAAAACTCCGCCTCGCGTACGGCAGGCGGAGTAATGAGTGAAAAAGAACGCTCATTTTCTAAGTTGACAAGGATGGGTTCTGTCCTTATGCTACGTATGACTTTATACAAAAGCTCTTAAGTCGCAAAATACCTAACCCAAGTACATCAGTCAAGTGCCGTGACAAGTACACGGCCTTAAGCGCACCTCATCTTAAACGAAGATGTAGTGTTTTTACAATTATAAAAATAATCCATGGGAAAATTCCATGCAGTATTTTTCGAATAGCATATTAACACATTAACAAGGTATCTCATAGACAAAATTTCTTACTATAACGTTACGATGTTCACGTATAAAAATCAAGTCGGTCAACTAAAGAAGGTACCTCATAGACAATGCAATTAAAATGGTTAGAATCAGCACATATAGAGTGCAAAGGCTAAGAACATATTTATCTGTAACGCGTTTCATCAAAAGCAAATATCGAAAATACTTATAGGTCAAAAGTATACCGCCTAAAACATATTCTACTTTAAAACGTCATGCTATGTTCTTATCATTAAAACATAATCCATGGGAAAAATTCCATGCAGTATTTTCTGAATACCATAGTTACACATCTATGATTAATACCGCACAGCTGATGAATTCTCAGACATTAATGCAATTAAAATGTGCAGCCTCGGTACATTGGATGAAAAGGTCAAACTCTCGATATTGATCTGCAACGCGTTTCATTAGAAGCAAATATCAATAATTCCATGTATTATTTTTCTATTGCCATGGTTATACATCAAAAATGTCTCTCAAGGACAAAAGTTCTTAAAGTATATAGCAATGGACGATTCCCCTTTTAGACAAACTTTGGAATTAAGAATATTCATTAGAACACCTGGAAAGAGCATCCTAAATTTAGCAAAATTGTGAAGTTTGGTTGCAAAACATTGTAAAATGTGGAAAATACAGTCCTGTAAAATTTGCGAATTTTGTATACTTTTGTATTATGCGCGGAGAAGTGTAATCAGAATTCGAAATGTGATTACACTTTCTCGCGCATAATACAAAAGTATACAGAATTTGCAAACTTCACAGGACTATATTTTCCATATTTTACAATGTTTTGCAACCAAACTTCACCACTTTGCTAAATTTAGGATGCTCTTTCCAGCTGTGCTAATGAAAATACCTAATTCGAAAGTTTATCTGAAAGGGGAATGGTCCATTAAAATAGTCAAGTACATGAGTGAGTAACTGTTACAAGTACACCGCCTAAAGCATATTCTACTTTAAGTTAAATTAAAATGACGTGTCATGCAATGTTTTTATCATTTAAACATAGTAAACACACAGGCAGACATACAAGATACTGTACAACTCAAAAATTCTTTATGGATACAACAAAGCTAAAACCCAACGCTGAATGTTTGCGTTCTTTTTGACTACAGAAATGTCGCCATTGTTGTTGTTGAAAAAGGTTTACGGAAACATTAAATGGTGATTTTCCGCCTTGTTTATCCCTCTGAAAAGTTTTAAAAGTCGATAGTTGCATTCACATTTCTGTTCTTGTTTAAAATATGTAAATACGGAGTCCTGCAATGTAATTAAAGTGAAATTACAGGGCTCCAAAGTAAAGCGTATCACGGATGTCGCGTAAACTTTAGCTTGCGTTTCCAGTCCATTCCTTAGATTGTTTATGGTGTAACACATTAACATATTTTTTTGTTTATCATAAAACGTTTTATATATATTACAATTACTTTCTCCTACAAATAGAAAAATGTCCTGACCACGGTTGTGGTGAATTGGTGTGCAGGCTATCTTGTGGAGATAAGACCCACGTGTCTGGGTTGCACGTGTACCAAAACATTTGGTGCTGCCCCCCATGCAAGTAAGTATTTTTTACCTTACTCCTACTTATGCGTCGTCATGTCGTTTTACTAATAGCATGCGTTCTTTTAACATTGTCAGAACACCAGACCCGGTGCTCGATGAGTACTTGTGCAAAGGTCATTTTTGGCGAAAGCTGAAAAAAACTCGCTATGAGTAAGTGTTTACAATCTAACCGTCTACATATTTAACTCATAAGTTTCTCCTTTAATACCTTTGTGAACACACGGTACAAAGTTATAAGATATAACAAATGTTCTGTTAAAGTGCTTATGAAACGAAATTTTCTCCAACAATTTTCGTATTGCATTGGAAAGATCAGTTAAAATCACTGTATAACTTCTTTGATAGAATTTTTGTAACTGCCTTACTTTTCGAGATATTCAATTTTATTTGATCTGAAAATTACCTAACCAGTGACGTCATACTGCATAATGAGCGACTGTTAGATTGCTTATTTTGTAGCATATAATAGTGGAAATAACTAAAACTACACTAACATGTGTGTAGGCTATGTTTAACATCCAGACCTGGGTATTTAGGTGTTATATCTTGAGTACTTTTTAAATTAATTCAGCTTTTTTGAAAAGTGATTATGCAGTATGACGTCACTGGTTAGGTAATTTTCAAATCAAATAAAATTGAATATCTCGAAAAGTAAGGCAGTTACAAAAATTCTATCAAAGAAGTTATACAGTGATTTTAACTGATCTGTCCAATGCAATACGAAAATTGTTGGAGAAAATTTCGTTTCATAAGCACTTTAAATACACTTGTGTTCATTTTTTCCTTCTTCTTTACAGGCTCCTCAAAAGTGTGGGATACACCCCGTGAAGAGAATACAATTAAGACTGAAAACAAATAAAATGTTAATGTCACATTTCATGTCTTTGACTTTGTTTATATATTATTATCGTAAGAACTCGAATCCATGGATATGGTTGGACTGATCTAATACGAACTGTTTAATAATTTTCCGATATATCCATAGCCTCTGAAATTTGAAAAAGCACACTTTAGGTCTCAATTTACACATATAGTTCCACTTTTATATTATCTGCTTAATGTTCTAAAAAACGATTGAACAAATGGTGTTTCAGTAAATAAAAGCCACAAATCATCACTTGCAAACGCGCTAACATACCATATCGATACAAAGATCTAACGATACAATAAAAACCTATGAACTTTTCACATTTCTCAATGTACAACGTAATCACATAAAACTGTTAAACATGATTATTTCAATGACATTTTTCCGATGAACATGACATATTTCCGACCAATGGGACATATTCCGGTCAACATGCGCGCGCACCGCCCCCACACGGCCGGACTGGTAACTAAATTACAGGGATAAGAGCTCCTGAAAAATGCTGAGTCAGCAGAACTATGGCTGCACCTATTCTACTCAGACGTATCATATTTTTTCCATAATTTACAACTCTAGGGGAAACCTAGTGTTGAGGTTTCTCCCTGTAGTTAGGCTGGATCATTAAGGGAAGATTCTCTAGGAAGGATTGTTTAGAACTGATAGAGGTATGAAATATCGGTCGGTCACGAAAATTTGTCCGACGTATTCTTTAAATTGTCCGACGTAAGTAGAAAAGCACCGGACATTCGGTCCGATGGAAGTAAAATTTAGGATATGTGTTTGTCTGACCCAAATGTGCTGATGCAAAACAAAACTTAGCTAACGTCTGACGTAAATTTCCTGTCTAATTCATTTGAGTCGTCAGTCGTATCATAGTCTCGGTGATATAAACCTGAATTCACGTAGCATTTATGTTGGTGAAATTCAAGGTGTAAAAACAGCTATAAATTTTTCTACATTTACCGTCAGAACGATTTTAAGGTAATTGCTTTTGGCGGCAAAATAAACATATGGCCATCGGAGACAATTTTTAAAATGTCTGACCCATTTTCACACACAGCGGACATTTTCACAGACAGCCTGCTGGTTGATATTTTAAGGTCTGAGTTATAGGTATAGTTATAACATTGTTTATATAGTTATAACATTGTTATATAGTTATAACATTGTTTCTTCCAGTTTCATGTGCGAAGTCCTCAGCGAAGAATCGTTTGTTTGATAACTTTACATGCGAGTTGGTGCAGCAGGAACTTTGACGTGGAATATCAAGAGGATATATTCAATCAACATCATGTGAAGTCAATATGTAAGTAGAAGATATAGAATAGCCATTATGCATTCATTGCGGATGCTAATATATAATCTCTACCACAGTAGCCAGTGAAATAGCATTACATACAGTTTGTTTATGAACTGTGATACATTGTCGTTCTTTATAAACACTTATCAGATTTGGTATCGTCAACTGATCTGTGTCATTTCTTTAATTCATTAACTAAGTGTGTAATCTTAAATTGAAACATGGTTCTGTAACGGAGAAAGCCACAGTCAAAGAGTATAGAGTAGAAATGTTAAGAAATGCTCGAGTTGGCGACAGGGTCAGTGGATTATCATATCATTGTTAGGCTAGTTTTTGTGGAAGATACAATAGCCTGCTATGTATGTTTTTAATTTTTCTTATATTGATATCGTTTTACTTTGAAAGCTTAAAGAAAGTTAGGGCACATTTCGATAATCTTTGACAAGTGCTATCCGTATTGAACCAAGACAAGTGTCGATATTTAATCATCCATTGAACAAGGTTTAGATATGTTTTTGCATTTCAGAAAAGTTAAAAAGTTCGTTGTATCCACTTGAACTGCATACAGTCACTTTTTTATGAATTTTTTTATGCATTTGAAAGGACTTTGTCTTCAATTCATTTTAGTTCGTCTTACTATATTTATGGGGGTTGTGAACGCTTGTGGTCGAAGGAAGCGATGATATTATCGCTGGAGTTCCCAGTATAATATCTATCGTTGAATTATAATCACTATACACTGCCTTGATATTGTGCAATAATATTTACTGTAATTTGTTGATGACAAGACTGTTGCAAGTTGTCAAGGAATGTTTTGCAAGCTTATCTTCAAAAGACGTTGTGGGGAATCTGCATCTTGACTCCGTTTATTTGCAACTTGATGAAATTAACTAGTTTGTTTACAAGTTGCAGTAAAATGAACAACTTGGAACATGTCTGTGGTATTCTTTGTGGTGTCAACTCTCCTGAAACCCGATTTTACATAACATAGCAAATTATTGTGTTTATTTTCTCTGCAACGTGATTTGTTTTCTTTTCAGGTAACCCCCAAGATGAGAGGTGTTATTACAGTCACCGTATATGATCAATGTTTCTAAAGATTCTCCTCGCCATGCTAGCACGAACATCTGGGTCTCTGATAGCATGTATTCACGTGACTGTTGTAGATAAGGCAGGATAACATCCATTACAGCTGTAGATAAATATAGGTTATCATATGAGAGGCGAGGTGATATCAGTTTTATCGCTCGAGAGACGATATCATATTTTGATGTCAAAATATGATATCGTCTGATATCAAAATATGATATCGTCTCTCGAGCGATAAAACTGATATTACCGAGTCTCGAATATGATAACCTATTTATCACATACTTGTGCCTTTATCTAGAGCAAAAACCAGATTATATTTTAAATTATTTACACTTCGAGTACATTTCAAAATGAATTCAAAATGATTGTTTAAAATACGCTAAACAGGTAGAAATTACAAAAACAAACCAAAAATAACTTACCTTTTAATAGCTGCAAATTTCTTTGTGTTATTTTCCTTGTATTATTTAACATTTTTATTCTTATCTCTCATCGATCCTTCAGTCGGACGCCATCTTTGTTTTGAGCGGGACAAAAAACGATATCGCGGGACAAAAAACGATATCACGGGACATATCGTTTTTATGTCACCGTGTTATCGCCCGGATAAAGGCACAAGTATGTGATAATGGATGATATGTTAAGTATCTCCAGTATTGATTGACATAACATCTATGTTTGTTGTTTACAGGTTGAACTTGGTGATGCCATCAACTGTACTGTGGTGGTGTCGCATAAGGTTGACAAGCCGCTATTGGTTAGTCAATTGGAATATTTCAATCATGGCCCAGGTTGTCATATGTGATCTTTCTAAACATCGTGAGTGTTTATTTTTTCAAAGCATTTGAAGTGAAATGTGAATACACCAACTATCAACCGATGACAAAATTAATAAGATGGGAAAGCAGTGATATAGACCTCAGAAGTGAATCACTAGCCGTGTCCATCAGAAGATGCAAATAGTATAGCCAATTTGCAGTTCTGAAAGTCATTTGCAATTAAATTTTCGTTCAGCTTCGATTATTTTGTAACATTATTTTTTTTCTTTAATTTATGATGATCGATTGCATATGAGTGAGCTTGTTACCTAGCTACTGGACAGCCGTGATGTTCCATGAAGAGAGAATGCCAACTAGTTGAAACTATAAGCAGGATGAGAAAGGGAGTCTAACAAAGGCCACAACGATCCAACAATAGAGTAAACGTAAGTTTGTTAATTTATTTTGCCGTTTCCTTTTTCTTTTTTAGGTCAGCTTTGTGTCAATAAAAATTAAGATCACGAAATAAAGTTGCAAGTGTCGGTGGTGCAGTGAAAAGAACAGAAATACATAGGATCTTTCACTACTTCAAACTATATAGACAGCACTCGACGTTGCGATCTGTAGCCCTTCGTCGGGAAGTTAGTATTTAAGTTACTGATCCATTACTATATTTTCTACCTTCTATATACGTTTTGTTATGTTACGTCTGTAAGCGTATTACTATATTTTGTACTATGTTTTGTTATGTCACACCTGTAACCATATTACTTCAAAGTTCTTAAAAAAAGGCCCTGGAGGGTACCTAATTAGCGTGGACCTAATTAGGTTTCCAGGTTCAATTCCTGGAGCCCAGAACATGTGCACCAACTGATAATATACACAGAAACTGTGCTTAGTACAGTTAGTAGAGGTAAGTATACTAAATTTAAAATAATAGTGGGTACTTACGGTTACCATTAGGTAGGTAAGTCTATATGACATGCTCAGAAGGTTACTCTAGTCTACTATAGTTAGCATACAAGAGTTAACTTAGTTGACTAAAGTAACTCTAGTCTACTTTAGTGGTAGACTAGAGTTACGTTAGTTAACTAAGGTAAAGTTACCATGACTCTACCTTAGTTAACTAACGTAACTTTAGTCTACCACTAAGGTAGACTAGAGTTACCTTAGTCAACTGAGGTAACTCTATTATACTAACTATAGTAGATTTGAGTTACTTTCTGAGCATGTCAGATAGACTTACCTACCTAATAGTAACCGTAATAACTAGATTGTTGTGAGAACTATAAAGCTACGAAAACCGGTAGGGGTGGAAATTCAAATGGTCGGGGGTGGTTAGTGGGATTAGTTAAACTGTAAGTACCTGCATACCTTAGTATAGTTAGTAGAGGTAAGTATACTAAATATAAATAGTACTATGTAAGTACCTACATAGTACTATTTATGATTAGTATACTTACCTCTACTAACCTTAGCATAGTTAGTAAAGGTAAGTATACTAAATATAAATAGTACTATGTAAGTACCTACATAGTACTATTTATAATTAGTATACTTACCTCTAACTAACCTTAACATAGTTAGTGAAAGGTAAGTATACTAAATATTTATAGCACTATGTAGGTACTTACAGTTTAACTAATCCCACTAACCACCCCCGACCATTTGAATTTCCACCCCTACCGGTTTTCGTAGCTTTATAGATCTCACAACAATCTAGTTATTACGGTTACTATCAGGTAGGTAAGTCTATCTGACATGCTCAGAAGGCAACTCAAATCTACTATAGTTAGTATATTAGAGTTACCTCAGTTGACTACGGTAACTCTAGTGGTAGACTAGAGCTACGTTAGTTAACTAAGGTAGAGTCATGGTAACTTTACCTTAGTTAACTAACGTAACTCAGAGTCTACCACTAAAGTAGACTAAAGTTACTGTAGTCAAATGAGTTAACTCTAGTACTAATACTAATACTAACTATAGTAGACTAGAGTTACCTTCTGAGCATGTCATATAGACTTACCAACCTAATGGTAGCCGTAAGTACCCACTATTACTTTAAATTTAGTATACTTACCTCTACTAACTGCACTTTAGTGTGTGTATCATCAGTTGGTGCACATGTAGATATCTGGGCTCCAGGAATTGAACCTGGAAACCTAATTAGGTCCACTCTAATTAGGTACCCTCCAGGGCCTTTTTTTACTTAATAGTAATATGGTTACAGGCGTGACAATAAAACACTGTAGAAACTTTAGTTAAATCCATACAGCCGTAAAATAACAAAACATAGTAGAAAATATAGTAATGGATAGCTATCGAGAATACTAACTTTCCCCGACGATGGATTTTCGAATGCTGTTTGTATAGTTCATGTATTTTTGAGCTTTTCACTGCACCACCGAAACTTACAACGTTAGTTCGTGATATTAATTTTTATTGAAGCGAAAGCTAAACTTGCGAAGAGAATGGAAACGGCAAAATAAATTAACAAACTTACGTTCACTACAATCTTTGGAATGTTGTTGGCTCGGTTGGTCTCGTTTTATCATGCCGCTGCTTATGGTTTCATCTGGTTGGCATTCTCTCTCCACAGAACATCACGCACGTGCAGTAGGCAACACGTTCACTCTTATAAACATCTGACAAACATGTTGACATCTGGAATAAATTTTAAATTGAATTTCAACTAATTCTCATTTTACCGGTGCATAAACTACACAGAACTCTCATGCAAACACTCGTTTTTCTATAAACTTTCTAACGTAAAAATTTAGCCTTTACCTTCACATTCGTAAAAGTTGATTGGATATCCCATGCAGAGCCCATCCTTTATGTCAAATTATTTCTAAATTACTGAAGCTTATAGCACAATTTTGGACTTGCTTTAAACCACGTTCGTTTCTCTTTCGAACAAGCCGTAATTCGTATTTTTACTCCCAGCAACGTATGTGCTATGACAAATTTAGTAAAAGCTATCGATTTGAGATGCCCTCCAATTATGCAAATTCACTATGTCTTTCACGGTCGCCAGTTAAATTTTTAATTTTTTCGCCTATTAAAGGCCCTGGGTTCGAGGTTGATTACATAAATGGTATTTCTGTTAAACTTAATAAAACTTGTTATAAAGCTGTACAGAAGATAACGGACCGTTTACTTCAACAAAAACCTTAGATTTATGTCAAAATAATGATCGAAATTAGCGTTTTGTTTATCCGCGCGTGCACAATGTTGTCGAAATTGCATAATGTCAATATTCATGAAGTCGATACAAGCTTGAACTATCCGTTCGTAGTACACGTTAACGGTCCGTTATCTTCTGTAAAGCTTTATAACAAGTTTTATTAAGTTTAACAGAAATAATATTCATGTAATAAGCGAAAAAATTAAAAATTCATAGCACTGATGCGTTACCGGGAGTAAAAATACGAATTACGGCTTGTTCGAAAGAGAAAAGAACGTGGTTCAAAACAAGTCCAAAATTGTGCGATAAGCTTCAGTAATTTAGAAATAATTTGACATAAAAGATGGTATACACCATGATGATTTTATACACCCTGTAGATCGTTTTGGGAACTCTTTTACAGTCAGTAAATGTAGTTGTCTTGGCCTGCTTTTCATATCATATAATTCATGGCCGATCTATTGTGGGAGATTACTGAAGGAGAAAATGATTTCAGAAACACAAAAGATTTTATCCATCACTGGAACCGACAATAAACCACAACGACATCGCCGATGAATATGAAACCAGGACAAAGTAGAAATACTTATATATACAGATACTTTAGTATACAGTACTTCTACTCATGTGGAAGTAGCACTTGGGAGCTGGCCGCAGGGTTGGTAGATTTCATGAATAAATAAGCCAAACCGTCATTAGTACCATCAAAATGACAAAAAGAACAAAAGGCAAATACAAAGGAAAACAATGAGTATTATTAAAAATTTGGCTTATTTATGCAGGCAATCTACCAACCCTGGCAGGCTGGCCGGGGTAGGGGGATTCTTTATTTAATTTTTCAATTCCCATGGGAATTTAATTTCTAATTAAAAAGGCTATCATCTAAATTTTGTAAAAAATTAATTAAGAACTTGTAGAGATTTGAATAAGAATAAAAAGAGATTAACAGCTCACCTGTTTTGGTATACGATTTTTGATGTTTGTCCATTCGTAACCTTTCTGTTTACATTCAGCCTAAAATAACCGAATAAATGACATTTAATATGCATATTTTAACAAAATTTTAGTTCTTTTATTCAATTTCTCAATTCCCATGGGAATTGAATTTTAATTAAATGGGGTCGTGGTTAAATTTTGTAAACAATTAATTGAAAAGAACTTGTTAAAATTACAAATGGACCATTCCCCAATTAGACAAACTTTTAAATTCGAAAACAATTTTAGCACAGTTGGAAAGAGCTTCCTAAATTTAGTGAAATTGTGAAGTCTGGTTGTAAAATATTGTAAAATGTCGAAAATATAGTAATGTTAAGTTTGCGAATTTTCTATACTTCTGTATCACGCGGGAAAAAGCGTTACCACATTTCCACTAAGTGGTAACGCTTTTCCGTTCTAAATACAAAAGTATACAAAATTCGCAAACTTTACAGGACTATATTTTCCACATTGTACAATACTTTGCAACCAAACTTGACAATTTCAGTAAATTTAGCAAGCTCTTTCCAACAGTGCTAAAATTGTTTTAAAAGTTTGTCTAATTGGAAAATGGTCCATTGAATAGCATTAAAAAGAGATTAACTACCACCCAATTGTACGTATACATATTAAAAAAAAAAACAGAACAGAGCAGAAAGTGAACAATAGGCGTTGCGGTTGTAATACAAGTGAATAAACAGTGGTGAATATAAGGACAAGTGGAAACGCAATCTTACAGCCGATTCCGTTTCACCATGAAACAACATGCGCTCGCAACGCACGTTGGGCTATTCAAAATTGACAGTTTCTAACGGTGAAACGACTTGTTTCTAAGGGGCGGGGATAACGTTGCCGCATTTTACCTCTGCTTCGTTGACATTGTTATTATCATTCACGTGAGTCTCATGAGTCAAGCGATTACCGATATGTTTTTATAAGTCCTCTGATCTCTGATAAAGGTTTACAGCTAAAGGCGGATTTCCAATCAGTGCAAAATGTCGCGCGCTCGACTTTTAGCGAGCGCTTTCTTTTGAAATGTGTGAAGTCAACCACAGCTAATGAGATTTGTTCCACCTGACTGTTTGTAATTCAAAAGATGCGCTCGCTAAAAGTCGATCGCGCGACATTTTGCACTGATTGGAAATCCGCCTTAATATATATACATGAGCTTCCGAGCTTATTTGTTTTAAAATTACCATGAGTTCATAATAACAACAACATGAACAACAGCAACATTTTAACTGCACAAACCAATGTTTATATGCGTGGGCACATTTTAGAAAAAAAGATATATAACAAGTGAATTTTTGAAACTTCTTATATTTTGTGCATGATGTACATCGTCCTATTCGTGCCGAATATGGTTTTCACCTCCCGACGTGTTTTAACCGTGCGTTGTAAATCCATCCTTACTAACGAAATTTTTCCCAACTCTGACCCATCCTTACTGTAATGGTTCTTTCGCAAAGTGTATTTGACTACTTATCTTTCAAACTATTATATTTCAGCCGTATACCTACCCACAAGGCTGCTGCATCCTCGGTAAATCAATGATTTTGTAGCCTGTGCACACTTTGGTCGATGTTGAATAAGTAATATAAAACTAAAAAACACCAAAATACTTGTTGGAACAAATATGATAAATCTGAACACTTAAACACAATAACACATTCTGCTACCAAGTTAACCGTATTTATCGTGAAATTACTGGAAATTAAATTCTTTCCAAAAAAGATAACGTTGTCCACCATGTTTAAATGTCCTGCCAAGTGTGCTTCCACTTTGAAAAATAAAACGTTCCTTAAACAATAGTGGGAATTGAAATACCAGGCGTAATCTGTATGTTAATGCCAAACAACCAAAAGCACAACAACCAATCAGCACCAACCGATCCGAACGCTGTATCCCAATAAAATTACTGGTTACAACGTTTGATAATTCCAACAGTTACTGGAATTGTCATTTCATGCATATAAAATCAACCCTGACCCAAACCCCAACCCTGACCCTAACCATCCCAATAATATATTGGAGACAATAATTTTATTGGGATACAACGTTCGGATCAGGTGATCAGCACAACAACCCAACAATGCAACAACCAAAACGGCACAACTCAACAGCACAAAAAACCAACAGAACAACAACCCAACAGCACAAAGCCAATGAGCACAACAACCCTCCAGCACTACAAACAGCCGAACAACGCAACAGCACAACAACCATACAACAAAACAACCCAACAGTACAACAACCAAACGGCCCAACAACCAACAGCACAACAACCAAACAGCACAACAACCCATATACAGTGTTTACTTCGCTGAACCAAATCAGACTTTGCACAAATGTCCATACACTTGCAAGTTGGCGGGTTTTTTCTCATCATATTAATAATAGGTCTGCCAATATGTGGATTGGATAAATTTTTACGAACTTTTTTCAGAACATTTGAACAACAAGTCAAAGAACAAATTACAACAGGACAAAACTGTTATGGGACGAAACAATAGTGTGACAAAATATGTCCAGATGCACCCATGCATTGATGTTCCAATATAATGATCAAGCATCAAAACATGCATCAATACAATTAAAAATGATTAAACATTCATCAATACACCGATACAATGTTCCAACATGCATCAATATGCACATATAATGCCCCGCGACTGTTTCGTCAACTTTTTCATTTTGAAAATAATAAATGCGAAAGAAATAATAAATCTAGAACATTTTTGAACTTTAGACTATAGTCAAGTCAAGTAAAAATTACGCATTTTCAGCACACTTTTGATTTCGTCGCAAAATATCAACGTACCTGAAAGCTATATGTTTATTATGATAGCTTACCTGATTGTCTGAGGTACATAGCAAATTTCAATATTTCCGCTATTGTATTTCGGAAATAAACAAAAAATGTTTGCGTAATTTTTGCCCACCAAATCGGGCAAAAATTACACATGGCGGCGAAAAATTACGCACGCGAATTGACCAGCTGAATTTTACTGTTTAAACCTACTGCTTTAGTGAAACATGACTTTATCCTTTTTATTGGCGTTTTTATCTCGCCAAATACGTAAATATACAATGGGTGGACAAAAAGTTTATACAATGGGTGTATAAAAGACAAAAAGTTCCAAAACAATTCAGAAGTATACACGGTGCCGTCCAGATAAATAGCAAATAACATTATGTAAGTGTCAATTTTACTACTTAGCATTCAAAAATGTATTAATCGGTCAAATACTGAACTTGTTTCAAAGTTGTGTTTCAATGTATGGGGGTGTTTTTCGTGGAATAGTGTTGGCGATCTGCATCGGGTAAAGCGTATTTTGACTGGGCCAGAATATCGGAAAATTTTGATTCATCATCTGGTTCCATCAGCCAATCGATTAAACCCTGAAGGCTTTATCTTCCAACAAGATAACGACCCTAAACACACTAGTAACGTTGCTAAAAAATACCTTCAAAATAAGAAGATAGAAGTGATGAAGTGGCAACCCCAATCACCGGATTTAAATCCGATTGAAAATTTATGGGGTCAACTCAATCGCTTAACTCAAGATCGCAATCCACAAAACGAAGATGAGCTTTTTGACATTCTGAAACATGCTTGGTACTCCATGCCTGATGAATACCTGCATAACCTTGTTGAAAGCATGCCAAGTAGGTGCAAAGCAGTTATTAAATCTAAGGGATGGCCAACCAAATATTAACAAATGTTTTTGACAATGTGAGAAATGCATAGAAATCTTGTAGTTGGTGAAGTGTTCGTGTTATGTAAGACTTTAACACACTGTCCATAATTGTAAATATCACTGACTACATTTTAAAAAATGTGTTCAGTTTCTTTATACTTCCAATGATTGCTTTTTTGTGTAATTCTCACATAAAATTAACGCTTAAATGATGTGATTTTACACATATCTGTTTAGTACCATGACTATTTATGAATTGTTTGTTATCCTTCATTGTTTCTTATACATCATATATACCAATACCAAATTTATGAATTGTTTGTTACCTTTATTGTTTGTTATACATCATATATACCAATACCAGTATCATAATTGGAGTGGGCCACTTTTTTTTGTCCACCCATTGTATAGTATTTAACTTCGTCATGAAGCAGACGCATTTCACTGATGATCATTGGTAATACGAGACAATTCTAACTTTCACGCGTTTTGTTGATATCATATGCAAAATACTAATAAAAAAGTAAGCCTTTGTACATTAAATGAGAACACCACGGAGTATATATGCAGAGTCTAGTCCTATATGTACAATTTTAAGTCCGTTCCGCTCTGAACAAGAGTTCTGTCAAGCTTGGCCACTCTTTCAATTTTTCTTTTAATTGTGCGTATGCAGGGACATCCCCCACCACCCCTTAATGGAATGACCTTGAGCGGACAGTCAATAACAATATGCAGCGGAAATACATCAACATCATGCTGCAAATGTTCGGAAACAGACAGCAAAATTGTGCCTTCCAACATGCGGTTTTAAACAATCGAATTCAATACCATGTACAGGGCCATCAACATAATCAAGAAAACGTTGTGTTGCCTCCCAACACTGATAAAGGTGACTTTTCTTCTTTCCATCGTAAATGATACCATACCACTTTTGAAGGATGGATTATTCAGTTACTGGAGGGGTAATTATAAATTACTAATTAGGAATACGTGTTATGAATCTGGAACACTTTTGAACACTTTAGAAAACATTTTTATTGGCTGAGCATATATACTATCGATAATAAAAATACAACCTCAAAGATACTGTAGCCATACTTTCTGTCAATAAATTTCTTGTGCAACATATAAGTATAGATTGTTAATGCATTTTTACATAAAAAATATCCAATTTTTTTACATGGTATGTATTTGTTTATAGAACCACATTTGGCCGAATTGTCTTCTGTAGAAGACTCAGTTAGTTCATAGGCGGCCCAATTCAGTGTGTAGTTTCATATAGAGATCAGTAGCGAGCGGTAGCATATTGTTTACATATATCTTGGTAGCATATTGTTTAGATATATAAGATATACGTAAACAATATGCTACCGCTTGCTACTGATCTCTATAATGTGAAACAACACACTGAATTGGGCCGCCTATAGTTAGTTGTGGGAATGAGCCAAGTTGGTTTCCAAATGGACAGAATTCACCATTTCCCAAATATCACATTCGTGAGTCCGTACTGTATTAAATTACACATACCATTGTAATACGCAATGTAGCTTCTCCAACTTTCTTGACAGAATTTTACACCTGAAAAAAATATAGACCAAAGCTGAGACAAACTCTTGAAGTATTTATTAACACTATTTAAACACAAATAGTAACCAAAAGAATTATTAAATAAATCGAATTAAAAATGTAGAATGGCAATTTAGCCAAATATCAGATATCCTTTTCCCGCGATTAAAACACGCTAACCGTTCAGTAAATATGAAATCAACAGCAAGGTATAAGTACAATATCTTCTCCTTACCTGACACAGCAAAATCGTTCCAAATCCATTCAAATGTCGTTCTAAAAATACAAATTTAAAAAAATATTCAATCACACGTCTTCCTTCTGCCCTGCACAAATCAATTATGGCGCCACGCATGCGCGCCACTCAACACTCTGCTTCCACAAGTCAAAATTAGAATTTCCTTTTTCATCCTTATTTCTTTCAAACTTTTCTTCCAATAACTGCAATTTTTATGTATGGACACATGATGAACTGAATTTTTGACGAATTAAGGAAGATTATTATACTAAAACACAAGGCCTTTCTTGTTGGAAAGTGTTATTCCTCATAATTAGGATTAACCACCATAATTATAAACGTTTTTTGGATATAAACCTTATTTACATATGAATCTAAATTCACAACTGAATGCCAATTGACGTACCTGTAAAATTTTTCAAACTTCCATCTCGCGCAGTGTTGCTGTTGCAGCCATGCCAATATATACTCGCTTCCATAGAGCATGAAAACAGCTACACCCTCCATCTACCTGTGCAGGCTCCGTTCTTTTCACATATTCCATAAACATGCAAATCACTCGCGATTGATCTAATAAGACCCTCTAACTCTTTCCCAAGACAATGAAGAATGGGTCTTTCGCTTTGAAACAAAATGTTGAATTAGTTGAAACGTTCATATTGATAACTGAGGAACTCCAAGAATGTGAACTTGAATTTATTTTGCAATGCCTTGTGGATTCGGTCATTAGAATGCGTCGGTCATTAAAATGCGTCGGGTCTTCGCTAACAACGAGAGTGAAACAATTCTCCTGTGTTACACATTGTTATAAAATACAATTTTCGCAAGCCTGAAGAGACAACCATCGTGTTTGACCAGGTGCTATAATCTTTACCGGTTCAAAATAAAAGACTTTGAAATTCCTTGTAAACGTCCTGCGTTTTGAAGATCGGTGAAAATGCGCATAGATGTATCATATTAGATGCTTTGTGCTTTAATGTCAAATCTCTTACAACATCTTCCTTGGGACAAAAAAAAATGCAAAAGCGCGACCAGGCGGTCATAAACTGATATTGGCAAGTCGTTTTCAGATAGAAAAGCGCACAACTTTATCTCCGTAGACCTTACGCGATCAATTGTGACACTAACGTTGTTCTTAAAGAGGTTTCAACCGTCCTAGTTGTGCAGCTGAAAGCTTTCCAGTTATTTTCGTGACCTTGGCTTTTCTGGTGTCTTTTTAGTCCTGCCCTACATATCTTGTAAAAAGGCTTTCGCTTACCATCACGCTCATGTTTCTCCTCAAGTCAGTTTTTAAAGTCACCATGATTGCCAAGATTGAGCCAGATTTCAACAAAACCCACCTCTTTTCTTACTCGTTTTGATTTCGGGCCTTGCAATTGACAGCTACGCGTACGTTTATCACCAGTTTGTTTTGAATGTGACGTTAATCTGAACTAAAATTTTGTTGCAGATGAAAAATGTATTCAATTTCAATTTTAAAATGCAATCTGTGCCCTTCTTTTTCTTTTTTTTTAGAATTTAAAAAGAGAGTTCTGCGCTTGTTGACCGAAATAAGAAATGGCATACAGCAAGTTGGAAGGAAATACGAAGCCGAAGATTCCGACTTTCATTTAGAGAAAATGACGGATCTTTCTGCGGTGGAAAAACTCGAGGCTCGACTGTTGGATGACAAAACAAAAAAGCTAGTCGTAAGAAAATAGATTTGTAGTGTAAATTTAACAATAATTCATTGCGTTTTTCGCTACTAAAAAATGCTGCATGCGCATAGCCGTAGCTAAAACGTTGATAGGGGGGGGGGGGTGTTTATTCATATATTCATGTTCTGCCGACTAGTTTCTTTTCAAATCGATAAATTTGAATTTGATTTCAAAAAAAACTAGTCGGGCAGAACATGAATGTATGAATAAACACCCCCCCCGCCCCTATTTACGTTCTAGCTACGGCCGTGTGCATGCGATCGTAACTTGGCTTTGCGCGATTAGTTTCGTTAGGCTACTACACGTAACGTATGTGTTAATTCTCTTTAATTTGTTGTTAATGTATAGGTCGCGCATATGATGAAAATTGGTGGAACATGTTTAAAGAACTGCGTTCATAACATCATGTTTCGGTCAATAGCTAGTTTTATGACAAATTAATGCATTTATTTAAGTTGCGTATACACGACCTAAAAAACTGCTTTTCACGGTAGGCTTATGAACGACGAAGTCATGTCTGGAATGAACATGAATGGTAAGGGTAGAATGTTAGCATTCACGAGAACAATATTGTTTCAAATGATTACTGGTATGTTGTAATATGTATTATATATAAACTGTTGATATTATAGTAAGTTATTATATAGTTAGTTATTATATATTATAACTATATTCTATTTAGCAGGTCTCAAAAACTAATAATTTTGTTTGATTCGTTGCAAAGCGAAAAACTCTCGTTCTCTCACTCGATAAGCTCGTGTAGTTTTGTTCTCTTCAAATATCTTGTTCTGGGTCTCAATCCAACATGTGCGCATCGTATGTCAACCAGTCAGACTGGTAATACCTTTCGGTGATTGTTATTTAAATTAATGATTTATTCAGTTTCATTATTTCATATAATTATGCAACTGTTAGTAAACAAGTTCTTTTTTATATAATTTTTAGAAGTGGCTCAAATTTGCTCGCGGCTGTTGAAGTATGCAGCTGACAGAAAAGGTGGTGGAGGCTGTTAAGAAAACTAAAAACTTTTAGTTACATATTTAGTACTAAAAATTGCTTTATTTATTATATTTAATTATATAATAATACGTGTTCGTTCTGCATTTTCATTGGTCGCGAGCTGTGTGTTATTAAAGTACACACCATAGAAATAATAGATATAGAATGCGTACTCCTATCTTTTCTCTGTGAAAAATTTGTCGCCACAAAATGGCGGATTTATAAGGGCATTTGACTAGTTCCAGACTCCTGAAAGAAAGAATTTCGCGCGGTCGCAAGGAGTGCGATTTGTTTTTGTCAACCAGAGTTTACAAAAAAGACAAATTCGAGACTTTAAATGGAAAAAAGGTTTAGAAAACGTTTGAATAAAGGAAAACAGATTTTATGGGACTTTTTACGTAAAAGATGACACAAAGAAACGGGAGAGTGCGATAATGCAAATGATAAGAGCAGAAAGTACAAGAAATTGTTTGCGGAGTTTTCAAGGTTGCTGTGACAACACTAAAAAATGATAAAAATTCACAGGTATGGCTTATCGTTTGAAAATACACATAATTATGTAATGTTCAAATCTATTCTAAAAGCTCAAATGGTACCTTTGTTGTTTTAGTCGGAGTTCCTCACTGACCTTAGTTTTGAAAGGCAGTTTTTGACAATTTTAAGCAATCGATATTTACAAACAATCACCTTGTTAGTGCACTGTAAAATATTGTAGTTTACATAACTTCTGTTATCTTAATGTCTTCTGATTTAGCTTCAAAGGTCAATGAAACAAGCGACAATTTGGTCACTTTTTAAACGAAATGTTTATTCATATGCATGCATGCAAAGCATTTTCAAAGTAAATCATGTTTACGCAAAACTAAAACCGTCTTTGTATTATAATACACAACTGTCGTGTATAATACACAACTCTCGTGCGTACTTTTTTGTTCTTCACACGCTATGACGTCATCTGTGATCTATTACAGTACAGACGCACGCAAAAATGAAATCGATTTGTTAATTATCTTAATTTCACCATTTCCTAATCGAGAATAATAAATAAAAAATGTCAACCACAGTTTCATTCAAGTTTTCGTTCTACAATAAATGGTGAGTTTCGATGTCGATCTAATTCAACGTCATTTCGATTTGTGTTTTCGATCGTTTCGACGTCTAATCGACGTCGATTCGACGGCGTCGACTTGCCCGCCGGGAATATTCTAAAAATCAACAAAAATAAGCAACCTTTATCGACAACTGCAGAGGAATATAATTTATTATATAGATACTGATATTTACGCACATACGGATTTATTCGTTGTGAAAAGTCGTTGCTTTGTTCTCAACGAACGTTAACCAATCAGAATCGTGAAACGATTTTTTCACACGTACGAAAACCGTTTCGTCCAATGTGCGCGAGGCTTTATACTTACATACCAACGAATTCATTCACGACGGTGGTTCACGGCCGGCAAAGCTATCGACCGAGATTTTTCAAGTTACCCGCTATTTCTTGTGGCTTAACGTCTTATGATATTCTAAGTTTAAATTGGACAAGTTGGCCAATTTCACATGTTGACAAAGATTTACAAAGCTATAAAAACCAAAAGACATGTTTTTGAAAGAGAAATATACAAGCAAGGCCAAGAAGCATGCCAGTTATACCAAAACAAACAGTTGTGTAAGCTGCATTATTTCTCGATGTTCTTGAAAACAAAGACATTGTATTTTTCGCTAATTTAAACTTTTAGGAAAAATTAAATACTGCTGGTTTTAATTATCAGGTTTGGCTTCAAAAAGCAATGTAATTTTCTTTTTTATGTTCGATGCCGTAATAATGTTTAAATTTCTTTTGGGTTTTGTAAGTAAAGTGCTCTTTGCCTTTCCCTTGATGTTTAAATGAACCGAATTTACGCTGGGTAAGGCCAAGCTGTTGAATTGAAAAAAATCAGTTTCTATATATCAAAAAAAAATTTCATGACAAGTGATTTTGTATGGTGTTTACGCATTTGTTAATGTAAATACCTTACTTCAGCACTTCCCATGAAGAAATCTCTGTTTACAAAATGGCAAAGAATTTGTAAAGAATATGCATAATTAATTTATTAATGTTTCCACTTTTTGAGACACCTTTATAGCGAATTAAATTGAAATTGACTACAATTGCTAATGCAAAATCGAACATATGATAAGAGGAGAAGGATACATTTAAATCCAATCTCTTAAAAAAGAGATTTGAGAGATTGGGCCGGTTTTCTTGCTCCGCCAAAATTAGTGAAATGTTCACTTCGTGTGTTGAAAACAATAACTTTATCATCCAAAAGTCCATCACAGACTAAATATATAACTATCTAATAAGAAGAAAACTTCAAACTTTGGGCAGCTTGATCAAATTAATCAGTTTGTATAAGGTGTGAAATAAATATTCCGCCAAGAAAATTGGACTTCATCGTTTTTCCTCACGAGGAAACGGAAATTTTACCCTCTATACATTATTAACGGGTTGGGTATTATGCTCTGTAATTCACAAATGTAAGAGTGGCCGGCTCGACACACTGAATGTATTTATTTTCATATCGTCAAACTCCTGACTAGATCACATAGATCGTCGTTGTATGATACCACGATGGTGTTTCAAAGATCATCTTTGGATTTGTACTGCCTTCCGTTGGCATGGTCGCGATAATAAGAATGATTCAGATGTTTCTTGATATCAGGCAGGAAATTCCTTTTTTCCCGTATTTTACTAAAACAAATTTCTAGTGTAGGGTAGAAGGTCTTATTGTGTATGGTATCCAGCATAACTGTGTGTAAAAACAAGTTTTTCTTAGATATAGGCGTCGCAACCTTTGATGTATGGGACTTGTGATAAGAGGTACGGAAAGCAATATCACGGAATAATTCATAATAGAATGTTTCAGGGTTGATCATAGACCCAAAATAAAATTCGTGTCTCACATACTACCTCAAGAAGATATTTACCCAATGGCACAAAAACAACAACTTAGTATAAGCCAAAATTGGGCAAGTTGCTTTTTATGCGTGATAGTGTGTTATGTCGTGCCACATGAATTTCTACTATACACCTGAACTTTGTTTTAATAAAACAGGGGGGGTAGGGGGGATGGAGTATCCAACCTGATCTCCTGGCGTAAATCCAGCTGGATCATCCTTAAGAGTCAGTCAAGAATGTGACGATATGAATGGATTTAAGAATTTTCGTCCAACTTCCAAGAATGATGGTTGTATAAAATATTATCTGAAGTGTGCATGCTGCATGGTTAAGTAGTTAATATTTACATTCATTTGATGCTGTTTTGAATGAACCATACCTATAAATAATGAACCGTCAAGCCTAATTTCCCCTGCAAATCTATCCCGTTTCGCAATGTACTCATCAGTACTCTGGAAGGAATTTCTTGAGCAATTAGTTTGGGAGAGTTGTGAGTATTAACAGCAAGTGGATAAAACTATCTTTCCAATCCCTCCCGTGTAAGGAAGTATATATGTATAGAATCATAGACATATATGTTAATATATATGCGATTTTACTTAATTAACACTAAACATTTTCACGTGAAGCTGCTGTTAACAGGTTCCGAGAGTGGAATCAAGCAACTATATGGCATAAAATCATAAAGCAACACTCGATAGTTAAATGCCATTTTACTCATTTATAAAGATACATCTAAAGTACATTATTAGTTACTGTCTCATTGGCACACAAATCTTCGCACTGAAAAATACACAACAACCATAGGTTCTGATGTACGTACAATAAGAGCCCGTTCCAATCAATTAGCTTAAAGGAAAATTACAAAACGTTCATTGCTTTTAATAAAATATTGTAATTCGGAGTAGTTTAGCATCATTGGGAAGTTCAAAACTGAATTTTTGACTTAAGGTGGCTTGTCACCAAAAGGCACTTTTAAATGCCTTTTGATATTAAGATACCTTCAGTCACAATTTGACTTTATTAGTAAGCTTAAATTTGAATTTTATGCATAATTAATTCTTTGCACAAAATTAAAGTACCGCAAGTGCATATTAAAGTACCGCATGTGCATGATTGTGCTTCTAAAAAGTGCTGCCTTTTTATGACCAGCCACCTTTAGTAAGAAAAGATTGGTTTTTTCAAAACATTTTGCTAGATGTTCCAAATGAAGCTGTACTGCTTAGGATTACTAAATTCCATTTAAACATCAAGTGTTCTCTGCATTAATACAGTTTTTTCAACAGTAAACCCTCTTTTTTATGCAATCTGTGGTAGCTGTTTTCACATGAGGATTGCGTTCTATCGACTCATGTAGAAAAGATCCCATTTTGACTTGAAACGCGAGTGCTCGGTATTTTAATTTACGTATGGAGCTAAGGAAGATTGGCCAACGTTTGGTTTGTTATTAAATTAAGGCTTACATGTGATATCATCTGGACGGGGTTAATGTCTTTAACTGATCAGGGAAAAAAGCTGCAACACTTTTATTAATACTTTTCGAAATTCGTCAAAATGAAGAAAGCTAAATACTTAACACTACATGTTATGGCCAGAAAGCATGGGCATAATGAAAATATTCATTAAATCCTCAGTAATTTGCATGCATAGTAAAAATTCTATGTATGATTAGCTTTATCGCTACGAGCAAGTCACGCAGAGATCAACAAAAATAGGCTATTTGAAAGGTCGAAAACCGCAAGATCCACAAAAAGAGAAGAAAACAATATAATGAGAAGCCCAAATAGCATTCCCACTCTGCTCAAATTGGATTGAGACAAAACCGTTCGCTTTATGAACCCTAGCTATATTTGAGTAGTTGTTTGAAAAGATTTTAATTTGGCCATTATGGCGCTCTCTACACTATAAGCCTAAGCGATCTAGTGTTTCATGTATAAATAAAAACTGCAAGAATCGTTACATTTACGTAATGGCGCGAGGACCATCATAAATGAATGGTAACGATTTTGTTTTAAACATGATAAAAATGTGAAGCTGCGTAGGTAAACTGAGCTCAAACAGTCGAAATCCTAAAGTTATAAACTATATCATTTAGTTTGATAAGTAATACACATTTATTAATTTTCTATAGGAAAATATTTTTACATTGTATCTTATTGATCGATTGACGGCGATTATTTTCCATAAAGGCAACACGAATGTTCTCTCTAAAAAATAAACAATAATTAAGTTTCTGTATGGTTCTAACTTCTATAATAATCATGTGCCTAAAATGTCTTTAATAATAGCTTGAAATATAGACTTTCTTACATGACCTAAAGTCTTTAGTCTATATTTTTTTGAAGTGCTTGACTATGTGACTAAAAAGTAAAAAGGAGAGGTTTATTTTTGAAAATTATATTTTAATATATAATTTTTATTCACCATTTATCAATTTATTGTATACTTCATAACCTGCTATAATGAATTCATAATTCAATTTAAAAACTTCAATTCAATAATACACTGAAAAAAATTCCTCAAAAATACTATATGGATTACTTGGTGATTAATGCCGATTTGGTAAATGTCGTCACGGACTTGACACATTTGAACATTTTCGGAGGAGCCAGGGTTATTGGCCAAAACTTTAGCACGCATCTGTGCGCGAATTCTTTTCCATTCATGCTTAGCTTGGGGGGATTCATCTCTGCTGACCAAATGCTTGGTAACTACATCTTTCTTAATAATATTTGAAAGTTAAAAAATTGATACTTACAACCACGGTGGCGATCCCTATGGTGAACACGTACATGGCGTTTACGCCACCAGAATGGCGAACGTTTGTACGAAGATGGCTCTTCGTCAAGGTTTTTCGGAGTATTGTTCACCACTTCCAGAGTGCTATCACTGCAATGAGGAATTGGTCAAAATGTGAAGTGGTCAAAATTTTGTATTTACATATCCCGTGCACTTAGCTCTTAAGAGATTTTGACAGAAGCATGTAATTGCAAGAGGCTCTACGACGTTTATAAATCAAGCTCAATAAGGATGTTACAAGTGCCGATTAGCCTTGAAAATTATTCGTAAATAAGTAAAACATTAGCATAATGCGTGATGTTAAATAGCAAGTATAAACGAGTTTCCAGTTCGAAATATTAAAGCCCATGCAGACAACAGCTTTAAAATAGAGCCACAACATAACTAAACAGAACAATTTTTTACAAAATATTTAATAAAGCAAACGTTTCCTTGCTATACTTGTAACATCTTTAGAGCAATAAAAGTAAGAGTATAACAGTATTCAAATATTATAGCGATAAAAGTATTTAATGCGAAATATTCGAAAAAAGCGAAATATTACAAAAATAACCTTGATTGAGTTTAGATCGTTTTGATCACTGTTTTGCAACATTAAAATGATTCGTACCCGACCCTACTTGTTACACAAAAAAATTTTAATATGCCATCTTGTAAAAAATAAATTAATAAAAACTCACGCTTCTTCATCGATATTGTCATCTTGCAAGTTTGCATCGTCAAAGTCATCAACTTCTTCAGTCGCTACGGCATGTTCCATTCGAAGAAATAGCGCAAGCGCTACAACAAGCAAAGCTAAAACTGTCCAAAATTTCATTCTGAATGATCGAGTTCTTCTCTAGCTCGTTCTCGTGTTACTAGCTATTTTCAACACTTGACGATAGGTTGTTCACCTCACTCTGATGGCTTCTTGGTGTTCAACAGATTTTATACACACTGTTGCTGAAAGAATCTACGTCACTGCATGCCTGAAGGCTGTTTTCCTGTCACGTGCTTTATTTTTACATGTACGTGCACGCAACGTATCACTAAATCCATTTCAACATTACATTCGAAATGGAACAAATGTCTTGATGGATGGAATTCAGTATTCGCAACGATTTAGCATTATTTTGGGTTCCTACTTGTTAAATACTGGTTCTTTAAATAAATTTAAACTTCAATTTAAATAATTTTAATAATTTAAGTTTAAATAATTTTAAACTTACGTTCATGTACGTGCAAGTACGCGGAAGTACGTGCAAGTACGTGCAAGTACGTGCAAGTACGTGCAAGTACGTGCAAGTACGTGCAAGTACGTGCAAGTACGTGCAAGTACGTGCAACCCTTAAGGGCCTAAAAGAAGCTAGTGGAACTGTAATTTAGTCCGGAATATTGAACGTCTGACAAACATTCTCGATTATAATCGTTTAATATCCAGAACAACGTCAAATTTGACTTCCCCTTGCTGTTTTATGGAGTTAAGAATTATTTATGCTCAGTGACACCGACTCTTTTTAGGAGTTATTTTGACATTTTCAGAAAAGAGTCATTTTGACCATATGAGGAGTAGTCACACCCAAGACATAACATGTCATTTATATATGAGTTGGTTTTTTTACAACCTGAGAGGATCGACTATATGTATACGTTAGAAATCGAAGAGCCAAGTAGTAACCATAGTAGTGAGTCAAATACAGAAATTAAGTCTAGTTACTGTGATTGAGCGTGTATTCATTCTAACATGTTAAGTGTTCAGTGCACGATTCCGACAAGTTGTCAATGTAAATTTTGGTTCACATTCCACATTGAAAAATTGAGTGCTGCACAATCAAATCTAACTTTGCAACGAACCTTGTTGGTAAACTTGGCGAATTCGTTGTGAAAGTCAATGTTCAAAAATGTTGAAAATGTTGTTTTAGATAGTTTTATAGTTGTGTGGATCGATTTTTTTGGTCTGTTTAAGACAATTAATGGCCTTAAAACTTGGAAACTGTTAATTTTAAATGTATTGACATATGCACGTTTATTTTTGAATTTTCGTTTGTGCCTAACTAGACATCGGTGATATCCCCTAAACGCTTTAAGGGATCAACATTTCATTTTTTCGCACGTAGATGTACTGCCTCAGTTTTATATTTAATGTGTATGTTGCAGTAAGTGCCAGTAACTTTGATTTCAACTGAACCAGACTTTACACTACCATTTGTTTCATTAGATAATTCCAGTTAAATGAACTTTGCGAATTCGGTCAATGTCGATGTTGAAAATTATAATTAATTTAACTAATATATATACCTTAATTTCTTTCACAATTCGTTTATCATTAATACAAACCATTTATGACATATACCAAATTCGTCAAGTGCATTTTATATAATGCAAGCTTGTACTCAACAAAGTTGGTTTCGTAAAAAAAGTTAATTATGTTGGAATTTTAATTGCCCTTGTCTTTAAATTTATCTTCGCTAGCTTTTTTAATTAAGTTCAAATTTATGCTCAGTGCACGTACGCGAAGACGCTTTAGGTTTAATGTTGGTATCAATTCTTTTTCACCTAGTCATCGATCTGTAAATGTACAGCATTAAAATATATCAACGGAAGCACTGGCATTTGATATTCTCCTGCACGATGTACATCTAGTATATATTGATATATTGATGTATATTCAAAATGTTACTTTTTAATTTTCTATTAAAGCATTTTTGTTATTTGTTTAAGTCATTAGCCTTATATAACCTTTTTTTTTATATTTTTCGACTTGCACGTTTAAGTTTAATCAGTGGCGGACTGGCAACTTCCCGGCTTTCAGGTCAGCAAAAAAATCCGTCCCCTTGTACAAGTGAACAAATATATAGTTAAAAAATATTCTCTTTGCGTGAAATAAGAAGTAAATTCCACTCACAGAAATTGATTTTAAAGACAAGTTGTAATGCTAGTATGTGAAATGTCGATAACTTAAAAATTTCCCTAATGTTAACAGTTTTCAGATAAATAGTTTGTCGTTACACTGTTAAAAATAAATGTATTTTTACAGCAACAACTACTGTAATATTTTACAGTTAAGGGACCGTTCATTATTTATACCCCAGGGGGGCACCGAAGAGAAATTGGGCGGGTAACTGATTTTTGAAACCTCTAAAAGGTTGGGTGAAAAAAAAGACCAATGAGAATACGAGAACATACTACAATGAATAATAATAGCTAATAAACGAACACAGTTAATAACATATACATGAAAAACGCAATGACAAAAACAAATAAAACAGTCATTTCAAGTTAAGTTTACAAAGGCAGCTTTAAATCTTGGATTTCTATTAGAGGTTGGGTAAAAAAAATTTGAACACCCAGAGCGGTTGGGTCATTTTTTTATATGCACTTTTTTTAATTTCTCTTCGGTGCCCCCCTGAGGTATAAATAATGAACGGTCCCTAAAGTACTGTAATCACGGGTAACAGAAGAAAGTACTGTAATAAAACAATTTGTTTGTATTTTAACAGGTAAAATACTGTAATGTTTACAGCATTTACAATGTAAATACAAACTACAATATAAAGTACTTAACAATTGTCTGTAATTTTACAGTACTTTTTTTGCGTCCAAGCTGCCAGTACTTTTTACTGTAAATTTACAGTGATTTTTTTAACACTGTATATTCCCAATCTTGTAAATGTGAGGCACCAAGTTTTTGGGCCTGGGACCGCCCAGTCCGCCAATGGGCTTAAAGGAGCACTGTCGTATTTCACGCATATGCTTCTGCGCATAGTAAGCTTGAAAGCGTTGGGCCAACGTTTTCAAGTTTGGAATCCAAGATGGCGTCCTGAAAGGAGGGCAAGCATTGTCTGAAATTCGATATTTCTGGATGACAAAAAAGCTACAGAATGACAAAGGTCGAAGAAAATTATGCGACAATCAACGCAAAAGAATTTATTTGGCATACAATGTATTTAAGGCATGGAGAATGCAAAAATCGATGCGGGATGTAACCTTTGGAATTCCAAATTCTGTTGTCTCTTGAATGCATAAGAAGGCCAAAATAATGCAATTTATGTGCTTTCATCAAACTGAATCGACAAGAAATTCGTGAAATAGCAAGAAAATAAAGAAATAAAATATGCGTGAAATGTGGCACTGTTCCTTTAAGTACTAATTTTTCTTCACTTCCCAGTTAGTCATCCGAAATAACAATATATGCACGAGTATTCGAGTTTCTTAAGCACGATCACTGGTCCGATCGTGATTTATTTAGAACAATTTTAATCTTTTGATGCAATGAACATACGTTAGTTCTAAAAATCACTGTTGAACGTTGTTTAAATCGCATGTGAAGAAATATGCACGTATATAAAGATCTGTATCTTCGAAAAAGTTCAGAAAAATTAGAAAATCAGTTATACATTCATCAGATACACAATTAATTAACCAAGATTTGGCTCCTGTTGCGATTTACACCCGTATAGATTTGTCCAACGAAGTTGAGGCCCAAACGTTACGAAGATGTTGCCTAGTATTCATCATGAGGCAAACCAGCGAAGAGTGCTGTTTCTAATGCTATGTATATAATTCTAGTTTCATCAACATGATTTCATACTCAACTGTGTCAAAAGCCTTTTTTAAGTTAAAAATACCCACAGCACTCCATAAAGTAGAAGGGTCGAGTACCTTTTCAAAATCTTGACTGAAATCTCGTTAGTATAGCAGTGGGGTGCTGTTTGAATAAAATCTTTTCATGCAGATATTTAATAAGCAGCAGAGAGTAAAATTAAACAAAGGATTTTTTTTATATGCTCAAGAGCTCGTGCCCGTAATTTCCGACCGCTAAATCTTTCTTCAAAAATAGGCCAGTCCTTAAACTTTGTGTGTGAATCAAGCAACGCTTGTTCTATATCAAAACAAAAGTAGCTTCTTTAAGATTTCCAAACTTTTCGATTTTTTGACAATTTTCCGCCTATATCTTAAAGCGCGAAATTGACATCAAAATAACACACGAAATGAATCATGTTTATCACATTCTTGCAATCTCAAAAATGCTTCAATCCGAGACATACTCCGCGATTATGCAGTTTATGACTTCAAACTTTGGATGTTTTAATAAAATTTGAGACAGTCGCTACTACAAAACACACGGTTAATCGACCGGACGAAAAATTAGCATTTTTAAACGTACAATTTCTCAATACTGGCACAACTCTACGTATCTCGAGTTACATACGCTTGACATTGAACCAAGAATAATAGTACTAATTTCCGTAAAAACATCCATGGCTATTATCGCAGGAACAAAATAAGACAAATTTCAAATGGGAGGCTTTCACATACCTGTATAAACACTCATCTCGGAAATTGACATCCATAATTACGAAGTGTAACACAATCAGATTTTAAACAATTCGGCCAACGCAAATGTATACTGGAGTTCATGTCACTGTCTTAAGCACTCCAAGGTAGACGAACCTGTAGAAAGAACGGTCGCTTCACATGTCGATACAGCGGCGCCATTTTTTACTATTTAGGCGGTTTTATTCTGTGATCCGGTCAATTTTTGTGGGTAGCCGCGCATGCGTAGCAACCGTAAAATGTACAATCGTCTGTGGGTTCGTGTCCGCAGTACTGATCCAGTACTAGACTGGATAATCAAAAGTGAAGCAAATTATATATGCGAAAATCACTTCCGGTCACCAGGGAGCGATACAATGCATGGCTAACGTGAACGAAGGTGAATTTTGCCGAATTTGAGATACTTTACGATAGTATACCAAGCTGATCGCTCAACTGGTGTCTAAAAAATGTTACGTTAATGCTTTTGAAACGCCAATTATCCGGATTGTGCTAAAACATCGTCATTTTTGTTTGTTCAAAATTGTTCATGAAATACAATGCATGGCGAACAACGTGAAGCAAGGTGAATTTTGCCAAATTTGAGATACTTTACGAAGTTATACCGAGCTGATGGCCTCACTTTTGTCTAAAAGATCACAACAAAACTAAACTGAGATATCACTGATTTCGAGGTAAGTGTTGACATTATACTTTGATATCATATTTTACAAATAGTATGACCACGCTGGCCATATTTTAGTGAGCTTGCTTAAAAAACTGTTAATTCTATATAATCCTTGTGTATTTCTAAATTTATAGGTAAATCCTGACGGTCATTCTGGAAATGATCCTGCCAGTATTTATACGGTGACCACAAGAACACTTCTAACCATGGAGAATGGCATTCATCAAAAAACATGAATGGCACTAATATCAAATTTATGGACATCTTCAAATTTTTGACATTTATGCTAATCCACAAGCGTAAAATTAAATTGGTTCACAGAAAGTTAAAAAAGTGTGCTACCTCAACAACGAAGTATTTCGGAGAACAACAAACAACAACGACATTTCACTTCCATTGGAGAGGATCAGAAAAGCCGATCAAAGCTTATCTTTGTTGTACCCATTTTACGCATTGAGAACTTTGAGAAAGTCATGCACTATCTATATACTCATCAATTGAAAAAACAAGAGTCAAGAAAAACATCTATACATTTGGCAACTATGTTTTTGTCAATATATCTGATAATGTGAAAGTGCCACGAAATGACGAAATCTTGACTTTTCTTGACTTCGCCGAACTTAGATCTTTAGACTATCCTTCAAATTCAAACTTCACGAAAATTGTCTACCGAGACTTCGACCTGAAACCTTGATGTGTACCGCCCTGGAACAAGAACGCTTCTTTTCTCAAGGGTTGTTCTTATTATCTATATTTTGTTCTGTGAATTCTTGTCTTTCGTATACATACAGGTCAAGGTTTTGTACACTGTATGCGAAATTGTATTTTACACATTAGCTACCTCACAACTTCTTGGATATGTTTATGCTTATTGAAAAAAAATGTACGTAATACTCTTTTACTTAAAGTGTAATGTTTTGTATGTGATTAAATGTTTATTTCCCGTAAACTATGCCAATTTACTTAATTTCAATAACTTTAGCTTTTGAAATAGCTATTATCAAATACTGCAGGCTACCCACATGTACGCAGCACGTACCTATTTTTCAAATTTACAGTCACTCTGAGAACAAGTCCTCCATTGTGCATTATTCTGTTCAAAGGCAGGCTTTATAAGTCGACGGAATTTGTAAGAAATTTAATATGTCTGATCTTTACAGTATTTTGACATTGCGTTCCTGGATAAACAACAGGCTTGCCTCTTGTCGCCTCGATTACATGTGACGTACGAGAGTAGTGACAGCTCATACAGGAAGTCAATTGCAATCAACCCAGACACCCGCACCCACATTCTTTCACCATTTTTTCTATCTTTGTTACAAAGTCTTGTTTTCTTTTCTTCGATGTGAAATTTTCGAGAATTTCTTTCAGTATAGTATTATTGAGTTTTGAGAGTCTTCCTTTTGCAGCATATTTACACTCAAGGTTGGAAGTGTCGTAGATAATTGGGTGCTTCAAGCCAATGCATTTATGGATGAAATTTAGCAACTCTAGTTCATTTTCATACTCTTCCCATTCCTCGTCTGGTCCTTTCTCTGTTTCTAAAGGTGTGGATCTTTTTCTTGAAGTTGCCAGCCTGGAAAAAAACCCTTTTATCTGACTTTCTTTCAGCCACTCCTCTCTAAAAGAGCCTTTTCCCTTTTTCACTTCTTGCACGACGCATATCTTGTTCAACCTCTTGTGGTGTGAGTTTGCTCCCGGTCATTATGCCCAAGTCAAATTTTGATGTTAAATATGACTTTACATGTTCCGCAAAACGAACATTTTCTGATCGTGTGGCCAACGCCCACCCTTCACATAGTTCGGAAGAACCGCCAAACAGCAGTTCGTCGTGTTTCACTTTGTCTTCGTTTGGCTTGAGATTCGTGATGGTGGAAAACTGCTTTGCCCAGTCTCGTCTTATGAAATCGTACAAATTTTTATTAGGCCAGTTTGAAGAGGATTGGTGGTCTTCAACATCTAGGTGGAGTTCCAAAGCAGACAATGTGTCAAACGTTTTACCGCACCCTGGCTCATGGCATTCGAATAGATGAATCTCTTGATCTTCTTCCTGCTTTGCATCTTGCTTTGTGTCCATTGTTCTACTTTTGCAGAGAAAGAATCCATGCCTATCTGACAGCTGTAGTAAAGAAGGATGAATCGGGTGATTTCTGTACAGGGATTCAGCTGCAATCACTTTGCCCTTTCCGATGCCGTAAGCCCTCCAGAGTCTAAGCTTATTATTCTTTTCAAAGTGAAAGTCATGGTGCTTGCTGAATCCATCAATTTTTTGAACATCAAAAGTATTTTTGGATTCGTCGATCACTCCAACGCTAGAAGTTACTCCTTTTACCGGTCGTTCTTTTAACGCAGTGTGCATGTCAACTGCAGAAAGAATGTCGTGTCCCTTATTGCAAAAAGAACTGATACTTGACTTCATGGGACATGGTAATCCTGTCACAAATGTCTTTACCATTCTGTGGCTCAGAGAAATCATATCTTGCAATCTCTATACCACTTGATTTAGAAAGGTCATTGCACGCCAAAATCAATATATTGTAGTGATAACAGCCCGCATCATCCGACCTTAAAATTGCTTTCGTTATCTGAGAGTTTTTCACTTTCACTGTCTGCAGGAGGTTTTGTAAAATTGACGCTACTGAAAACCAGTCCTGGATACTATTATCAATTATATGAACAAACGATTGTACGCTGAATGTGTCATCGTGCTTAGAAGTGACGCTGCTCACATGTCATGACAATCCACGCTTTCCGAACCATTCACATTGTTTCTCTCGGTATTTTCTCGGCAGGAACTTCATCGCCCAGTGCATTACCACTAGAACAGAGTTTTCATCGAGGTGCTGAAGGACGTCTTACTTTCCATCCTCTTGATTTGCCGAGCGCATGATGTGAGACTTCCAGTCGAAAATATCCTTTGCAGCCTGTTTCAGGTCGTAAAGCATATCTTCTCGTCTTTCTTTCGTAAAGGAATGGTCGCACAATTTTTAGACTTTATCCTCAATATCTTTTATAACAAATTTTAGATTTTCACATACCTCGCATCTCATTAAATGCTCATGAGGTCAAGTTTGTTGTAGTTCCTTATCCTTGGGATCACTGTGAGCATACATCTTGCAATGGCCTTTGCAAAGACTTCATTTTCATATGCGCAGTGAACAGGATACTTGACTTTGAGTTACAGTTTACTATCACGTAGGATCTTCGTCGTTTCTTCAGCCCATCTCTTGTCAGTACCAAGTTACTCTAACTCGGAAACGATATTTTCTAATGTTGAAAATGCCGTAACTCCATCCGTTGCTAAATTATCCAAGCCACGTAGTGACTTACGCTGCGAGGCTTCGCGTATCTCCAAAATCCTAAACGTTGTCGATCTACTAATCGGTACAAACTTTTTTTCTTCACAATATTTTTGATAGAGCGCTATCATAGTGGATCTTGTGACCGTGCGGATTACGTTTGGCATTTCAATTTTTTCTTTACTGTTCAATGTCATGGTGCGCATACCAAATGCAACGTCCTGATAGAAGTATGGACGATTTATAAACGAAAGGAAATGGTCCAGTTTACTCTGATTGATGCGCACTCTATGGGAAATAGTTTTTTCCGGAATTCATCCTGGCTCATTTAATTTTGCATGGGCACGTGCTTGCTTGATTTGCCATTTAGAAACTCCTCCATAAGGCTCGTGAAGTTTTATCAATGTGTTTATTGGATATCTGTATACATATATACTTAGTATCTGCAGTTTCAGCTTACGAGTGGGAGCATCTGAAAATGCAGTCATTAGAGCAACTAGGTTATTTGAGACGTGTTCCTCATTTGATTTGGTCAAAAGTGAGTCATAAAGACTTGAGCCATCTACAGGAGCAATTATATCACACACAACTCTACATGCTTCTTCGGCTTTCTCCAAACATTCCTGTTTCTCATCTTTTGTTGCTTCGTTCCACTTACTGTTAAGTTGAACAAAATAGACAAAAATAGATCTCAGCTCGCATGAAACTATGTGATGTGGGATCCCACTTGACTCGAACAGGGCGCCCTGTAAACTGGCGTGAAATTTTGTCCATGTAAAGTCATCAAACTAGCTAGCCAGGCTAGCACTGAAATCTCATTGTAAAGATGAATATTTTTCTGCATAATATGCGGTTGTGACAAATCTTATGCGTAAGAAAGTGCGTTTCCCTGCCTAATTTCGCTTCTTATAATTTCCAGTGCGGATAACGCCTCTTCCTGTCAGTAAGGGCGTAGCAAAATGGGTGCCGAAGCACGTCCCCACCAATGTTGGGCAAAACTCGCCTAATTATCGGCAAAATAAATTGGACTATAAATGCGAAATATGGTACTGCAACACCCACCCCTCCCCTCCTCGCCACGCCTCTGCCCGCCGGCACCCTAATAAATACCACCTTTTAAGTAAAAAGGCGCGAAAGTAAGTGAATATAGACTTACGTGATCTGATGTCGTGCTTTCGAGGAAACTTTCATTCCATCGGAAAATTCCTGCACGAGTTAGAATGACCTCATATTCTTGTAAAGACTTGGGTAAATGACAGTTATCCAAGTGCTGTGATATATCGCTTGTGCAATCTTGCAACACTACATTATCTTTTCCTTTACTCAAGCTGGAAAATCCACATTTTTTTCGCGAACATTATAAAAACTACAGTTTGAATTGTGAGTGGAACTAGCCATTGCTATTGTTTACAGGAAGAGAAGAAGCGAAAAGCCCACTGGGACTTCCCCCGAGCTGCCAATTAGACTTTCATTACATGTAAGCGAGGCAAAAAGTATTGTTTATCAAAGAACGCCATGCCAACGTAAAGTTGCATTCACTTTCTTACAAATCACATCGACTTCACACTAGTGCATGAATTATAATTATGTACCACGAAGGAACTGTTCTCTGTGTTGCCCATGGTGTGGCTGCAATTCGGAAAATGGACTGGATTACAGTACTAAAACGGTCAATAATTATAGACTTGGCACCGCTGTATCGACATGTGAAGCGACCGTTCTTTGTACAGCCACACCAAAACGAAACTTTGGAGGTGTTCTCAAGACAGTGACATAAACTTCAATACATTTGCTTTGTTCCGAACGATTAAATATGTGATTGTGTTAGGATTTGTAGCGATGTAATTATGGATGTCAATTGCCGAGATGAGTGTTTACAGGTATGTGAAAAATCAGTGGTAGGTTTCGGCAATTCCATTTTTCACTAAATCTTGATTTTTGAAAACTGAATTTTGCACAAATTTCAGGTTTCTACTTTTTACTTTTTTTATTGACACGAATTTCCTACCCCTTTTCACGTTTTTTTTTTTTGATAAATATGTCAAAAAATGTCCACCTTTTTTCATCTTATCACAGCGAATTGAAAAGCAACGAAAAAGGCAGCTTTTTCGGGCTTATCGCTTCCGGGCAAAAAACAGAAAAAAGGGTACCCACCCTTTTTGAGCTTATTGCACGGAGGCAGAAAGCAAACAAAAAGGTTTCTTATTAGATGAGGAGTTCCTGAAAGATTAGCAGCAAAATAGTAGCGCGCAATTTTGAACTTAATACATAATCTATAATAATTTTGAATTTTGGCGCAAAATTCGTCGCCGTCAGTCGCACTGTTTATATCAGTATGGAGTATTTAGAGACAAACATCGAGCAAATTTGACTGGATAAAAGAAAATTATACTCATCGTATGATCGGCGGATACGCACGCTAAAGCAAATTTTTCCCGAAGTAACGAGAAAGCTTCTCGTTTTGATCACAGTGTAATTTATGTGCATAATATGCTGCATTCTATGGAATTGGATTTCTTGCACGAACTGTGTCAGCCCTTCTCCTTTGGTGATCGGCTGGATTAATCCGTTGGCGTTGAAGTGATTCGCGAATCTGAGATCGATTTAGAGCCTGACTTTTGCTTCGAAAATACCCGGCCATCATTTTCCTTCCATATGTTGCCCCAACTTATTCAATATTTAACAAGACGCCTGCTAAGGCGTTCACTCCGCCTGCCAAAACGAAAATGGGCACACGCCTGTAACTAGAGCGTTCATTGGGGGTGGGGTATATTCACTTATTCCTGTTCTGCCCAACGAACTCCTTTTTAAATCAGTTATTATTAGGGTACCTTTCAAAGCATATTAAGGCATTGCTAGCACATCTTATGTAATCACTAAGATAACCAAAAATCAATGTCTGACTGACTTGCCAGGCACTTTGTCCAGAGTCCCAGTAAGATTGCATTTTTTAGAATTTAATTTAAATTAAAGACTTTCATAGCACATATATTAAACAAGATTCTTTTGTCATAATACTGCCAAATTTCAACACAACATGGTTCATGGTTGGGGTGCAATTCACAACCGAGCAACGCACGTTTATTACAACGCACGTGTATACAATTCGACTGGAAGTCCAGAGCGGGTAATTGAGCGTTTTGAAGAAAGATTTCCAGACCGACAGCCTCCATGTACCAAAACGGTTTTGAGGAATTTTGCGAAGTATTCGACACATGGGACCAGCCAAAACTAAAATACTGAAAAGTCTGGAAGGTGACGAACCACTAGGTCAGTAAATAACATCAACACAGTACATGAAGCACTTAGACGAGATCCACGAATCAGTGCTAGACGTAACCCAATGGGACTTTCGAAGACGACATTCAACAGAATCACGAAATTGGAACTTACGTTGCATCCATACACAATGAACATACGACATGAACTTTTCCCGCAATTATCAAGCGCGACGTTTAGCATTTTGCATATGGTTGGTGGAAAAATATGCCCACCCCTGGCCTAATCTTGTCATTGGAGATGAATGCACGTATGTGCATTTTACACCATTGCACGTTGTGTGATGAATTAGTTTCAATAAACTTGAGAAATTGAAGAAGTCTGTTGGCATTAAACAGCGATCATTTTATGTTGTGCGAATGAAAGTTCTTCAAATTAACAAGAACGATAGTCAATACAAAAAGTCATTAATCTAATTCATCAATTTAAAAAAAACTTGCTGAAATACGATTATATTTGTACTTAAGTAGCAGCACAGTTAATAGAAATAGGATGGTTAGGCTAGCTAACCACGTGACCAAATATGTTATTGTCCACTTTTTATTTTGGTCATGTGACCAATAAGCGGGATGGACGCCAAGACCTCATATTACAAATACTACACACAAGAGTGAGCACAGCTGTTGTATAGGTGTATAGCTCGTATTTCTCTTACTTTATTGCGCTGGTATTACGAAATCAATTACGAGGAGTTGTTGCGAAGATATAAGAGGTGGTAATTGCGCCTTTTTCGGGTGTCCGACCAGTACAAAGCATGAACTATCGCTGTTCAAAATCCCGACTGTATCCGATTCAGAGGGAGAACATACGAAAAAACTAATCTAGTCTAATCTTGCGGTGCGGACACGAGAAATGACGCCAGACATGAAGACGCGGATAGAGAAGAACAGAATTTTTATCTGCGAGCGGCATTTTAAGGCCGATTGTGTCTCAACTGGTAAGCTGAACTGTTGTAGTCTTTTGTTTGTTTCGTGTTCATTCAACTATTAATTTAGCATATGCAAGGCACATTTTTGTTCATGAATATTCAATTATTTGTTCGTTGAAGTGGGCATTAACTGAACTGTATTTGGATATTTCTGATAGGATTGTTCCAACAGAAAACCTGCCAGAGAACAGCCACGAAGCTCGCAAACGAGAACGTCGCGTGCTCGTGAGGAAATCTGACACCCCTGTTGTTCACAAGCCATCAGCGTCATCTGAACTGAGCCACAATATTCCGATATTGAGGATTTCACAAGGCAGCTGAAGAAGAAAAATGTTCAACCATGCAACTAGAAGGATCGTACGAAGGTGAAACACGAATTGTGTTTCATGAAATACCCACAGTATTCCTATGTACACAGTACACTGTTGTTGTGAATTCGTCTCTGACATCAACTGTGTTTGCGTTCAACTGGCCAGTGCCCGACCATCGTTCCATCCATTCAGAACAGAAATGTTCAGTTCAATATGTGGACTTATTAATAAATTGAATTGTTGCAAAGAATTGAAAAGTCTAAACTTTGTGTGGGATTACAATCTTTGTTAACCCATTAACACATGGACACCTGCATGACACTTAGCATTATATAGGTATAAACTTGTGTGTTTCTAAATACTTTCTTCCTCTGTTCTTATTGTACAACCATGGATAGTTAATGAAAGTATCCATGGTACAACCATTGAGTATCCACATGTTTTCCTATTTGACAAATACCACAAGTGCTATAGGAAACCATGCGGATACTTGGGGTTGATTATTACTTATATATTAATGTTAAAAACAATGGTGAGGACATATGGATACTCAAGGTTGATAACAATTTTTTTTGTGTAAGGGAGATGAACGAAAAGTGACGCATTTTAAAATGCGCTATAACAATGCAAATAATATAATGTAAATAAATACATCAGTTGCTTTAATTGTCTTTGCTTCGTTTTAGTTCATTCTTATTATTAAAGACTTAATTACTCATTGTCTGTTTTCCCTTATTTTATAATTGCTTATATACTGCCTGGCATACGAAAAAGAACGAACTCGTAAATACAGCTTTACAATGTTCTCTTAGCACAACTTCTGGGTCGAACTTCTACCCCTGCTTCCAGAACAATGTTTCCCACAATGATTTGACCATTGGAGAGCTTAAGGTAGACTCGCAGCAGATAGTATCAGTGGGTATATTTCGCAAAACAAGTTTGCCCTCACTGACATTTTTCTAAAACAAAGCTCAGCTGCCTCTACAATGGCCATTAGGTGACGGCTAGGAGCAACAAGTCCGCCTCTGCTTCGAACTAATATAAATTCATTATCATGTCCAGTCGATTTCAACGCTTGTAAGAGTGCTTGCAACTCTGAATTATTTTTTGACTTCTGGTAAAGCTTTGAAACTATATAACATGCGATGTAGGAAGAGGGCCACGTTCAGAGGGATCAAGTTTTATATATAAGTTTTGTATTAATGTCGGTGTTTATTACTGGTCCATACAAATCTCCAGCAATCAAATTTGTTTTTATCGTTTCCACGACGCCCGCAAGATCTTCTATGTGTTCTAACAAAAGACAGTTGTGATTGTTGCCCGATTCGGTTGACAACTCAGGATCTGATTCACGATGTTTTGAATTTGTGTGTCTGGTCAAGCCTCCTTTCTACTTGCAAATTTTAATGCATTTCGGGCAGGGAAACGATTTTTTCCTTCAATATGTTACCTCGTACCATACAGGTTACTTCTTGCCAGTTGTGAGGGAATACCAATACAGATAGGCCGTTATAGACTCCAAACTTTTATTTAGTTATTCAACTCTTAGGTTATACAATTTATATATATTTATCTGACTTCGTCTGAGATGCTCTCTCTTCAACAGCGTAACTCTAACTCTCTCGTGTACTCTGACACACTCTGTTTTATGCATGCACTGTTTTCTATCTAAATTAAACATTAACTTATCTAAATTAAACGTTAACTAAATTGCTATTCCAGTTGCTAGATCATGTAACAATGACATCAGTCGATTTAACTTCTAGACTCACACTTGTCACAGATTATAAACTAACACCTTGTAACAAATATCTGTTAGGGCTTCGAGAAACTCTGCGTCTACTTCGTCATTTTGCGTATCTAAGAGTGTGAGCGAAACATCTACATTAAAAGCATCGTATTCTTTGTCTTTCGGATCGAAAATCGATTCAACCACGGAATCCTGTTTGCCTATACTCACAAATTCTATCTCCTGTAAATAAAGCGTCACAGGACTTTATAAGACTTTCCTTAGGTAATTCAACGTTCTCCTCAATATCAGCCTCCTTACAGCTCTCCATGTCGTGGGTTTTCCTTGCTTTCACAGGAAATATTTCGGAATTACAAGATTGTATCAAATTTCACTCATATGTTTTTTATTAAGCGCTCGCAGCATGATACCGCTTATTGGTCACGTGTCAGAATAAAAAGTGGTCTCCGACATATATTTGCAATCCCTTTGAAGTTTGCCGGCTAGCCTAACCATCCTATTTCTATTAACTGTGGTAGCAGTGACATTTTTTTTGGGACACACTGTAGAGCAAGGGTTGCTTAATTCAGACACAAAGTTTAAGGACTGGTCTATTTTTGAAGAAAAATTGAGTGGTCGGAAGTTACAGAGACGAGCTCTTAAGGCTTTAATTTACGTGAAATACTGAAACATTATAAACTATGAAATATAAAAATATCGTAACTGTACAGTGAATATGTTTGGAAAACCGTTATGCCAAAAATTTATATACATTTCACGATAGTGAAAATTTCAGCAACCATGTCAAATCGTTTCTGAATCTGCTCAATAGATTCAATAAAGGACGTTCCTGCAGTCTTGTAAAATTTTTCAAACTCTTGATGGCGTGTTTGCCCAACTCCAACAGCTCCCATCTCGCGAAGTGTTGCTCTTCCGGCGATGCCAATATATACTTGCTTCAATAGAACATGAAAACGGCTACACCCTCCGTCTACCTGAGCAGGCTCCGTTCTTTTCACATATTCCATAAACATGCAATCACTCGCGATTGATCAAATAAGACCCTCTAACTCTTTCCTAAGACAATGAAGAAGGGGTCTTTCGCTTTGAAACAAAATTTTGAATGAGTTGAAACGTTCAAGTTGATAACTGAGGAACCCCAAGTATGCAAACGGGAATTTATTTTGCAATGCCTCGTGGATTCGGTCATTAGAATGCGTTGCCACCCTGACAATTTAGTCCCGCTATGCAAATATCAACTTATTTTCATGTTTTAATCGATACACAATTCTTTAGAAATTCATTGTTTTCACAGTCAATGAACGTGAAAATATTTGCATAGCGAGACTGAATCGTCGAGCTGGCTACGCTATTGGTTTCATCCGTCCTAGTTGTGCAGCTGAGTGCTTTCCAGTTTTTTTCTTGACCTTGGCTTTTCTGGTGTCTTTTTAGTCCAATCCTACATATCTTGCAAAAAGGCTCTCACTTCACCATCACGCCCACGTTTCACCTCAAGCAAGTTTTTAAAGTCACCATGATTGAGCCAGTTTTCAACAAAACCTACCTTTTCTCTTGCTCATTTTGATTTCGGGCCTTGCAATGGACAGCTACGTTATCACCAGTTTGTTTTTGAACTACTACGAATATTCTAGAGATCAACAAAAATAGGCTACCTTTATCGACGACTGCAGAGGAATATAATTTATTATAAAGATACAGTACTAGTATAAAGATACATACTGATATTCACACACATGCGGATTTATTTGTTGTGAAAAGTCGTCTCACGATTTGTTCTTAACGAACGTCAACCTATCAGAATCGTGAAACGATTTTTTCACACCTGCGAAAACCGTTTCGTCAAACATGCGCGAGGCTGTGCTTACATACCAGCGAATTAATTCACGACAGTGGTTCACGACCGGCAAAGTTATCGACTATTATTGTTTTCAACACACAAAGTGAAAATTTTGGCTGACCAAGAGGACCCAATGAATTTCTTTTTTAAGATGTTGGATTTAAATGTATCGTTCTCCTGTTACCATATGTTTGATTTTGTATTAGCAATTGTATTCACTTTCAATTATGGCTTAAAGGTGTCTCAAAAGGTGGAACATTAATAAATTAATCATGCATATTCTTTACAGATTCTTTGCCAAATGTTTTTTATACAGAGATTTCTTCTTGGGAAGTGATGAGGTATGGTATTTGCGCTAACAAATGCGTAAATACTATACAAAATAACTTGTCATGAAAAAATTTGCTTATATCATATAGAAACTGATTTTTTCTATCCAACAGCTCGGCTTTACCCAACGTCAATTCGGTTCACGTAAACGTGAAGAGACTGGCAAAGAGCACTTTACTTACAAAACCCAAAACAAATTTGAAAATTATTGGGGCATCGCACATAAAAAAAAGAAAATTTCATTGCTTTTTGAAGCCAAACATGATGATATAAACCAGCAGTATTTAATTTTTCCTTAAGATTTAAATTTGCAAAAAATACAATGTCTGTGTTTTCAAGAACCTCGAGAAATAATGCAGCTTACACAGCTGTTTGTTTTGGTATAACTGGCATGCCTCTTGGCCTTGCTTGTATGTCTCTTTCAAAAACATTGTCTTTTGGTTTTTATAGCTTTGTAAATCTTTGTATACATGTGAAATTGCCCAACTTGTCCAATTTAAACATAAAATAGACTTTAAGCCACAATAAATAGCGGGTAACTTGGAAAAACAACAGAAATTGTTCGGAGGATTGAAACAGAGAATTCTTGGTGTTAATCGATAAATTGAAGTCAATTTTGCCGCCAGGCTAATATGGCCAGAGATGAATACATGCCGAGATTTTGTGTGTAACACATATGAATTAGAACAGGACAGGATTCTATAAGCGAAGATGACTTTATGCTTTGTGCATGTTTTATTTATGCATGATCTATGCAAGCAATTCGTATATCAAGACATGTACGTGTTCCGGCAACCAATCAACGAGCTGAAAACTTGTATACCTATAGAGCACATTGAGGATATGATTGTTATGAATGCGATTTCGTATAAGTTTTATGTGTTTTATGTCATAGTCTAACTATATTCCCCACGTATATAAAACGTACACTACTATTACACCCGCTTTGCAAACCCCCGATTTCTGTCCGTGCTGAGGCATGAGTTCTAGTTATCTATAGCGATCACTACAATGATTTTGTTTATTCTCTTTCAACATTCAACCAATCAAATTGTTTATTAGGGAGAGGTGGTGGACAAACATCATATGCCAATTACTGTGGGCTTATTAACTAATCCACATGCAGGGAAAACCCACTAATTCAGGCAGACCGGTGATCACAAACGGTATATAAAAAAGGTTACAGTTGGAATATCTACCAATGCAGAAAACGTGCATTGCTTTTAGTAAAATATTGTAATTCGGAGTAACTTAGCACCATTGTGAAGACCTAAATTTATTTCTACAAAACTGAATTTTTGACTTAAGGTGGCTTGTCATGGTGGATGTTAAGACACCTTCAGTCAAAATTTAACTATATTAGTAAGCTTAAATTTGAATTTTATGCACAACTAATTCTTTGCATAAAGTTTAAGTAGCTACCGCATGCGTGAACTTATCGTGCAAAGTAATTTTTGAATTGATTGTGTTTCTAAAAAGTGCCTTTTTATGACCAGCAACCTTAAGTAAAAAAAGATTGGTTTTGTCAAAAATTTTTGCTAGATGTTCCAAATGAAACTGTACTGCTTAGAATTACTAAATTCCATTTAAACATTAAGTGCTCTTTGCATTAATACAGTTTTTCCAACAGTAAACTTTCTTTTTTATGCAACCTCTGGTAGCTGTTTTCACATGAGGATTGCGTTCTATCGAGTGATGTTAGGAAGATCCCATTTTGACTTGAAACGCGAGTGGTCAGGTATTTTAATTCACAGCTAAGAAAGATTGGCCAACGTTTGGTTTGTTATTAAATTAAGACTTACAAGTGATGTCATCTTGACGGTGTTAATGCCCTTTACTGGTCAGGAAAAAAAGCTGCAACACTTTTATTAATACTTTTCAAAACTCTTTAAAATGAAGAAAGCTAAATACTTAACACTTCATGTTATTATGGCCAAAAAGCATGGGCATAATGACAAAATTCATTAAATTCTCAGTAATTTGCATGCATAGTAAAAATTCTATGTATGATTAGTTTATCGCTATGAGCAAGTCACGCTGAGATCAACAAAAATAGGCTATTTTAAAGGTCGAAAACCGTAAGATCCACAAAAAGAGAAGAAAACAATATAATGAGAAGCCCAAATAGCATTCCCACTCTGCTCAAATTGGATTGAGACCAAACGGATCGCTTTATGAACCCTAGCTATGTTTGAGTAGTTGTTTGAAAAGATTTTAATTTGGCCATTATGGCGCTCTCTACACTGTAAGGCTAAGCGATCGAATGTTTCATGTATAAAACTGCAAGAATCGTTACATTTACGTAATGGCGCGAGGATCATCATAAATGCGACGTAGTCGTTATCGTTTCTGCTCGAATGCATCTTTAGCAGTAAAACAAACAACGAGAAATGAAGTTTCTATGAATTAAGTTTTATTTAGTCCATACCCCTCTACAATTTTAGTTCGTGCACAACAGTGCACGTACTAAGTGCAAATAAGTGATGAATAAATAAACAAACCAGATAATATTGATAACTTGGTTGCAACTACTATTCTATTTCAAAGTTTTAGAATTCAGGTTTACATGATTGGTGGAAGGCTGATTGCAAAACCTATTTAGACTTTTAAACTTGATGGATACATTGTTCAGAACATAATAAATCACAAAGCCATATCACACACAGTTACAAAAAAGTTGACCTGCATCTAAGGACATATGCAGACTTATGTTCATTTATGCAATGTCTTTCGTCAAAGTCCAAGATCTGATTGGTTTTGTTAGTGAATATATGCTAATTTCGACTTAGCGGACTTAAAGCCACTACATATCAGCGAATAATTTCCCCAGGATAACAGAATATTAGCATAGATATTAGAAAAAGGGATGGATTGGCAACTCTTTTCTTATCTGTATTTTATCTTCAGTTGAGCACACCGGAAGCAAACATTGCACAACTTGTATGGTAATTATGCTCATGAACTCAATTTCGTTTATGCGCATGATTACGGTAGCGAGTTGTGCAATGTTTGTTTCCGGTTTATTCAAAATAACTGAACCGAAGATCGTGTATAGTATTGAATAGCGTTGCCAATCAGGGTTGCCAGATTGCATGCATAAATTAGCCAAACTTTTAACAATGCTCTTTGTTTTTCATTGTATTTGCCTTTTGTTTTCTTTGTTTTTGTGACAGCACTAATGATGGTTTGGCTTAATTATTCAAGAAATCTGGCAACCCTGTTGCCAATCCATTGCTTTTTCTAATATCTATGATATTAGGTACGCATTTTCAGTTGTGGCTGTTTCGTTTGTAACCGCTTCATTTATGATCGAAAGTGGTTGTAACCTGCCACCATGTCCTATGAACGAGTATGCATATATGCATTACTTGATTTGAAAGTACTAAGCTGGCCAAACGATAAATGGACGGTATCTTCAATGCCTGGGCTATGACGATGAAATGCTAAAATCACCTTCGCCAATATACTCAAAGCAAAGGCATGCTTTATCGCCGACCAGTCTACAATAGACCGATCCTGCATCTATTGTTCTCCCTCTCTAGTTACTGCTGCTACATCGGACAAGCTAAAATTTGTTTTCGATATTCAGGGTGGAAAAAACCCCGATTGTTAAAAATTTGCAAATGTCGGTCCTATAATCAAGCATTCTAATGGTACATTTGCAAAAAAATCGATAACAGCTTGAACTTGTTATAAATTTAAGTTTGTTGATCAGACATTCTGTATTCCATTGGGAAAACTACCCATTGTTTTACCGGTCAATCAAGCATAGCCGGGATCGGTCTATCAGAACACCGTTATTGGTCCTAGGGGCCGTAAATATGAAAACGCAATGAATTTTGAATAGTTAAGCAAAGATAAGCATGGCGGATTTTATTGTACGTTAGGCTTTTGAACGCGACTAGTGCAATTCAAGCAATGAGGTAATGAGAGTTTAGTTCCTCATTATCCATTGTTTGAAAATTCTTCTTTTAAAACAACCCTAAATTGCAATATAGTATAATTAACTTGGCAACTTAATGCAGCCATACCTGTAGGTTTCTATAGCCATATGCTGTGAACCATTAGTTGAGTGTAAATGATTTTGAATGATAGATACATGAAACAACTTCATTGTGCTTACAACATTCGTGAAAAATAAAGAGTATTTTAAATTTTTGGTTGTGAATCCCTCATGAAAACACGAACTAATACAGGATGTCCCAAAAACCCCCAAAAACTATTGAAAATGATCTATTGTTAGAATTTCAATGCCTAGCACTAAATTGAGCCCACGAGTGGATAAAGTATTTACATAACCGTCATAATTAATAGTAATACTCAGTGTTTTATGCCAGACAAAAATACTAAACCTACGAGTGCATATTAAAAATGCAATCAAATTTTATGCATGGTTATTTGATTTAGAAAAAACAATTTACAAATGTAAATTCCCATGAGCAAAACAAACGTACTTTACAAAGATATTTTAATTTTTTAACAAGTGCTAGAGCATTCAAATGTTAACAATAGATTATTTTCAATAGTTTTTGGGGTTTTTTGGTACAACCTGTACAGCAGACTATACAGGGTGTCCCAAAAAACCAAAAAACTATTAAAAATGATCTATTGTTAACATTTGAATGCCCTAGCACTTGTTAAAAAATTAAAATATCCTTGTAAAGTACGTTTGTTTTGCTCATGGGAATTTACATTTGTAAATTGTTTTCTCTAAATTGTTTTCTCATGCATAAAATTTGATTGTATTTTTAATATGCACTCGTAGGTTTAGTTTTTTTGTCAGGCTTAAAAATGGTTAACACTGAGTATCACTATTAATTATGACGGTTATGTCAATACTTTATCCACTCGTGGGTTCAATTTAGTGCTAAGCATTGAAATTCTAACAATAGATCATTTTCAATAGTTTTTGGGTTTTTAACCAAAAACTATTGAAAATGATCTGTTGTTAGAATTTCAATGCCTAGCACTATATAGAACCCACGAGTGGATAAAGTATTTACATAACCGTCATAATTAATAGTAATACTCAGTGTTTTATGCCAGACAAAAATACTAAACCTACGAGTGCATATTAAAAATGCAATCAAATTTTATGCATGGTTATTTGATTTAGAAAAAACAATTTACAAATGTAAATTCCCATGAGCAAAACAAACGTACTTTACAAAGATATTTTAATTTTTTAACAAGTGCTAGAGCATTCAAATGTTAACAATAGATTATTTTCAATAGTTTTTGGGGTTTTTTGGTACAACCTGTACAGCAGACTATACAGGGTGTCCCAAAAAACCAAAAAACTATTAAAAATGATCTATTGTTAACATTTGAATGCCCTAGCACTTGTTAAAAAATTAAAATATCCTTGTAAAGTACGTTTGTTTTGCTCATGGGAATTTACATTTGTAAATTGTTTTCTCTAAATTGTTTTCTCATGCATAAAATTTGATTGTATTTTTAATATGCACTCGTAGGTTTAGTTTTTTTGTCAGGCTTAAAAATGGTTAACACTGAGTATCACTATTAATTATGACGGTTATGTCAATACTTTATCCACTCGTGGGTTCAATTTAGTGCTAAGCATTGAAATTCTAACAATAGATCATTTTCAATAGTTTTTGGGTTTTTAACCAAAAACTATTGAAAATGATCTGTTGTTAGAATTTCAATGCCTAGCACTATATAGAACCCACGAGTGGATAAAGTATTGACAAAACCGTCATAATTAATAGTGATGCTCAGTGATAACCATTTTTAAGCCAGACAAAAAAACTAAACCTACGAGTGCATATTAAAAATGCAATCAAATTTTATGCATGGTTATTTGATTTAGAGAAAACAGTTTACAAATGTAAATTCCCATGAGCAAAACAAACGTACTTTGCAAAGATATTTTAATTTTTTAACAAGTGCTAGGGCATTCAAATGTCAACAATAGATCATTCTTAACAGTTTTTGGGCTTTTTTGGGACACCCTGTACAAAAGCCTAGGACCGGCGAAGGTATTTAGTCGCACATTCAATACATGTAAACTGAATAATTATATGTATTGTAGAGAACCCGTCTTCTCTTCCTATTTTGCCACCTAGGACAAATATTGCGCATTCATTAGATCAATCCAGCAGTAAAAGATAATTTCAAAAGACCCACTTTTACACGATATACACAGAAGACACCCATGTACTGATTTACATTCGATGTGTTTAACGAAGTATTTTGCCTAAAGCATGAAAATTCAGCAGCGGCAACCAGTAACAATTGATGATTTTGCTAATACTATGTCTCGATAAAATATTAATAAGGCAATAATGAGGCCATATGTCCTTAGATGCAGCTAGGTCAACTAAAATGACGCTGGAACTTCGCGTTGTAGTTTGCTCATGTTTGCTGACATACCATGTATCCTGGATAGCTAATTTAGTAACACTGCGCAGCTCAAAATATCCCGTTACGATTTACGCTACCGCTGGAAAAGCGACTCCGGATAAATGCTAAGGCTATGGTAAACATTACTACAAATAGGTTTTTAGGAAAAAGAAACGTAAAATAACTTTCAATAGTATATAAAAAGTCGTATATATAGTGAGGACTACGACATTGTTTCAGGAGTACAGGATGGCTCACTCGGAAATTTCAGGTTATTTTGTGTCCCCCACTTTCGAAGCCTCTATCTCTAAACTAACTCTTATTTTCACGCCTGCATCCTAACACATTATACAGCATTGTAACGCCTGTAACCTTGCCATATACGTTATTGTCACGCCTGTAACCTTACCATATACAATATATATCGCCACGCCTGTAGCCTTACCATACACAGGGTGTCCCAAAAACCCCCCAAAACTATTGAAATCACCTATTGTTAACATTTGAATGCCGTAACACTTGTTAAAAAATTAAAATATCTTTGTAAAGTACGTTTGTTTTGCTCATGGGAATATTGATAAAAACCAAATTGAATTGGCTAAAATAACCCATGCATATAAAATTTGATTGCATTTATAATATGCACTCGTAGGTTTAGTTTTTTTGTCTGGCATAAAAATGGTTAACACCGAGTATTACTATCAATTATGACGGTCATGTCAATAGTTTATCCACTCGCGGGTTCAATTTAGTGCTAGGCATTGAAATTCTAACAATAAATCATTTTCAATAGTTTTTGGGGTTTTTTGGGACACCCTGTACAATATTGTCACGTCTGTAACCTTACCATATACAATATATTGTCACGCCTGTAGCTTACCATATACAATGTTGTCACGCCTGTAACCCTACACTATACAGTATTGTCACGACTGTAATTATTGTCCTGTACAGGGTGAGTAAAAAAAAAACTGATGCCCTTTCAAATTCAAATTAGCCGCGAATTTCATTACGGAACTTTAAGTATTCCCATAGGTATACAGAGAACAGATCGTGACTAAGTACACAGTGCAGGATGAGTAAAAAAACTGATACTATTGAAATTCAAACTAGCAGCATTGCATTCTTGCAATTTGACAGACGTTGATCTAAAACAAAATTTAATTAAAATGCATAATTTTAGCCGTGCAAGAATTGTCAGAAACAAGACAAAGTCAGAAACACGACAACATGTGCAATTGACAACGGAACAAAGAGTCTTTGTGGTTTACGTACTGTGTACTAAATCACGATCTCTTCTCTGTATACCCATGGGAATACACCGTAATGAAATTCGCAGCTAATTTGAATTTGAAAGAGCATTAGTTTTTTTTGACTCACCCTGTATAAGTACTGACACTATACCAGGGTTGCCAGATTGCATGAATAAATTAGCCAAACTTTTAACAATGCTCTTTGTTTTTCATTGTATTTGCCTTTTGTTTTCTTTGTTTTTTTGACAGCACTAATGATGGTTTGGCTTAATTATTCAAGAAATCTGGCAACCCTACACTATACAGTATTGTCATTACAGTATTGGATTATCAGGGTAGCGACACGGTATTTCGCGAGACACGGAATCGTATAAATTGAGTTTTGTGTTTATTCTGAGTTTTATTCGATCTAATAATAATATAGTAAAGTATAATACATATAAGTATAAGAATAGAATAATAAATATTGTCCATACGTATCGGTGCGCCATTTTCAAACGTTACAATAACTGACTTACTTCTTTGCCGGGTCTTCACGATTTACAATTAGTTCAGGTTAGGAACAGAATAACTAGACAACCTAGCTTCAACAGGTTAGCACACGCTTTCACCTTAAAACTAGACAGTCCTTACTCGATTATAAAAATGCGCGTCAAATTACTTGTCAATCAATTCGTGCTAATTAATGTTAGTTATAAATTATTTATTCATGAATTCAAGTTCGTCACTAGCCCATTATTGCTTATCCAGCACAAAGTCTGTCCGCGATCCAAGTATTGCCACGCCTCTATCCTTGACATATACAGCATTTTCACGTGTGTAACCTTACCATGTACTGTATTGTCACGCTCATTACGTTACACAGTACAGCATTGCAGTGTTAGCCAGTAACGAAGTAATTTACTTCGTTACTTTACTTAAGTAAAAAAATCAGTATTTACTTGAAACGAAGTATTTTTTTTGTGAAGTACTTTTTACTTGTAACGAAGTACGATTCTTGGTAAATATTTTCTTTTTTACTTCATTACTTTTGTTATATTTTGGCAAAGTAAAAAAGTAATTCTCAAAGCGCAGTTAGCAGTGAGCGGACTGGTTGGAATGTGCTTGGCTCATATCTAAGTGTTCTTTAACCTTTCTATTAGCAATTTTTATTTGTCAAATGAAATGGTTTGCGAACTTATATTCTATTTCTGTAAAATTTTCAGGCAATACTTTTACTTTTACTTAACTAAAATTTTCAGGCAATATTTTTACTTTTACGTGAGTAAAATTTTAGGACAGTACTTTTACTTCTACTTGAGTAAAAATTGAGGTGTTACTTTTCACTTTTACTTAAGTAAAAATTTTGAGTACTTTGCTGAACACTTCAGTATTGTCACGCTTGTATCATTACCATATATAGTATTGTCTACCATGTAACCTTACAATATACAGTATTTGTAACGGGACAAGGTGTCGCGTGAGCATAATACGATCTAGAGAGTTCAAAGTACTCAGCATGAATAGAAGCATAGTCCTTGGGAAAGTACGCATGCATGTAGTTTTCCCAAGATATCAATACTTTCATTGTGTAATGTAAGATACCTGAAAAGGTTCACGTGTACAGAGATTACTATATATATAGCCCAAATTGTAAATACGAGTTAGTTGTGTTGTGGGTACATTGAAATAAAGAGAGACCTCTCTGAACGTTTGTCTGTGCACGTTACATATTGTCACGTGTTTAACCGAGTAACCTTACACTATACAGTATTGTCTTGCGTTTAATCTTATTATATACAGTATTTTAAATTTCACCTCTGTAAGCTTACATTATAAAGATTGTTACGTCTGTAATCTAAGGCTACATACGGTATAGTCACGTGTGTAACGTTACACTATACAGGATTGTCACGCTTCTAGCTAACCTTGCCACATACAGTATTATCACGCGTGTAACCTTACACTGTACAGTATTGTCACGTGGTTAATCCTGCTGTATACAATATTCTCACGCCTGTAACCTTACACTTTAGAAGACATATCGAAGAAGAAGTAGCCGACTTTGAGGATAAAAAACGAATGTCGCTGATTTCTGGGGGAAATCAGGTAACAGTTGAGGTTACAGAGAAAGATTCCCTTGATGAGCAAATATTGAAGAAGGAACTTGAAGTTTTGAAAATTCAGCTTGATAACTTGGAAAAAGATCACCAAAAGCAATTGGAAGCACTGCAGACAAAGATGGAAGAAACAACCGATCCGAACGTTGTATTCCAATAAAATTACTGGTTACAACGTTTGATAATTCCAATTATTATATGACAATGACGCCATTTTACCAAATAAGGTCACGAGAACACGAAAAATCTGAGAGCGGATTACACGGTAAAAGCCGTATTTGCCCTCGTCTATACCGGTTTTTCTGCTGTAGACGAAGCAAAAATCCGACTTTTTGCTGTCAAAATGAAAAATGTAAAACTTAATTGACAAGTTTTTGTATTTGTAATATTTTATCCAATCAGATTAAAGAATGATGGTGTCAGTGTAAACGGTTTTTCCTTATTTAGAATGCAACTCGCAACTTGTTTTATTGTTGTTGTCATTTCACTTGAAATAATTTGCCGTTCACAAGGCCACATACATGCAAATCCTCCGAAAAACGAAGGAAAAGTTCTTTTTCAGGTATGTCATATAATAAAAATCCCATTGAATGGTTTGACATATATTCCGGCCGAGCATTTTACTCGTTTCTCGCAAATACGTTCGAAACTCGTAAAATACTCGGCCGGATTATATGTCAAACCATTCAATAAGATATATTAGTTACTGGAATTGTCATTTCATGCATATAAAATGAACCCTTACCCAGACCCCAACCCTGACCCTAACCCTAACAATCCCAATAATTTTTTGGAGACAATAATTTTATTGGGATACAACGTTCGGATCGGGTGGAAGAAACTGTACTGAAGACGAGTCAGGTGGTTTTTTAAAGAGTAGATTTTTTAAAAAGTCGCGTATTTTTTTGGAAAATCAAGCGACCAGGGGCCGGTTGTTCGAAGCCCGTTTAGCTTAAACGGTAGTTAAGCTCAAAATAGAAACCAAATTAATGAGGCCCTGTTAGGGGTTTTAGGTATAAGGTATATTTACCCAAAGTATTTTAGTTATAAAGTATAAATAACGATAGACTTTTAGGTATAAAGTATAAATGATCACTGGCGTTATACTTTTAGGTTGCAATTAAACTGTCACAATTAGGTTGCAATAGTTGCAATTAAACTGTCACATTCTCGCTTCTACACTGTCTGGAAACTTCGAGCAAAATGACTCTCTAAATTCGCAGGTGTCACTGAATTGGGCCGCCTATGGTGTCACAGGTGATGTCCAAAGAATGAAAACAACCCGGTAAATGCTTTTGCAAGGGGTGAAATAGTGTACAACGCAACTAAAAGAAAACAAGAGTTGTTGGGGTACTTTTGGGTATAAATGTGTCTGCCTTTTTAGGTATAAGGTATAAATGACCTCTTAATAATAGGTATAAGGTATATTCAAGACCCGCCTAACAGGGCCTCTTTAATAGGTTCATTCAACAAACAAACTAAGAGTTTTGAACCTTAATAAAATGATTATGCTTACAACTACATATTTACTGCAAAAAATTTAAGTTGACTGCTTAACGAGTGATGTAAGCGTGTTATTTAATTTTGACTTATCCACCGTTTACGCTAAACGGGCTTCGAACAACCGGCCCCAGGCCTCCGGAAATAATTGTTTCGCCGCGAGGCGCCATCTTGGTTTTCAACTTTTGTAAAAATACATGCGGACAAGCAGAATTTTTTATTGCATTTCTGCCAGTTTAACAGGAAGGGAATTCATAAATGTAACGAAAGACAACACGGTAAGTTTAATATGATATTCTATACTATTGCTTGAATGGTTTTGTACTTTTGTTCTGTAAATTGGGACATGTATATGAATGAGCAGTCGGCTGCCTGCCCAGGGTGCATTCTGTGTAAAGTTCACGCCGAAGATTCATGACTGTACGCCGACTTTTATTATAAATTACATTATGATTTTTGAAACCCCACGCCGAAGATCTTCGGCGTACGGGACTTCAAATGCACCCTGGCTGCCTGCTGCCACTGTGAGCAATAATTAAAGTTTACTAATGTAAAAAATCAGTTTACTAAGGAATGGGTACAGTGAGGAACACATCACTATAAAGCAGGAGAAAATGAAAATGAGCAATGACTGTAAAATTTGTTTAAAAAACTGTTCATGATTTGCCCTGCCCATCGGGCACCAGCCAACACGCATGGGCCACCAAGGGTGCAAAGCCTGACTGGAAAGTTTGCGAATTGCGCGCACGAGATTTTGAAAATTTACTATAAAATATATAGGGAACATCAAAACTGTGCAACTGAGATCTCGGTTGCACAATACAAACTTTCCAGACTGGTGCGAGAGCTCGATGATTAGGGGGCTATATTCATGTCATACATAATCGTATTTTGTACAATTTATTTATTTAGAAGTTAATTTTGAAAACAGTCTTGATAAAGTAAACAATCCAGATCTAGAAAGATAATGCACAAGGCAATTAGTAAATTTTATTAAAAATATACATGTTATTTTAAGTATATATACAATAGTAAATTGACACAATGCCCATCTAAGCTGCCTGTGGCTCGGAGTAATGTTATCCCTTAGTCTATGTCCTGTATAGGGTTTTATATGTGTTTCATTTCCCAGAGATAATCTCAACAGTTTTAGGGTAAAATGACCATGTCAGTCAACATGGCATGTGTGCCAAAACCCGAATCCGGGACGAAAGTCTTCAAAAGGACCTCGCCCTGAAACGGTAGTGTCGACATAGCTCTAACTTCAGACCAATGCAAGCAACAGCCTTTCTGAAGTGCCTATAGTGTTTAGAAAGTTTTTTATAGGGGTGGTTATTAGAAGCAAAACATTGCCTAACTATAATATTTTCCAAGAAAATCACCACTCTACATGCCAGGTCAGCAGCTAATTATGCATAAAATCACTAAAATTGCTGGCAGAAATTAAATTTTCATATTTCCAAAAAAAATTATTATAATATGAAAAACCATGTGTAACTGAATCCAATTCTTGTAGATTTCAAAAGAATTGACATTATTTTGTTGATATATAGGGCATTGTATTTCAGCCATATTTTTCATCTTGTTTGCTTTTTTATTGCCGAGTAGCCAAAGTCTCATACAATTCTTGTACTTTTCCATAATCACAGATCTATGTCTAAAGAACAACTCAGCCCATTTTTGACTTGTTCTGAGACTGTGCCGTCTACTTTATCTCCGATTTTTTATTCTCGACAATTAGCCAAAATTGCCACTATTATGAAGTCTTCCCGCTTTTGTATCCGATAAATCTGACTTCTTCGTCTTCATCTGTATTTATATTATGTAATCCAATAGTTCTTTATACTATTGAATTTCTGGCATGCAAACTAAGCGTGTTGGGTAAGCATTTAAAATGTTTCCTTAGTTGATTCTCCCCATGTAGTAACACTGGACTTTATAGATCTATTGTTATATATCTATAAACCTTTTTGGTTGAAGCAACTCTACTGGACCACAGATTTTGTCACTTGGTTTAGGCTGCTACAGCAAAGGAGTTATAATTCATGAAATTCTCCCTACACTAGGATTCCAACATGAGTAGTCCAGACCTGACCTTGATTACTATGTTCAGATATTCTGGGAAAATATTGAAAGTAAAAATATGAGATTCATGTCAAAAACTACACTTCCTGCTCTAAGTCTGCAGTAAGTTTTTTACATACAGTCCTGTGGTGATCTTTGAAACTTGTTGCATGGTTGTTCTGGCAAGTCCAGTACAGTCATGATACAACAATTGACTTACCAAATACCAACAATACCTACAATACCAACAATTGACTTACATACCAACAATACTTTGACTTTGCCAAAGCTTTTGATAAAGTTAGTCATGATCTACTACTGGTGAAGCTTCACAACTTTGGTATTAGAGGAAATCTTCTTCGATGGTCCAGAGACTTCCTTTCAGGGCGATTCCTGAGAGTCACTGCGCTTGGTGTAACATCTGAACCACTCCCAGTACTATCAGGTGTTCCCCAGGGATCAATCCTTGGTCCACTCCTATTCATAATTTATGTCAATGATCTCCCAAAGTCGGTCTCACAAGGTACCACCATGGCAATATTCGCTGGTGATACCAAATGCCACCGTCCTATTAAAAATTCCGAAGACAACAAAACCCTTCAATCCGACTTGGACAGCATTAACAACTGGCGACCTCAAATGGAACAAGCAGGTGCAAGAAATTTCGTCGAAAGCCAACAAGATGCTGGGTTTCGTGAAGCGAACAGCATATGCGATCTGTAACCAATCGGCCCGCAAGGCTCTTTATCTTACTATGGTTCGTAGTCAACTGGCTTACGGTAGTCAAGTGTGGGCACCACAGACGGTCAGCAACATTCAAACCGTCGAACGTATTCAGCGTCGTGCTACCAAGTTCATCCTATCTCTGCCATACCAAACAGATATCTCGTATAAGGAGAGATTGCAGATCCTCGACATCATCCCTCTAGGTCACTGGCACGAATATTTAGACATCGTTTACATATTTAAAAGTCTCATAAATGATTCTGATAGTAACATCTTGGTCAAAGTCTCAACACGAGAAACAAGAAGTGCAAGAAATGGGACTTTCCTAAATGTAGGAAAGTGCAGAACTGTTAACTACCAGAACAGTTATTATACCAGAGCTGCCAAAGTGTGGAACACCCTTCCAAGTCATAATATTAGAGACACAACTAAGTCTATAGCGCCATTTAAAACATAACTACGTAAGCACTATAAAGATCTAACGGACAGTATTTTCAACCCTGAGAACTCTTAAGTCTGTTTGTGTGAAATGCCACACAAGTCGTCCTTTATGGAACTTACTATCTAGATCTTGTTGTTCGCTCAACCGAACTGCATAGTGGTCGCTTTTCCTTGTCGCGTTTACCGAATGCAATTACCATGATGCTGATAATTACTTGGATAAGCACCTGTTGCAAGAGTTGAAACTTGTTTTGCGGGATTTTGAACGATTTTTTGTCAATTTCAATGATTACATTTACTTGCGAGACTTGCAGTAATGTATGTTGTGCGTGTTGCCGTAATTATGAGCAGATATAGGAGTAATTAAGAATGCTTCCAAACAAAATAAGTAAATAAGAAAACAGCGAAGCAAAAACCACACCGGATTTTGCAGCGAAGCAAAAACCACACCGGATAGGCGTTCTTTACATATGAAATGTGCAGTCGTAGCAATTTCAACATCGAAGTGCCGTGGCCGGTTCTAGATTATATTTTATTTACAGATGTTTGAGGCCAAAGTTCCAAACCGTCATTATTCATAAGGAATTCGTGTAATAAATATCTAAAATTCTAAACCAGAGAACACTTTAATAGCCCATAGTAAATTAATAAACTACAACTTTGGGCATGATCAACAACTTTAAATATTACAGTTTTATGAGGAGTCAGAAGATACGTTATATATGCGCTTATACGTTTATATATACCGGTATAAGCTTAGTCATTGGCTGTCGCTAAATCGCTTACTTATACTGTCATGCCGCATTGCATCAGAAATTATGAGATAGTTCTCGATAAAGAAATTAGATCATTTAGACCTCTCCGTTAGTATTAATAACTAAGTGCAAATCATGGATTATTCTTAAGGCTAAAGTCTGTAGACCGTCAATGTGAATTTGTGAATTTTTTCCAATATATTTTTTAAACTGATCGTGAGTGATAGTATTGTGAATTATTGAGACGGCGAAAACAATTAAGAGAGGCAAAATTCCATAATTCAAGAGTGTCAAGAGGACTGCTATAATCGCACAATAACTTCATATTTCGCTAAAAGACCAAATCGTGAAGCGACGGTTAATGAACCAGATGGAGCATCATCAACAGCTGGAGCTGTGAAGATAGCACTAATGTCATGACCAGCGAGGGCAACGATCAAGCTCTCTATTTTCGTCAATATCTGCCGTTGTTACTCACTTGAATCCTTCAATATGTGTTGTTCAGGCGCAAGTGGGAGCTCGTCCAGTTAATATAGACTCCGCGGTGAGTGATCTTGAAACATTGGTCGACTTTAACCTTTGGTCCTTGTAACTACAGTAAACGCTTTATATTAGCAGCCAGCATGTACTTTAATCCACTCCTGATGATGACTTTAAACTAGTCGAAACGTTGAGAAATAAAATGGTTTCAATATTCGGTATTACCATTGTTTTGTATTTTACGAGACTCCGCACACCATTTTTAACGGCGCCAGCAACAGAGAAGTATTCGAAGCTTATCAAAAGAGTTGTATCCAAAACAGCCCATTTTGGCTGCCTCCTCTCTAACAGAAGTCCGACGGGCTTGTAAGTTTGAGGGAGTTAATACAATGGTTTAAAGACTCCGAGCAATTCTCAGCAATCCTTCAGAAGAATGGTGCTTCCAATTCAAACCAAGCCGATCCAGCAGCTGGTCTCTAAATTGTTTTTTTTTTCATTAGGTTTTGCCAATAATGCATGGATTAAGTAAGGCTGTGCAAGAGATCAATGTTAAATGGCTAAACGTAGCGAACGAAATAGTAGATTTGATTACGGCTACGGCTACGACTACGAGATTTGATGGCGTGCGCAGAAGTCGTAGTCGTTCTCGTTTCTGTTCGAACTATATTTAGAAGAAAAACAGGCAACGAGAAATGAAGTTTCCGTAAATTAATTTTTATTTAGTCCATAAGGCTCTCTCTAGCTCTTTATGCAAAGAACAGTGCACGAACTTAGTGCAAGTAAGTGTAGAACAAAAAAAACAAACAAGTAAGTGTTGAATAAAAAAAACAAACCAGATAATATTAATAACGAGGTTGCAACTACAATTATATTTCAAAGTTTTAGGACTACTAGGACTATATATTCAAGAATATATCGTTAAGAACATAAAAAATCACAGATATATATATGACACATAAGTACAAAAATTGCTAGCTAGAATTTCGCGGTGTAGTTCGCTTATGTTTGTTTATGGTTTGTTCATATATCCTTGATAGCTAGTTAAGCATGCAACAAAGTGCACCTCAAAATTTGCCGTTATAATTACGCTACTGCTTGAAAAAAGACTTCGCATAAACGCTAAGAATATGTCAAATATTTCTACCGATAATTTTCGAAGAAAAGCAAACGTAAACTAACTTTCAATAGTATTTAAAAAGTCGTAGTGAGGACTACGAGATTTCGGCAAAATGTCGTACTCAGATGAGCGACGGCTACGACTTTTTCTCGTTAGTACGAGATGGCGTCAGCATATGGCGTGCGCTTGGCGCAAAAATGACGAATCTCGTAGTCGTTGCCGTAGCCGTAGTCAAATCTAAAGCTCCCTTGTGGCTGTAAGGAAGCTTCTCATTGAGATGGAAGCCAACGACATCATTGAATCCGCCAAAGAACTATGTTCGACCGTAAAGATTACCTTGGACTATGAGGATCCCGTGCATGTTTCCAGACAATGTTCCAGAAGATCTGCATGCCCTCGTGAACTCTGTAAACAACTCAAGGCAGCTTGCTGTTCCCATGCTCCTGGAAGTGTCGGGAACGACGTTTCTCCAGCGAGAATACTGATATTCTGGGAGCTCAGCAGGCTTTAGACGCATCAAAACCGAAATACCTGGATTACACGACTTTATCCAGTCTCGTTGCCAAATTTCGAGCTTGTCTACTTATTGACTCTCCTTTGCTTAAAACCGAGGGTGAACGGGTTAAGATTCTAATTGCGGATGAAAGGAACATCCTCCCCGACTTGTACCCCCAACTTATTCAAGGTGATCACCATATCGAAGACCTTGCCAGTTGGTACTGCAACCGTGGAAAGAAGCTTTAGTGCTGTGAATCGGATATTGAGCTGGGCTCGTAATAGCTTAGACAGTTCGTTGACAAATGACTTAGAGAAAGTGCTTGATCGTTGGCTAAATAAAAAATCTCGAGTTGTACCCTTCTATTAAAAACATGTAGTTCTTTGTCCTTTGTCTTTGATCTTTAATTTTAATGCTGTGGATAGTTTCAAGTTTCAACAATTTCATCATTCATTATGACAATGGAAAAATGGGTACCCGGACATTTTTGCCGAAAAACATTTTGCCGAACAGACCCTTTGCCGACGTACACTTTGACGAACGGACTTTACGCCAAAAAGACATTTTGCCGACGTACACTTTGACGAACGGACTTTACGCCAAAAAGACATTTTGCCGAAAGGACAACTTGCCGAAAATAGAGAAATTCTAGGGAATGTGACGCGTGTGTCAAATTTTCAGCGATTGTGTAAAATAACCATTGTATGGTCATTACCAGTGCGCAATGGGTCATTAACAGTTCATAATCATATTTATTATTGGTAGATTGTTTGTGCAGCGGATCATTTATTTGTTAGGAATGTGTCTTGACGTCACGAAATTTTTAAGCAATTTAACTTTACTGTGAATCACAAATCACGTGGGAAAATGGAAATTGTTACGATGGATGTAGTTACGGAAGAGAATCAAGAAGAATGCCTTGGAAAAATTGAATGTATTTCTAATAAACTGTTATCTCATAGTGATGTAATTCTTTATGTTGCGATATTTCGGTAAATTTTGTAAACTGAGCATATGATTGGCTGGATTTATTCGGTAGTCAATTGTAGGCTTTGTTTACAAACCTGCTTGGGAATCAGTATGACCTTTGCAACCACTCTGAATATCACTGTAATCTAAGAAACGCTGACCGGGTAAGCGAACCTTTCTAGGCGAACCCAGAAAATTTCTCTATGTTCGTAAGGGGGGCTATCCCCCCTCCGCCCTTTTAGTATCCGCCACTGATCCTACCAGATGCCTCTCTGCCTCAGGTCTAAGCTGTCGTTCTCGGTTGTAAACTCCTGGATTCCATTCTGTACCCTACCACCCAAACCCGAATATTTAAAGAGTTAAAATTATATATATATTTAGTATAAATTTATTGATATATTTTAGGCTAAACAGAAACCGAAAATGTCGAATGGACAAACATGAAAAGTCGTTTAAAAAACAGGTGAGCTGTCTATTTGACTTTGGCCCTAATGTCTTATCACATCACACAGTAATGATACCAAAACTAGAGCAATTAAATTTTGAGAATTTACTCCTAGCCGTTTTGTCAGTAGTAACTGTAGTTATTTTCAGCATACTTTCAAATAAGCTCCATGCAACTTGTGAACAGGTCGCACCTTCGCAGTATACATTTAACTAATATATTACGTTATAAAAAACAATCGAAATAAAAGGTAAATTACTTTTATCTATAGCTACTGTATAGCTAAACCTACTTCGACTTGAGTATTTGATTAAGTTTTCAAGGCACGTAAAAGGGCGTGGGCTTTTTGTTGTATTTTAACACGTCCGAACTAAATTTATACCTGATACTTACAAAGGCTAATGCTTCGTATAAAGACGCATTGAAATTATGCGAAAGTAAAAAGCATTTTAAAACTTGAAAAAAAAAGCTTATTAATTTGTTTTTTTTTTCATCAAGACTCGTCTACAGGAATCTAAATCCTTAACAGTAGTTGACATGAAATTTTTAATGTCTCTATAGTTAGTTAAAAAAGCTTCGAAATATTTTAAAACTTTAGGTTTTTAAAGATCTTTAAAACTATTTTCACTGTGGCGAAAAATCATCGAGCTTTCACATGACATTTATAGTTAATACATTTGTCATCATTATGCATCTAAAACAATTATTGAAGCCGAAAGGTTCTGCCAATTTAAACTGTGTGAGGAAAGAGATCGTAATATTGCGCGTTCTTCACGAATGGATAGCCGTAATTTTCAATTGACTGGTGCATAACTACCTCATTTAAATCGATGTTTGTTTTATAACATTTGATTTCATCTTTCTCAGAAAAACTTAGGTATACTGAAATTGAAACACATTGCATATATTTTTAACTCAACAGCCATTGAGGAAAAGTTGATTATTAATTGATTATTTTGTTTTCAATGTGTGGGTTAGTGTCATGGCTGAACAGCCAGATATAGAAGAGCTTCAATTAGCTTTAGAATCTGAGATATGCTGACTGACAGGAAGAAATTATTAAAGTAGCTGAGCATGTTGATGTGAATATTGAAAGACTTAGAAAACTACAAATATCGAACAGAGTCCTTTAGAAAATCGAAGGGGATATTGAGAAAGCAGGGGACAAAATAGCTTACTTGCAAAAACTGAATCAAGATAATGACTTGACTAGTCACGATCCAAATGAGGACTTGCAAGGACAAATTAAAGTTGACAAACAACCAGCACCCAAGTTTAGCACATCCAAAGTAAGGTTAGTGGTGATATAGCAAAAGCTTTTAGACGGGATTTCAATTGTTCCTATTTGGTACAATCGGTGGTGGTAGCCATAAAGGTAGAGTGCCTCGCATGGGACTTCGAGTCCCGTTTGCACTCATGCCGTTTGGGTTTAATTCTCCAATAAAGTTTTTTATATAAAGATTCGTTGTCAATTGTCAGCCTCATGAAACAAATTGATACTGGTACTAAACATGGCTGTAATGAAACGGAAATAATAAAAGCAGTAATTTGTTCGGTGAGCCCTAGTTTAAAACTGCGTTCGTATCTAGAAATGACAAGTGGATTGACGCTGCCTCGCCTGAAACAGATCTGGAGAGCTCACCTCAAGGAGAAGTCGGCAACTGCACTTTACCAGGAACTGGCACAATTGTGTCAAGGATCCAAAGAATCAGCCCAAGAATAGTGCTTCCTTGGTACAGTCATTGTTTATCTATGTTATTGAGACAGGTTTGTAACAAGAGTCAATTAGAGCGAAGCTACGCCCTCTTCTAGAAATGCCAAGTGTAAATGACGAGAAACTAATAGACAAAGTTAACCTTGCTACTTCTGCCGAAACAGAACGGCAAAGTAAGATGGGTGTGTCTAGTAAAAAGAATATTCAAGTTAATTAAGTGTATGACTCTGGCTGTACCCTTGGATCTCAAAACCCAAAAGAAAAGAAGAAAAGTGATGCAAATCAGAAGAAAGAGTGCAAGCCGAACAAGTTAGTTGCGGCATTAGAAGCAGTACAATCTGATCTTGCTTCATTGAAAGAAGCATTCACCAAGTCCTAGAAATCGGGCAAATATATACTTCTGCAGATAATCGACGAAGCCCGCGAAAGAGTGTGTTGTGTCAACTTTGTAAGGATTCTGGAGAAGCAAAATGCCCTCATTGTTACAAATGTGGGTCAACAGAACATTATGCAAAATGATGTCGCAGAGAAATGGGAAGAGGCTACGACCAGGTGACAGGGTGTTGCCATGTCAAATTACTTGCCCCATGAATGTGCATACCATACAACAAAAGAAACTGATGTTATGTTTAAACAATGTAGTAAATGCAAAATTTTCTAGTTCTGTTCTAGAGCATGTCAACAAAAACATTGGAATGAACATAAATTGGTCTGCCAGGAACTATCATTTCTAAATAGTACGCCAGAGAAGAAGAAAATTACAAAGATTACTGTAAGTGGGAGAACCGGAATAGAGCGACGGCGCTTAGTGACAATGAAAGTGACGACGATATTTGATATCAAGGATTGACTCCAGCAGAGATTTGAAGTTCAACTCATCCAACAGTGAACAATGGTCCAGACCTTCCAAATATCGCAGAGCAACACTCTGAAATGGACTTGAAAGAAAATGAGCGAGAACATGCCCAAGAATTGATTGCTCAAGAACCCGAAGAAAACAACGAAGATCTGAATAGCGTACACAAAGTAGAGCGACAGGAGAAAGGAACAGGACTTTCGTCCCAATTGATGCCTAATTCCTAAGCTAGGTACCGTTACAAATCGTTTTATTACGTTGTGTTACAGAATGGACAAAACTCTCTAAGAAAAAAGAACATAACAACTTGCTTAGTCATATATGGATGTGTATTTCAGAAGATAAATATGGTATCTTAAATATGGCATGTCGTAAGAGTTGAACTCATGACTGTAGGCCTGATCAACCTAGCAGAACCCAAAGTTTAACGTCCAGGAGGACGTCTTTTTAAGTGGTGGAGAATGTAAAAAGTTTATAGTTTAGGAGTATAGTTTTTTCATTGCAAATTTATTTTTTATGTTTTTAGCACCTAGCTATTTACTTCCTGTAAATACGTTACTTCCGGTGAATATCTGATTGGACAATTCTGATTGTTGCGTGACGTCACAGAGAACATGTGCGATGTGCATATATTAATATATAGAGAGATTTTGTAAAAGATATACAAGTTGTTTTAAACGTTTTTTGTCTGTTTTAAACTAAATTGTTTTAGATTATGATAGGAGTAACATACTAAATAAGGTTTAAAAACTGATGTGTACTGTGTGTATTTTTTAATCGAGCCAACCCTTTCAACATGAGCGGACAACATTTTTATCTGACCTTGCCTAATAATTCATCCATGGGAGTTTTTCCCAATAACAAAACGACTGGTTATCGGGTAAAATTACCGCAAACCGTTAATTTGGGAGGTCGGCTTGTACTCAGTCAGCTATCCTAATTCATGGTATACGTTACAGAAATCGACTGATTCACATCTTTTTTACTTGGATTTTTGTCAACACGAACTGTTTGAACAGGCAGTTATTGATTACGGCTACTACGAATCAATGCAGGATCTTATTCAAGCTGCGAATAGAACATTAGCAAAAAATGTTAACGATAACATTAAGTTACATATAATGCTGTGAATGGCAAAGTGACAGTTGAGCTGAATAATGGCTACGAACTTGGCTTCTTTGACCGAATGTCTATTATTTTGGGGTTTGGTGGCGAATTCAAATAACTCACAAAAACCACTGTAAGCTCACACGTCGCAGATTTAGCCGCTATATCTACGATATATGTGTATTGTGACATTGTCGAGCCGCAAATTGTCGGAGATACGAGTGCACAATTGCTTAAAAGCATTCCTGCCGAGGGAACATTTGGTGACATCATTACTAAAACGTTCACAAACATTCAGTAAGTACCTATCCAAAGAAAATTATTCGAGGACGTGGAAATTCTTTTAAGGAGTGACACAGGCGATCCTGTGCCATTTGAGCGTGGGAAGGTGGTGACAACACTACATTTCACACAGCACAGTTATTTTTCATAAAGATGAATAATCCATACGTACGTTATTATCTTGATCAACAAGGTCACGGTATGCCTGTGTTTAGAGGTAGTCCATGGCAATTAGGTTATGGTCAAATGGGCTATGGAGTGGGTGGTCTGTTTCGTAGCGTTGCTAGAACGGTCATGCCTATGGTATAAAGTGGAGCTAAAGCTCTTGTGAATATTGCTCTGAACAGTGGTGCAAACTTTATTGGAGATGTTCTCGCTGGGAAAAATGTCAAGGAGGCTGCAAAAGCGCGCACCAGGGAAGCCGCTGATGCGACGAAACAGAAAGCTGTGCGCCGACTGCGAACGTATGCACAAACAGGAAGTGGAGGACGACGTAAAAAAACCACAGCAAAGAAGAGAGCTAAAAAGAGAAAGGCATCTACGCCTACTACCAGAAGCAATCCGACCAAGAAACGGAAAACAACTCCTCCAGACATATTTAATTAAACATGAGTTTTGTACGTGCTAAATCACAAGAGAGCACCAAGAGGGAACTTGATTTATTTTCTGTACCACCAACACAAGTGAGTTTAGAAAAGGGACATTGGGTAGACCACTTGCCGGTGTCCAGTGTTTCAGATGGCGGACCTATCACGTTCCTCTGTCCGGGAACGGAAGACTATGTACATTTGCCAAAAACCATCCTGGTGGTTCGAGCAAAAGTAACAAAGGCAAACGGAGATGATCTTGACCAGGACGAAAAAGTATGTATCGTCAATAATTTCCTACATAGCTTATTCATACAAGTGGATGTGTTTTTGAAAGGGAAACAGGTCACCCAGGCCGCGGGGACCTATGCATATGGTGCCTATTTGGAAATGCTCCTCAACTGTGGTCCAGCCGCAAAACGGTCTCAATTGATGGCCGCAATGTTCTACAAAGACACGAGCACTAAAATGGATACCGCTGACCCAACACTCGCTGGAAACCATGCTAATGTCAACCTTGGCCTCAAGAAAAGGTACGAGTTTAGCAAAGAAAGCGGTATCATGGAGAAATGGTGGGACCTATATTCTGCGACGTGTTTATGAGCGAACGACTTCTTTTGAGCTATGTGGATCTCAAAATAATTATGAATCGAAACGTGGACGAGTTTTGTTTGATGCCCTCAGAGGCGGACGCCGATTATGGGGTAAAATTGACGGACGTTTATCTCAAGATACGTAAAGTGAATGTCAATCCAAGCATATCCATAGCCCACGAACTGGCCTTGGAGAAAGGACCTGCCATTTATCTTATGAGACGTGTGGAGTGCAAATCTTTCATCATTCCAGCTCAAAATCCATCATTGAGAAAAGATAATCTCTACAACGGACTTGTGCCGAAAACGATTACCTTTGGAATGGTCGATAGCGCAGGATTCAACGGTGCCTACAAGAAGAATCCCGTCAACTTTCAGAATTTTACAACATCCTTCTTAGCAATCAGCGTTAACGGAGAAGAAGCACCCTTCAAACCCTTACAGCTTTCCTGTACTAGTAGTTATGTGCTGGCACTATAGCGTGTAAGGCCGGGAAAAGATCCCCCTTCCCGGAGAATAGTACCGGGGAAAGTTTCCCATACCGTAGTCACGGCCTTACACGCTATAGTTCCATCACATCATGAAGGGAAGTCCAGTTCTGAATATTAGTCCTTTTGCCATAATTTATTCTTAGGAAAGTCCAGTTCCTATTTGGCATAATTTATTCTTAGGAAAGTCCAGTTCCTATGCAGTATCTCGAAAAGTTTCAGATAAATGTATTTTATCTTTTATACATTTTTTCATCATGAATATTCGTTTATATCTTTTTAAATATTTTGGTGGTTCTTAAAAGAACCGTTTCTAAATTTTCTTTTTTCTTTTGTTTCAGCCACAACTCTTTTCTTTCAGCCAACACCCAAATGCTTCGACTTCGACTTTAGGACAGTGCAGGTACGGGTCTTTTCCTATATGCATGCCGCATGTTTCTAACCAAGCCAATTTTTCAAAGAGGTATACTGCCTTAGGACAACCAAAGTCTTCAAGGTTAACAGATGGTATCTTGAGCTTCCGTAGGAGATCCCGTTCAAAATGTCCTCCTTTGTACCCTATAGTACTTAAGGTATCACGTTTAATACTTTCGTAAAAGTCTCGCACAATACCTTCTAAATTTGCGAGAGGGATGCCGTTTGGATCTTCGAACTGTAGTTTATGGATTTTTTCTGATACTAATTTACAGTTTTGCCGGTCTTTGGGCGATAAATCTTGCCATTTTATCCCTAAATTAAAATGGTATGATGATCCCTCATCATTTTTGATGTTTATTACGCCTAGTTCTTTACAATAGAACTTTTTCGCTATTGTAAAGCCGTCCATATCAATAATTCCTACCGTTTGATTCATTTTGCCTATGGGTTTTTATATTTTTTGTCTTTTATATATATATATATATACTTTTGTATTTGAATAATTATAGGATAAAGAATAATTATAGAATTAAGAAAGTGCCGTTCCGAGTAGTTGGTTATCTTCGTAGATGTCCGCATGAATAATTATCGGATCAAAAAATTGTTCTGAATAATTATCGGATCAATTAACGTTGTATGCAACGCCAGTGATTGGCTAAAAACTGTACGTTCTTATTTTCTTGAGAACTATATAAAAAGCAAAATTACTTTTTTGTATTTATATCTACGGAAAATGCCTAGATCAAAGTTAGCGATTGAGCTTCATAAAGAAACAATAAGAGAAAGGGAAAAGTTGTTATGTAAAGAAAGAGCCGTCGCTAGACGCTTTAATAGCCCATTGAAAGTGTTTGTGCAGCGTAAATACGGAAAAATATATGAAGAGTATTGCGAATTATTTCGGCGAATGTTATCGGAATCGCCGACGAGAAGGGATTTGAGCAAGAGGATTGTGTTCAAACAGTTTTTATTAGACAACCCGGACAGCAATATCAAGTACAACAATTCAGAGTACAACAATCCCGAGAGTAATCAAAAGGATGCCAATCCCGAGGGCAAACAAAAATACAACAACCCCGAGAATAATACCCGCATTGAACCAACTCAAAATCCGGCTGTATTATATGTCCCCCGGTTGGAGTTAGAACCTATTGTCCCTCTGGAATCTAATGAAGAACCGATACCACCAATTGTTCCCCCCTCGGAGGAGAAAGTAATAGAGGAACCAAATATTCTTGTGCAAGCATTAGCTGCCATTATCGATGTAGAACCTGTTTTATTAGACTCGGTAGAGTATAATAATAGAGTAGAGACCGTCCATAGTATACTAGAGGAAATGAAGAATCAGTCGGAGTTGAAAAACATATTAAACGAGGCAGGGGTAGATTTAATGGAGGGGGAAGAAATTGAAATGAATTATTTCGACGAGTTTGAGAAGGATATTCAACCGTTTAATCATAACTAAGAAGTATATCGTTTTTAGCTTTTTTAAAAAATATATTTTTGAATGCTATTTATTTTACCCTTTTTAAAGGGCTTTTTAAAATATATTATTTTAATATAAGTTAGTGTTTTTAGGATGTAATTTATTATAGTATTAAACTTATTTTTAAGGATGTATTTTAGAATAATGTAAAAATTTTACTAAATTGTTTTTTATACAACTATGCTACGTTGTTACGCATGCGGTACAGTTGAATACAATTTACACAAGGGTCATTTGCGCATGCGTACAAGTTTATTAATTTATTTCTTGAAATGTATACATAATAAAGTGATAGGTTTTATTTAAATATAGTTATTGTCTTTGTGAAGGAAGGAAATGACGATATTTGTTAGGACATATTCCAAAAGGTTCAAATTTTTCTACTCCGTCTACTTTTTCAAGATTTATTCTCACTCGTTCACATTCAGGATGAGAATTGCGTGAAATTGCATAAAAGACACCATTAAGTTGTACATACTCTTTTTTCAATAAACGATGAAATAAAAGCGGTAAAGAGTAAAGCCTTTCAAAAAAATTGTACAAAGGTTCATCTCTATTTATAAAATGTTTTTCCCCTGCAGACCGATTTGTGACCATAAAATCACATCCATCGCAAAAGCACATAGCGGTAAACTGCATGGGTTTAATTATTTTACATATATTAATACTAATTGGAAAGTGTAGTTGGGAAAGTGCATTTTCGGAAAGTGCAGTTCTTGTACAGAAAGTGTAGTTGGGAAAGTGCATTTTCGGAAAGTGTAGTTCTTGCACGAAAGTCTATTTTAAAAAGTGCAGTTTTTATAGCATAAATACAGGCCCGCTCGCGTATGTCGTCAATTCAATCATGGATCCTTCTAGGTGCGTTGTTATCGAGTTAGAACTATCAGGCGAGGAACGTTTTCTCGGCTATCTTTCAGCCCGTAAAGGGGATTATAATTGGATCCTGAAAGAATCTATTGAAGATCCGTCTAAAGTAAAGGCATGTGTTTGGTGGCGTAGGGATAAGGCATTTTTCAATACTCCTTTGCGTTCGTTCCTTAAGCGACTAAAGAATAAACGCGTGTTTGACACTCATGATGGCTGCTGGTTTAAATCCGTATACGCCCCAAAGATCTCAGGGAAAATGTCAACAGAGAAGGGCGTGGAAATGGTGTGTAAAGGAATTCCTGGTAGCATAACCAAATACCACCTAGAAATGCCTCTATACCCTTGTTTGAGCCGATTGATACCGGGTGCACCTCCCTACCCTATTGAAGATAGTAATGAAGTACCTCCCACCGTTGAAGATAGTAAAGAAGTTGATGAAAGTGGGCCTTCTGGTGGCGAGTCAATATTGGGGAACATTTTGCAGAGGTTAAATCAAATACATGAGGTGGTGGACGGTATTGACGACATGAGGGTTCAAATTAACAGATTACGTGAGGCTATGACGGATTATGACCCGCCACGGAGTTACCCTGACCCTGTTATACAAGCCACGCGAGATCTGCTTGAGTCCAGTTTATCATGCCTTCCTCCCGTTGATCAACACAAAGAATGTTAAAGAACATTATTTGATTATAGAACTTTATTATTGATAAAAAACATTTTTATTAACATTTATATAAATAATTGTTAAAGTTTAAATAAATAATTTGTACTCCTTTTTAAGGAGTTTAACCTATGTTTTACAGAATTTGATTTATTTCGAAAATTAATTGAGATTCATTCCCTAGTGCAGTTGCAGGGCGTTCCTGTCTAAATTCTAAAGTGAATCCAATACATGTTTCTGTCGGAGTGTACATAAGATTTCTATTTAAGTAAAAGGTATTACCGCTCCTTTTACTTCCCGTGTAATCCGTATTCCTAAAAGGGTATGCGGTTGGGGTAGAAACTGATTCTTCATATATCATTAAACGGTATTGGAAGGTAAGACTCGCTGTAGGGATTGTATTATCTTTATCAAACGTATGTGTGAGGAGGGTTATTATTATTTTACCTCTCCCTTGGCAAGGGAGGACTGGTACAGGATAACCTGTGACACCTGGTTTAAAATGGCACCAGTCATCATTATTTGCTTTAGCTTCTGCGGGGGATATGTAAGGTAATAAAAAAGTCATACGATGAGGTATTGTATTTATTATATTATGTAAGGTTAACCTCAACGACTCGTTTGCAATAACTGTACCATCGGGTTGCTTCATTCCTGCCAGGAGGGTGTCTCCTACCATAACGTCTTGAAACTTGTTTTTGTCAAAGTCTTTCTGATGTGGATAAGGCATGTGGGTTGTAATATTTGCCATGTTATAATCGCTGTCTGAGAAATTATTAAAAGTAAACCCTTCAAAAATTTCCATACCCATTTTACCATTCTTTAGTTTTGAAGCTGTGAAATCGAATTGTACAGTAGTTCCTTGTCTTGCTAAGGCATCGGCATCAACGTTAACCAGGAAGTATTCGTAAACATTTCCATTTAGGTTTATTGAACCAATGCTTTTAATTAATTGGTAGGCATCTTCATTACCCACATCAGTAAATGCATCTTTTATTTTGAGAGCTTTTCCTGTTTCGTTAAGAAACTTAACGCAGAATATCATACCATATTTGTCCTTACGGGTTTGAGGTGAAGTGAAAGCAATTTTAGTGAAATTTTCACCATTTACTTTATCTTGTGTTATTTTCAGCGGGGCACGAAAACCTATATGTGGGACTTTTTCATTTCTTGTTTCTCTGTTTACTACCAAGTTTTGCCCCAGTCCGCCGTTGTAGGGTGAGAATTTTCCTGAACTTGCAAATTGGAATTTTTCAAAATTTCCTTTAACATTCCCACTGCTGTCTTCATAAGTTATTTTTTCAAAATTTTTATCAACCATAACAAGTTGTCGCTTATTAATACTTCCCATATCTCCTTTTTCACCTTTATCACCTTTTGCACCTTTAGGACCTCTTGCCCCAACATTACCTTGAGGTCCTGCAGGTCCTGTACTGCCTTGCGGGCCTGCAGGCCCAGTAGGGCCAGGTACTCCTTGAGCGCCTTGTGCCCCTCGGGGTCCTGGTGGGCCTTGTGCTCCAGAAGGTCCTGTTTTTCCAGGAGGGCCCGTGCTTCCTGAAGCCCCTTGATTACCTGTAGCCCCTCGTGGTCCTTGATCTCCTTTATCTCCGCGAGGTCCTTGAAATCCTTTGGGTCCTGCGAGTCCTTGAACTCCTCGTTCTCCTGCCGGTCCTTGATCTCCTTTGTCTCCTTTAGGTCCTTTTTGTCCTGGTGCACCATTGTTTCCTGCAGCCCCTGTAGGTCCTGCAGGGCCGGTAGGACCTTGAGGACCTACATCACCTTTATCACCTTTATCACCTTTAGGTCCTGGATCGCCTTTATGTGCAGCAGCACCGGGATCACCTCTCGGGCCACGCTGTCCTACTGGGCCTTGAATTCCTATGTCCCCTTTATCGCCTTTATCTCCTTTTGCACCTGTAGGTCCTGGAGGTCCTATTTTCCCAGGAGGACCTATAGGTCCTACCGGACCTGCAGGTCCTACAGCCCCAGCAGGTCCATGTATACCGTCATTACCTCTAGGCCCTTGAGGTCCTTGTATTCCTGAAGGGCCTTGCGGTCCTGGAGGTCCTTGCGGTCCTAATGGGCCTGGGGGTCCTCTTGCTCCACCTCCACCTGTACCCCCACCACCTGTATTAGATTTAGGGGTATAGTCATAGTTATAACTAAAATTAAGGTTACCGCTAGTGAATGGATATCCTCTCTTCATCACGAATGAGTTTTCAAATGAAAAATCTTTTTCAGTACAACAATTTAAGTACTTAATTTGAATACATGTAATATTATTTCAAAAATGAATAGAACTTCATGCAATAAACATGGGGTGCAGGAGTTCAAAAGAAAAATTGAATAAAGAAAGTGAAAAACGTAAAATGTGTAAAATTGGTCTAAGTCTTGGTAGAAATAAATTAAGTTTAGAAGGTAATCTTCAAGTAGGTTATCACAGTAAAGCAGATAGGAAATACAGTTCTGTCGATGGAATTATTGAATCTGAAAATTGCAAAACTTTATCTGTAATTCACGAAGAGGAAGAAGAAAATTAAAAAATGAATGAGTACGATGAGTATTTAACTCAAGTTTATTACAATCCAAAACGAACAGGTGGTCTTGGCGGTGCAGAACGACTATACCGTGATGTTAAAAAAGATGGAAAGTATGATATCTCTCGAGCTTATATTAAAAAATGGTTAATGAAACAAGACACTTATACATTACACAAACCTGCTCGTCGACATTATAAGAGGAACCGTGTTATTGTTGGTGGTATTGATGAATTGTGGCAAATGGATTTAGCAGATATGCAATCTATTAAAACTGATAATGACGGGTACCGCTACTTACTTATGTGTATTGATGTATTCTCAAAATTTTTATGGGTTATTCCCTTAAAGGACAAAACAGGTCCTGCTTTAGTAAAAGCTTTTAAGATAATTCTTGAATCTGGACGTAAACCTCAAAAGATACAGACAGATCAAGGTACCGAATTTTTTAATAGACCATTCAAAGCTTTAATGAAAGAAGAAGAGATTCAATTATACAATACATATAATGAAACTAAAGCTTCAGTTGTAGAACGAGTAATCCGTACTTTAAAAACCCGGATGTGGCGTTACTTTACTGCTAAAAAGACCATGCGGTACATAGATGTTTTACCTGACCTTGTGGATTCATACAATAGAAGTAAACACAGAAGTATCACAAAAGAAACCAATTAATGTTACACAAAATAACGAACAGGAAGTATGGCATACATTATATGGAAAACGTGAGAATAAAGGGAATATTAAATACAAATTCGAAGTAGGAGACCAAGTGAGAATTAGTAAAATGAAACGTACTTTTGAAAAAGGTTACTTACCTAATTTTTCAAAAGAAATTTTCACTATTAGTCAACAAATACCTCGACAACCTCCAATGTATAAACTGAAAGATTATGATCAAGAAGAATTGGATGGAACATTTTACAATGAAGAACTGCAAAAAGTTATTAAAGAGGATGATGTCTATGAGATAGAAAAAGTATTGAAAAGACGCGGAAAAGGAAAAAACAAGGAAGTTTTTGTCAAATGGTTAGGATATCCTGCTAAATTCAATTCATGGATTCCTGCATCACAAGTAAAAGATATTTAAGGTATGATACCTACTGGTATATATATCATTTCCATCATGAATAGCAACGGTGAAGGTTTTTATTTAACTCTTCCAAATAATTCTTCAGATTTGTTCCCTGAAAATAAACCATCGGAATATATAACAAAATTACCTCAATGGATTCATTTAAATGGCGAATGGGAAATAGGATTACATTCTATAGCTTATGCCCCATGGAATATAATCCGCCACCTCGATGAACCAATAGCTTTCACACATTCAGGTGTTAAAGGAAAAGGAGGGAGAATGAAAAAATACTATTCGTCTTATCGTGACTATATAAAAAGTATTAATGAATCATTAAGAGAGTCACCAGATATAAACAATGATGAAATTAAATTTGATATACAAAACAGGAAAGTAACTATTACTTTATCTCCCGGGTATAAAGTACAATTGAAAAGGGAACAAGCTATTGTTCTTGGGTTCATGAAATTTGAAGATTCTACTGAAGTGAAAGAAATTGCAAATACCGAGACAGGTGAATACGAGTCAAATTTACATCGGGAAACGAACATTCACGTATATTGCGATATTGTACAACCACAAATTGTAGGAGATAAAACACAATCCCTATTAGCTATAGTTCCTTCTGAAAAAACAACTGGAACATATGAAACAGTCTATGCAGTGGAAAATATACACTACATTCCTGTCCAAACAAAATCCTTTCAAGAAGTAGGAATCCTTTTAAGGAGTAGTACTAACGAATCTATACCATTTGAATACGGACGTGCAACGATAACACTACATTTAAAACCCTTAAACTATTTTCAATAATGATTCAGAAAGGAAGAGGTTTAGCAGACCTTTTTAAAAATATTACACGCCCTCTAGCACCTGTCTTAAACCCTGTTTTAAAAGAAGTAGAGACAATTACCCGTCCTCTTAAGCCTATCTTAAATCCTATTTTAAAAGAAGCAAAAGGAATTGGTACTGCTGTTGGAGTTAATTTAGCTGATGGGTTACTCCAAGATCTTATTTCTGGTAAGAGTTCAAAAGCCTCTGCAAAAGCCCGCGGTCAACAAGCAGGTTTAAATGCAAAGAATATGGCAACTGCACGTGTGTTACAAGCTTTAGGACAAAATGGAAATGGATTCCCTGGAGGAGATCCTCTAATAGCACTAGATAGTGATGTTGAGGAAAATATTACAAAACCTTCGACGAAGCGTAAACGAACTCAATCAACAAGTAAACCTCCAGCAAAGCGTAAACGGGCAGCCCCAAAAAGTCAACCACCAAAACGTAAACGACCTCAAAAAGGAGGTGCAATTCTCCCAACATTCGGAAAAAAACGCAAAAGTAAAAAACGCAAAAGTAAAAAACGCAAAAGTAAAAAACGTACTCAGACAGGTGGAATAGGTGGTGGAATTGAAATGGGTAATATTTTCCGTAGTATGTACCGCGATTTTAACCATAATAGGAAGTTGGTAAAAAAACACTTTGGGCGAAAAAAGAATAAAAAACAGACAGGGAAGAAAACCCGAAAACAAAAGGGTAAAAAGAAGCGTACGCTGGGAAGTGCGGTACGCGGGGTCTATAAAGAGTTTATGAATATATAAATGAACAATTTATTGAAAAAGTATTCATAATCGTCTTAGCAGAGTTACAGAGAAGAAGTCTACAAAATGAGTTACGTACATCCTTACTCGAAACGTTGCGAAAAAAGTGAAATTGATTTATTCAGTATTCCTCCAACACAATTAAGTTTAGAAAAAGGACGATGGATTGATTACCGACCTCTTTCCAGTGTGCAAAATGACGATAGTGCAATTACTTATTTGATATCGGGAACTGACGAATACATTGATCTATCAAAAACAATCCTAGTTGTTGAAGGGAAGGTTACAGATCCTGACGGAAACGATCTAACTGGCGGTGGTCAGGCGAATGTGGCTCCTGTAAACAATTTCTTGCATAGTTTATTCAGGCAAGTTGATGTTTATTTGAATGGAAAACAGGTCACCCCTGCCATGGGTACATATGCATACCGCTCTTACATAGAAACCCTTTTGAACTATGATGTATCAGCAAAGAAATCTCAGCTTTCTTCAGCAATGTACTATAAAGACACTCCTGGGGAAATGGATAACAAAGGCGGTTTACCGGAACGATTAGAAACCAAGGTTACGCTTAAAGATGGTACTGTCGAAAATAAATGGATCACAACTGCTGGTACAGGGAACCAGGGATTTGCAAAAAGGTCGGAGTTCATCCAAGACTCAAAAAAGTTTACTTTATCGGGACCTATTTTTTCAGATGTGTTCATGGGTGATCGCCTTTTATTGAATGGAATGACCCTTAAAATAGTGTTAAACCGTTCATCCAACGAATTTTGTTTAATGGATAAAAATGATGATGCGAGTAAAATTAAACCTAAAGTTAGATTTACCGATGTTGTTCTAAAAATACGGAAAGTTAAAGTGGACCAGGCAGTCAGTGATGCAACAGAACTTCTCTTACTAAAGAGTCCTGCCATTTACCCTATCCGACGTGTGGAATGCAAAACCCTTACAATCCCTTCAGGTCTTTCTAATACCCGGATGGATAACATTTTTTCGGGGCTAATTCCAAAATCGTTTATATTTGGACTTGTGGATTCTAACGCATATACTGGTAAAGGTAAACTAAACCCGTACAACTTCCATCATTACAAAGTTACCAATGTTAGTTTGAGTGTCAATGGCGAAGAAATTCCTTTCAAACAGCTTGTCCTTGATTATACTAGTCCGGAATCTTTGGACTTCATCCAAGCATATAACACTCTATTTTCGGGTACCGGAAAAATGTATGGTAATATGGGATTGGATATCTCCAGGGAAGATTACGCTAAGGGTTATACTTTATACGCCTTTGATTTGACCCCTGATATGTGTAACACTACAGACTATTTTAATGCAGTACAACGTGGATCCTTATCAGTTGCTATCACCTTTGTGGAGAATACTGAGAAAGCAATTGCTATGGTGTGTTATGGAGATTTTGAAAATGTTATACGCATTGATTCTCAAAGAAATGTAATCTATGACATATCGTAAATATTATAAAGTATTATATGTATTGAAAGAAACATTATGGACACTCTCCAAATAAAACGTGCCCTTGAACACAACACATTTACAAAAAAGACATTCTGTGGTGTATTTCCTGCTGATGAACTACCTATAATTGATACATTCCCTTGCGGATTGGTTGCTAATACAGATCCTAGTACTGAACCAGGAACACATTGGGTTGCATTTTACTTTCCTTCAAGTGGAAAAGGAGAATTCTTTGATAGTTATGGGTATCCCCCTGAATATTATGGGGAATCATTTAAATTTTATAAAACGGAAACAATAAACAATCGTAGGTTACAAAGCTCGTGGAGTGAAGTGTGTGGACAATACTGTATTTTTTACCTTTACCATAGGAGTCGCGGTTATAGCATGAATAAAATTGTAAACTTGTTTTCAAGTAATGTTGAGTTAAATGATTGTAATGTAGCTTGTTATGTTAAAAAACATTTTAAGATAGCTATAGAAAACCAACCCATTTGTGGGCTTAAACAATGTTGTAAAGCTTTACTGAAATAAATTATTCACAAAAAAAAAGTTTTTTGTTTTATAAAAAATTTTATTCAACTTTATATATTAATACATAAATAATTTCATATTAAAAAGTTTCATATTAAAAAGTTATCCAATCCTTTAATCCTGTTTGAAACTTTCCAGGGGGACTTTTTTTATTATTTAAAACTTTATTCTCCTCAGCTTCAGACCACCTCCTTTCATTCCTTACAAGATCTTTAGGGATGTTTATTTCATTTAATACATTATAAAATTCCCGTACACCTACAGGGTTAAAATGTTTACGGGGCCTCATTGCATCGGAAATGAGATCAGAAATGTTGGATTTAGGTATAAGAACACCATTTAAAAGGACCTGTCCCATATCATCCCATGTAATAGCATCTCTCCTTTCTTTTAAATGTGCCAGTAATGCCTCAGCCCTTGTTTTCATAATCTTTGGAATACCGCGTACTATCATTTCACTGGATAAAGAATCTTCACCCCCACCATACATTACTCCTTTGGGTGGATTAATTCCTGTTGGTGGGGCATAAAATGTATTTATAGCCTGTTGCATATCAAAATCTTCACCCCCACCATACATTATTCCTTCTGGTGAATCCGTATTTCCAAGCCTTTGCCTATCACGTTCTTCATATCTTAAAAGTCTTTCTTCAGGGATTAAAACCATACGTTTCATTTCGGTAATAACTTTACAAATTCTTTGATAACAAGGCAATTGCAATAGGTAGTAATGTTGCAAGACCTGCACCACCCCCTTTTTGAAGTAGAAGTTTTCTTTTCTTTGCTACAGATACACCTTTTTTTGCTAGAGAGTAGAGCTGTTTCTTGTACCGGGACAAACGTTGTTTCTGCTGTGGAGATAACTTTATCACGCCTTTAATCATATTCAAAACAATCTCTGCAATAGCTTTCACTACGTCAGGAGAAGCGTGTTGTATAATTGCTTTTTTTAATTTAGCATTAGCACCTGCTAAAATTTTAAGGGTCGGAAGAGCTCTTCTTACAACAGCAGACATTTTGTAAATGAATTTATTCCAATGCAATATTGATTAATATATCCGCATCTACAGTTTCTTTTATATTAGATTCCACTGTAAATTCCATCTTAGATACAACTTCATTTTTAGCAGGACGCCACGCGTATGCATCCCTTTCATATATATAGCAATTTGAATTCAAACGAGTCCCCGGAGTAATTGGTAGGAATGCAAGGATTGTACTCTCATTACCATCCAATCCAATATTTTTTGAAGAATCAATAAGGTCGCATGTTACAATTAAATATCTCAAACCGTGATTCACATCTACAGGTTTTTGGGACGCAGTAGTACTACCAACTGCTAATACGTGATTCTCAGGAAACCCTAAAAGTTTTCCAAACTTTTTCAGGTTTACGGCACTCCCTGTTTCATTAATAATACTGCATTTATTGTCATGTACGCTTATTGAAAGTTTAAGCTTCACTGAATCCAAACGTTCCTTAATTTGTTCAAAATCCCAATACCCTTCTCCCAAAGATACCTCTTCATCTTTGCTAGAGTCTGTTGGATCTTTTTTAACAACGATTTTTCCATTACCCATACCATTTGTAATATTTTTAAATTTCCAAAACACCGTTACCTCCTTAGCTCCCAAAAGCGATCCGTACGTAGCTATAGGTTTTGTAAAATTTATTGTTTCCCTTCCCCCCTCAATAAATACTGAAATATTTTTCATTGTTATCTCTTTAATGCTCTTCAATAAATGAGTATATATACATTTTTACTTTGGCATATATACTATATGTCTTTCTCCAGGAAAAATATTGGTACGTAATCGTAGGTTTTCAGGAGTTTGGGGATGACAATCAATAAGTAAATAACTAAAAGGTTTCTTAGTTGCATCACGGAAAGAATCCATTAAGTATTGACTTCGTCCAGGGAACATTTGTTTCGCTAAAGTAGCAATTCCCAAAGTATCACGAGGGTTTTTAAAAACTATAATGTAATGAGAATTCAAACTGATAGTTCTAGATAATTTCCCAGGAGGAAATAAATTTTGGGTAAGATATAGTACTGAAATCCCTTTATGATGAGAACCTCTTGTAAATAAATCAGAAACACGTTGATCTTTAGAACATTCACTCATTAAATCATCCAATATTAGCAATGTTTGATCGTGCCCTTGCGTTAATTGTTTTAAATCTCCTGGAAATCCTTCAATAAAATCTACTTCTTTTAGTTCATCAAATTCCTTTTGATATTCTCCATAACAGTAAACCACCTTTGTTGGAACAGGATGAAACAATACATTTAAATAATGTAATAATTTACGAACAAAATACGATTTTCCACTTTGAGTTTGTCCTGATATATAAAAATTAGCAGGTACTTTAAATCTCACATCCATAACGTTACATGTGCAGATAATAAATAAACTAAAAACTATATACAACTTTTTTCTTATAGGTAATATTATTTACAAAACTGGTAAACGATAACTAAAAGTTTCAGGGTTCTGCAATGTACAGTGCATATCCATCACCGCCTCCTATTCTTTCCACAGGACCTCCATTCACTAAGAATGCCAATATAGCTGCATCACCAAGAGTCTTTAAAAAAGGAGCCACTAATCGAACAGCTTCACGTACTGAGTCCTCTTCGGGAATGTTCATATGGTAAACAAGTGTTAAGTAGGTTAGGGCACGTCCAAGATTAATCACATTCATTTCATTAAAAACATTTTGTATTTCCTGGGAATTTAATCGGGCCACCGCACTATTATACAAATCCTCATGATTATCGAGTATATATTTAATGTAATGTGAAAGTATTGTTATATTTATATGAACATCATTCCTTCTCAATTCATCTGTAATAATCTCCATTGCCCGGTTATCTATGCTGTGCCCCATCTTGTTCTTTTGTGCACCATTCAACCCTCGTCACATATTTAACTTAGCGGAAAGTCCATTTTAAAAAGTACATTTTTGGATACTTAGCGGAAAGTGCAGTTTTGAAAGTGCAGTTTTGAAAGTTCCTTTAAAATCCGTAGGGTAATGTTTCATACCCGTCTGTAATAACGCGCTTATTGTATACAATACGGTAGTCTTTCTTCATCCTTTTACTGACAATGTTTTTTTCCTTTTTGTCCCGCGTGATTTTAAAAGGAATGTCAATTGTTACTTTTGCTTCAGTTTCACAATTCACTCTTAAATGAACAAGAGCTTGAACAACATCGTGATTGAGTTTTCCTGATGCCGAGTAATCCAAAGTAATACCACGTATCTTGGTTTCTGTCTTTCCATTCTTTGTGCGATAGGCATAATTCTTCGGTCCCCCCGAGACAAACGATGTAATGTAATCTCCATTCAACTCATCTGTGAGATCTCCCAAATAATTTCCTAAAGGTGGACTAGGTTCGCCTGACTTATGCACGTAAATCACAGAGTCTGTGTCATAATATAAGACACGCTCTTGTAGCATATCTAACAAATCATATAACTTCAAACGAGCATAAGCTGTAGTAAAGGCTGCAACTACAACATTAACTTTATCATTCTGCTCAATAAATTCTTCTGCATTCTTATACTGGACTTCAAGCATAACATCATTGACAATGCGGGCATTACGTACTTCAAATTCTGCAGAATACAAAAGATCAAAGAAACGGGAGGGTTCATGCACCATTTCAGACTTGGTTAGGTTGGAACGTTGCGCAAATTTACCTAAAAATAAAAAATTTTTGTAAAAAACAAAAAAAAGAATTAATAATAATATAGTTATAGGTACGTACCCCATAATGAATTCAACATAAGTTTAGCCAAAGAACGTAACCCTGAATTATATTCAATCTTCTCAGGATCAAGGCGAATTCCTTCGTGCTCGTAATACTCATTGATGTAATCTTGTTTCTGTTCTTCTGTAATGCAATCTTTAGGATAACCACTGGCTTCTTGTTTAATTTTCAGGAAGGTATTGACATACTCTTTAAACAATTCGTCGGTGTGGTTTGGGAAATGCCAGACTTCGTGGATTTTTGAAATTTGATACCCTTTCTCAATAGCTTTCATTAATTCTACGTGACACCACGTACCAAGAATAGCTCTTTCTTGCTCGGAATGCGTGCATGGGTTTTTATTCAAGGTGTCAACACAGGTTTTGCACAGGGGAAACATAAGTTTATTCTGTGTATGATAAGGGAGGACAGGGTGCCGTAAACCTCTGGGGGGTAATACTGTACACTTGATTAAACCGAAGTAGGAAGAAATATCTGCAAAATTCTCTGTGATAATTACAGGATGCCCAACTACATTCTCTGTTGTCTTATTACACCAGGGATATAAACTTGTAAAATCCACGTACCTAAAAATAATAATTCCCCTATTATTACTTTCAAAAATAGATTTTATAAAATTTCTTTAAAGTACTTACTTTATTTCCTCGTCTTCTTCACATACGTGATGTAGTTTTGCGGCATTAGTACGTCCACCATAGAATGCATCACGTGGATGTAGAGGATCAACAAGTTCGTACTCCTCAAAATACCGTTTCATACCTTCGTCATGTTCCATTTCTTTCTTTAATTCACATTTTCACATTTCTACAACATGGAAACCTTCACCTTTAAGATAACAAATCTTTTCCAGGGTATCTTCATGAAGTTGTTGCATAGTCTTTCCGTTTACAGGGTTCACGGTCTCTCTAGCATAACAGTCCAAACACCCTGTAAAGAAATAAACACCCTTAATAATTTATTCTTATTAATAATTAAATATTTTTTCACACAACTTACCGTGCCAAAAACATCCTTGGAATTCGTATGCTGTATGCTGCTCTTCACAATACCCATCCAAAGAATATTTTCCAACACGTTTCTCGCCACCGTTTCTAACATGATCGATATGTATATTGTTTTCTTCCATGGTGTAAGATAACCATTTAACAGCTAGGTTGGACTGCTTCGTTTTCAAGTACCGGTCAGGAGGAAAAACAGCTATGGTATCTTTCTCTAGGAAATTAGTACGGTAAACTTCATGACATGCACTCGCAATTGTCAAACATTTCTCGAACGGATCGATATCTGTAACCCCTCGAAGCATTTCACGGAACTCCAAACAACATTTCCGTAAAATGTCAACATCAGATCTGCAATACTTAATAATCTCTTCATTAAAATTAAACACGTAGTTATTATCCTTTTGTTCTTTATGCCATGCAAGGAATGTTTTTCTAGCCTCTGGTTTCATTGAATTCGGGGAGTAATACGCCTCAGGTGGAATAGGACCTACATAATTTTCATTTTCAGTCCTATTAAACAGGTGAGGAAAGTAACCTTTACACAATTCATCCATTCCAAAGGTTTTAGGAAACTTGTCTAAACTCATAGGAATAAAATTGAGGGAGTCGATGAACTTTATATTGAACATGGGTACTGTCATTGAAAGGATCTTTGCGCCCCTTAAAATAACTTCATATTTAACACCGTTCCCGTTGAGATAGTTTTGAATAAAATATCCATCATACCCTTGGAAATTATGTGCTATTACTATACAATCCTTATGTTCTGCTGTAAATTACCATTTACAGAAATCCTCATTGGTATTCTTCCCCTGGAATAACCACTCATCCCCTGCTTCATTATGTATAATACATAAATTAGGTTTATGAATTCCATCTTCTTGTGTACATTCAAAATCAAAAAACAGTAATTCATTATAGCGACTTTCTTCTGATTGTACTGATTTCTGTATATAACACTTATGTTCGACACCATCTTCAAGGGTTTGCTGGCATGTTTTACATTTTCCCTCGCATAAGTGATTCTTTAAGTTCCTAATATTCATAGATTTCCCACATTTTTCACATCTTTTCATTCCTTCACAAACTGACTTCCCGCGACCTACAGGCTCTTTATGTCGGTCATAGCACGCTTTACTCCTGAACATACGTCCACACTGGTCACATCCCATAGGGTCATCTACTTTACATCCATAGGCACGACATGATTTGCACATCCCTGGACACAGATGATTAATGGTTTGGTCGTAGGAACGTCTGCATTTATGACAAAAATAAGACTTGGACAGGAAACCTGGCATGGTGGTAATAACATCATAGTGGTTATGATGAAGGTATAGGTAAATAGGTTTTACATCAGAAGCTGAAGGACTGGGTGGATAAATAATACTGTTGTTATGGTCTAATGAAACTATATTTATTTCATAGTCCGTAAGGTATTCTTGAAATTTCTTCACTTCAGGTATACCACAAGGGCCAAAAGGAACGTTAGCTGACCGATGTAATTCTTTCGCTTTTTCTTCTTGTGCTTTCCTTCGAGAATCTGCTAAATTCTTATATTCCGGGTCTTTTTCAATTTTGGCAATAGCCACTACCAATGCCCGCGCTAAGCATAAATCATCTTTATTTTGTATGTTTATAATTGATCTTTTCTTATGTAAAAATTCTTTTAAATCAATAAGGTCACGCTTCTTTCTCCCGCTACCTTGAGGTGCTTCAACGTGTACTAAATCTACTACGACAGTGTCATTCAATCGAAAATCACGGTTGGACTGAACAACACGTTCAATTTGGGAAAAAACACGTTCGGGCGTAAGTTGGTGCACTGACATAAAAGGTAAGGAAATAGGAGTCTCCAATTGGGTAGAACGCAAGACAAAACGTACTTGATCTTCTTCATTCATGCCATTAGTTATATCGTTTAATAAATGTTCAAAAATCCCTTGGGTACGCTCATAACTTTCAATTAAATCGAAATCAGCCGCAGTGTTATTAAAACGTACTGAATAATCCGTAGCAGTTGTTCGGAACTTTTTAGATTTCACTTGCCTCACATTTTCTATTGCATAGAAGTTTTCTTCCTGGGGTGTTAAATTACTAGACTCATCATCACTATCATTATCCACTTCACTACTTCTGCGCTTCTTTCCACGGCCCTTTTGATCATCAGAATCACTCCATTCATTTTCATTAACATCCCAAACCCAATCGTCATCACCATCACTCCACTCACCTAATGTATTTTCATTGCCCCGGTCCATGACATCAACGCATACAATGCCTTAGCATACCCTTTTTAAACAATAAATCTAAAGTAAGAAAGTGCATTTTTAAAAGTGCAATTTTAAAAGTGCAATTTTAAAAGAAAGTGTATATTTGGAAAGTGCAGTTCTAAAAGTGCAATTTTAAAAAGCGTATATTTAGAAAGTGCAGTTCTAAAAGTGCAATTTTAAAAAGCGTATATTTAGAAAGTGCAGTTCTAAAAAGTGCATACAGAAAGTACAGTTTTGAATACATACAGAAAGTACACTTCTGGAAAGTGCAGTTTAAAAAGTACATTTTAAAATACTATAAATATGTGACCATTAAGGGAATAAATCGCTGATTCAAACATGCTTTGTCTACATGGTAAGCCTGCTGTAACTTCAACAACTGATAAAGGTACTTTCTAGTTCTGTGGAGAACCTTCCAGTTGCCATTTGATATGCCGTGAAGAAGATGAACTCTTATATACTGAAGCTGTACAAACATTCTTAAAGACGGACCAACCACGACCTGTGTGTTGCGGTATTAAAGATAGTGACGAACGTCGCCATGCAAGACTCAAAGTGGTGAAAGATACATCGAAAGCAAGTTTTGGTCGTCCTTTTTTCGTATGCCCAAAAGAAAAAAACCCGTGCCATTACTTCGAGTGGGGAGATAAAATTATCGAAGAAAAACCGCTATGTAAACATGGAACGCCATGCATAGTGCGAAAGGTGAAAAAAGCAGGAAAAAATAAAGGTCGATTCTTCCTATGCTGTGGGGAGGGACGTGAAGATGACTGCAAGTTCTTCGAATGGTCAAACCGGTCAAACCCTACCCGGCAACAACCCCTACCACCTCTGAAAGCGTATGCCGAATTCACCAATAAAAATAAACCTCCTACACTACCAAAAAGATCCATTGATGACCCAACCAGCGATGATAATAATGATTATGAAACACAACCAAAAAACGAAAAAAAGAGAAAAACAAAACCAAAGAAACTACAACTTGACGTAAGAGACAAACCCAATAACGTAACCGGATGGTGGAAAGGTTTCATAAGACCCCGAAATGACGTAAAAGAAAGAATCGTAAAAGAGAGAATCAATAACGCAATCAACGGCATACGCCCACCAGCCCAATGCCCTGTACCTCAAGCCAGTGAAGAAGGTGACCCTAAACAGCAGCTCGAGAAGCAAATGGTAAAAAGCTTTTTTGAAAACTTCAAAATGACTGACGATTGTAAAAAGGGTAACTGTGGCCACTTCGAGTGTTTCGATTTAGCACACAAAGACGGTAAAGAATGTAATGAAGAATTGGAAGATTATTCTGAAGGTTCACAAAGTTAATATGGGATAATATTACTAAGAACACTATAGATTTTTTGAAGATTAAATTGTTTAAGTTTTATCAAACTTTTTAAAACATCGATTTTCATCAACAAATATTTAGCATATTATTTACCTGTTATATAGAAAAAAGTTAAATAAACAACTGTTTTTAAAATATGTATGACTTCTAATTAACAAGTTCGACAAGTACACTTGGTTGCCACAGCCACAACGGTAGGAAAAGAATTACATAAGACAACCCGCTTTACTCTTGTTTTAATAGGTTTACAACAAGTACATGTTTCTGCAAACCCATTTATTCCAAACCGTGGCTTTGCAGTAGATATACAATAACCTTTACACCCAAAACTGCTAATTGTTTTTGTACCACAACCTTGGGTCAATACTTCAGCTTGTATCTTTCGTGAACGACACAATTCGTGGGTAATAACCCTTACGAAGAGTAAATTAAACAAAACAGATGAGAGTTTCATGATGAAAAAATGTATAAAAGATAAAATACATTTATCTGAAACTTTTCAAGATACTGCATAGGAACTGGACTTTCCTAAGAATAAATTATGTCAAATAAGAACTGGACTTTCCTAAGAATAAATTATGTCAAAAGGACTAATATTCAGAACTGGACTTTCCTTCATGATGTGATGGAACTATAGCGTGTAAGGCCGTGACTACGGTATGGGAAACTTTCCCCGGTACTATTCTCCGGGAAGGGGGATCTTTTCCCGGCCTTACACGCTATAGTGCCAGCACATAACTACTTGTACTGCAGCAACCCACAGATACATCGGAGCCTTCCTTACCTTGTTCTCGGGTACTGGAAAGCTGTTTTATGATGTCGGTAACGATATTTCACGTGATGAGATTGTTAATGGGTTTAACCTCTATAGTGCTGACCTCAGTCGTGACATATGCGGGTCCTCCGACCATTTTAACGTGGTCTAACCCGGAAATCGTTCTTCATTCCTCACCAAATCTTTAGGCATATTCATCTTGGATAAAACACGAAAAAATTCCTTTGAACCAGTAGGACTGAAATTTTTTCTCGCCCTCAGAGCATCTGAAATCAAATCCATGATGTTTGATTGTGGAATGTTTTCACCCTCAAGCTTCACTTCTCCAGTTTTGTCCCATGTGTCCGGTGTTTCTTTCAATCGGTTTAAGATAGCTGTCGCTCTGGACTGCATTGTTTTAGGTATATGTTTAACAATGACTTCGTCAGATAATTGTGCATTTTTTTGGGTGGGTAGGTTCTTCTTCATTTTCAGCACTAGGCGCTATCCGAATAGTTTGTGTTTCACTGTCCTTTTGCTGTCCGAGATTAAGGTATCTTTCCAGGTTGGCATAGTACATTTTTTGCTTTTCCGTATCATCAACATTCGTGCGTTGGAGAATATTTGTCATGTCCGTGTCTGTATATTTATCATGTTTTTCATGATTGGTGAAGTCTCAAGCTTTTGTTTTTCCTCAAATCTGGCATAAGCGTCTTCTGGTACCAAAATCATTCGCTTCAGTTTGTTAGTAAACTTCCTAGGACAGTTAAAACAGGTGGTAACAAAGCAGTTAGTTAGGAGATTACCACCTTTCTGATTAAGAATTCTTTTTCTTTAGCGAAACCTTTTTATTAGCCAATCCACAGAGATGTGTTTTGTATCGTGCTAAGCGACTTTTTGGCGTGGTGTAAGTGGGATAACACCTTTTAGCAGATTTAGGGCACACTCGCAAATGGAAGTAATCAGAGACACTGGCCCATGTTCAATAAGTAATTTACGTAGTTTTGGTTTGGATTTAACCAACACTTGTAGATAAGGAAGGTTGTCTTTCATATGCTTCGACATGTTGCAAATAAAATGTCTTGAGCTGAAACCGTTGTTTAAGTGCGTTTTACGTAAACAATTTGCTTCTCACCAGGTAAAATGTTTGTTCTCAATGGCATATTCTCAGGTGTACGTTGATGCAAATCTAATAACAGGTGACCATGTGGTTTCTTTGTGGCATTTTGGAAAGATTGTACCAGAAAATTTGTGTTGTTTGGGCTAAAGTTGAAATTCCTAACGAAATCTCTAGGATTCTTGAACACAATCATGTAATGAGAGTTTAAGCTGATGGTCCGTGATTGTTTCCCAGGAGGAAAAATATTTTGTGTTTGATACATGACAGGCACACTCCCCTATGATGTGGCCCTTTAGTAAACAAATCTGACATACTCTGATTCTGAGAGCACTGAGACATCAAGTCATCCACGATCGCTAAACAGTGGGTACAAAGCATATCGTTCAGGTTTTCAGGAAACCCTTCCACAAATGTAAGATTGGGTATTGTTTGTATCATACTGTCAAACGCATAGATATAGTAGGTCTAGATTGCTGACTCATAGTATAGTTACTATTGCGTAGGCGTGACCTGTATGATAAATCCAAGATGGCGCGGGAACCGGGCAAAAAACTATAAGACTCTACAGGGAAATCCATGTTTTTCGCGATTTAAAACGTCTCGTTGCTTGGAATCGCTTCGAATCACCATTTTTTGGAAACAACTAATTATTGCAGAAGTTTTGAGCACAATTTGTGTAATTTCTGTTGAATTCCTCGTGAATATCTCGCTCGTGAAATGTGTTGTGAATTGGTCACTTGGTCAGTTCGAGACATTTGTTGTCCAAAATATGTATTTTTGACCGGCTTTGGCCTCTTGGGTGTTATTGTGACCTACAGCTATCCTAAATGAAACATTTACAAAACGATGGAGCAAAATGTTTGCGTGCAAATCGATTATTCGCTTGATTAATTTGTGTGGTGTGTGATTTTCATTTACAATGAATCATGTATACTGTAATACAGTGTCACAGTGTGTCGATGAATCTATGGAGCAAGATGATAAATTTTTTGACGTTGCCAATTTGAAAATTATTCTAGCGGTATTTGTGTTCACTTCATACAATGTCTTTCAGGCTTAATTAAGCTTAATTAGGTTAAATTTGTGTTGAGTGTGTGCAAACTACCCAGACTGAAAAGTTTTATTTTGCGCATAAAACATCCTTTTAACCAGAGAATTTTGCGCAGAAATGTAGAAAACTTCTAGAGTCTAATCAGGTGGTCTGGGTTCAGTTTGGTTGATGATTCTCAGACTCAATAAATAAATTTATCATCATCAATTTATCATTATCAATATTGAGCACAGTTGGCAGGTTAGCCTAGATTTTCTGATGATTTGTGCAGATTTCTTCATGAATTATTAATGATTTTATAATCACGACTAATTGTTCATTGGAATATAGCAAATGGGCATTAGAATATTGCTTTACCATACTCGCATGTTTGCAGACTTTGCTCCAATGTTGCACAAGCTAGCAAGCAGGTGCATGTTGCATTCTATGTACAGTGTATGCAAAAGTATGCCAAAGTTTACCTTTATCTTAATTTTAAAGTAAACATATAGTTTAAATTCAAATAAAAAAATTTCGGTCATTAAACTATGGATTGTTCAGTTAATTCTACCCACATTTCACACACGATTCACACGAACGAAACTAGCAGCTGTAGCACCAGTTTTCGATTATATTTTGGTAATGCATATTACATAATTCAGACAATATTTACTTGATAACCTATCCGTCTTTGAAGTTCGAAAACAGTACGTTGGCTTGAAGTCGTATCTATGTAGTACATATTACTAACGTATCAGGTATCACACACCGCACAAATCAAGCGAACAATCGATTTGTACGCGAAGATCTTGCTCCATCGTTTTGTAAATGTTTAATTTAGGATAGCTGTAGGTCACAATAACACCCAAGAGGCCAAAGCCGGTCTAAAATACATATTTTGGACAACAAATGTCTCGAACTGACCAAGTGACCAATTCACAACACATTTCACGAGCGAGATTTTAACGAGGAATTCAGCAGAAATTACACAAATAGTGCTCAAAACTTCCGCAATAATTAGTTGTTTCCAAAAAATGTTGATTCGAAGCGATTCCAAGCAACGAGACGTTTTAAATCGCGAAAAACATGGATTTCCCTGTAGAGTCTTATAGTTTTTTGCCCGGTTCCCGCGCCATCTTGGATTTATCATACAGGTCACGCCTCCGATGGAGAGCCAGCAATCTAGACCTACTATGTCTATGTGTCAAACGCCGACTGGTATTCTCCATAACAAAATATTATTTTTGTTATTTTTGGTTCAAAAAGTTCGTCACGATGATGGAGCATGGATCTAACTTAAATCGTACATCCATGTTTAGTGGCAGTGCGAATTGTAATGGCTCATATGTGATAGCACAACAGAATATAAACTAGTTTCGATTGAAAATGACTTTAGTATATGAACCATATACAATTATATGAAAAATATTTACAGTAGTAGCACACACACGTATAGCATTAGTGTTTTTAAAGTGTATGATTGAATAGTATGTTAAGAGAAAATGTCTGTAGAATGTCTCTATCTTTAGAAACTATTCTCAAAGCGTCTGTAGAATGAAGGCTCTCCTTCATCAGACAACTGTTCGTCATTCATAAATTCTATGTCTGAAGCATGCTCAGATTCAAAGTCACTGTCACTTTCATCATCGGTATCAATCTCTCTCTCGATCTCCATCTGTTCATCTTCTATCTCCATCAAATCATCATCTTGAATCACCATCGGTTCCTCCTCAGTAATTTCGATCACATCTGCTCCAGTGCTCTGGTCTCCCATTGAATCCGATGGATGAATAATCGTGTACAAAACACAGTCAGGAACAAGAGGAGTTAGTGATAAAACTGCAGAATAGTTTGTAGATGAAGTTCAGTGGAAACCGTATGGTATCGTGTCTTCGCCTTCACCGACAATGATCCTCTTGTCAAATACGACTTGGTATTCTTTACTTCAGGCTTGTTGACAATCCGGCGGGTCGACTTCTCTCTGGATATTTTGCACTCGTTAGTTATATTTACACTATTTGAATTGTTTTTATTTTTTCTAGACTTCTTGCACTTCCTAGCTACTGTATTATATATTTTAATGAATCAAAATTTAAAATTAAACTATTCTTGTAGTTTAAAGTAAACCTCTTATTTTACAGTGCGTTTTTCCATTATTTACTTTATACGCATAATTTTTTGGGGCCCCCACAAACAAACTGAGTAATATAAGCCCCTTGACCATGTTTTGGAGTAATCTCATTGGTAAGATAACCAAGGAAATCTCCTATAGCAGGCATGGGGACACAGGTGTCGCGCGAAATTTATGACCTGCGAAATTCATGACTATGACACATCTGCACATGCGCAGTCACACGATGCGCATGATTGACATCGGCTCAGAAATTTCGCAACTCGACAACGACAACACGTGTGTTTCTTGTTTTGGTGGAAATTTTTGCTCGTTTTTTACTGTTTGGCCCTAAAATGGATTCACATTCTTGTGCCAACACTGGTGCTGGCTGTTTAAGTGTTCAAGCGGAGGAAATAAAAGCAAGAGGCGGTAAATACAAGGTATGTTCGACTCGGTCAGAGACCGATGAAGTACGACTGTAATATAAATATATTTCAATCATCCATACATAGTAACACGTTTAATATAACTGTGATTTTGTTTCTTACATCAGGCTTCTACACTGTTTGGGAACTTTTCAAGTTTTAAGACACCCTGTTTAATATGTGTTATTGATATAGGTTATACATACTATATAATGTTACACACAATACACACCATGCAGGCGATACACACCCTAGGTAGCCCAAAATTGTTCAGTGTTTTGATAAATTCAAACATCCATTCAGTTTTATATTGAGGTCTGTGGCGTAGCGGTAGTTGCGTAATTGTATATATATATTAATAAGGTTGGCAACTAAATGCAAATTATTACAATTTTACGATCTATCACCTCAAGAATATCGACAAAAAACATTGAAAATATACCTGATAATACAAAACAAACTACATAACTATAAAATTTGATATTTTTACTTGCTTCCTGGTAAGTTTTTTAATTGCAAACGACTCGAAAAATAATGAAAATTTAGTAAAGTATTGCGTGTTGTTATATTTTTTTTCGCCGTGACGATGCTGGATGCTGTTTACCTGATACTGGTTTTCGCTTCAAATGACGAAGCAGTGATTTCATTGGCTGCTGAAATTACTGAATTTGAGTCTATTGGCTGCTGAAATTTCACTGCTTCGTCATTTGAAGCGAAAACCAGTATCAGGTAAACAACATCCAGCATCGTCACGGCGAAAAAAAATATAACAACACGCAATACTTTGCTAAATTTTCATTATTTTTCGAGTCGTTTGCAATTAAAAAACTTACCAGGAAGCAAGTAAAAATATCAAATTTTATAGTTATGTAGTTTGTTTTGTGTTATCTGGTATATTTTCAATGTTTTTTGTCGATATTCTTGAGTTGATAGATCGTAAAATTGTAATAATTTGTATTTAGTTGCCAACCTTATTAATATATGTATATACAATTACGCAACTACCGCTACGCCACAGACCTCAATATAAAACTGAATGGATGTTTGAATTTATCAAAACACTACACAATTTTGGGCTACCTAGGTACACACTATACAGGCTGTACACATCATACACCCTTTGCCCCAATTTGTCCGCAAGTTTAACAATATGAGTATAACAATATGCCCTATTTTCAAATGCCCCTTTTCAAAATGCGCTGTCTCATGCCTGAAAGCTACAATGCTTTGAAAATATGTTTAGAAGTCATAGTTACGATAGACGATTATAGTCAGTTCAATTATGTTTTCACTTCGACAAACGCTCATGTTTATTAATCGACAATTTCTCGAAGTTTTTGTTGCAATGTTGGGTTATATTTTTATCAACTTTAGTTTATTTACGGCAGCAGCCTGGTAAATTCTTCATATCTCGATTAATTCAGGTTATATTTCTATGCGACATAAATATTTGTATGCTCGAAAGCTGTTTTTCCGCTGAAGTCATGACTCGTCACGCATGGTCACGTATTTCGCAAGGATCATAAATTTCGCTTGACACCGGCTTGGGCACAAACTTACAACTATATGTATCTACATACAAGACGTAATCTCTCAATAAATCTATCAAATCATATAGCTCTAATCTAGCCCATGCCGTTGTGAAAATACCTAAAAATAGATTAGTAACTTTGCTCTCTGCAACATACTCTTGCTTACGCTTAAAAACTACTTCTACCAGGTTATCATTCAACAGACAAAGATCATGCATTTCTGTGTCCGCCCCATTTATACACTTGTAAAATTAAAGAGGATTAGTAATGAGAATTCAGCCATTACTCGATCCGTGCGCATAGCAAAACGACCCCAAAGCGAATTCAGACATAATTTAGCAAACGCACGCAGTCCAGGATTCTCTACAATTTTATCTTTGCGTAAGAGGATTCCTTCATGTCTATAATACTCATCTATATATCTTGTCTGATCCTCGGACGTCTTACCCAGTCCGGATAACCAGAGCTTTCCTGTTTTAGTCTTAAAAAGTAATTACAATATTCCCTGAATAAATCGCTGGATGTTTTTTCGAAGTGCCACACTTCGTGAATTTCAAGAACCTTGTATCCTTTCTCAATTGCTTTTAACACTTCGATAGTGGTAAAAGTGCCCCCAAAATGAGCGTTGCTCTTCGGAATGCCGACATTCTGAAGAAGTTTTCACAACACATTGCTTGCACAAAGGAAAGAAAAGCTTACCTTTAGCACGGACCGGAAGGACTGGATGATACAATTTTTTGTGTGCCAAAACTCTACATTTTATCAAGCCAAAGTAATTCGAAATAGGTTGGAAGTTTTTACGAACAATCGTTGGATGAAGGACAGGATAGCGCTTCGTCTTATTAACGAAGGGATAAAGACAGGTATAGTCATAGAACTGAATTGTTTCATATGCTTTTGCTTCACGAAATAGTTTGTAACCGCCTACCCTTCCGCCGAAAAAACTGTCACAAGGATCGAGATCGGTTATAATGTCAAACGTGTTTAGGAAAAGTTGCATTTCGTCTGTTTCCTTTAGTTTCCCGTAGTCGTGTTCCAAAATAGTTTTCACAGTAAAACCTAACGTCCCTAATCGTTCCTCACGTTCAATGGTTTCCCGATACACATCCTCCAACTTCCGGTCATTGTGAAATGGGTGGTCGTTTGTTTAGTCAAAACACAATGGACAACCATGATAAACACAACCGTAAAACTCATACACAGTACCTGTCTCCTCAAAAGCCGTCCACATGATACTTCTTCCCCAACTCCATATCAACAACCACCACCCTCTCACCACCATTACAAGCATGCGAAAGTTTTGAATTTGTTTGAGCTGCAATAAACTCTAACCATTCAATTGACGATTTTGAATAAGGTTTATTACAATCGCGGTAAAGGTTTTTAGGTACAACGCCGATTGTTTTTTCCTTTAAATATTTAGAACGGTAAACAGCCATCACCGAAGCGGCAATGGTACCATAGCAAAAAGGTTCCACGCCCGTTTCACTGAGAGAAGTTTTTCGAAATTCCAGACAGCATAATCTTAAAATGGTCACATCTTGAGAACAGTACTTATACATTTCTTTTTGAAAGTCAAAAATATAGCTACTTTTAACCATGACATCGCTCTAACAAGCTACCGAATTGATATTTACAACAAGACGCCTGCTAAGGCGTTCACTCCGCCTGCCGAAACGAAAATGGCAAAAGGCCAGGCAGGGTTGTAACTTGAGAGTTCATTGGGGGTGGGGTATATTCACTTATTTCTGTTCTGCCCAACTAATTCCTTTTTAAATCAATTATTATTAGGATACCTTCCAAGGCATTTTACCAGTAAGATATTGCTAGCACATCTTATGTAACCACTAAGATAACCAAAAATCAATGTCTGAGTGACCTGCCAGGCACTCTGTCCAGAGTCCTAGTAGGATTGCATTTTTTAGAATTTAATTTGAATTAAAGACTTTCATAGTACATATGTTAAACAAGATTCTTTTGTCATAATAACACCAACATATAGCTGTTTTATTTTGAAAGTAAAGAAAATTTACTAAAAGTCTATACAATACATCAATATATTAACCTGATAGCATCGTTTAAAAAATTTAAATAGCACACTGCCTGAAGTCTCCACGATATAATTTGTTGGGAACTTTAGGCTAACATATGTTAATATATTTCTGGAATTGGAATGTAAAATGTCTCTTACCTTTTATAATTATATGAGATCCCACAAGCAAATAAATCATTTTGCACGAAATATTAGCATCTCAACATAGGTAGAAATAGAAAACCAAGGAAAGAAATAACAACGTGTTTAGAATTACGAACACATTTCCTAGACTCATTCCTTAATCATGGAATGATGGAGTCTATCAGAATTTGCCGTTTTAAAACATTTCTGGAGCAATGTTTTGATAAAGAACCTTCCTGGCCCTTTTTGTTAACTATTACATGTTAAAAAAGTGTTTTGTATATAGATATTTCAGTAGAATTTGCGTTTGATTCTTGTGTAGAAATTTCTAAATTTCCTTAAAAGTAGGAATACACCAGAAAATGACGGAAACACGCTCTCAAAACTTCACCGCGATACATCGCTCCTCGGTAAAGTTTCGCGGTGGAATTTGTCGTTTTAAAACATTTTGCATGAGAATCTTTGCACATAAAACCTTCTTGCGGTTTAGATGTTCTAGCATACATGTTAAAATGCGTGTTTTGTTGACACATTTCGCTAGAAATTAAGTTTAAACGCCGTGTTTAGGTTGGCTCACGCGGCTTGTGCCAGCGGTATCACCCATGAGCGCTACACCGACTTCTGACACCAAAAAAAAGAAAAAAAAAACAGAAACGGGGCGTATTTAAAACTCCGCCTCGCGTACGGCAGGCGGAGTAATGAGTGAAAAAGAACGCTCATTTTCTCAGTTGACAAGGATGGGTTCTGTCCTTATGCTACGTATGACTTTATACAAAAGCTCTTAAGTCGCAAAATACCTAACCCAAGTACATCAGTCAAGTGCCGTGACAAGTACACGGCCTTAAGCGCACCTCATCTTAAACGAAGATGTAGTGTTTTTACAATTATAAAAATAATCCATGGGAAAATTCCATGCAGTATTTTTCAAATAGCATATTAACACATTAACAAGGTATCTCATAGACAAAATTCATTAGAACACCTGGAAAGAGCATCCTAAATTTAGCAAAATTGTGAAGTTTGGTTGCAAAACATTGTAAAATGTGGAAAATATAGTCCTGTAAAGTTTGCGAATTTTGTATACTTTTGTATTATGCGTGGAGAAGTGTAATCAGAAGTCGAAATGTGATTACACTTTCTCGCGCATAATACAAAAGTATACAGAATTTGCAAACTTCACAGGACTATATTTTCCATATTTTACAATGTTTTGCAACCAAACTTCACCACTTTGCTAAATTTAGGATGCTCTTTCCAGCTGTGCTAATGAAAATACCTAATTCGAAAGTTTATCTGAAAGGGGAATGGTCCATTAAAATAATCAAGTACATGAGTGAGTAACTGTGACAAGTACACCGCCTAAAGCATATTCTACTTTAAGTTAAATTAAAATGACGTGTCATGCAATGTTTTTATCATTTAAACATAGTAAACACACAGGCAGACATACAAGATACTGTACAACTCAAAAATTCTTTATGGATACAGCAAAGCTAAAACCCAACGCTGAATGTTTGCGTTCTTTTTGACTACAGAAATGTCGCCATTGTTGTTGTTGAAAAAGGTTTACGGAAACATTAAATGGTGATTTTCCGCCTTGTTTATCTCTCTGAAAAGTTTTAAAAGTCGATAGTTGCATTCACATTTCTGTTCTTGTTTAAAATATGTAAATACGGAGTCCTGCAATGTATTTAAAGTGAAGTTACAGGGCTCCAAAGTAAAGCGTATCACGGATGTCGCGTAAACTTTAGCTTGCGTTTCCAGTCCATTCCTTAGATTGTTTATGGTGTAACACATTAACATATTTTTTTATTTATCATAAAACGTTTTATATATATATTACAATTACTTTCTCCTACAAATAGAAAAATGTCCTGACCACGGTTGTGGTGAATTGGTGTGCAGGCTATCTTGTGGAGATAAGACCCACGTGTCTGGGTTGCACGTGTACCAAAACATTTGGTGCTGCCCTCCATGCAAGTAGGTATTTTTTACCTTACTCCTACTTATGCGTCGTCATATGTCGTTTTACTAATAGCATGCGTTCTTTTAACATTGTCAGAACACCAGACCCGGTGCTCGATGAGCACTTGTGCGAAGGTCATTTTTGGCGAGAGCTGAAAAAAACTCGCTATGAGTAAGTGTTTACAATCTAACCGTCTACATATTTAACTCATAAGTTTCTCCTTTAATACCTTTGTGAACACACTGTACAAAGTTTTAAGATATAACAAATGTACACTTGTGTTCATTTTTTCCTTCTTCTTTACAGGTTCCTCAAAAGTGTGGGATACACCCCGTGAAGAGAATACAATTAAGACTTAAAACAAATAAAATGTTAATGTCACATTTCATGTCTTTGACTTTGTTTATATATTATTATCGTAAGAACTGGAATCCATGGATATAGTTGGACTAATCTAATGCGAACTGTTTAATAATTTTCCGATATATCCATAGCCTCTGAACTTTGAAAAAGCACACTTTAGGTCTCAATTTACACATATAGTTCCACTTTTATATTATCTGCTTAATGTTCTAAAAAACGATTGAACAAATGGTGTTTCAGTAAATAAAAGCCACAAATCATCACTTGCAAACGCGCTAACATACCATATCGATACAAAGATCTAACGATACAATAAAAACCTATGAACTTTTCACATTTCTCAATGTACAACGTAATCACATAAAACAGTTAAACATGATTATTTCAATGACATTTTTCCGATGAACATGACATATTTCCGACCAATGGGACATATTCCGGTCAACATGCGCGCGCACCGCCCCCACACGGCCGGACTGGTAACTAAATTACAGGGATAAGAGCTCCTGAAAAATGCTGAGTCAGCAGAACTATGGCTGCACCTATTCTACTCAGACGTATCATATTTGTTCCATAATTTCCATAATTTACAACTCTAGGGGAAACCTAGTGTTGAGGTTTCTCCCTGTAGTTAGGCTGGATCATTAAGGGAAGATTCTCTCGGAAGGATTGTTTAGAACTGATAGAGGTATGAAATATCGGTCGGTCACGAAAATTTGTCCGACGTATTCTTTAAATTGTCCGACGTAAGTAGAAAAGCACCGGACATTCGGTCCGATGGAAGTAAAATTTAGGATATGTGTTTGTCTGACCCAAATGTGCTGATGCAAAACAAAACTTAGCTAACGTCTGACGTAAATTTCCTGTCTAATTCATTTGAGTCGTCAGTTGTGTCATCGTCTCAGTGATATAAACCTGAATTCACGTAGCATTTATATTGGTGAAATTCAAGGTGTCAAAACAGCAATAAATTTTTCTACATTTACCGTCAGAACGATTTTAAGGTAATTGCTCTTGGCGGCAAAATAAACATATGGCCATCGGAGACAATTTTTAAAATGTCTGACCCATTCTCACACACAGCGGACATTTTCACAGACAGCCTGCTGGTTGATATTTTAAGACCTGAGTTATAGGTATAGTTATAACATTGTTTATATAGTTATAACATTGTTATATAGTTATAACATTGTTTCTTCCAGTTTCATGTGCGAAGTCCTCAGCGAAGAATCGTTTGTTTGATGACTTTACATGCGAGTTGGTGCAGCAGGAACTTTGACGTGGAATATCAAGAGGATATATTCAATCAACATCATGTGAAGTGAATATGTAAGTAGAAGGTATAGAATAGCCGTTATGCATTCATTGCGGATGCTAATATATAATCTCTACCACAGTAGCCAGTGAAATAGCATTACATACAGTTTGTTTATGAACTGTGATACATTGTCGTTCTTTATAAACACTTTTCAGATTTGGTATCGTCAACTGAACTGTGTCATTTCTTTAATTCATGAACTAAGTGTGTAATCTTAGATTGAAACATGGTTCTGTAACGGAGAAAGCCACAGTCGAAGAGTATAGAGTTGAAATGTTAAGAAATGCTCGAGTTGGCGACAGGGTCAGTGGATTATCATATCATTGTTAGGCTAGTTTTTGTGGAAGATACAATAGCCTGCTATGTATGTTTTTGATTTTTCTTATATTGATATCGTTTTACTTTGAAAGCTCTTCAGAAAGTTAGGGCACATTTCGATAATCTTTGACAAGTGCTATCCGTATTGAACCAAGACAAGTGTCGATATTTAATCATCCATTGAACAGGGTTTAGATATGTTTTTGTATTTCAGAAAAGTTAAAAAGTTCGTTATATCCACTTGAACTGCATACAGTCACTTTTTTATGATTTTTTTTATGCATTTGAAAGGACTTTGTCTTCAATTCATTTTAGTTCGTCTTACTATATTTATGGGGGTTGTGAACGCTTGTGGTCAAAGGAAGCGATGATATTATCGCTGGAGTTCCCATTACAAAATCTATCGTTGAATTATAATCACTATACACTACCTTGATATTGTGCAATAATATTGACAGTAATTTGTTGATGACAAGACTGTTGCAAGTTGTCAAGGGATGTTTTGCAAGCTTATCTTCAAAAGACGTTGTGGGGAATCTGCATCTTGAGTCCGTTTATTTGCAACTTGATGAAATTAACAAGTTTGTTTACAAGTTGCAGTAAAATGAACAACTTGGAACATGTCTGTGGTATTCTTTGTGGTGTCAACTCTCCTGAAACCCGATTTTACATAACATAGCAAATTATTGTGTTTATTTTCTCTGCAACGTGATTTGTTTTCTTTTCAGGTAACCCCCAAGATGAGAGGTGTTATTACAGTCACCGTATATGATCAATGTTTCTAAAGATTCTCCTCGCCATGCTAGCGCGAACATCTGGGTCTCTGATAGCATGTATTCACGTGGCTGTTGTAGATAAGGCAGGATAACATCCATTACAGCTGTAGATAATGGATGATATGTTAAGTATCTCCAGTATTGATGATGACATAACATCTATGTTTGTTGTTTACAGGTTGAACTTGGTGATGCATCAACTGTACTGTGGTGGTGTCGCATAAGGTTGACAAGCCGCTATTGGTTAGTCAATTGGAACATTTCAATCATGGCCCAGGTTGTCATATGTGATCTTTCTAAACATCGTGAGTGTTTATTTTTTCAAAGCATTTGAAGTGAAATGTGAATACACCAACTATCAACCGATGACAAAATTAATAAGATGGGAAAGCAGTGATATAGACCTCAGAAGTGAATCACTAGCCGTGTCCATCAGAAGATGCAAATAGTATAGCCAATTTACAGTTCTGAAAGTCATTTGCAATTAAATTTTCGTTCAGCTTCGATTATTTTGTAACATTATTTTTTTTCTTTAATTTATGATGATCGATTGCATATGAGTGAGCTTGTTACCTAGCTACTGGACAGCCGTGATGTTCTATGAAGAGAGAATGCCAACTAGTTGAAACTATAAGCAGGATGAGAAAGGGGGTCTAACGAAGGCCACAACGATCCAACAATAGAGTAAACGTAAGTTTGTTAATTTATTTTGCCGTTTCCTTTTTCTTTTTTAGGTCAGCTTTGTGTCAATAAAAATTAAGATCACGAAATAAAGTTGCAAGTGTCGGTGGTGCAGTGAAAAGAACAGAAATACATAGGATCTTTCACTACTTCAAACTATATAGACAGCACTCGACGTTGCGATCTGTAGCCCTTCGTCGGGAAGTTAGTATTTAAGTTACTGATCCATTACTATATTTTCTACCTTCTATATACGTTTTGTTATGTTACGTCTGTAAGCGTATTACTATATTTTGTACTATGTTTTGTTATGTCACACCTGTAACCATATTACTTCAAAGTTCTTAAAAAAAGGCCCTGGAGGGTACCTAATTAGCGTGGACCTAATTAGGTTTCCAGGTTCAATTCCTGGAGCCCAGAACATGTGCACCAACTGATAATATACACACAAACTGTACTTAGTGCAGTTAGTAGAAGTAAGTATACTAAATTTAAAATAATAGTGGGTACTTACGGTTACCATTAGGTAGGTAAGTCTATATGACATGCTCAGAAGGTTACTCTAGTCTAATATAGTTAGCATACAAGAGTTAACTTAGTTGACTAAAGTAACTCTAGTCCACTTTAGTGGTAGACTAGAGTTACGTTAGTTAACTAAGGTAAAGTTACCATGACTCTACCTTAGTTAACTAACGTAACTTTAGTCTACCACTAAGGTAGACTAGAGTTACCTTAGTCAACTGAGGTAACTCTAGTATACTAACTATAGTAGATTTGAGTTACTTTCTGAGCATGTCAGATAGACTTACCTACCTAATAGTAACCGTAATAACTAGATTGTTGTGAGAACTATAAAGCTACGAAAACCGGTAGGGGTGGAAATTCAAATGGTCGGGGGTGGTTAGTGGGATTAGGTAAACTGTAAGTACCTGCATACTACCATTTATATTTAGTGTACTGACTTCTATTAACTATACTAAGGTTAGTAGAGGCAGTATACTAATTATAAATAGTACTATGTAGGTACACCTACATAGTACTATTTATATTTAGTATCTTTACCTTTACTAACCTTAGTATAGTTAGTAGAGGTAAGCATACTAAATATAAATAGTACCATGTAAGTACCTACATAGTACTATTTATAATTAGTATACTTACCTCTACTAACCTTAGCATAGTTAGTAAAGGTAAGTATACTAAATATAAATAGTACTATGTAAGTACCTACATAGTACTATTTATAATTAGTATACTTACCTCTACTAATCTTAACATAGTTAGTAAAAGGTAAGTATACTAAATATTTATAGCACTATGTAGGTACTTACAGTTTAACTAATCCCACTAACCACCCCCGACCATTTGAATTTCCACCCCTACCGGTTTTCGTAGCTTTATAGATCTCACAACAATCTAGTTATTACGGTTACTATCAGGTAGGTAAGTCTATCTGACATGCTCAGAAGGCAACTCAAATCAACTATAGTTAGTATATTAGAGTTACCTCAGTTGACTACGGTAACTCTAGTGGTAGACTAGAGCTACGTTAGTTAACTAAGGTAGAGTCATGGTAACTTTACCTTAGTTAACTAACGTAACTCAGAGTCTACCACTAAAGTAGACTAAAGTTACCGTAGTCAAATGAGTTAACTCTAGTACTAATACTAATACTAACTATAGTAGACTAGAGTTACCTTCTGAGCATGTCATATAGACTTACCTACACCTAATGGTAGCCGTAAGTACCCACTATTACTTTAGATTTAGTATACTTACCTCTACTAACTGCACTTTAGTGTGTGTATCATCAGTTGGTGCACATGTAGATATCTGGGCTCCAGGAATTGAACCTGGAAACCTAATTAGGTCCACTCTAATTAGGTACCCTCCAGGGCCTTTTTTTACTTAATAGTAATATGGTTACAGGCGTGACAATAAAACACTGTAGAAACTTTAGTTAAACCCATACAGCCGTAAAATAACAAAACATAGTAGAAAATATAGTAATGGATAGCTATCGAGAATACTAACTTTCCCCGACGATGGATTTTCGAATGCTGTTTGTATAGTTCATGTATTTTTGAGCTTTTCACTGCACCACCGAAACTTACAACGTTAGTTCGTGATATTAATTTTTATTGAAGCGAAAGCTAAACTTGCGAAGAGAATGGAAACGGCAAAATAAATTAACAAACTTACGTTCACTACATCTTTGGAATGTTGTTGGCTCGGTTGGTCTGGTTTTATCATGCCGCTGCTTATGGTTTCATCTGGTTGGCATTCTCTCTCCACAGAACATCACGCAGGTGCAGTAGGCAACACCTTGACTCATATCGACATCTGACAAACACATTGACATCTGGAATAAATTTTAAATTGAATTTCAACTAATTCTCAAATGAGAATAAGAAACCGGTAAAATACCGGCGCATAAACTACACAGAACTGTCATGCAAACACTCGTTTTTCTATAAACTTTCTAACGTAAAAATTCAGCCTTTACCTTCACATTCGTAAAAGTTGATTGGATATCCCATGCAGAGCCCATCTTTTATGTCAAATTATTTCTACATTACTGAAGCTTATAGCACAATTTTGGACTTGTTTTAAACCACGTTCGTTTCTCTTTCGAACAAGCCGTAATTCGTATTTTTACTCCCAGCAACGTATGTGCTATGACAAATTTAGTAAAAGCTATCGATTTGAGATGCCCTCCAATTATGCAAATTCACTATGTCTTTCACAGTCGCCAGTTAAATTTTTAATTTTTTCGCCTATTAAAGGCCCTGGGTTCGAGGTTGATTACATAAATGGTATTTCTGTTAAACTTAATAAAACTTGTTATAAAGCTACAGAAAATAACGGACCGTTTACTTCAACAAAACCTTAGATTTATGTCAAAATAATGATTGAAATTAGCGTTTTGTTTATCCGCGCGTGCACAATGTTGTCGAAATTGCATAATGTCAATATTCATGAAGTCGATACAAGCTTGAACTATCCGTTCGTAGTACACGTTAACGGTCCGTTATCTTCTGTAAAGCTTTATAACAAGTTTTATTAAGTTTAACAGAAATAATATTCATGTAATAAGCGAAAAAAATAAAAATTCATAGCACATGCGTTACCGGGAGTAAAAATACGAATTACGGCTTGTTCGAAAGAGAAAAGAACGTGGTTCAAAACAAGTCCAAAATTGTGCGATAAGCTTCAGTAATTTAGAAATAATTAGACACAAAATATGGGCTCCGTTTTTTTTTATACAACCTGTAGATCGTTTTGGGAACTCTTTTACAGTCAGTAAATGTAGTTGTCTTGGCCTGCTTTTATATGATATATATAATTCATAGCCGATCTATTGTAGGAGATTACTGAAGGAGAAAATGATTTCAAAAACACAAAAGATTTTATCCATCACTGGAACCGACAATAAACCACAACGACATTGCCGATGAATATGAAACCAGGACAAAGTAGAAATACTTATAAATACAGATACTTTAATATAAAGTACTTCTACTCATGTGGAAGTAGTACTTGGGAGCTGGCCGCAGGGTTGGTAGATTTCATGAATAAATAAGCCAAACCGTCATTAGTACCATCAAAATGACAAAAAGAACAAAAGGCAAATACAAAGGAAAACAATGAGTATTATTAAAAATTTGGCTTATTTATGCAGGCAATCTACCAACCCTGGCAGGCTGGCCGGGGTAGGGGGATTCTTTATTTAATTTTTCAATTCCCATGGGAATTTAATTTCTAATTAAAAAGGCTCTCATCTAAATTTTGTAAAAAATTAATCAAAAAGAACTTGTAGAGATTTGAATAAGAATAAAAAGAGATTAACAGCTTACCTGTATTGGTATACGATTTTTGATGTTTGTCCATTCGTAACCTTTCTGTCTGGTCTGTGGCAAATGTTTAGAACTTTTGTGCTTCGCTGTGATTGGTCAATTTTACGAATTCTGAAATCGACAAAGAAACATGAACGACAAAGTGAACGTGTAACACTTGTGTCTATTTATAACAATATTTTTCGACTCTACCACAATTAATACATGGTTTATTAAGCTTATCGGGGGAAAATATCTTCAAAGTTACACCCATGTCGATTTAAGCGAAATACGTACGTTATTTAATGCATAAAATGTCGATATTGAAGCAGCAATTTGTAATTCTTTGTGGCGCCACTGACATCAGTTGGCAACATGAAGTTGTGTATTACACTACTTTTTTTATCTTAGACGTCGTTTCTATGTCTGAATTTCTATCCTATTCGGTGGATACCTTTTAGAAGACTATTGACTGTTAACTATATGGACTACAGTGGCTGGAGTTGAACAAAATAGGTACAAAACGAACAATGGGTGTATTAAACATTTGCCACAGACCGGTTCTGTTTACATTCAGCCTAAAATAACCGAATAAATGACATTTAAAATGCATATTTTAACAAAATTTTAGTTCTTTTATTCAATTTCTCAATTCCCATGGGAATTGAATTTTAATTAAATGGGGTTGTGGTTAAATTTTGTAAACAATTAATTGAAAAGAACTTGTTAAAATTACAAATGGACCATTCCCCAATTAGACAAACTTTTAAATTCGAAAACAATTTTAGCACAGTTGGAAAGAGCTTCCTAAATTTAGTGAAATTGTAAAGTCTGGTTGTAAAATATTGTAAAATGTCGAAAATATAGTAATGTAAATTTTGCGAATTTTCTATACTTCTGTATCACGCGGGAAAAAGCGTTACCACATTTCCACTTAGAGGTAACGCTTTTCCGTTCTAAATACAAAATTCGCAAACTTTACAGGACTATATTTTCCACATTGTACAATACTTTGCAACCAAACTTGACAATTTCAGTAAATTCAGCAAGCTCTTTCCAACGGTGCTAAAATTGTTTTAAAAGTTTGTCTAATTGGGAAATGGTCCATCGAATAGCATTAAAAAGAGATTAACTACCACCCAATTGTACGTATACATATTAAAAAAAGAAAACAGAACAGAGCAGAAAGTGAACAATAGGCGTTGCGGTTATAATACAAGTGAATAAACAGTGGTGAATATAAGGACAAGTGGAAACGCAATCTTACAGCCGATTCCGTTTCACCATGAAACAACATGCGCTCGCAACGCACGTTGGGCTATTCAAAATTGACAGTTGCTAACGGTGAAACGACTTGTTTCTAAGGGGCGGGGATAACGTTGCCGCATTTTACCTCTGCTTCGTTGACATTGTTATTATCATTCACGTGAGTCTCATGAGTCAAGCGATTACCGATATGTTTTTATAAGTCCTCTGATCTCTGATAAAGGTTTGCAGCTAAAGGCGGATTTCCAATCAGTGCAAAATGTCGCGCGCTCGACTTTTAGCGAGCGCTTTCTTTTGAAATGTGTGAAGTCAACCACAGCTAATGAGATTTGTTCCACCTGACTGTTTGTAATTCAAAAGAATGCGCTCGCTAAAAGTCGATCGCGCGACATTTTGCACTGATTGGAAATCCGCCTTAATACATATACATGAGCTTCCGAGCTTATTTGTTTTAAAATTACCATGAGTTCATAATAACAACAACATGAACAACAGCAACATTTTAACTGCACAAACCAATGTTTATATGCGTGGGCACATTTTAGAAAAAAAGATATATAACAAGTGAATTTTTTAAACTTCTTATATTTTGTGCATGATGTACATCGTCCTATTCGTGCCGAATATGGTGTTTACCTCCCGACGTGTTTTAACCGCGCGTTGTAAATCCATCCTTACTAACGAAATTTTTCCTAACTCAGACCCATCCTTACTGTAATGGTTCTTTCGCAAAGTGTATTTGACTACTTATCTTTCAAACTATTATATTTCAGCCGTATACCTACCCACAAAGCTGCTGCATCCTTGGTAAATCAATGACTTTGTAGCCTGTGCACACTTTGGTCGATGTTGAATAAGTAATATAAAACTAAAAAACGCCAAAATACTTGTTGGAACAAATATGATAAATCTGAACACTTAAACACAATAACATATTCTGCTACCAAGTTAACCGTATTTATAGTGAAATTACTGGAAATTAAATTCTTTCCAAAAAAGATAACGTTGTCCACCATGTTTAAATGTCCTGCCAAGTGTGCTTCCACTTTGAAAAATAAAACGTTCCTTAAACAATAGTGGCAATTGAAATACCAGGCGTAATCTGCATGTTAACGCCAAACAACCAAAAGCACAACAACCAATCAGCACCAACCGATCCGAACGTTGTATCCCAATAAAATTACTGGTTACAACGTTTGATAATTCCAATAGTTACTGGAATTGTTATTTCAAGCATATAAAATGAACCCTGACCCAAACCCCAACCCTGACCCTAATCCTAACCATCCCAATAATTTATTGGAGACAATAATTTTATTGGGATACAACGTTTGGATCAGGTGATCAGCACAACAACCCAACAATGCAACAACCAAAATGGCACAACAACTCAACAGCACAAAAAACCAACAGAACAACAACCCAACAGCACAAAGCCAATGAGCACAACAACCCTCCAGCACTACACACAGCCGAACAACGAAACAGCACAACAACCATACAACAAAACAACCCAACAGTACAACAACCAAACGGCCCAACAACCAACAGCACAACAACCAAACAGCACAACAACCCATATACAGTGTTTACTTCACTGAACCAAATCAGACTTTGCACAAATGTCTGTACACTTGCAAGTTGGCGGGTTTTTTCTCATCATATTAATAATAGGTCTGCCAATATGTGGATTGGATAAATTTTTACGAACTTTTTTCAGAACATTTGAACAACAAGTCAAAGAACAAATTACAACAGGACAAAACTGTTATGGGACAAAACAATAGTGTGACAAAATATGTCCAGATGCACCCATGCATTGATATTCCAATATAATGATCAAGCATGCATCAATACAATCAAAAATAATGATTAAACATTCATCAATACACCGATACAATGCTCCAACATGAATCAATATGCACATATTATCCCCCGCGACTGTTTCGTCAACTTTTTCATTTTGAAAATAATAAATGCGAAAGAAATAATAATCTAGAACATTTTTGAACTTTAGACTATAGTCAAGTCGGGTAAAAATTATGCATTTTCAGCACACATTGTTATAACACACTTGTCTCATATATTAAATATACCTAGACGATATGCTTGACAAATATACTTTAGCACAGTAGCAAAGCCATCCCAACATTTGGTCATGGCATGAAAATTTTAAATCATTATCATTTTCCATTTCTTCAGAAATTTACATTTTTGACAGAAAAAATTGCATTTTCATAACCAAATATCAGGCTGCCTTCACTATTGCTTCAATACCATTTTCATAAAAAAATCCTTTTATTTGCACAGGAAATCGCATGTAATACATCTGGTTTATGGTCACTCAGCCCAACTAATTCAGCTCACTTCACAAGCCTACCCAATACCGGTTTCCTAGCAAACTTGGCCCAGAAACACGAAGCTACACAATCTCGGTTCATATTACTTATAAGATGAAACAGGATATATGCTTTTTTGTCTTTTTCATAGAGATAAAAGAATTGAAAAGACTATATGCTTAGTACACCTTTCAGTTATACAAAAAAATTTTGATTTTAGAATTGCCGGAATCATCCACTGATTAATCTTAAAGACTACAGCTGCATTTGACAAAACAAAACAGAAAACATTTTTATTGGCTGAGCATATTTACTATCGATAATAAAAATACAACCTCAAAGATACTGTAGCCATACTTTCTGTCAGTAAATTTCTTGTGCAACATATAAGTATAGATTGTTAATGCATTTTTACATAAAAAATATCCAATTTTTTTACAAGGTATGTATTTGTTTATAGAACCACATTTAACCAAATTGTCTTCTGTAAAAGACTCAGTTCATAGGCGGCCCAATTCAGTGTGTACTTTCATATAGAGATCAGTAGCGAGCGGTAGCATATTGTTTACATATATCTTGGTAGCATATTGTTTAGATATATAAGATATATGTAAACAATATGCTACCGCTTGCTACTGATCTCTATATGAAACAACACTCTGAATTGGGCCGCCTATGGTTAGTTGTGGGAATGAGCCAAGTTGGTTTCCAAGTGGGCAGAATTCACCATTTCCCAAATATCACATTCGTGAGTCCGTACTGTATTAAATTACACATACCATTGTAATACGCAATGTAGCTTCTCAATGTAGCAATGTAGCTGAGACAAACTCTTGAAGTATTTATTAACAGTATTTAAACACAAATAGTAACCAAAAGAATTATTAAATAAATCGAATTAAAAATGTAGAATGGCAATTTAGCCAAATTTCAGGTATCCTTTTCCCGCGATTAAAACATGCTAACCGTTCAGTAAATATGAAATAAACAGCAAGGTATAAGTACAATATCTTTTCCTTACCTGACACAGCAAAATCGTTCCAAATCCATTCAAATGTCGTTCTAAAAATACAAATTTAAAAAAATATTCAATCACACGTCTTCCTTCTGCCCTGCACAAATCAATTATGGCGCCACGCATGCGCACTACTCAACACTCTGCTTCCACAAGTCAAAATTAGAATTTCCTTTTTCATCCTTATTTCTTTCAAACTTTTCTTCCAATAACTGCAATTTTTATGTATGGACACATAATGAACTGAATTTTTGACGAATTAAGGAAGATTATTATACTAAAACACGAGGCCTTTCTTGTTGGAAACTGTTGTTCGTCATAATTAGGATTAACCACCATTATTATAAACGTTTTTCGGATATAGACCTTATTTACATATGAATCCAAATTCACAACTGAATGCCAATTGACGTACCTGTAAAATTTTTCAAACTTCCATCTCGCGCAGTGTTGCTGTTGCGGCCATGCCAATATATACTCGCTTCTATAGAGCATGAAAACAGCTACACCCTCCATCTACCTGAGCAGGCTCCGTTCTTTTCACATATTCCATAAACATGCAAATCACTCGCGATTGATCTAATAAGACCCTCTAACTCTTTCCCAAGACAATGAAGAATGGGTCTTTCGCTTTGAAACAAAATGTTGAATTAGTTGAAACGTTCAAGTTGATAACTGAGGAACTCCAAGTATGTGAACTTGAATTTATTTTGCAATGTCTTGTGGATTCGGTCATTAGAATGCGTCGGTCATTAAAATGCGTCGGGTCTTCGCTAACAACGAGAGTGAGAGCTTTTTGCTTTAATACTAAATCTCGTACAACATCTTCCTTGGGACAAAAAAAAATGCAAAAGCGCGACCAGGCGGTCATAAACTGATATTGGCAAGTCGTTTTCAGATAGAAAAGCGCACAACTTTATCTCCGTAGACCTTACGCGATCAATTGTGACACTAATGTTGTTCTTAAAAAGGTTTCAATCGAGTGCTTTCCAGTTATTTTCGTGACCTTGGCTTTTCTGGTGTCTTTTTAGTCCTGTTCTACATATCTTGTGAAAAGGCTTTCGCTTACCATCAAGCTCATGTTTCTCCTCAAGTCAGTTTTTAAAGTCACCATGATTGCCAAGATTGAGCCAGATTTCAACAAAACCTACCTCTTTTCTTACTCGTTTTAATTTCGGGCCTTGCAATTGACAGCTACGCGTACGTTTATCACCAGTTTTTTTTGAACTAACGTTTGTTTTTAATGTGACGTTAATCTGAACTAAAATTTTGTTGCAGATGAAAAATGTATTCAATTTCAATTTTAAAATGCAATCTGTGCCCTTCTTTTGCTTTTTTTTTTAGAATTTAAAAAGAGAGTTCTGCGCTTGTTGACCGAAATAAGAAATGGAATACAGCAAGTTGGAAGGAAATACGAAGCCGAAGATTCCCGACTTTCATTTAGAGAAAATGACGGATCTTTCTGCGGTGGAAGAACTCGAGGTTCGACTGTTGGATGACGAAACAAAAAAGCTAGTCGTAAGATATTAGATTAGTGTAAATTTAACAATAATTCATTGCGTTTTTCGCTCCTAAGAAATGCTGCATGCGATCGTAACTATGCTTTGCGCGATTAGTTTCGTTACCACATGTAACGTATGTGTTAATTCTCTTTAATTTGTTGTTAATGTATAGGTCTCGCATATGATGAAAATTGGTGGAACATGTTTAAAGAACTGCGTTGATAACATCATGTTTCGGTAAATAGCTAGCTTTATGACAAACTAATGCATTTATTTAAGTCACGACCTAAAAAACTGCTTTTCACGGTAGGCTTATGAACGACGAAGTCATGTCTGGAATGAACATGAATGGTAAGGGTAGAATGTTAGCATTCACGAGAACAATATTGTTTCAAATGATTACTGGTATGTTGTAATATGTATCATGTATAAACTGTTGATATTATAGTAAGATAAAATATTAGCTATATTGAATATAACTATATTCTATTTAGCAGGTCTCAAAAACTAATAATTTTGTTTGATTCGTTGCAAAGCGAAAAACTCTCGTTCTCTCACTCGATAAGCTCGTGTAGTTTTGTTCTCTTCAAATATCTTGTTCTGGGTCTCAATCCAACATGTGCGCATCGTATGTCAACCAGTCAGACTGGTAATACCTTTCGGTGATTGTTATTTAAATTAATGATGTATTCAGTTTCATTATTTCATATAGTTATGCAACTGTTAGTAAACAAGTTCTTTTTTATATAATTTTTAGAAGTGGCTTTACAGGCATAAAGGCACGGAGAACGATGTACTCCAAATTTGCTCGCGGCTGTTGAAGTATGCAGCTGACAGAAAAGGTGGTGAAGGCTATCAAGAAAACTAAAAACTTTTAGTTATATATTCAGTACTAAAAATTACTTTATTTATTATATTTAATTATATAATAATACGTGTTCGTTCTGCATTTTCATTGGTCGCGAGCTGTGTGTTATTAAAGTACACACGCACGGATGACGTCAACTGATGGTGTGGTCTAATTTAGCTAATTTATTTCGCGGGTCTTCGCATGATTTTTGCCAACTTTATTATGATATAAAACAAATAGATTTCATTTTTTGTGCTTCTGTACTGTAATAGATCACAGATGACGCTATAGCGTGTGAAGAACAAAAAGTCACGCACTCGACTGCGTCTCGTGCGTACTTTTTTGTTCTTCACACGCTATGACGTCATCTGTGATCTATTACAGTACAGACGCACGCAAAAATGAAATCGATTTGTTAATTATCTTAATTTCACCATTTCCTAATCGAGAATAATAAATAAAAAATGTCAACCACAGTTTCATTCAAGTTTTCGTTCCACAATAAATGGTGAGTTTCGACGTCGATCTAATTCAACGTAATTTCGATTTGTGTTTTCGATCGTTTCGACGTCTAATCGACGTCGATTCGACGGCGTTGACTTGCCCGCCGGGAATATTCTAAAAATCAACAAAAATAGGCAACCTTTATCGACAACTGCAAAGGAATATAATTTATTATATAGATACTGATATTTACGCACATGCGGATTTATTCGTTGTGAAAAGTCGTTGCTTTGTTCTCAACGAATGTTAACCAATCAGAATCGTGAAACGATTTTTTCACACGTACGAAAACCGTTTCGTCCAATGTGCGCGAGGCTTTATATTAACATACCAGCGAATTCATTCACGACGGTGGTTCACGACCGGCAAAGCTATTGACCGAGATTTTTCAAGTTACCCGCTATTTCTTGTGGCTTAAAGTCTTATGATATTCTAAGTTTAAATTGGAAAAGTTGGCCAATTTCACATGTTGGCAAAGATTTAAAAAGCTATAAAAACCAAAAGACATGTTTTTGAAAGAGAAATATACAAGCAAGAGGCATGCCAGTTATACCAAAACAAACAGCTGTGTAATCTGCATTATTTCTCGATGTTCTTGAAAACACAGACATTGTATTTTTCGCTAATTTTAACCTTAAGGAAAAATTAAATACTGCTGGTTTTAATTATCAGGTTTGGCTTCAAAAAGCAATGTAATTTTCTTTTTTATGTTTGATGCCGTAATAATGTTTAAATTTCTTTTGGGTTTTGTAAGTAAAGTGCTCTTTGCTTTTCCCTTGATATTTAAGTGAACCGAATTTACGCTGGGTAAGGCCAAGCTGTTGAATTGAAAAAATCAGTTTCTATCTATCAAGAAAAATTTTCATGACAAGTGATTTTGTATGGTGTTTACGCATTTGTTAATGTAAATACCTTACTTCAGCACTTCCCATGAAGAAATCTCTGTATTCAAAATGGCAAAGAATTTGTAAAGAATATGCATAATTAATTTATTAATGTTTCCACTTTTTGAGACACCTTTATAGCGAATTAAATTGAAAGTGACTACAATTGCTAATGCAAAATCGAACATATGATAAGACGAGAAGGATACATTTAAATCCAATCTCTTAAAAAAGAGATTTGAGAGATTGGGCCGGTTTTCTTGCTCCGCCAAAATTAGTGAAATGTTCACTTCGTGTGTTGAAAACAATAACTTTATCATCCAAAAGTCCATCACAGACTAAATATATAACTATCTAATAAGAAAAAAACTTCAAGCTTTGGGCAGCTTGATCAAATTAATCAGTTTGTATAAGGTGTGAAATAAATATCCCGCCAAGAAAATTGGACCTCATCGTTTTTCCTTACGAGGAAACGGAAATTTTACCCTCTATATATTATTAACGGGTTGGGTATTATGCTCTGTAATTCACAAATGTAAGAGTGTCCGGCACGACACACTGAATGTATTTATTTTCATATCGTCAAACTCCTGACTAGATCACACAGATCGTCGTTGTATGATACCACGATGGTGTTTCAAAGATCATCTTTGGATTTGTACTGCCTTCCGTTGGCATTGTCGCGATAATAAGAATGATTCAGATGTTTCTTGATATCAGGCAGGAAATTCCTTTTTTCCCATATTTTACTAAAACAAATTTCTAGTGTAGGGTAGAAGGTCTTATTGTGTATGGTATCCAGCATAACTGTGCGTGAAAACAAGTTTTTCTTAGATATAGGTGTCGCAACCTTTGATGCATGGGACTTGTGATAAGAGGTACGGAAAGCAATATCACGGAATAATTCATAATAGAATGTTTTAGGGTTGATCATAGACCCAAAATAAAATTCGTGTCTCACATACTACCTCAAGAAGATATTTACCCAATGGCACAGAAACAACAACTTAGTATAAGCCAAAATTGGGCAAGTTGCTTTTTATGCGTGATAGTGTGTTATGTCGTGCCACATGAATTTCTACTATACACCTGAACTTTGTTTTAGTAAAACAGGGGGGGTAGGGGGGATGGAGTATCCAACCTGATCTCCTGGCGTAAACCCAGCTGGATCATCCTTAAGAGTCAGTCAAGAATGTGACGATATGAATGGATTTAAGAATTTTCGTCCAACTTCCAAGAATGATGGTTGTATAAAATATTATCTGAGGTGTGCATGCTGCATGGTTAAGTAGTTAATATTAACATTCATTTGATGCTGTTTTGAATGAACCATGCCTATAACAATAACGAAATGAACCGTCAAGCCCAATTTTCCCTGCAAATTTATCCCGTTTTGCAATGTACTCATCAGTACTCTGGAAGGAATTTCTTGAGCAATTAGTTTGGGAGAGTTGGTGTATTAACAGCACGTGGATAAAATTATCTTTCCAATCCCTCCCGTGTAAGGAAATATATATGTATAGAATCATAGACATATATGTTAATATATATGCGATTTTACTTGTCCTTGCTGTATAAGGAGAACAAATTGAAGCACTAAACATTTTCACGTGAAGCTGCTGTTAACAGGTTCCGAGAGTGGAATCAAGCAACTATATGGCATAAAATCACAAAGCAACACTCGATATATAGTTAAATGCCATTTTACTCATTTATAAAGATATATCTTAAGTACATTATTAGTTACTGTCTCATTGGCACACAAATCTTCGCACTGAAAAATACAGAACAACCATAAGTGCTGATGTACATACAATAAGAGCCCGTTCCAATCAGTTAGCTTAAAGGAAAATTACATAATTATGTAGCGTCATACTGGAGATGATATATATTTTCATTGGCTGCGCTTGAATTGGGATTTTTTTTAAGCATAGACATAAGGGAGTCATATATATTAGAAATAATTTTTCTTCTGTGATTAAAAATCACCTTGAAGAAACTTGTGTGTCAGTCTGTATGGTTGTTGCCGGATGCTAATAATACTTTATGGTAGCTTCGTTTCAGCGAAAGCGGAATAACAACAGAAGTTCTTGGAGGATTAAAACAGAGAAGTTTTTGTGTTAATCGATAAATTGAATTGAATTTTTGGGGCATGATAACGTTTCACCTCTAAAAACAGATATGAATGCATGCCGAGATTTTGTGTGTAACTAATACGAATTAGAACAAGACAGGATTCTATAACCGGTGTCTTTTATGATATATGTATATATACTAGAAATACATGCATGCAGCAACCCCTCGCCACGAACTAAGAGCATGCAACAAAATTTTCGGAATTACATGAAGTACTTCGATAGGTTGTTGTCATAGCAACACGGCAATTGTTATTCTTTCTGTATATTTTTTCAAAATGACAAAATATTGAGTTTTTAATTCTTGTTTTATTGACAATTTTTTTAAATGGCACAACATTTGTCATTGGTATGTTATTACGCCTAATGTAAGTTTAAATTTGGTATAAAATACGACCTATTAATTACATTAATAATAAGAAGACAGTCTTGCATTTACAAAACATAAACTTACTCTGGAATTTAAACAGTGAATAGACTGGATGAGTACGGCTACGCCGGCCTTTATACAGCATTAAAACACAAGTATAAATATGCATTATCAACAAACTTGCCTTGTGTTTCACGCCATAGTCAATTGTTGGCGCTTCTGTATTTTCCCCGAATTAATCTCTTTTCAATCTTCTTCGGCAGTCTCCTCGAGCCTTTGTCGTCGTCTACGCTCGTTTCGCCTTGCTAAACGTTCTGCTTCCTCGTTTTCCTTTCGCTGCTTGCTTGACTCCATATTTGTTGACCTGATAAATGCTTTTTATTTAATTTTTACAACAATAAATTGTTGTTAAAATTCCCAAAACTTTTTGCAAAAATACAAAATATTATGGTGCATAAAGCTAACTAAAGTTAAATATTTGCTGACAGATGAAAACTTGAATTCGTGATTAATCAATCAACACTAAGTTTTAAATCTGGCCAATCAGTGTTAGCCATTCATGATAGTCCGCCATATTGTTGAGATCAGTGAGGACATACCACTTTTACTACCTATCACGAGCAACGACTTTGAACTCCGCTAATACAAAATTAGTAACCCTCGCCCCGGGCTTACGCCCGGAACGGCGCTTCGCGCCGTTGGCTCGGGGATGATTACGAGATTTTGTGTGTAACGCAAAATTTATGATTACGAGATTTTGTGTGTAACGCATACGAATTAGAACAAGACAGGATTCTATAGCCGGTGTCTTTTATGATATATATATATATATATATATATATATATATATATATATATATATATATATATATATATATATATATATATATATAGATATATATATATATATATATATATATATATATATATATATATATATATATATATATATATATATATATATATATATATATATATATATATATATATATATATATATATATGTATATATATATATATATATATATATATATATATATATATATATATATATATATATATATATATATATATATATATATATATATATATATATATATATATATATATATATATATATATATAAGATCAAGCCGCACCGTACTACAACGACGCCCTGAAAGCCAGTGGATACCGAGAAAAATCGAATTCCAACCACCTGAGACAGCAGCCAAGCAGGAAAGCCAGAAAAGAAAGCGAAAAGTGATATGGTTTAACCCCCCTACAGCATGAACGTAAAGACAAACATAGCAAAAAAATTCCTTCAACTCGTGGACAAGCACTTCCCCGTCAACCATAATCTACACAAGGCATTTAATAGAAACAACGTCAAGGTCAGTTACAGCTGCATGCCAAACACCGCAAGCGTCATTAAGGCCCACAACAAAAGAATCCTCTAAGACCAACACACCACCACCACCGCTGAATGCAACTGTAGAAAGAAAGATATCTGCCCCCTGAAAGGCGTATGCCTAACAGAGAACGTCATATACATGGCTAAAGTAAGCAACAACAAGAACAACGAGGAGAAAAACTACATTGGGCTCACGGAAAGGTCGTTTAAGGACAGGCTCTACAAACACAGAAACTCACTACGCTACCGTACAAAAGCGAACGCAACGGAACTTTCAAAGTATATCTGGGACTTGAGGGACAGAAACATAGAAGATGTAAACATCGAATGGTCAATTCTAGACAAAGCTTCAACCCATAGGAACGGTTCAAAAACTTGCAACCTCTGCCTTACAGAGAAATTCTACATTATCTTTCACAACAAAGAGAACTTGCTGAACAAAAGAAGCGAAATTCTTTCGACATGTCGTCACAGAAATAACTTCCTCCTTTCCAACGTCAAAGAAATGCCACCGGACAATTAAAAAGCAATTAGGAAACAATTTGCAAACAATAGCTTTTAATGACAGTCGCCACAACGCAGACTATAAAAATGGATGGATAATTGAATGTAACCAGTCGTCTGATGATTGCCTAGCATGAAACACAGTGTAACGATTTAGTTGTTAAATTTTGAAAACAAAATATCTATATATATATATATATATATATATACATATATATATATATATATATATATATATATATATATATATATATATATATATATATATATATATATATATATATATATATATATATATATAATTCGTATATTAACACATGTACCTGTTCCGGCAACCAATTAACGAGCTCAAAACTCGTATACCTATAGAGCACATTGAGGATATGATTTCTGTCCATTCTTTCGACATTCAAACAACCAAATTTTTTATTAAAGAGAGGTGGTGGACAAAACATCATATGCCAATTACTGTGGGCTCATATTAACTAACCCACCAGGTCCACTATGTCCTTGCAGGGAAAACCCACTAATTTAGGCAGACCGATGACCATAAAGGGCTTATAAAAAGGTTACAGTTGTAAAACGTCTGCCAATGCAGAAATCGTTCATTGCTTTTAATAAAATATTGTAATTCGGAGTAGTTTAGCATCATTGGGAAGATCAAAACTGAATTTTTGACTTAAGGTGGCTTGTCACCAAAAGGCACTTTTAAATGCCTTTTGATATTAAGATACCTTCAGTCACAATTTGACTTTATTAGTAAGCTTAAATTTGAATTTTATGTATAATTAATTCTTTGCACAAAATTAAAGTACCGCATGTGCAAATTTAAGTACCGCATGTGCATGATTGTGCTTCTAAAAAGTGCTGCCTTTTTATGACCAGCCACCTTAAGTAAGAAAAGATTGGTTTTGTCAAACATTTTGCTAGATGTTCCAAATGAAGCTCTACTTCTTAGGATTACTAAATTCCATTTAAACATCAAGTGTTCTCTGCATTAATACAGTTTTTTCAACAGTAAACCCTCTTTTTTATGCAATCTGTGGTAGCTGTTTTCACATGAGGATTGCGTTCTATCGACTCATGTAGAAACATGGCCGTAAAAACCACGGGGGCAAGGGGGCTTGAGCCCCCCTAACTTCAAAGGCAGGGGGGCTGAGCCCCCCTAAAAATCATCGTTGAGTCTAGAAGTAAATGCACGTTTTTAATTGTTTACAGTCTTACACATGTCTTAATCCAATAATTATGGTTAAACTAACCTCAAAAGTGCAGAAAAACATGTTTAAGCGTGCTAAAAATAGAAAAAATTCTGGGGGCGTGTCCCCGGACCCCCTAGCAGCACTTGTACCTTCAGCGGTCGAAGAGCCCCCCTAACTTTTTTCATCTTCCTACGGCCTTGTGTAGAAAAGATCCCATTTTGACTTGAAACGCGAGTGCTCGGGTATTTTAATTCACGTATGGAGCTAAGGAAGATTGGCCAACGTTTGGTTTGTTACTAAATTAAGGCTTACATGTGATGTCATCTGGACGGGGTTAATGTCCTTAACTGATCAGGGAAAAAAGCTGCAACACTTTTATTAATACTTTTCGAAATTCTTCAAAATGAAGAAAGCTAAATACTTAACACAACATGTTATGGCCAGAAAGCATGGGCATAATGCAAAAAATCATTAAATCCTCAGTGATTTGCATGCATAGTAAAAATTCTATGTATGATTAGTTTATCGCTATGAGCAAGTCACGCAGAGATCAACAAAAATAGGCTATTTTAAAGGTCGAAAACCGCAAGATCGACAAAAAGAGAAGAAAACAATATAATGAGAAGCCCAAATAGCATTCCCACTCTGCTCAAATTGGATTGAGACAAAACCGTTCGCTATATGAACCCTAGCTATATTTGAGTAGTTGTTTGAAAAGATTTTAATTTGGCCATTAATGCGCTCTCTACACTGTAAGGCTAAGCTATCTAATGTTTCATGTATAAAACTGCAAGAATCGTTACATTTACGTAATGGCGCGAGGACCATCATAAATGAATGGTAACGATTTTGTTTTAAACATGATAAAAATGCGAAGCTGCGTAGGTAAACTGAGCTCAAATAGTCGAAAACATAAAGTTATAAACTATATATTTAGTTTGATAAGTAATGCACATTTATTTTCTATATAGGAAAATATTTTTACATTGTATCTTATTGATCGATTGACGGCGATTATTTTCCATAAAGGCAACACGAATTTTCTCTCTAAAAAATAAACAATAATTAAGTTTCTGTATGGTTCTAACTTAATTCTATAATAATCATGTGCCTAAAATGTCTTTAATAATAGCTTGAAATATAGACTTTCTTACATGACCTAAAGTCTTTAGTCTATATTTATTTGAAGTGCTTGACTATGTGATTAAAAAGTAAAAAGGAGAGGTTCATTTTAGAATATTATTTTAATACATAATTTTTATTCACTGTTCAAAATCTGCAGCTTGGTTTTCGTCAAAACCTCTTGACACATGATAAGTTTAATTTGTACGTAGTTATTTATCTGCATTTCACCATTTATCAATTTATTGTATACTTCACAGCCTGCTATAATGAATTCCAAATTCAATTTAAAAACTTCAATTCAATAATATACTGGAAAAAATTCCTCAAAAATGTTGTATGGATTACTTGGTGATTAATGCCGATTTGACAAATGTCGTCACGGACGACTTGACACATTTCAACATTTTCAGAGGAGCCATGCAGGGTTATTGGCCAAAACTTTAGCACGCATCTGTGCACGAATTCTTTTCAATTCATGCTTAGCTTGGGGGGAATTCATCTCTGCTGACCAAATGCCTGGTAACTACATCTTTCTTAATAATATTTGAAAGTTAAAAAATTGATACTTACAGCCATGGTGGCAATGCCTATGGTGAACACGTACACGACGTTTACGATGCCACCATAATGGCGAACGTTTGTACAAAGATGGCTCTTCGTCAAGACTCTTCGGAGTATTGTTCACTTCTTCCAGAGTGTTATCACTGCAATGAGGAATGGCCAAAATGTGAAGTGGTCAAAATTTTGTATTTACATATCCCGTGCACTTAGCTCTTAAGAGATTTTGACAGAAGCATGTAATTGCCAGAGGCTCTCCGACGTTTATAAATCTTCAAGCTCAATAATGACGTTATACAAGTGCCTATTAGCCTTGAAAATTATTCGTAAATAAGTAAACCATTAACATAATGTGTGATGTCAAATAGCAAGTATAAACGAGTTTCTAGTTCGAAATATCAAAGCCCATGCAGACAACAGCTTTAAATAGAGCCATAACATAACTAAACAGAACAATTTTTTAAAAAAATACTTAACAAAGCAAACGTTTCCTTGCTATACTTGCAACATCTTGAGAGCAATAAAAGTAATGGTATAACAGTATTCAAATATTATAGCGATAAAAGTATCTAATGCGAAATATTCGAAAAAAGCGAAATATTACAAAAATAACCTTGATTGAGTTTAGATAGTTTTGATCACTGTTTTGCAACATTAAAATGATGCGTACGTGACCCTACTTGTTACACAAAAAATTTTTAATATGCCATCTTGTAAAAAATAAATTCATAAAAACTCACGCTTCTTCATCGATATTGTCATCTTGCAAGTTTGCATCATCAAAGTCATCAACTTCTTCAGTCGCTACGGCATGTTCCATTCGAAGAAACAGCGCAAGCGCTACAACAAGCAAAGCTAAAACTGTCCAAAATTTCATTCTGAATGTTTTTCTCTAGCTCGTTCTCGTGCTACTAGCTATTTTCAACACTTGACGATGGGTTTTTCACCTCACTCTGTTGGCTTCTTGGTGTTCAACAGATTTTATACACACTGTTGCTGAAAGAATCTACGTCACTGCATGCCTGAAGGCTGTTTTCCTGTCACGTGCTTTATTTTTACATGTACGTACACGCAACGTATCACTAAATCCATTTCAACATTACATTGGAAATGAACAAATGTCTTGATGGATGGAATTCAGCATTCGCAACGATTTAGCATTATTTTGGGTTTCTATTTGTTAAATACAAGTTCTTTAAATAAATTTAAACTTTACGTGCAAGTACGTGCAAGTACGTGCAACCCTTAAGGGCCTAAATGAAGTTAGCGGAAATGTAATTTAGTCCTGAATATTGAACGTCTGACAAACATTCTCGATTATAACCGTTTAATATCCAGAACGGCATCAAATTTGACTTCCCCTTGCTTTTTTTGGTGTTAAAAATTATTTATGCTCAGTGAGACCAACTCTTTTTAGGAGTTATTTTGAAATTTTCAAAAGAGTCATTTTGACTATATGAGGAGTCGTCACACTAAAGACTTAACATGTCATTTATATATGAGTTGGTTTTTTTACAACCTGAGAGGGTCGACAATATGTATACGTTAGAATTCGAAGAGCGAAGTAGTAACCATAGTATAGTGAGTCAAATAGAGAAAGTCTAGTTACTCTGATCGAGCGTGTATTAATTCTAACATATTAAGTGTTCATTACACGATTCCGACAAGTTGTCAATGTAAATTCTGACAAGTTGTCATAGTTAAATTCTGGTTCACATTCCACATTGAAAAGTTGAGTGCTGCACAATCAAATCTAACTTTGCAACGAACCTTGCTGGTAAACATGGCAAATTCGATGTGAATGTCAATGTTCAAAAATGTTGAAGATGTTGTTTTAGATAGTCTTAGTTTTAGTTGTGTGGATAGATTTAAAAGTTTACAAAACTAGACGAAAGTATTCAGTTTCAGATACAGGTAACGCACAATCTTAACATTAAATGATTCGCCATTAATAATCTAGCTTTCCATTTCTGTTTCAAAATTTGTTTTAATTAGTTAATTGAAAAGCCATATGCAGCATTCGGTTTTCTTGTACGATTTCAACAACAAACTCGAGTGTTTGATCTTAGCAACAAACATTGTTGTCTGCAAATGACCATTGTTGTGTGCTAATGGTTGTGTGCCAACAAATAATCGTTTCGTGTGTTTTGTTGAATTAACATAAATGAAAAACTAGTGTTTGATGTACAATAGTACAGCTACAGTATGTTAATAAAGAAATTTACAGCGCCTTTCGTAATTACGCGGCCACGACAAATTTGGCGCCAGTCTGAAACATACGTTTTGGCTGCCGTCAATCATCGTATCAATAATAGTAATAGTTATCGTAATTTTGATTGACGGCAGCCAAAACGCATGTTTCAGACTGGCGCCAAATTTGTCGTGGCTCTTAAGTTTGAGATAGTAATCTTAAAACTTGGCACGCACTCACTATTATTTATAAATTTAGCTATGCACGTGCACGCCTTAAGGAGTAGATAAGAATAATTTAATATTAAATTTGCAATAAAGATCGATTTTTTTGTCTGTTTAAGACAATTAATGGCCTTAAAACTTGGAAACTGTTATTTTTAAATGCATCCACATGCACGTTTACTTTTGAATTTTCGTTTGTGCCTAACTAGACATCGGTGATATCACCTAAACGGTTTAAGGGATCAACATTTCATTTTTTCGCACGTACGATGTACTTCCTCGATCTGTTTTACATATAATGTGTATGTTACAGTAAGTGCCAGTAACTTTGATTTCAACTGAACATGACTTTACACTACCATTTGTTTCATTTAGATAATTCCATTTAATTGAACTTGGCGAATTCGGTGAATTCTTCAATTTCTTTCACAATTTATTTAATTCGAGTTTATCATTTTAACATTAATATAAACCATTTATGACATATACCAAATTCGTCAAGTGCATGTTTATTCAATGCAAATTTGTCAACAAAGTTTGTTTCGTAAAAAAGTTAATTATGGTCCTTAAATTTATCTTCGCTAGCTTTTTAATTAAGTTCAAATTAATGCTCGGTGCACGTACGCGAAGACGTTTTAGGTTTAATGTTGGTTTTTATTCCTTTTTCACCTAGTCATCGATCTGTAAAGGTATATCATTAAAATATATCGACAGAAGCATTGGCATTTGATTTTCTGCTGCACGATGTACAGCTACAGTAGTATATATATGGCATGTATTTACAAAATGTTAATTTTTAAGTTTCTATTCAGTAAAGCATTTTTGTTATTTGTTTAAGTCATTGGCGTTATATAACTTTTTTTTTAAATTTTTGATTTGCACGTTTAAGTTTAATCAGGGGGGACTGGCAACTTCCCGGCTTTCAGGTCAGCAAAAAAATCCGTTCCCTTGTACATGTGAACAAATATATAGTTAAAAAATATTCTCTTTGCGTGAAATAAGAAGTAAATTCTACTTACAGAAATTGATTTTAAAGACAACTTGTAATGCTAGTATGTGAAATGTTGATAACATAAAATTTTTTATTAATATTAACAGTTTTCAGGGGTCGGTTGTATAAAACTCTTAATCACTTTTTTAATCACTGTTTTGTAGTTAAATAGTGATTAAGTACAAAATACGTTGTTCTGATTGGTTGACGTTTCCACTAATCATAGTTAACTTTTAATCACTTTTTTATACAACCGGCCCCAGATAAATAGTTTGTCATTATTCCGAATCTGGGAAATCCGAGGCCGCAAAGTTTTCGGGTCTGGGACCGCCCAGTCCGCCAATGGGCTCAACTAGTAATTTTTCTTCATTTCCCACCTGGTCATCAGTAAAAACATTATATGCATCAGTATTCGATTTTCTTAAGCACGATCACTGGTCCGATCGTGATTTATTTAGGACAACTTTTATCTTTTCATGCAATGAACATATGTTAGTTCTAAAAATCACTGGTGAACGTTGTTTAAATCGATTTCCATCTCCTTCAGTACCTCGCATGTGAAGAAACATGCACTTATATAAAGATCTGTATCCTCGAAGTTCAGAAAAATTAGAAAATCAGTTATATATTCATCAGATACACAATTTGACCAAGATTTGAGTCCTGTTGCGATTTACACCCATGGAGATTTCTCCAACGAAGCTGAGGCCCAAATGTTACGAATATGTTGCCTAGTATTCGACATGAGGCAAACCAGCGAAGAGTGCTGTTTCTAATGCTATATATATAATTCTAGTTTCATCAACATGATTTCATACTCAACTGTGTCAAAAGCCTTTTTTAGGTTAAAAATACCCACAGCACTCAATAAAGTGGAAGGGTCGAGTATACCCTTTCATACTCTTGACTGATATTGGGTTAGTATAGCAGTGGGGTGCTGTTTGAATAAAATCGTTTCATGCAGATATTTAATAAACAGCAGAGAGTAAAATTGAACAAAGGATTTTTGTTATATGCTTAAGGCATCAGTCTTAAAACTCTCTCGCTCCTATTTTTCAAATTTATGCGCGTGTACGTACGTTTGAGTTTAAGTATTGATTTTTTTTTCCTTTAGCCAGAAATCTTTGATATTTTTTGACACATTTTGTAAATGGTTAGAGTAATCGGCATTCAAGCAATCTTTTTCACACGATGTACTTTTTTTGAGTCGATATAGAATCTATATTACAATAAGGTTGATGTATTGTATAAACACGAGTAGGAGGATTTTGTGTAACAACGAACCATTAGATACCTAGAGTTTATTATGTGCGAACAAGATTTTAAATTAGTTGTTTTATTTTTCCCACATTTTTCTTTATTTTCCTCTTATTTATTTTTTCTGTAAATTTCCATTATCAGGCTACATTGTTATTTCTCTCTAACCATCTTTCCGTATTCAAAAGATAGAACTGCAGAGCTATATAGCAACGCCGTGGTTTATTTCTAAGTTCAATTTTAGCTTTCAGTGAATCTGAATCAATTCTCTACACCATGGATTCTTATATTTCTATATAGGAATAGGTAATCATTGCTGAAACGTTTATGTATAACTATAATTTTAAAACTCTTTGCATGTTAAACCGTACATATAGCTGACAGGTAAATAGTTTTCACCATTGTTGTAATTCATTTATTTGCGACCAGTGGAAGTAAACCTTTATATTATTATATGTTGCTCATGTATGTCTTTATTGACTAATTCCTAAGAGACAAGATATTGTGTTTGGAACACAAACAAACGGAAATACCAACAGCAAAAAATCAAAAGTTCATGTTTATAAAAAATATGCCCGGGTAAGCTTTAACTTGATCGCGTGGATGTTAATCATATAGCATATTCATAATTTTAGTTATTTTACATTCTTATATGTCACGAATCAAGCAATCTCAGGGACACTTATTATGCATCAATAAAGTTGAATGCCTCGACAATGAAGGAATTACAAAAATTCTACCAGAGAAATTATATCTTGTCATTTTAACTGATCTTTGTAAGCAAATCAACAATATATGTTAGAAAATTTGCATTTCATGAACACTTTAATTCTTCATTTTGCATACTATTAATATGTATTATTTTTGAATTTATGTAGTTGAAATGCACGTTTATGTTGTCTTTTCTAGCTACCATTTCCGCCTGCCATCTGTAGTATATTTAACTAAAAACACCATGCGTAATCATATGAATAGATGGATCGCCCAATTTTTTCTCCAAATTGTGCGAGTTGTAAAATTTTCAGTACTCGTTTGGAAAAAGAATTTTTGTTACCTATTCATTTGCATAGTACTAGTGTGTTGAAATTTGATTTCCGCTGCATATTCTCAGGTTTAAAATTATATCTCGTGCATGTCTAGTTTTTTTAATATCTGGCGCCAGTCGTATCGATGCTTTTACAATGCGGATGTCGGCCAAACAATTGATAAAAAGAAATTTGAACTTGAAAATGCAATAGTTTGAATTAATCTCGGGTGAGCGAATAATATACACGTCAGGTTGTATGAAAGCGCAATTTTAGGTTCCGTTCGAATAATATTTAGAGAAGCAAAAATATAGCGAATTGGCAAGCTATGCATTACCGTTCAAAGGCTAAAAGATCAAACTTTAAAATAAAATTAATTTGATTAAAATGTTAAAAATGTTAAAAACTTCCTATGGTCCGTTTGTGAGTCAATTGAACATGTTTATTAACTGTCCGAATGTTCTACTACAAGTGGGTTTCCTCCAGAGTATAGTTTTTGGAGATTTAACCCTTAAAGATTTTCCCCGCTTGCCTGTTTATGGAAATCTGCTTAATCTACTTAATTAAAAACGAAGAAGAGATTGAAAGAACACTGATAGAAATAAGTCCGCAGTATTACTTTTCATTTGCAGTAGTAAAAACGTTTCGAGCATAAGTGGAAAATATGACCAGTCCATTTCCCCTAGTTGAACGTAATAATTCATCTGATCAATTCTTCTGATCAAATTTTAACAGTTCGTTAAATGCTTCAAAGTGAGCTCCCTGTTCAAAAGTGTCCTTTGCAATTCTACGTTTGGCCACATTGTGTCTTAGAATAGAGGCACAACGTCAAAAAGAAGATCGCCATTAAATATTACTGAAACTTGGACAAATACAAATTGACTCCAATTTTTTTTGTTTCTTTCTTCTTTTTTTTAATTGCAGAAGAAACTATGAGATGCTATTAAAGAATGAATGTGTTATAGAAGATTTAAAAATGCAATGATATTTAGCATTCTAATGTTGTAGCATGTATATATAAGTAAATAATTCATGAACATTTATTTAAAATCTGCAATATTATTAATCAATTATTGTTATCAATTAGTATCACTATTACTGTAAATGGATCATATCTTTTTTATTTTACTAAAATAGCTACATTAATGAACAGTGGCGTAGCCAGCCCAACTATCTAGTCCCGCTATGCAAATTTCAAATCATTATAATTATTAATTTCTTTAGAAATTGTGTTTTTCACTCTCAGCTCAATAAACACGAAAATATTTGCATAGCGGGACTAAATCGTCGGGCTGGCTACGCTACTGAAGCTAATGAAGCTAACTGAGTCAAATTTTTTGGTGATTTTATATATCAAATGGTAATGTGGAAAGCGCGCGGCTTTTTCTCTATTCTGCTAGTGCGCTTGTGTTGTTTAATTCTACATTTCTACATTCCAATGTTCACCCAGTTCCTCCGACAAAGCTATACCTGCAGGCATTATATCCTGCGCACGGCACTTTAGTAAAACGGAAACGGTAGAGAAATTAAAGTTTTTAAACTTTTTGTGATCTATATATAAGAGCAAAAAAGTCAGTGTGTGATAGATATTTAAAAACTTGAGACTAAATGCAAAGACTGTCATGTGTATTCGCAAAAAGGCAGTAACAATAATACTTTTTTGTTACGTTTTGTTCTAGAAATTTTAGAGGTCTCTTAGCAGTTGCACTGGCCGAACGGAAAGTTGCATGAATGTTTCTGTATTATTAATTGCCATATTATATGTACATGCAGGGTGGTCATCGATAATATTTGCCTTAATTTATATACATTTGCAAACATGTTTGGAAGATATTAAATGATCAGCAAATTTGGAACACATTTGCATGGAACATATAATATGATCAGCATATTTTAGAAGTGAGCTTTACAATTCAGTTGCATCCGTAATCTAGAACGACTTGACGCAATTGTACAATGGGGTCAATAGCTGGCCATGCATTCGTTTTAAACGAGACACTATTCCGAACGAATAAATCTAGATTGTATTTTGTCACAGATTTAGCACGTCATCACCCCACATTACTAATACTAAGTTATTGCATCAGCATCTATAGTTTGCATTTAAAAATGGTTGGTAAATAGTTCAACTCTGACAAGGCAATTTCGCGGTCAAACTTTTCTTCAGTCTTCTTCATGAGCAACTGCAAATTTATTTATTATTTAACTGTTACTCGCTGCTAATCACCGAAGCACGTAGATGCGACTTTCTAGTAATTAAATCTCTAGGTATCGATCAGAGGTGATTTGTACGAAAGGTAGATAGCGCTATATCCACTGGATAGTGATTTTCTCAAACTTTATAAATATGTTCAGTAACCAGCGTTTTCGACTTAAAGTCGCTTTTATTTTTCTCTTGCGAGTTCATTGGTTTTTAAGCCTTTTTTAGGCAGTTGAAAAAATCACTTAGGATGGCGCTATCCACTTTTCGTACAACCGATCCCAGCACATTGAATGAATAAATCATAGCATTTTTAAACAGGTATGCAACTGCGTGTATTAAATTCATTTTCATCCTAGTTGCACGCTGTCTGTACTTGGTATTAGTAAATAATTACCTAAAATTCATCAGTATTTATACCAAATTTAAATACAAGTAATTTAGTAAAATTCGAATGATATTATTTAAGCGCTGTTCGGAATACATTGTACTACTTTACATTGTAACGTTTAAAACATGCAGGTACTGCTCCTAATTGACTGAAATGAAAAAGATGGCTGATGTAGATTTTAACAAAATGCATTGCGGTCGGAAATCGTTCCAAAAAGCAAAGTGAGGTCCTTTGAAGGACAAGCACATGCAGGAGAGGAGGCTATTTTCTTTGTTTTGTTAAAGTTTTATATTTGTCGTCCTTAGGAAGGCGTTTTTGGCATCTTTTTTCAGTCGTTTATGCTTGATGCCTGCGATGCCTTCTGGTGAAATGTGGCTAGAAGGCAGCCATCTTTCTCGTTATGGTAATCGCTCTAACAAATTGCTTATTGATCAAAGTGGATTAATCCTATGTGTGAAAGCGAAAGATATGGCATTTTTTGTAAAATAACGTTTGGGACCATCAACTGTTTCAGGTATACGGCGGTATTGTTTCCTAAATTATATAATGAAATAACATTATTTTTGCATTGAAGTAACTGGACCAATCCGTACAAATTAGTCTCCGGTACATTCCGGCCCTAATCGAAGAAATGCAATATTTTCTTGAATAGCGGGAGAGAGAAAATTAACCAGTTTTCTTCATTGTTTGCATTCAATTGCTTTGGAAATCAGCGTAAAGTTCTGCGTATTTTCGTTGTGGAGTTCAAATATATATTATTGAATAACATCTTTTTCTTAATCTCTTGTTGAAAATTTTTCTCCAAATATGTAAAATCAGTAATTTTTTCTGTCATCTTTATGTACAGCATGATAAAAAATCTCGAAGACTATGGAAGCAGCGGTTGGTATAACAAGGGTGTTATCTGTATACACAAAAATCCTACACTGTCCTCCTATATCATATCTATATGGGTTGAAACTTCAATTTGCTAATATTTCGAAATAACCTAAGGTGTATATTATAATATATATTGTAACTTTAGTAAATGTAAACAGTATAAAATGACGAAAATAGTAGTCATATTTGACTAGAAAATAACTGCCATGCACGAACTGAACAAACTACAATTTAATGATTTGATTTACGTAGGGCTATGTCGTATGTAACCTGCTAAGAATCAACTCTAATGCTCTCGAAAATGGTGTACAAATTCCAATGTATAACTAATGAAGTTAAATAGATGGAGAAAAATGATAGTTCTGTTGTTGGATTCGACGTGAGTGTCGATTGGGTCTTTTGTTGACGGCCTTCCATCTGAAGATTCCTTCTGGAGAAAAGAGTGTAGTAGTAAGTTTTTGAGGTATTTTGAACGATAATGCATTTTGCTGTGTCTCTATGTTATTGAGCACTCTTGTGTTTCCCAAAACATGCACGGTTTAGACAAACAAATATTCAACCGTCATATGTAAAGTCAAAAACTACAAGTAGGAGATTAATTAAATGAATGGTGTTCCTCATGAGCTAAAATGAGGACCTCTTCTATTTTTATTGTTTCATTAATTATTTTATACATTTAAAGAAAAAGTCGCGGTAAATGAAAACCATTTTCGAGGATTTGAAAGAATGTTTACAATATCTGTGCTATTTTATATATTTTACATATAGAAATGAGAAATGGGAAAATTGTTAGCGAAAGATAAATACAGAAAAGCAATAATTATTGACAAGTTCTATATTTTCATGTACTGTATGACTATTATAAAACAAGATAAATGTATGCGCACAGCTATTACCAGTGCCTACTGCGTAACTACGCATACTTTGTCTCGAGAAACTACGATGGTCCAAGGCAAGCGTAATGTATTGGTAATTCTGCCCCACCGTTATTATCACTACATGTTTCAGGTACACAACAAAAAAAAACAACCTGTTCAAGTTGTTCAGGGTTGATAAATACAGCATTGAACAATGTTGTGCTTCCCACATTGTTTAATGTTGTCAACAACATTGTTCATCGTGGTTACATCTGATTGCGGAATAATTTAGACTCAACATCAAAGCTGAACAGTATTGAACAATTATTTAGAAATAATTAACGTCTAAATGACAAAACATTCAGTCGCGCATCAAACAACAAAATATGATTATGTTATTAGCGACACACTAGCATATCACGATATTTGAATCTCCAGATTCTGCAGATCTAAACTGAAAGGGTTGCTCTCTCTTAACACCGACTAAATACTAACTGTATTCGCAACAACAACATCTGCAATCCATTCCTTCGTTACGCATACGCTTGGTCGAACATTCTAACTCCTCATTGTTATCAGATATGAATAGCCACGATAACTTATTGTCTTATTAGAAATGCAAGGTAAACCTAGCTGGCTCTCATATATCGCCCACGACAATTGTCGCTGATTCCTATGAGTAAAATATGTTGTGAATTTTCCTTGAATGATTACTGACTCGCAAATTAGATATGTACCAGATGTCTAACTTCGTGCTTCCGCAAGGTGAATTTGTGTTCGCGATTTTCACCTCCATTGCGAGTTACTTATGCATGTCACACATTTCGCGCGCGGGAGGATGCATGTCACACTCGTTTTTCTCCGGTCCTTATCAAGCTCCTGTAGGTATGTTGGTCATCAAGCAGATCTAGAATCTTTTTATCGTATTCAGACCGGTCCATTACCACCGTTTTATTGCCTTTATCAGCTCTCAAAATTATAATGCTATCATCTTTCTGCAAACTTCTTAAGGTCCTTCGTTCTTCTTTAGACATATTATCTCTCGGATTACTGTAAATTAATTATCTAGTGATAACATAAGGCCGTAGCAAGCGTGATAATTGGGGGGGGGGGGGGGTACAATTATATATTCATGTCCACAGAGTTCAGAATTTTAATTATTCAGAACACGTGAATATTAATAATACCCCTGAATTATCGAGCTACATCAATCTAATAGCATATTGACCAATATTGGCATGTACTGTATTTATATACGTGTCAAAATACCCAGACCCTGTCCAGTGAAAACCAAAAGCAGTAAGAGGTGTCGCTTTCACAGATAATACATATCTCTGGGAGTACATGCTCGTTTCCCTTAGGCATGGTCTTGCCTACGGATCTTCTCCTCATCACAAAATCTCTTCTAAATTTTCGTATGATGATTCATTCTAAATCTTGTCGAAATAATTTGACATATCTGTCATCGATGTTCTCAAACGATTTCCTTGTTATTCCAGCTTGTTGTCAATGAAGTTGTTGTCGCAATTTGGGTGTACTCTCAAGAAATTTCTTGAGCCTTAGGTGGGTAACTTTGAAAAGTTACTCGAATCTTATAAATATCTTTAGTCATGTTCGTTTTGTATATAGACTGGGGATATTTCCACTTTGAAGCAATGTTGAAGCATGTTCATGCTTGTGCGTATGCGCAGTGCCTCTTGATCACAATATCTCATCGAAATTGTGCAAATATCTCCACGGAAATGGAATTAATTTTTCAGAATGGTGTTCATGCACTGATGTTTCAGACTCTGGTCAATAGAATTCCATAGGAAAAAATGAAAAACAAAACGTCGAGACCCAGAGTTGCAGAGTCATAGTACTTGCCATAAAAGCAAAGATAAAATTACGATTTCGAAAAGGTTTTTTGGAGGAAATTTAATTTGATGAAATTATATAAAGGAAATTTGACAATTTTTTAAAGGAAATTTCTATAAATTAGCAGAGAAAAGGATTTTTTTTCAAACAGGAACCTCTGCTTGGATTGGTGACGTATACCTAGCGCGCCCACTGAGCTATATTATTATCCCTGGAGGAGCGGCTGCTAATCGGAGTGTCACCAAAAACATGCTGGATTCCGGCCTCTGCTGACACCAGATCCACGTCATATGGTTCCTTCGGCTACAGGTATTCGCCACTGACAGGCTCAATTGTAATTTGTAAACAGGCTCGACTTTCACACTTCCTTGCAAAAATTTGTTTTGTGTTTTAGTTTTCGCTGTAAATATTGTAGATTTTTTAGTTTTTTCCCCATTTTTGCTGGACGCTTGACCAATTGTTCAAATTTATGCAATTTTCACGAGTTATTTCGGCTGGTAAAGGACAAAAAACAATATTTGAAAAAATTTTGCAGTATATATTCGCGTGAAAAATGCCCAAAATACTTCCTACTAAAATTTTACCTCGGTATAGCGCATTTTTGTCTTTTACATGTAAGTACGTCTTTGCTTATATTGCTATATTTATACTTTTAAAATGAATTGCTTACATGCTATGATGCTATATTGTTTTGATGTGAACATTGTATAAAACCAAGGCTGTTTGTTTCATAACTATCTTGAATATTTATAGATTCCTGTAGCTGGTACGAAAGTTTTGTATTTTACAGTTAGCTACATGTAATGTTTTTTCCTAAAGTATTTTTTAAAAATAACATTGCACATGTTTTTAATTAATAAGGTCAATCATATGTTCACGAATTTCAAACATAGTTCAAGCATACCTGCTTGAGAAACAACAAGCTTTCTCCCATATTTTCCCGTACGTTTATGCTTTAGTCTTTTTTGAGTAACCAGTATAAAATCTATTCATCCATATATACTTGTTTGCCTCAGAACTATTCCACAATACAGCTGAAATATTTATTATTTATTTAACTATTCAAATTAAATAAGATCACTGCTAATAATCCACAAAGGTAAATACTTAATTGACATAAGAATTACTTTCTATTGTACCTACAATATGGATATACCTACGATATAGTGCGAGGGAATTGACTGCTAATAATTAGAGTAAAGTATTAATTAGATGCCAATAATCCCAAATTAGGTGGGAAGAATGAATCTCTCATCTCTTCATTATCTATCTTTTGCATTCCCCTCCTTTTCCCTTGATGATTTCTATTGCGTTGAGCTTTTTGAACTTATTAAATAATCTATCCTTGCATGTTTACTACAAATCCAATCCACAGTGATACCCTTCAAAGTTGTAAGATTTAAATGAAGTCTGCAATAAAATGATAAACAAACTTATTACTTTGTGTCCAATTAATGTTTATGGAAACATGTACGTAAATAAATAAAAACATGAATGCTGTTGAAACCATAAAGATGGTTATTCATCAAGAAATATGGAAAGTGCCCACCATTCCGCTTGATGAATACGTTACAACTATCTGGTGTTTGGCAGAAAAATAGTAAAGAATGTTCATGAGCAATACGTCTTGGTGTGTTAAATGGTTAACACAACACATTTTATATCCAGTGATTAAATGAGGTTATATAATAACCAAAGTTAATAGCTAGCGAACCTTGCGTGTTCAGGAAGTTAGGTGACAGCCTGAGATGAGATGGGCATTGTAAAGTGCAGCGCTCGCGCAACATATGCTCATTAGTTGCTTGGCACGCAAAGTGTCGAGATACAAAACAAATAGTTTAAAACTTAATATTTCATCGACTTCACGTTATTACTACTATGGCATCAACTTCAAGTGATACAATTCAATCTCAGTCATCCGCAACACCGGACGCTTCCATCGACTGGGCATCTGCTTTCCAATGCCCCGAGTTTCTCTCTGGCCTCCAAACAGCGCTGGCAAGCATGGCAACCATCAACAGTGCTCCTCGTCCCGATCAGTTGGAACAACTGGGTAACAGCATTCCGTCGCAGCCAACTACATCGTCCGCGTCAATCCAAGGTAACGTACGTGTCTATAGCTCAAGGTACGTTTCACGCTTCTTCTTTTGTCAATACTATGAGTGGTAATGTCCAAGATACAAGTTCCTCCTTTCCCCAAACACAACCATCGCTTAGTGACTCTAACCTGACTACGGATAACCTTCGTGCTCCCAACCCTTCCACCGGCTGTCCCTAATCTTTGTCCTGAAAGCGCCTTCAGTTTGGGCCCCGGTCGTGCCCCAGTCCCACCAAAGTTAGTTTCAAAAATTTTGTCTCACAAGTTTGTTGAAATAGACCAGCTTCTCCCCGAACGTTTGGACGACCCTGTCTTGGATACTACCAGCTTTCAAATTGAATGTTCGACTATTGTACCAGTAGCTAAGCCGTCTTGCGTAAAAATTCACCATTGGACATATTGGACTGGGTAGAATGTTTTAATAGCCACACGTCGATTATTGCTACTTTTCATCCACATCGGGCGCGCGATTTACTCGCTTACATGGCCCTGATGATACGCACGGCAAAGCGCTTTGGCGGCAAAGCCTGGTTTCATTACGATCGTGCCTTTCGTCGCGAAGCCGAGGTAAATAATTTGCAGGACTGGAGTGTCATGCGAACTGACCTCTACAATTTCCATACATCTGCGATTCATCGCGTGCCAGATGCGCAAGTGGTTAGCACCTATCGTAGTAATAGCAGTTTTAACAAAATTGGGTCTAGCAGTGAGGCAACTGGGAATGAGTCTAGTCCTCAATTAGTGCTTGTCTTGGAATGATGGCTCCTCTACTTCCCCAAGGGCCAACTGTAGATTTCGCCATGCCTGTAACATCACGAACTGCGGCGCACCGCACCGCCGAATCGACCATTATACAATTGAACGGCGAGAAAATAACGCGTACCCAAACAATCGAAAGCGCCAGCGGTCAGCATCGCGATCAAGAAAATAACAATCCGCTCAATCGCCAGGGCCATTCAAAATCCTTCCAATTTTTTACATTAAACCCGGTTGAATCAAAATTTTCGAACGGGGGCTTGGCCAATTCCCCTATCAACGTGGAAATTTAAAAATGCTGTTACTTGGGAACCCAGACAGACAAAAATTTAACTTTGTTGTTTCGGGCTTTCGTGAGGGTTTCCACATTGGATTTCGCCCACACGCAGTAAAATTAAAATCAGCTAAAAGTAACAGTCCTTCTTCGACGGAACATTCTGTGATCATTGACAATTACCTAGTCACTGAAATCCACGCTGGTAGAGTTTCTGGCCCATTAAAAACCTCTCCGTTTCCTACTGTACAAGTTAGTCATTTTGGCGTTATTCCTAAGAAAAATGAAGCTAATGCATGGCGCCTTATCTTAGATCTTTCTTTTCTTCTTGGCCACAGTGTCAACGCTGGTACTGATAAAAATGAATTTCCTGTTTGTTACATTAAAGTTGACGATGCAATTAGATTAATCACGAAACTCGGAAGCGCGTTAATGGCAAAAATTGACATTAAACACGCTATCGTATTGTTCCAGTTCACCCCGACGATTACTATTTACTTTGCATGAAATAGCGAGACCATTACTTCGTTGATCGCGCGTTACCATTTGGCCTCCGTTCAGCTCCTTACATTTTCAATTTTGAAAGGATTTTGATGACTTTGATGAATAACTATTTGGTGCCCGAATTATTACATTATCTTGATGATTATCTGACGTTAGGCCCTCCGGCATCACCGTTGTGTGCTCGTTCAGCGTTCACTGCATTGGTATTCCTTTAGCACCCTACAAAGTCGAGGGCCCAGCTACGTCTCTCACTTTCCTAGGTATTGAGCTGGATTCTGTTCAGATGATCGCGCGTTTGCCTGCAGACAAATTCGCGGAGTTAGTACTTCTTATACATCAATGGGGTCACAAAAAGTACTGTAAACGTAAAGAGCTAGAGTCATTATCGGTAAACTAAATCACGCATGCTATGTAGTTCCGACTGATCGCACGTTTTTACGTCGCCTAATTAACCTAGCTACTGCCAGATTCTAAACGCTATTGGAAGTCTATTCGCATTCCTAAGGAATGCCAGTTAGACCTACAGTGGTGGATTGACTTCTTGTTCACTTGGAATGGTATTCACTTTTTTGATCTCCCTGAATGGGCACCATTACCTGATTTTGAGATGTCAAGCGATGCATCTGGAAATCAGGGTTTAGGCGTTTATAATAACGGTGCTTGGTTCTATCAAGCGTGGCTACCTGTTCAACAACCACTAGGCATGGCTTATAAAGAACTTTTTCCAATCGTCCTTGCATGTCATGTCTGGGGTCCATCCTGGTCTAAAATGCGCATTAAATTCTGGTGTGATAACCAAAGCGTGGTGCATATCATCCAGTCTGGCACCTCTAAGGATGAGCAAATTATGCTCTTGGTTCGCGCTCTCTTTTTAGTGACAGCTAGATTTAATTTTTGCATTTGTGCTGCACATGTTCCCAGTCAAACCAAGCGGCTCGCTGACACTCTCTCTCGTTTCAACCTACAGGAGTTTCACCATCTCGCCCCCTAAGCTCAGCCTACCCCAGTGCAAATACCCAAGAGTTTGTTAGCCCATTTGACATGCAATCTTTAAGGGCTTATGCCAATTCCTTAATGTTTCATGGCCTGGCTAAGTCAACACGAAAGACCTACTCAGCCTCCCAGCGTCGGTTCTTGGAGTTTTGCTATTGGTCGAAACTTATCCACGACAACGGTTCTCCTCTACCAGCGTCAGACCAAACTTTAATGCTATTCGCCGCACATCTCTCTCGGACTATTAAAGCCAGTTCCATCAAGGTCTACTTATCGGGCGTACGGTCCTTGCACATCGAACATGGCTTTAATAATCCCCTAGAGAACTGCTTTCGTTTGGAGCGTGTTTTACGTGGAATCAAACGGATTCAAGGAACTGGTAAAAGGCAGCGCTTGCCTATCCTCTATTCTGCGTAAACTGAGTGAAATTCTCAACCTTAACAACTATTCTGATCAGGCCTTATTGTGGGCTGCCTGCCTGACAGGATTTTTCGGGTTTTGCGATGCGGAGAGTTTGCCACCAGTTCCCGTCTCCGTTGCTCTTGGCTAACAGACGCTATGACTCGTATCGGCGAATCAGGACATTACTCGGGGCATAGCTTTAGGATAGGCGCTGCTACGACAGCCGCACAAGTTGGTATTCCTGATCACCTGATCAAAACACTTGGTCGCTGGATTAGCGACGCTTATCAATTATATATAAAAACTCCAACCTCAGTTTTGGAGGGCGTTGCAGCCCTCATGGTTTCCTAACGTTCAAGTTAAATAGTATTGCGAGATCAAACTGTAAATAAGAATTTATATAATACGTTTTTCAACTTCTCACAATATTGTCGTTGTCTATTGATTTTTACACCATTTTTTTCCTTATGTATCTTAGCTATCCTGAACATAAACATAATTTTCGTTAGACTATCGTGACGTATCCACCGATAGAACGGTTTATGGATGGGTTTATGCATACGCATGCAGAGCAATTTTTCATCAAATTTTCGTAATGTATCCACTGTTGGCATGGTTTATGTCGTTTGTATCTAACGACAGCGCAGTCTTTCATGAAACTATCGTGCTGTATCCACCAGTAGTATGGTTTACGTCGTTTGTATTCAACGGCAGCGCAGTTTTTCATGAAACTATCGTGTTGTATCCACCGATAGTATGGTTTATGTCGTTCGTATCCAACGGCAGCGCAGTCTTTCATGAAACTATAGGGTTGTATCCACCGATAGTATGGTCTATGTCGTTTGTATCCAACGACAGCGTAGTTTTCATGAAACTATCGTGTTGTATTCACCGATAGTATGGTTTATGTCGTTTGTGTCCAACGACAGCGCAGTTTTCATGAAACTATCGTGTTGTATCCACCGATAGCATGGTTTATGTTGTTTGTATCCAACGACAGCGCAGTTTGTCATGAAACTATCATGTTGTATCCACCGATAGTATGGTTTATGTCGTTTGTATCCAACGACAGCGCAGGTTTGCATGAAACTATCGTGTTGTATCCACCGATAGTACGGTTTATGTCGTTTGTATCCAACGACAGCGCAGTTTTTCACGAAACTATCGTGTTGTATCCACCTATAGTATGGTTTATGCCGTATCCAACGATTACGTAAGGTATCCAAATGACTTGCTATCGTTCAGGGGTCTAGGAGGAAAAGCCCGGGTACGAGGCGGCTTGTTAGCTTGGTACTTGGATGGCTGATGCATTCTGCATCTCTTTGGTTGGCAGTTCAATTAACATTTGCATGGATCTTGCTCTAATCCAAGTACCATCGGTAGTTTGTAGGCCACATCTCGGCCAGCAGCCTGCAAGTAACCTTCCTTAAAGTGGTAAGTAGAATATAACATAGGAGGCTCTTTCGGTGAACGCAGGTATTAAATGAGATTATATAATAACCAAAGTTAATAGCTAGCGAACCTTGCGTGTTCAGGAAGTTAGGTGACAGCCTGAGATGAGATGGGCATTGTAAAGTGCAGCGCTCGCGCAACATATGTTCATTAGTTGCTTGGCACGCAAAGTGTAGTGATACAAAACAAATCGTTTAAAACCCCACCATCCCACCCTTATCCACAGGATCCAGATCAGATGCGTATTTCACCTCTCTTTGGCTAAGTTCGTACTCTTAATTGTACTTGTGCCCCTTTTGCCACCATTGGGTCAATGGTGTGATGGGTGCAGGCTGCTCGAGGGTAGTTGGCAGTTCAAGATAACATTTGCATGGATCTTGCTCTAATCCAAGTACCATCACTAGTTCCTATAGGCCACATCTCGGTCACCAGCCTCCACCTAACCTTCCATAATTGGTAAGTAGAATATAACATAGGAGGCTCTTTCGGTGAACGCAGGTATTAACCCACTGAGTACCCTCAACACAGTGAAATATAAAAAAAACCCAGCTCAATGCAAAGTATAATGGGACTATAGCTATGAGTCTCAAAATGTTATCTTTTACACCACTGGCACTATTTTGCATTTCAGAAAAATATCTGAGCTGACTACATCTCTGTCTACAAATTTATAATTACTATGTAAATAAACAGAGATCACAAAGGTATATATAGTTTTGTGAGACGCAGAGAGATTGTTCCACACTATCAAGTGATATGATTTCTGTACAAAACTGAAAATGGACAGATATTAAATCGTGGATATATATGCATGACTACAAACATTGATCAAGAAAAGCTTGTTATCAATATAAATAGCTTGATAACATCAAACAAAGCCAGCACTAATATGAAGCAAAAGTCAGTGAATGATGCAGAAAACAGAAATGTTTATACGAATATCGCTACAAGAATTTCCTTATCTGTCAAATGTCCCAAACAAATAGTTTTGATGCTTTTGTAGCAACCGGTTGATTAAAAATGAACACAAAATTAAACCAGCACTCACTCACGATCTTTTTCATACGTGAGGGATGATATTAAAGCATCTTGATTCTTGATGATTGATATATCGTCGTCATAGAGATCTTATCTTCTCAAATTAACGCACGCTGCGAACGCACAACCTGTGAACATGTCAAGAAATATTTGATTCATCAATTACATGATCATCACCAATGATAATTTCACAATTAAATAGTTTTAAATTTAATTCTATGATAATATTGACTGTGTAAAGGGTTTAATCATATATTATTTCTGAATCACGTTCAATTCAATAAATATCAGTCCCGCAATTGGATCGTTTTATAGATTTCGTTTCAAACAGAATTGATAATTTGTTTATATTCATTGTAGCTATAATAATTAATCATGAAACAATTCATTCACAAATGAATACAAACTTCTTAAAGTCTTAGCAGCTTCCTTCCTTAACACCGTCTTTGTCCAAAAGAATATCACCGAATTTACACTGGAATTTAACAGACCGAGCGTGACAACCCAAACATTAAAATCATGATAGTAATGTAGATTGAGTGTCTTTGCATGTTTAAAAGAAACTAGTGATATCACTGGCAAGTAATGGAGAATAACGAAACATAATATGACTATGAAGCAAGATTTTGCATGTCTAACGTCTTGAAGAAATTCTTTCTTTTTTGTCAAATTCCCTTCTGCAATAGCATCATCCACTTTCGGTTGTGAACGAGACAAGTCCTTTACGACCATGAATATTCTTATGTGAGCAAACCCAGCGAAGAAAAAGAATAGCGTCGACTGTACCACTATCCATATATCCATCACTATGCGAAAAAACTGCGAGATAATTAGCGCAGATAAAAACACGAGAGAACCAATACAAACACACAAAAGGATACACTTTCGTGTCACCAATGTTTTGTGGGTAAATGGATGTAAAACTGCAACGTATCTTTCAATTGTCATTGTCGATATTACTATCGTCGATATATCAATCATCAGAATGGCTGTTGCATACGCAAGAGTTTTCATGACGCGGTTTGAATGTACACCTATATTGTCCAGTATATAAAGAAGAAATAACGGTATGCCTAAAACACCAACTGCAAGGTCGATCGTAGACTGAACAGCGATGATAAAATAGCAAGGTTTATTCTTAAGTTGAGAACATTTCAAAATGGTTAGTATCGAAATACCATTAAGCATTATCGTAGGAATAATTATAACGCCATTAAAAACTAGGACGAATACGAGGTTGACGAACGATTGTTCTGATTGAAATTCAGTTGTACGAGAATGTGTTGGCCCCAAGACGTCCCAAGTTACTCGAAATACCTCTTGTGTTGATCTGTTCATATCGTACACGGCAAATATATTTGTACTTCACTAGAAATCGTCGATGTTTTCATCTCTCACTACACTAAGAAGTAGCATACTGTCGTAATATTACTCAGCTTTTTTTGACAAATCTTTTATCAGCAGGTTTTTCCGTATCTCAACAATCCTGACGGTTATTATTATTTGCGTTCAAGCGTTAAGCGAAATTACGGTTTGTTTTAGGTTTTCAAAGAAGCCGGAACAACATGGCGTGTGTGCCTATGATGGACAGCTCCGGCGTTTTAGTCGAAGATTATTTTGCATCTTATATCAGTACAAGCTCAGATAATGAAAGTCTAATATGGACTTAAATGACAGCTTGTTGAAAGGACAGCTTGGACGAATTGAGATCTTTTGTAGATGATAAGCAATGCCTGCAAGGAAATTGGACATCACTTGGGGGAGAAGTTAAGCTTTGCAGCGATCCTAATTACACGCTATAGAAAAAAAAACAGAGAAAGCTTGTGATTGTTTTGGGAAGACTTGAACATAACATACGACAAATGATTTTATGCCATGTATATATAGAGATTATACTGACGAATGGTTGGCGAGTGCGTGAGTGATTTTTACTATGCCCTTTCCCAACAAATGCATAATATATAAAAATCGTACAAACGAGCCAGCCATGCAGTAATTTGCTTATGCCGTAGAACTTTCTTATAATGTCGTCAAATTCGAATTCGGGATGTTACACGAAATTTGATTGGCTCGGAAAAAGGTAGTGAGCCAATTGAATGTCACGAAAGATTATTTTTCCGTATTTGACGTCATTATGAGAAAGGTCAAAACAATGTCGAAACAAGAACTCTCAAAACAGATTCTAACGTTATTTCATTCATTCTTTCAGAATTTGTGCTTAAAAATCGTATGCACTTGCCGGTCATGCAGTAACTTCTATGTTTCAACCGGTGCAGGGACGTCGCATAACAAATCATCAATCTGTATTAGATTCTATTTAAGTAGTGCATTCACTTAAGTAAATACTTTTCTTTTAATTCTTCTAAAATACTTTTCTTCAATTTTAATTCTTCTAAAATACTTTTCTTTTAGTTCAAGTAAAATTTTTAGGCAATATTTTTTACGTTAACATTAAGGAAAAATTGAGGTGTTCCTTTTTTATTTAGTAAAAAAATATGAGTACTGTGGTAGCTAGAAGCAAAAAGCTTATTTTGGAAAGAAAATTCACATTTTTATAGATACCCAATAGACATCGTAATGTGGTAAGAACATCAAAGACCCACTCGGCTAAGCGGCTCAATCGTAGGCCACTTTTTTATCTTTAAAAGATAATTTTTTATCTCTGATCTATTCTAGTAAAACAATTAGATTATTCGCTCTCGATTTCTATGCGGCGACAGTTGATTTGACAATTATTCCACTTCAAATAAAGTTCCTTTTACCTTCAGTCCATTTACTTGTACCATGGCAATGTGCTTTTTGCTACTGGAAATTGTACAGACCGATCACACTTCTGTTTTGAAAGAATCTAGACAGTATAACGATTATGACGCAAAGTGGTACTGTATGTTTGCCACCACTCCAGAGTCCAGAAAGTGAAGTACCGTCAAACAAAGAGAATCAAAATATTACCATATGCATGAACAACAGGAAACTAGTGACGGCCACCTTGTCGAGAAGTTTAATTGACGGGGAACTCTCATCGCTATATCGAAAGTAGAGAGAATTAACTAGTCTGGATGCTTGCAACAGTAAATGAGGTGATCAAATATACGACAAGGAGTTCATTAACCGATCACTCATACAGTTAAAGTATATACACGCGTAACTTATATACTAAATTTATATCGACGTGCTAAACGTGATAAACTATGCATAGTTAATATTCATAGCAAAATAATCTTCGACTAAAACGGAACTGTCCACCATTGGCACACACGTCATGTTGTTCCGGCTTCTTTGAAAACCTAAAACAAACCGTAATTTTGCTTAACGCTTCAGCGCAAATAATAATAACCGTCAGGATTGTTGAGATACGAAAAAACCTACTGATAAAGGATTTGTCAAAAAAGCTAAGCAATATTACGACAGTATGCCACTAGTAACAGACAAAAACATCGACGAGTTCTAGTTAAGTATAAATATACAGCGCGTTAAAGGTTTCCCGTATACGATATGAACAGATCAACACAAGAGGTATTTCGAGTAACTTGTGATGTCTTTGGGGCAACACATTCTCGTACAATTGACTTTCAGTCAGAACAATCGTTTGTCAACCTCGTATTCCTCCTTGTTTTTAATGGCGTCATAATTATTCCTACGATACTGCTTAATGCTATTGCGATATTAACCATTTTGAAATGTTCTCAACTTAAGAGTAAACCTTGCTATTTCATCATTGCTGTTCAGTCTACGATCGACCTAGCAGTTGGTGTTTTAGGCATACCGTTATTTCTTCTTTATATACTGGACAATACAGGTGTACATTCAAACTGCGTCATAAAAACTCTCGCGTATGCAACAGCCATTCTGATGATTGATATATCGACGATAGTAATATCGACAATGACATTTGAAAGATACGTTGCAGTTTTACATCCATTTACTTACAAAACGTTGGTGACAACAAAGCGTATCCTTTGGTGTGTTTGTATTGGTTCTCTCGTGTTTTCATCTGCGCTAACTATCTCGCAGTTTTTTCGCATAGTGATGGATATATGGATAGTGGTACAGTCGACGCTATTCTGTTTCTTCGCTGGGTTTGCTCACATAAGAATATTCATGGTCGTAAAAGACTTGTCTCGTTCACAACCGAAAGCGGATGATGCTATTGCAGAAGGAAATTTGACAAAAAAGAAAGAATTTCTTCAAGACGTTAGACATGCAAAATCTTGCTTCATAGTCGTATCATGTTTCGTTATTCTCCATTACTTGCCAGTGATATCACTAGTTTCTTTTAAACATGCAAAGACACTCAATCTACATTACTATCATGATTTTAATGTTTGGGTTGTCACTCTCGGTCTGTTAAATTCCAGTGTAAATTCGGTGATATTTTTTTGGACAAAGACGGTGTTAAGAAAGGAAGCTGCTAAGATTTTAAGAAGTCTGTATTCATTTGTTAATGAATTGTTTCAAAATTAATTATTATAGTCACAATGAATATAAACAAATGATCAATTCTGTTTGAAACGAAATCTAAAACGATCCAATTGCGGAACTAATTCAGGAATAATATATGATTAAACACTTTACACAGTCAATATTATTATACAATTAAATTTAAAATTATTTAATTGTGAAATTGACTTTTACTTTATTAGTGCTGCCTTTGTTTGATGTTATTAAGATTACCATATGCATGAACAACAGGAAACTAGTGACGGCCATCTTGTCGAGAAGTTTCATTGACGGGGGAATCTCATCGCTATACCTAAAGTAGAGAGAATAATTTACTAGCCTGGATGCATGCTTGCAACAGTAAATGAGGTGATCAAATATACGACGAGGAGTTGATTAACCGATTCACTCATACAGCTACAGTATATAGTGCACGCGTAACTTATTTACTAAATTTATATCGACGTGCTAAACGTGATGAACTATGCGCTGTGTTATCGACCTGTATGATTAAATTCAAAGAATTTGATATGACATGGGATATTTCGAAGAAAATATTTATTCCATCATTTGTGCTAGCGTCGAGAAAAGTGGTTAATGCCGAGAGTCCTGGCTCTTGTATGGAATAATGAGACGCAGTATATATAGCGCTTGGTGCAATGATGGCTGGCTTTAAACAAACCAACGAAATGTTTCTAACTTCTCAGTGGGTATATTACTTTAGTCCGAAACAGTTCGCCTTTCTTTGCTCGTTCTTCGTAGCTTTAGATGAATCTAGAACGCGGAAAACTGAATACGCCAGTCGCGTAGCATTTGCAGAGCAGTAAATAAAGATTTCATGAAATATTTCTGCATGTTAGCAAATTTGACACTAGGCAGAGGAGGAAACATGTACGTCATTTAGTAGTTAATAAATGTTTTTGGGTTCTTATCTGGCCAGAACATTAAATGGAACAAATAATTTAACATAATTATTTCACAAATGATCTTTTTGTAATTAAACCATTCAACAATGCTGCTACACTGAAATAGTTTTACTCGCTAAACTACTAAGTGATGTTATTATTGGTTGGTTCTAATAATGCCCATTTCGACACGAGCATGATTTGTTTGTTCCGCAGTAATTTTTTTTCGATTACGCCTTTTGTCCACGCGTATCTGGCAAAAACAGACACTGTAACCGTGAACCTTTGAAAACGTCTCTCTTTAACCTTTGATATTTAATAAAATTTCTTTTATTCAGTATTAAATGTACATTCTGATTTTCAAAGGGCCGTGCTGTATAATATCTATCACACATTAGATCTAATACACATTAATTAACTATATTTACATACATACACATACATACTTAAATTACTTTTAGAAATACCTTATATAATTCGTGTACAAGGGTTAAAAGCCGTTTAAAATAAGGTAAAGACAAATCCGGTAATCCACCCGATAATTCGTTCCATCCTTGCGCCGCTCTATAAGAGAAGCGTCTTTTTAGAAAGTTAGTTTCTGGCGTAGCCAAAGATAATTTAATATCATTACTCTTCAAAGAATAATTAGAATTTTCGCTTTTCTTGAGGAAATTCTGTCCATAACTAGGTAGTGTTGGTCAAAGCTAAACGTACGTCGTGGTTGTTTCTCCGTTCTTTAACGTATCTTCAATTGGTATCCAATAACGGACTTCGTATGATTGCCCTGATGACCCGAGCTGCTCTTCTTTGTAACTTATAGAGAGTTTGTTAAGAATGGAATTAGATCCATCATAAATATTGTTGAACAATATGTCATATGAGGAAGTATTAGAGCATTGTACATATTGTTTAAAACATGTAGAGGAACGAAGGACTTACAATCATTTTCGAATGTGTTGGGACACTTGAGGAAATTTCTCATTTTTTACAAATAATTCATTGCCCCGCGCCCCCTTCTCAATGTTGTGACCCACCTAGCATAACACATTATGCGTTAGGGTGTTGAGGTTGGGAAACCAACATTGATTGGGGAGGCGGAGAGGGGAAATATGGATTTTATAGACATATCAACGGTGTACGTTGATTTTTCATGAAAAATTGCTAGTGTCCCAAGTACTTTTGGGGGTGGTTGTACCTCACAACATGTAAGACAGACTAATAAATACATTAAAAGTTTAAAATGTTTACTGGCCATCAACTTGTTTTGTCTTTTTGTTCAACTCTAAAAACCTTGAACTGGCGTCCATTTTGAAAACAACAACAATAAAAAAGGCAGGAATTAATTTATCGATATACTACTCGCGAGCGTTACATATGGAAAATACGCAACTCGGGTCCCGGATGTGGTGACATATGGATTCTACGAGTGTTTTAGTTCTCTATAAAACACCCTTGTCTATATAATAAATGGTTATACGTCTCTATTAAGGGCAAATTAAAGTTTTAAACAAATTTAGAGATTGAACAATCGCACGTCTTGCTGATTTCGACCTGGTTTACAAAGAAGTATTTTTCTAAGTTACATTAGGCAAATTTTATGTGTGGTTAGCTTGCAACCGAACTGCTTAAACAAGCTTGTCGACTTTCGTATTATTTGACCTTGTCGACCAAATTAAAAATTTATGGGAATATGTCCCTATTGGGTCTGGAAGCTTGGTTCGAACCGTGGCCGGGTTTGAACCTTCAAAGGAAGGAAATTAATTGAAGTTTGTTATATAGACGGAAGCACGGTGGATTTGAAATATTCAAGATGGCTGAATTTTGCCATTTTCATTATTAACTTTGTAACACCTGTAAAACTTTGTCCCTGAAAATGTCTTTTGGTACTGGAAATTGTGCACACTTCTGTTCTGAATAATTTGAGACACAGTGATATGCTTGCAAGCACGCCAGATAAGCCACACCAAAGATTACCATAACTTTGAAACGTGCCTTGGGGGTGTACAACACTAGGAAACAGAAGTGTGTCTCAAAAAGCTGCCAATCTATTCTTTGAAAGGCAGATTGCTTTGAAATTGTCATGATTTAACATTAATGGATCCTAAAGCTGCTCAAACACAATAGAAAAGAACATCATGGTTGTAAGAATTTACAGTATAAAATAGATATCCACAAATGTTTCCATGTTATTTCCGTATGTTTGTATATCTGTTCTTATACACAATTCTATACATTGTCTATTTGTCTTCAAAAATTGTCATAAAATTGTTATGCGCAGAAAATATGCTTACTCGCCTATCACCCACCTTATAAGCTCAAAGATTTGAAGAAAGAGCCAGAAAATGCTTATATGTATATCTTGTTTTAAATTAACCAGTGTGCTTACCGTTCTGCACATTTGATTTACTGTTGAACATTAATTTCGCAAATTGCAAAGTTACGAAGTTTTAATGAGAAAATTTAGTCCTAAATGTGGGCAGAAATCCAATGTTTTGACGTACAATTCAAACTTTCGAGGCTGGAAGGCTTGTATATGTTGACGTCTTAAATCCCCCTTAATGCATTTCCATACACAATCGATCATATATTAAAATAAGCATAAAAATATATACACAAGAAAATGACTCAAACTAAAAATCCTCAGTTGCAGATCCTTCCCAGGTAAGATAAACATGATAAAATTATCAAAACATTTTTAATGCAATATACTAACCTCGATTAATCTTGAATACAATTGAACTCTTTCTGCAGCACTGTTTTTTATGTTAACGTTTTATTTTTATCACAAACATACATATCTACCTAGACTCATCTTCTCGAGAGATTTTTTAACAGAACAATATGTAACAAAACAAAATAAACTGTTAAGTAACTCACGTAAACCAAATATAAAGATTTTTTCCCTAGGCCTGATGTTGTAAAGAATTTGTTCGTTTTTTATCTCTTATCCGTGTTTTCTATGCTGAAAACAATACAGGTGACACAGGCTTCCCAAGCTTGCTCTCATCTGAGTCATCTGCTATTTCAAGTGGTTATTTGTTAAGGTATTATTCATATAAGAATGACATATAAGCATTCAATGGCATTTACATATTAAGGAAAATGAGGAAAACTCATGTAAGAAACTACAGTATTTACAAACTGAGCATATCATGATTAAAGTGTTGTCTGAACTTAGTATGCATTCGATAGTAATTAGCATATTTACAGAAAATATACTGTATATATACACATATCCCATGATTTCACCTCTATATTTCAATGCAAGTGGCGATTTTATGTTGGAATAAAGTTAGGGATGTACTTCTCCTAATATCTTTCGGAAGAGAGCTCAACTGGAATACCTCATCATACATGAAACTCTTTTTTAAATTGTTAGTGCGTAGTTTTGGCGAATAAAGGATACTTGAAACATCCTGAAGGTTATAGCGTGTTACATCTTTATATGTAAAAAGATTGTGAAGTGAAGTGGGACCCATTTTATTTAAAATTTTATGGCTTTTATCTTTCTACTATCAGCCAGTAAGTGATTCCCAGCCCAGCCCAGTTCATGTAAAGCATTTGTATGATCTACATCATTGCCCAGATTTGTTATGATTCTGGTAGCTCTATTTTATAATTTTTGCAGGCGTTTGGATATGTGGAAATATAAAACATCTATCTTAGAATATCACCAAATATATAGTATATGGAATGCAGAGTTACAATAGGAAAGAATGGACGGTTAATATGTGTGATTCTCCGACGTATTGTAGAGGCGGCGTACATTCAAAACGAATGTGAATGTGAATATACGCCACATCATGGGGAGGGGGGCAATAACTTCAATTGATCCGTCACAATTTAGCAGATCATACGAGTAAGGAATCAAGCCATAAAGACATTCTAAAAGTTTGTCTTGATTGTTCCTTTACACAGAATGTTGTGTAAAGTGGCTGCAAAGCATCGAAAAAGGCATCAGTAGAAAAAACAGTAGCTAAACTGCCCATAATTTCTAATCTATAAAAGGGATATACCCACAATATGGGGCGATAGAATTCACTGCTGATAATTAGAGTAAAGTATTAAGATGCCAATAATCCCAAATTAGGTGGGAAGCATGAATCTCTCATCTCTTCATTATCTATCTTTTGCATTGACCTTTTTGAACTAATAAAATAATCAATTCTTGCATGTTTACTACAAAACCAATCCACAGTGATACCCTTCAAAGTTGTAAGATTTAAATGGAGTCTGCAATAAAATGATAAAAAACTTATTACTTTGTGCCCAATTAATGTACGTAAACATGCAAGTAAATAATTAAAAACATAAAGCTGTTGAAACCATAAAGATGGTTATTCATTAGAGATATGGGAAGTGCCACTATTCCGCTTGATGAATACGTTATAACTATCTGGTGTTTGGCAGAAAAATAGTAAAGAAGGTTCATTAGCAATGCGTCTTGGTGTGTTAAATGGTTAACACAACACATTTTATATCCAGGGATTAACCCACTGAGTACCCTCAACACAGTGAAATATAAAAACCCAGCTAAATGCAAAGTATAATGGGACTATAGCTATAAGTCTCAAAATGTTATCTTTTATACCACTGGCACTATATTGCATTTCAGAAAAATATCTGAACTGACTACATCTCTGTCTACAAATCTACAATTACTATGTAAATAAACAGAGATCACAAAGGCATATATAGTTTTGTGAGACACAGAGAGATTGTTCCACACTATCAAGTGATATATGATTTCTGTACTGAACTGAAAATGGACAGATATTAAATCGTGGATATATATGACTACAAACATTGATCGAGAAAAACTTGTCATCAATATAAATAACTTAATAACATGAAACAAAGCCAGCACTAATATGAAGCAAAAGTCAGTGAATGATGCAGAAAACAGAAATGTTTATACGAATGTCGCTACAAGAATTTCCTTATCTGTCAAATGTCCGAATCAAATAGTTTTGATGTTTTTGTAGCAACCGGTTGATTAAAAATGAACACAAAACCAGCACTCACTCACGATCTTTTTCATACGTGAGGGATGATATTAAAGCAGATGGATTAAACATCTTGATTCTTGATGATTGATATATCGTCGTCATAGCGATCTTATCTTCTCAAATTAACGCACGCTGCGAACGCACAACCTGCGAACATGTCAAGAAATATTTGATTCATCAATTACATGATCATCACCAATGATAATTTCACAATTAAATAGTTTTAAATTTAATTCTATGATAATATTGACTGTGTAAAGGGTTTAATCATATATTATTCCTGAATCAAGTTCAATTCAATAAATATCATGCAGTCCCGCAATTGGATCGTTTTATAGATTTCGTTTCAAACAGAATTGATAATTTGTTTATATTCATTGTAGCTATAATAATTAATCATGAAACAATTCATTCACAAATGAATACAAACTTCTTAAAGTCTTAGCAGCTTCCTTCCTTAACACCGTCTTTGTCCAAAAGAATATCATCGAATTTACACTGGAATTTAACAGACCGAGCGTGACAACCCAAATATTAAAATCATGATTGTAATGTAGACTGAGTGTCTTTGCATGTTTAAAAGAAACTAGTGATATCGCCGGTAAGTAATGGAGAATAACGAAACATAATACGACTATGAAGCAAGATTTTGCATGTCTAACGTCCTGAAGAAATTCTTTCTTTTTTGTCAAATTTCCTTCTGCAATAGCATCATCCACTTTCGGTTGTGAACGAGACAAGTCCTTTACGACCATGAATATTTTTATGTGAGCAAACCCAGCGAAGAAAAAGAATAGCGTCGACTGTACCACTATCCATATATCCATCACTATGCGAAAAAACTGCGAGATAGTTAGCGCGGATAAAAACACGAGAGAACCAATACAAACACCCGAAAGGATACGCTTTCGTGTCACCAACGTTTTATAAGTAAATGGATGTAAAACTGCAACGTATCTTTCAAATGTCATTGTCGATATTACTATCGTCGATATATCAATCGTGAGAATGGCTGTTGGATACGCGAGAACTATTATGACGCAGTTTGAATGTACACCTATATTGTCCAGTATATAAAGGAGAAATAACGGTATGCCTAGAACACCAACTGCTAGGTCGATCGTAGACTGAACAGCGATGATAAAATAGCAAGGTTTACTCTTAAGTTGAGAACATTTCAAAATGGTTAATATCGAAATAGCATTAAGTAGTATCGTAGGAATAATTATGACGCCATTAAAAGCAAGGACGAATACGAGGTTGACGAACGATTGTTCTGATTGAAATTGAATTGTACGAGAATGTCGTGTTGCCCAAAAGACGTCACAACTTACTCGCGCTGTATATTTACACATCACTAATCGTCGATGTTTTCACCTGTTACTGCACTAGGTCGTAAGTGGCATACTGTCGTAATATTGCTTAGCTTTTTTGACAAATCCTTTATCAGCAGGTTTTTGATGGACAGCTCCGTTTTTTCTGTCGAAGATTATTTTGCATCTTAGGTGCGAGCTGAGATAATGAAAGTCTAATATGGACTTAAAGGACAGCTTGTTGAAAGGACAGCTTGGACGAATTGAGAGCTTTTGTACTTGATAAGTTATGCCTGCAAGGAAATTGGACATCACCTTAAGGGGAGAAGTTAAGCTTTTCTAGCGATCCCAATTGCACGCTAAAATGGTATGGGAAAAAAAGAGAAAGCTTGTGATTGTTTTGGGACGACTTTGAACATAACATACGACAAATGTTGGATGAAATGGTTTTATGCCATGCATTTTTAGAGATTACCGTATGGTTGGCGAGTGCGTACTAAGATTTTTAATATGCCCTTCACAACAAATGCATATTTAGTATCGTACAAACGAGCCAATCATGCATAATTCGTTAATGCCGTAGACCTTTCTTATAATGCCGTCAAATTCGGACTCGGGATGTTAGACGAAATTTGATTGGCTCGGAAAAAAGTATTGAGCCAATTGATTTTCACCAAAGATTATTTTTCCGTATTTGACGTCATTATGAGATAGGTTTATACAATGTCGAAACAAAATGTTGAACTCTCTAAACAGATTCCAACGTTTATTTCATTCATTCTTTCGGAACCTGTGCTTAAAAATCGTACGCACTCGTCGACCATGCAGTAATTTCTATTTATCAACCGGCGCAGGGAAGTCGCATAACAAAGCAAATACGGCGCATGGTGTGATCTCGAGGCTAAAAGCAATCCCAACTTATCTAGCAGAAAATTACCTAAATCGTGTGACTGCCACTATGAGGAAATTGCATTACAAGTCAAGCATATAATGTTAAGGACGACATTGAGCATTTACGACATGCATCGACACGCTTTGGATTACGGCTCGACTTTGAAACTCCAAAGGGACAATAATTGTTGCTTTATAAAGTGATTTAGAAGTAGCAAATGCAACGATAAAGAAACTCGAAGCGAGAATATGTGAACTGGAAAACGATAAGCCAAATCTAATAACAGCGATAAGAATAGTACCAGAGGACTATTGACAAGGCCTAATAATGGCCGTACAGGAAGATGCAAATCCATGGTCTGAAGTAAAAGCAAAGGCAAAGGGGAATAAAAGAAAGAATGAAAAGAAGCGTAAGCATAACGATCGTGATAATTCCGGCTGCACCGAATTCAATGCAAACACCAACCCAGCCATCTCAGAAACTTACTGTAAATTCAACTTTGAAGCAATTTTGCTGACAGAATCATATGTATTTTATTGATCATTCCAATATTACTCCAAATCACCTGAATCGCAGTGGAATCAACATAACAGGATGGAAACTTCGTTACTTTATAATAGAGAGAAGTAGGACAATGTCGTTTGGGAGTCTGCTTGTGACGTAGCACAGCAAAGAGTACGTGAGGTAACTAGTGACTGAATAGGTAAGCCTAATAGCATTACATGTAATTTACGTTTTGCAGAGGTATAGTTACTGTAATGGCGTGTTTAAACATGAATAGCACATATTAAGGAGCTACGTTGATATTGATATTTATTATGAAAATTGATATTTATTATGTATCATCGAAACTAAATTAGATAAAACCATTTCCGATCACGAGATGTGTTTATATACCTGGTTTTGACATCACAAGAGATCGAAGTGTAAATGGCCGTCATGACCGCGGACCCTGTATTTACATACTGTATATAAATATCATATGGGCTTATCCTAATTTTAAAATACGCAAGGAGTTACAATAAAAAAATCTTGAAAACTTATTTGCAAAAATTATTAAACGACAATCATAGTCAATCTTGGAATTCACCTGGTACAGACAGACCTCCTGATTCTCCAGTAAGCTAATTTACTGACTTTGAATAATTTAGAATAATAATTATTTCCTTTTGGGTGACAGATTGTTGACTTTAAGCAAATTAGGGAAATCTTCATGTAGAGATAAATCAGACCTATATTTACGGCATGATCAATCGATTGACGAGTCAACCTGAATTATATAAACTGTTGCTGATTCTGGCGTCATACACCTTGCAATTAGTGACCATTCGTTGATCTATATGGTACGTAACGATCAGGAGCCATAACAATAAAAATAAGAACAATGAAAAACTTTAGTAGCAAAGATTTCCTAATAAAGGATTTGAATCAACAACCCTAGGCAAATGTCTGTCACTTTCGATGTCCAAATGATATGTGGCGAATTTAGAAAGAATTTTTATTGGGTGTCATTGATAAACTTGCACCAATTAGATCGAGGCAAATTAGTAATAAGAACTCTCCCGGGGTCACAAATGAACTAAAGCGTCTAATGTCTGGGGACCCATTTGGTGTCAATATAGACAAGTGCAAAACCACACAAATGACGAAATTAAAAACGCTAAACGTCTTTTTTTTAATATTGATTTGCACAAAAATGACATCAAATTAAAAAGACCTGGAAATTGATGATTCACGAAACTGCAAGAAACACTTAAAGAGCTAGGGGGGGGGGGGGTAATGAAGTAATAACGTCACATATTGAGATGGCTGAAGCATTTAATAGCTATTTTGCAAATGTTGTTATTAACCTTACAGTTGAAATACTTTCCCCGAAATTTACTCCAGAATCTTATCTTTCACCAACAAATAAAACCTTTACAATGATAAAAAACCCTTTTTCAACAATTCCAACAATAGCCACTGTTTGTGAGTTGTTAAAAACAATTGAAATGAAAACTGTTGGTCTGGATAATACTCCAAATAAATTATTAGAAATAGTGGCAGACGTATAGTAGCAACGTTCTCAACTGAAATATTTACTCATTCTATAAATAGTGGGATACCTCCAAACGACTGTAAGGAGCCGTGGGTGTCGCCAGGGCCGTTCAGAGAAATTTGGGGGCCCAGGGCAAAAATCAATTTGGGGGCCCTTCCCATATGGACATACTCCAATCACACTTTTATTGTATGGTATCTACGTACCAAAGAATTTGAAAAAAAATTTACAAGTGAATTTAATATTAACAAGTTATAAGGATGCTTTACGCGCGCACTTGAATGCAAACGATTCAATAACGTCATCATAGTTAATTTTTCTTGCTATGTCACGTTCACATGACAGCATGATCAGACTTGACAAGCGTTCCTGCCCCACTGTGGACCTTCGACAATTCTTAACTATACCAAGTGTACGAAACAGGGTTCGGACGCTCTATATCAATCTTGACCTTTAATTACTTTGCCTTTAGTACTTTACACGTTTCACCATCCCGGCACACGGTTTTAACACACTTGTAAAATTCCTACAGAAACATGGATTACAATTATATTACATTCCTTTACATATAAACAATATTTGCACACATACATTATAGATTAGGTAAACTTACCAATGTGCGGGAATATGGCTTGCTTTACTTGCTTTGCTTTTGCTTAATACTTCGAATACTTAGCTGAATACTTCGCTTACTTTATTTTGAAAAAACAGGGTGTTGGCGTTATATGCCTATTTAAATATTCATGTTCGTCATGCATAACTAATATATAATATAATATTCATTGTTGTTGAAATTAGCCACAACACCAAGTTTACTAAAAGATCTTTCTCCTGATGAAACAGACACAGGTATGCACACAAATAACCGCAGAGCAACACAAACTTGAGGAAGAATTGTTTGAAGGCCCTTCTCGTATATCTTGTGCAATAATGCAATAGAAGTTAGTTTTTCATCTAAAATATCACTTTTCTGCAACCTTTCCAAAATCCACATCTCTTCGAGAAGTCCTTGCTGATTTAAATCACGTGGATAAAAGTTTGAAAGGTTTTTGCACCGGTTTTTGTTCCTTCTGCTGCTTCGTTGTCGTCTGTACTTGTAACTTTAGATAAATTTCACAAAAAGGAAAACATGTCGTTTACTTGTTTAGTTTTTTCAAATCTGCGGCCTATCTCGGAAATTACTCTACCCAAAGCAACATCAAATTGGAATTCCCGTTCCTGATTGTGCTGTTCATGTTCACTGTCTCGTGGTTCATCATGGAATCGTGTAAAAGTTCTTCGCCTCTTTTCTCTAAAATGCTCACTTAAGCCAAGAGAAGAAGCAACGAGCTTCGACTCCACACTGATGACGCTCCACGACTTTCTCACGCATCTCAAATCATCTTTCAGTGATTCAATGAGATCACTTTTCTTTATCAATGGTGATCTTGGAACCTTGAAGCAAAACGCTAACATCATTTATGGTCCGTGATACCTTAAATCAAAAGGTTATAAGTAAGACAAACTCGAGTGATTGCAACCATTGGATAAGGTTTTCGACATCATGACACACGTCACCAGGCAAATCATGATCTCTCAATACTTTCAATGCATTTAAAATTTCTCTTGGCCTCTTTACTAAAGGTTTGACAGCCTCTATTCTGGCACTCCAGCGAGTAGTAGATAATTTATGTAAGGACACACCAGCAGCCTCTTGCAAAATCTTCCAACGAGAAGGACTAGAGCTGAACAAAGTGTATAACCTCTGAATGTTTCCGAAGAAGGCCTTGAATCCCTTTAAGGATTTTTCTCCAGAATTGCTGCTTGAGCCCCATTGTAAATTCCAGCCATATTTGCACCATTGTCGTACCCTTGACCTCTACAGTTTTTGAATTCAATATCATGTTCTTTGAGGACTCTGCATATTAACTCAGTAATATCCCTCCCTTTTTTTTGTTACAGTCTTCCATTCTCAGAAATCTTTCACAGATCTCCCACACTTTTTCATTCAAGTTTACATATCTTAAGATGAATGTTATTTGTTCTGTGTGGGAAACGTCCGGGGTACCGTCAACAATGATGCTATAGTAGCTACAATGCTTGCTTAACTTCTTCCACAATAGCATTGAGAACAACTTTAGAGCATTCATCAATAAATTCGTTTTGTGAACGTGGCAATCGATCATGCGCTTGCATTCGGTTGTTGTTTTCTTGATGCTTTTTTGCTTCATCCAGATGTGACTTTAAAATTTTATTGTGACCACTAAGCAGTTCCAAGATTCTAAGAAATAAACCATTATTTGGATTGTTTAATTCAGTGGTTGATCCGCGAAAGGGAAGTTGTCGCTCTGACAAAAACAATGCAACGTCCAATATGCATCGAAATATTTCACGCCATTTTGATACTTCGCTTTCGAACTGCAATTGAAGTTGCTGATCAATTCCAGTTGTTCTAAGTACGGTTTTTGCGAGTTCTTTCCACACGATAAAGCATGACACATGCGACGAACTTCGCTGTTGACCTTTGACTTTCCCGTACAATTTTCGCCTGTTGTCTCCATGTCCTAAATCAGGTTTTGTCAGCTTAAATGTTTTGGATGTCACCTCTTTTTGTGATATTTCTTGAAACAGACAACATGGGAACAAAACAGACTTTGTCTTGACATGCTCCATACCAACCAATCTCTTGTTACTTTTTCCCCATTTGTCATTTCCTGACAAAAAATGTTTTGAGGAAAGTTGCGGCCAGAGCTGTCTCTAGGGATAGACTTCGGACTTTTTGGCGGGCCAATTTTGACGATATACTCTTTGTCTTGTTCAGTTAGATTTTTCCAGCTTGAAGGATCGTTTGATAATGAAGGTGAAATTATTCTTTCAGCATCAGATGACCTCACTTAAAAGGATATAGTCTCCAATGGTTACTCCAGTTTCTTGACTAGCTATTCTCTCATCCAAATGCATGGTGAAATTGAAATAGAAATTGCAAATCTAAATCCATCAAAAGCTGTTGGCCCGTTTAGTATCCCATTGCATGTTTTAAAATTGCTAAAAGGGGTACTATCTAAGCCTCTAGAAATTTAATTTAGTGCGTCTTTTACTACAGGAATGGTACCGAATAAATTTAAATTGGGCAATATAATTCCTGCATATAAAAATGGATCATGTAATATAATAAGCAGTTATCGCCCAATTTCCCTGCTTTCTGTTTTTAATAAGTTATTGGAAAAACTTATGTGTAAAAGGCTAGTTTCTTATATTGATTCCAATAACATTTTTTCTGAAACTCAGTTTGGGTTTCGCTCTAATCATTCCACAGATCATGCAATTCTCTCTATTGTTGATAAAATTCAGAAAGCAATTGATGAACGGGATTTTTCGTGTGGAATATTTTTGGACCTGAGTAAAGTTTTTGATACTATTAAACATAGTATTTTAATTGGGAAATTGGAATACTATGGTATTCGAGGAATAGCAAAGGAATGGTTTGTTTCCTACCTTAAAGAAAGGCAGCAAACAGTCACAGTAAATGGAGTAACGTCGGACCCACTAAATGTCCATTGTGGTGTCCCTCAAGGGTCAGTTCTTGGGCCAATTCTATTTTTATTATATATTAATGATTTTCACCATAGTTCTAATTTATTTTCTTTTCATATTTTTGCTGATGATGCAAATCTATTTTATAGAAATAAAAATATTGATACATTGCAGGTTAACATCAACGAAGAATTACCTAAGATACATACTTGGTTGTGTGCAAATAGGCTCTCGTTGAACATTAAAAAGACAAGTTTCGTTATCTTTCATTCCCCACAAAAACGGATTACAACTCAAATCTCATTACTAATTCATAATTTTCCTATAAAGCAGGAGTATTGTATAGAATATTTAGGCATTCTGATTGATTCTAATTTGAATTGGAAATCCCATATCGGGTATGTTGCAAAGAAGATAAAACGAGGTGTTGGGGTATTATCAAAACTTTAATATTTTACTAATATTCACATCCTTAAAAAGCTTTACTATGCTTTGATTCAACCATTTTTGGTGTATGAGATTATAGAATGGGGTAATACTTATATTATGAGACTAGGTTAAATCCTCTTTTAATCCTCCAGAAACGAGTTCTGCGTATTATAACCTTTTCAAAATCAGATGAGCACTCAAGTCCGATATTTAAAACTCTCAAAATTCTAAAAATTTCTGATTTGGTTTCTCAGAATATTGCAATTTTTATGTATAAGTACCACTATCAACTTTTGCCATTGGTATTTCAAAACTTTTTTGATGCTTTAACATCAATTCATAGTTATAATACTAGACAGGCATCAAAAAAGTCGTATTATATTCCCAAGGCCAGAACAAATTATGGAATTTTCAACATTAGGTTCCAAGGTCCAAAAGTATGGAATTCAATTGATGAAAGCTTTAAAAGTTTAACAAGTCTTAAAAAATTTAAAAAGAAATTAAAATAGTCATATCTTGACCAATATTGATTTGAAACGATCTAGTTACATTTGGTGTTAATTCTTTATCAATCTTTAAGCAATAGTGAAAATATTTTTGTAAGCCAATTAATGTACGTGTTTGTGTGTGAGTATAAGTATGTGTTTGATTTTATATTTTCTTTGTTTAAATCCATAATAATACCCAGATTTGAATCATGTTTAAATCCTCTGAAATTTGCTTTCAGATATTTTTAGCCTTATGGTTATTGCTGAAAGCAAGTATCTGGAAATATTATTAATACTTTTTGAATTTGATGTAAATTATTAAAAAACGGACACAAATAAAGATTATTATTATTATTAATAGTAGTGTGTGTAGTATTATCCATATCTGTGGTATCATCTTCACACGCAACTCCTTCGGACCGGGATTTATTGTTTCTCTGGATTTTGGTATACCAGTTTAAGCCCTCTAGCGTTCTTCTAGATTTTGCTTCATTTTGATGGCGACTTTGTCTTTGTTTACGCTTTGCTGCACCAGATAAATAAATGCGTGAAGACGCCATTTTGTTTTAGCTTTCGAAATAATCAAAACATTGCCGCTGATCTGCATGTGTTTCTGAAGTATGCAATTAATCGCAGTATCATCGGAATTCAATAGCTGTACCTTCCTACACCTTCCTATCCTATATCTACCAGAACAACCTTTGTAATAAAACTGCCGGGGCCGGTTGTATCAAAGGCGTTTAGCTTAAACGGTGGTAAGTAAAAAGATATAAAACAATTTTGCATGCTGTATAAACAGACCAGCTAAAGTTATTTGACCTAAGAAGAACAATTATAAATAAAACTAAATATTTATTCTATTAAACTCATAATTTTGCTTCCGTACTAGATGTAACAGTGATTTTTATAAAATTTCATTTATCCACTGTTTAAGCTAAACATCTTTGATACAACCGGCCCCTTGTAAATAATTTTAGCTTATATTCGCTAGCCTTGTGATTTTATACCATTTAGTCTGAAGATGTCTTAGGTTAAAGACGAAACGTTACTTAATAAAAATTTATTTATATTTTACTGGTTTTATGGCTTTGATAAAAGTTATGTGTTGGGCCATCATATTTATAGCAAGAATTCGTTTGCCGCCTGGCAAATCTCTAGCCACGATGTTTGATAATAATCATTTCCTCACATTAATTTTTCTCCATTATATTTTGGGGGGGCCCCCTTTAGTCTGGGGCCCAGGGCAAATTGTCCCTTTTGACCCCCCCCCCCCCCTGAACGGCACTGGGTGTCGCCGCTATTTAAAAATGGTGTTAAAAATTATCCAAATTACTATCGACCTATATCTATTATTCCAGCAGTCATCTTTGACCAAATTTATGACAACAACCTGCTGTCTCAGTGTTAATCTGGATTTCGATTCTTATATAACACATTAGCGACGCTGCTAAAGGCCACAAATGACTGGTGCCTTAATATAGACAACGGGCTATTGAATGGAGTGGATATCAACCGAGTTGATGCGGCCGGTATAAGAATCTATCTTTTTAGTAGAACTCAAAAATGTGCTGTCAATGGTAAATTTTCAAATTCTATTCTATTTACATGTGGTGTTCCACAAGAAAACAAATTAGGACAGCTATCATTCCTTGTCTGCACTAACGACCTGCCAAACTGCCTCAACAGTACTACGGCTGGAATGTTTGCTGATGAAACTAGCATAGGTTACTCGGCAGATTCTCAGACCAACTCTAAAATTTCATGAACTCAGAGCTAAAAAATCTCAATGACTGGCTTATAACAAATACGTTCAGTCTTAGTATTACCAAAACTATGTTTATGATAAATTGATCAGGAAGAGAATTTTAGTCCCCAGGATAATATAGACATTAGGATTTATGACGGTGGAACTAATAGGTATACTCAGTCAAATATTTATGGTTACGTATTGACAGCCACCTTACATGGTCAGTGCATATTGAGGAAGTTAAATCAAGACCTTTAACTAAATCGTCTTGTAAGCGGCGAACAAAGGAACGACCAAAAATCAAAACCTTGAGAATGAAGTACAGCATACCTCTTTAAACCCGAAAACAAAAGAAAACACACAATACCTGGATGAAATGTGAAGACAAAACAGTTGACGTCTTAGCGCCGGAAATTAATGAACGAATGATGTAAGATCCAGTCTCGTCCCAAGACGCTACAGTGGTCTTATGGAGATCAGTGGCAATTAACTAATAGTAAGCGGGCTAGTCGCTAGACTTGGGTCAAGTCCGTCTCTCTAAAGTGCGAAGAGAGCCGAGGGAATTACCTTGCTTCCCTTCGGACTTTAGAGAGACGGACTTGGTCCAAGTCTAGCTAGTCGCGAATAGGCCGTAAGATGAGCGTCCAAAAGATGCAATTCCGCAGATAACAAAAATGGATTTTCCCTGTAGGTTTTCCCCCCATTTACTATGTCAAAATCACAAATAAAAGGCACGGAATAGACCTCAAAATTTTCAATATTGACAAATAAATACACGCTCTTAAATATTTCCCAGAACACACTGAAAACTACGCTTGCTTTTATGCTAAATTATTTCAATTGATTTATTGAAATATTGATTTTAACATTGTAATTCAATACAAATTTGGGTGATGTAAAAACCCACCAGTATCAAACAGGATGGATGATAAATAAACATACAAACAACTACTGTATAAATAATAATATACAATTCCCATGATTAAGGGACAAATTAAATATCTCGATAAACTAAAACCTTAGCTTAACTTAAAAAACATTGTCGCGGAAAGCAAAAGGAATTCTTATTATTTGATACAAGTGCGGTCGACGATCGATAATTGGGACAGGGGTGTGTGCCAATATTCATATGTTCGTGTTAACAGACTGTAAAAACAGTTGATTTAAGAAGAAATAAATAATGCAGAACACGAATATAAATAAGACGACAAACAATTTCGCGCAACGATGTTTCCCAGTTTGTCCCAGGCTTTAAAGGGGAATGGCAACCAAAAATTTTTATTGCGTCATTTGAAAGAGACTCTAAAAATAATATATAGAAGTCTTTTACACAATTTTTATATCTTTTTTACTTTGGGAGATATTGTCACATGAATAATCGAATTGTCCGCCATCTTGGATTAATTTTTAACCTCATTAACAATGTTTTGGTGACGTCACAACAGGGATAAGCCATTCAAAGCTTCTCCTAAATACTCACCACCAATAAAATATTTGTGAGACCTTTTCAGTCCGTGCTGAAATCCGAAACACTTACCATGTGTGTGGTTAATGGAGCAGATTAATCATTGTGTCGTAAGAAAAAAAAATTGCATGACCCCATTTGTGACGTATCATGCATATCTACAAATATCCAAGATGGCGGACAACTAAAGATTTCAAGTCAAAATATCTCACACCAAATAAGACAGATATAAAAATTCTGTAATAGACTTCTATATATTGTTTTGGAGTCTCTTTCAAATAAGACGATAAAAATTTTTGTTGCCATTTCCCTTTAAGTTATATTTTTTAAAAACCTCTGGCTGAATCTTTAACGTATTATTTAATAACTATGCCAGATATGTTTGGCTCAATTTAAATTGTGCGTTCCATCTATCACAAGTCTGTTCCATGGATACCAATCTTGAATTTCAGTTGATGTTAGTTTGGTGCTGTTCTTTCCCTCGATTGGCACATTACTCGCTTAAAGTTGGCTCTGAAGAGAATCCGCAAGTCCAAGCCAACATACTATAAAGTTCACATGGAACTACTTTTTGCACATTATCCATTGTCAAATCAAATACCAATGGTGGCCAAGGAAGATTTAGTTTTGATTTTTCTTGGACCTTTTCACGAAGAATCATTGCAGCATTGTATACAATTTGTAACTCTTTAACTTCAGAATTTTTCTCAGTTCCTGTGTCAGAATTCAGATTGTAATCATCAATGGTACAGTTTTCTTCACCCTTGTTTCCAGACTTATTTGACATATGTTCCTCAACCAATTCAGAAGAATCCAAATTGTCAACATATACAATCTCACTAACATTTCTCATTTTAGGGACACAAAATACAAGTTGGGGGTAACTTTTCATCAGTCGTTGCTCGAGTTTAAAAGTTCTATATTTAGATGCATTCACATTCTCGATGACTTTAGCAATGGTAACAAATTTCTCCAGTATGTCTTTCATGTTCATTATTTTCTTATCTACAATGACCTCCGTCTCTATTACTTCCTTACAGAAAACATCATAGGACGATATCTCGTACACTGAAGCTGATCTTTCAGACTCTGATTGATCCTTTGTCTCTCTGGTGACATATTTTGTATAATTGCAGTAGCAAACTTTGTGATAGTGGACTTCCAGTGCTACACATTCTTTCTCCGCATTTGCACAAGTATACGTTCATCATTCTTTCTCTCGGCAGCTGTACGTAAAAGACCAGCATCGATTGTTTCTGCCAACATGAGTGGTGTTCTTCTTCTCTTCTTTGTTACCTGGTGTTAAAAAAAGTTGGATATTCATGATCATAGCAATGTTATTCACATGTCCATATAACGCTAGCATTCAATATATACCTATCAAAGTGCCCCTACCTTGTCTAATGAAAATCAAGAAGCGTCTCTCCTACAAATAATACATATCTCTGGAAGCACATGCGCGTTTCTTGGTGGCAAGGTGGCTCTATTTCAGGTGATACTTTGGTAAAAGTTGGGCATTTAGAGCTAGTTCCTTCACCTTTCTCCTCCTTTCTCTGTTGTCTGCGGATCTTCCCTTCATCACAAAATGTCTTCCAGCATTTCATACGATGGTATTATTCTAAATTAATACTGTCAGGATTCTTCTCAATGTATGAAGTGACAGATCCGTCATTGTTATTCTCATACGATTTTTTAGCTATTTCAGCAAGTTGACACTTAAGTTTGGCTCATTTGGACCTACACTCAAGACATTTCTTAAACCTTTGCGTGTAACTTTGTAAAGTTGCTCCGTAACGCCATCAAAATGAATAAAACATGACGATATCCGAATATTATAAACACCTTCAGCCATGAATATTTTGCATAGCGCAATTCGATCGCACTTCGTGCGCGTTTGTGCGCGCGCGCAGTGGGAGTTTGGCTGATGTGCGCATGCGTATTTGTCACCAAAACAATGGCAATTCGAAATTTCAAAGCACGAAATTAGCAAAGTTTGAAGGGAATTTTTTTTCCAGTTGTGCACCTGTTTTGCTTGGGGAGCATTGGATTTCAGGAGTGAGTTTTTATCTGTCCATTCGTGTGAAAATTATGTAGTTCTACGAGGGGTGCAACGGAATGCGTTTTCTCAACATCTTTTAGGCGCTCATCCTACGGCCTAGCAGCACCCTTGCGCGCTTGTTTTTTTCGCGTGTTGACCTAGCAGCCTTGCCACTGATCTCTATATTAACACTGATGCGCCTGGGGACGAGGCTGCGACAGATCTGTTTTCATGTGACTACTGCGTGCAGCAAAATTCCGTAATGTACATAGCAACCTTTCCCTGTAATATATTACAACCATCCCACTTCCCCTTACTTCCCCTTACTTCCCCTATGCTTCCCTCGCGTGCATTACGAGCAGTTCAAAAGTTCATATTCTAATCAGAATGCGGTAGGCAATAAAATTACTATTCGCAGAATATCAACCTTCTGCCCTCGGGAAATATAATCAGGCTTTTGGTTGGTATCTTGCCGAATCATCAGCGCTTCGGGTATATAAATAATAAATATCATATATAAGTGGTCTTATAAAAGTTTCTTACTGATGTAAGATCTTCGTTTTAAAATTGTCCATCTACTGGTTTTGAGTTGATAATAATAACTACAGTATATTATATCGTATCATAATGCATGTACATATAAAATGTATGAAGCTAGTTTCACCAAAATTCACATTTTTTATTCCATTTTGCCCATACGTTGATGAAATACTGTACAGATGTCGTCAAGAGAAAAAGAAAATCAAAAACTGTACCTTTTTGTTCTTATGCAATATATTAATAGATATATGTTAGACATGCACCAAGTCTGCCTCTTCAATTTTATTAGTTGCAAATTCAAACATAGGAGGAGCTAGAAGTCATCCTTAATACTGCTCATTACGTAGTTGTTTACAATAGTTACCACAATTATGCATAATGTGTTGCCACAGTTATTTCCCATTTGCGAATATTCATCGAAAGTGGGAAAAAAATTATACATCCTGTAGCTATATGATCCTGTAGCTATAAACGGAGACATTCAGCAAACTGTAAATCTTTTTAGGGTAATCCCATGACCGTCTCCAGAAGGTGAAATAATATTATCGAACTTTAGTAATATTTGGCAAGTGCATTGCAATTATAAATGCACGACTTTAAAATTCATAAATATAATCGTCGATTTTAGAGACACTATAGCATCCATTGTCATGGATGTTTACTCCCTAGAGACATTGCCTTGGATGATCAAGTTTCTATCATTAATATTTCCCTCGAAATTATGCTTATTATAAGCTATCATAATAACATCGCTAAACTACTGTATAATTATTCTGACAGCACTACAAAGTAAAAATAATATTCTAGAAGCAGAAGCAGATCCTCTTAAGGGACTTCAAAAACTTGGCAGCCTCTTTTCTTAACATCGTCTTTGTCCAGAAGAATATCACTGAGTTTACACTAGAGTTTAGTAAACATAACGAACCGTAAATTTCATAGTTAAATTCCCTTAATGAATCTACATTCTTGAAAATAGCTACCAACATCACTGGTATGTAGTGCAAAACAACGTAACACGATACAACCACGAAGCAAGATCTTGCATGTCTTATGTCTTGGAGGAACATCATCGTTTTTGTCAAGTTTGCTTTGCTTCGAATACGAGCCAACTTTTTAACGACCAAGAATATTCTTGCATAAGCAAATGCGATGAAAAGAAAGAAAACGGTTGATTGTGCGATTGTCCACGCAATCACTAAAAAGCGGAAAAGTTGTGATAGAATGACTACAGAGAAGAACAAGAGCGATGCAAAGAATACGCACATCAAGATTCTCTTTTTTGTCACAACTATTTTGTAAGCAAATGGATGCAAAACTGCGATGTATCTTTCCAATGTCATGGTCGACAGTACGATCGCCGAGATGATAACCATTAGAACTGTTGTCGTATGTCCGATAATTAACACAGCGCAGTTAGAATGTTGTCCCATTTTTCCGACCATGAAAGCAAGAAATAAAGGTATGCCAAAAACGCCAACTGTTAAATCAACGACAGATTGAAGAAGAATGATGAAGTAGCAAGGCTTGCAGTTTAGTTGGGAGGACTTTGAAATGGTTATTATTGAAACACCGTTGAGAATTATCGTAGGAATAATCAAAATACCATTGAAAACAAGGGCGATTATGTAGAAGATAAACCAATTTTCGGATGGAAGTTCGGATTTAAAGGAATATGTCGCATGATACATGATACATGATACTTTGAAAACTTCTTGCGATGAGTTGTCCATTGTGTGCAGCTGCTCAATTATCGTCTCGGTCAAAAAGGAGAAGATCTTGCAGAGGATGAAAAACGCCCAGACGCTTGGCGTTGTGTTGGCGATTGGGAAATAGAAAATGTGGGCAGTTGATCGTTAAGTTTGGACAAAATTATGCCAAATATTCCCACGGAAGGCGACTTTCATCTGCATTCTATCTTGTAAATTTAGCGTCGATTTTAACTGAGTTGTTTATTTTGCGTTTATATAGCATATTTTAATATGTGCTGTCATGATGATTATCACTGAACATGTACCCTTTGAATATTGAAATTTGATTGGTCCAAATAAATAATTAATATATTGTATGTTATTATGTTACCGTTTGAAAGTTTTGTAATATTCCAAAACGGTTTTGCCTAAGCCAAATTTCAAGCAGGTGACTTATGACCGAGAGAGAATATATTTCAGGATGAAACGACCTAAGCTGTAAATAATTATTTGTTTCTCCCTTTACGTCGAATGACCGTGCTCCCATAATCATCCTCGATCTCATGGACTCACGCAAATAATTTTAAATAAGCGACGGCCATAACAGGGATCTACTACCTCTTTGATGAAGTTTGAATAAAGAAAAAGAATTATTACATCATATTGATAATGCTTGAGCCTGTGGGATCATACTTTGGTTGCAGTTTAAAGCACAATCGGATCATTTCTCTCCAACCACTTCCCCCTTCCACAACATTGTGTGCGTACTATTATGTGTGTCATAGTTGTTTATTAATTGTCTCGAAATCTTTACATGCCCAACCGTTCGTGCGCATTAACCCAATATCTACACAATGCGAGAATCAATGAGTCTGCTATTTTATTTTCATAACATGAACATGCAAATGAAACTATATTCTAATCAACAGCTTCCTAGTATAACCATATCATGGAGTAAACTCTATAAATTTGTCATTTGGGGTGTTACAAGTAGCACCGCCAACATCAAACGGCAAAGGGGACGAACCTGCGCCTAGGCCAACTGCACCTAAAGTACCTACGTATTCGTTATCCGAATTAATTACACTTGCAAATGACACACCAATTGATGTTTCGGGGATATCTGCAGCTACAAAAACAACACTCTCTCTTCCACGAAGATCTGCCAAACTTCTGAACCAGCCGTAATGCACTGCAATTCCAACGCTGGGATCAAAATTTAGCCCCGTGCATGCTTGTTTATAACAGGCTGCTTTATTTTTCTCGAAATCGACTGCTATTCCAATTACAGTTCCAGACGAGATGAATCCTGATTCGCTGCTCGATATTGAAAAGACTAGCGTATTCCAGGTAGAGATGCATTGTGTGAACCCACTGAGATATTCCATCGTTTCCTTGGATGCAGTCCATAGGGCATAACAGGTAGCTACCGTAATATCCTGAACCTTACCACGTTTAACGAGGCTGGTAATGTTACTTATATTCGCTTTCTGAAGGCTATCTTGTGATAAAAAGAAACAGGCTGGTAATTTTCCCACGCCACGCCCATAGCTTTTCCTCAGGCAATCCGCACCTGTATCCGTAGTTTCTCCGCTGCAACGTGACCAGCACAACGGGCCCACTCCGTCGTAGCCTGACTTGCAGGGAGGGTAACACAGAGCGCCACTCTGTTCTTGACCGCTGGCACAAGACATTGGAACTCCGACACCACGGCCATATGACTTTTTAAAGTAAATATGCAACGGTTTTCGACATGTACATCCATCATTCACATACCCTTTTCTGCATTTGCTTCCACATGTCGAGCCAAACAAGCCACACTTGTTGTACCATGGGCAGGACCTGATCATGATAAAACACAACTGAGATTAGAGATACGTGCTGTGCTTTAATGTAAATTTCTAAATTTCCTTAAAAATACCGTATTAATTTAAATTAAAGCGAGAAGAGAATGAGAGAGAATTATTTTACTTGTGGAACATTAAGTGAACATTATTCAGTCTTAAACTACCCATGTGGCACCAAATTATGAGCTTTTTTGAACCAACTTAAAATGACCACCTGCGCTAAAATATATTGATCCTGTGGTATTATTACTTGCTTCAAGTAGATCAGAAATACCTTGTTCGAAAGGCAAATGCCGGAACACGACATAAAACAAAAAATGATCACTTTACATGCTCAGGTTTCATGTAAAAGCATGTCCTAACATCTAAGATTAATTGCTCAATGTAAACCTGAGCATGTAAAGCAGGCGCACGTTTTTCGGGACACTCAGTATAACTACATCGCAACATAAAAGAAAACCATTTCTTTATAGGAACATTTACCTGTTTGTCTTTCTTAACAAAAATATTTACTGAACTCAAGTAAAAGCTGGAGTAAACTGTACAATTTCCCACGGTTTTGTGTTTATGTGTACACCATGAAATTGGGAAATTTGGCTGACACAATTATGCATCATTACCGCACTGTCGTTCTCACAACTACGATCACTAAATGACAATCAAGTGAGTCTCTGCTATGTATAACAAGAGTTAACTGTAGCATGTTTTTGTAAGCCGTTCAATATTAACTTCCTTTTTGACCAACATAATTTATGCCCTTCAACATAGCTGCAGAGATTGACATGCAAAAAATGCATATACAATTATGCACAATTAAACCCTCTCCTGAACTTAAATTGTAACAGCTAGCATTATACGATAAATATTCAGACGCCATTTCCATAAACTTTTGATCTTTGTCAGCACCTACAGTATACACACAGGAACTGGAGGAAATTAACTGAATACTAACAATTTGAAAGAAGAAAAATGTTATGGCAAAATTTTAAATTTAAAGAAAATGTATTAATATGTCTTTTCACCTGCCATCTGATACTTTAATCCCAATAGCTTTTATCGGTTCATTGTGGGACACATTTATCAAGTAAAATTTGGATCTCATTCTCATTGCGATCTTAAAATCTCTCGCAATTTTGTTCACGTTTTTAGCTCAGAAATAGCATAATTATGAGCTGATATCCTACAGTAAAGGAGCCAATGTTGTCAATCCAATTGCAGAGTAGCTAATATCCAATACTTCTGTATATAATAAAACTCATTGCACGTTGGTGAACTTTGTTGGTCAGACTTTATCAGGATATAGTTCTTTATCGTTAAATGTGTTGTGTTTTTGCCAAATCCACCAACAGCAATTGCTAACTATCTGGAAGGTTGGTATTGGTAAGTTAATATAAGCGAGAACACAATATACTTATTTCTGCTTAAACCAGAAGTAAAATATGGTTGATAATGACTTGCAGTGCGAGCAAAAAACATATCCCGGCAATCGATATCCTTTTTATCTTAATTAAATTATGTCATATTCATAGCAAAATAGAAGAAATCTGTTAAATGTTAATAGTTACATAAATGTTCATATTCTTTAACTTACGCAGTATTTCTTCCATATATATCGAGAGGTTGGCTACAAAACACACCATCGTCACTATATCCGGATTCACACGATTGCCAACAAACTGGACCAACGCCGTAGTATCCACTTTTGCATCTTGGATAACACAGCAGCCCACTTTTCTCCATGCTTGGCTTGCAGGAGCTTAAGGGTTCACCAACTCCGCGACCATATGTACTCTTTTGGCACGTAATGCCTATATTGGTAGTTGCCGAAGGACATGTGGCCCAACACACTGGTCCTTCACCGTAATTACTGTAACCTGTCTTGCATCTTGGGTAGCAAAGAAGACCATCTTTGATTGGATAATCTGGATAACAATCGCTGTCATATTTACCTTGTGAAGAGGGTAAAATACTACGAATTCTCCATGGGTCAGGTCGTGAAGTAGGTGTTTTGTTTATTTTTTTAGGCATCTCCTCTACAAATAAAATAGTTGCAATTCAACCAATATTATGTTTGTTCAATTTATAACACGAAACTCATGTAGTATTAGACAGGTTAAAACACAACGTTTCAGGCAATTAAACCGCGGTATAGAGTAAGCGTCCCAAGATATCTGTATGGTTGTTAACATCCTCTTTACTTGACGTACATGTTGGGATACAATTGATCTTTTGTAAAAAAAGAAAACCATCTGAGATTAGAAGTAAATGTACAGACATTCATGCGTAACCTGTCTATTACTTTTTGTGTTACTTTTTGGTAGTATATGCAATTAACTAGCATACGTGCATTATTTACATGGCATCACGACTTCAAAAAGCACACAACTAACATATTATTTCGTTGTGGTGCTAATTTATCTCTAACAAACGTTGTAGACAGGTTAGCATGGCAGTTTTAATTATCATAAATATATATATATATATATATATATATATATATATATATATATATATATATATATATATATATATATATATATATATATATATATATATATATATATATATATATATATATATGTGCAAAATACCTCAAAAACTTACCACTACAGTCTGTTTCATCCAGAGGGAATCTTCAGGTGATAGACCGGTCTATCACCTGAAGATTCCCTCTGGATGAAACAGACTGTAGTGGTAAGTTTTTGAGGTATTTTGCACAATTATACATTTCGCTCTGTCTATATGTCATTGAGCACTCTTTTGTATTTCGCTAACCAAAACTAGCACATTATATATATATTATATATATATATATATATATATATATATATATATATATATATATATATATATATATATATATATATATATATATATATATATATATATATATATATATATATATATATATATATATATTTCTTATCACGTTTTCGACCTTTGCAGCGTGACTGTGTTAAGCAATTTCTAGCCTAATCGGAAAATGTTGTAAAATTTTTAATGGAATGTATGCAAACCAGAGAACCGAATTCAAATGTTCGTCGGAGTTAAAATGTCGATGGCATATACTGTTCATGTTGATCCCTACAGTAAAATATTCAAGATGGTCGAATAAACTTTCATTTAAAAAAGCACTTTTGCAAAAAATTTTGTATACCTCTTCGTCTAAAATGCATATGACGCAGCCAAATTTAGGCGCGAAAGTTGTAATGGTCGATTTTAGACTAGATGTTCGTGTTTCCGGAAGACCTTGTAAGCACTGGTTTTGCCGTTGTATTGCTTTGTTTCATGTAAAGTTTTCATGATGCAAATATGAAATGCAAGAGTTGTATCAAGGAAATTGAATAATTTTTGTTTGTGTTCCATCGTGAGCTTAAAGTTGTGCTCGTTGAGAACTTTAAACATGCATGTGTGTTTTTACTGGTTTCGATTTTTTTGGGTCTTTTACGAAGATACCACTTGCAACAAAGAAACCTACTAACTCGCACGTTTCAGCACCGCCTGTTTAAAATTAATCGTGGACAGTCAGTAAATTTCGATGAATATAGTACAAAAGGTTTGCAACCAGAATTCACATATAAGAGTTATATGCATTTAGTTTAATAGTTTTAGAATAACAATAAATGGATACATATTTCATTGTCCGCATCTAAAAATATAATTGTCATTAGATCGATTGTTTACTTCATAGAATTTTACCATATGAACGTTTGTTACAAACCTTTATCCGCAAATGCTGTTGCAATAACAGGAGGGAGAAAGATGCAAAGTATTCCCAATAAAATTTTCATTCTCACTAAAGTAGCTAAAGGAAAAAAAGATAATTGTCCCTCATTCACAAGATAGATACAAGTAGCATCAGATATTTAGGTAACTCAAATTTACTTAATAATGTTCTTTATTTTTGTATGCTGAACGCGACAAAAACTACCATTTCTTGAGGTCGGCGTATATCGTTTCCAAGGTAAATTTAGCAAATTTGTTCACCGTACATCATATTTACTGGTCACTTCGTCTTCGATAACTTCTGAACTTCATGCTCAATAGTTTTATTCCATCCCTTTACAAAGGTTCATAAGTAGTTGAGACCTAATGTGCTAAACCTTTTTGACCTTGTCTCATAAAGAGCCTGATTCGCTTGAATGCTATTGTGCATTACTTATGCACAGTGACAGCATGCCGAATAAACTGTTGTGAATAAACATTAATCATTACTATAGCTAATCTCTATATTCGTGCCACGCGTTCGTTAGTATCTCTAGCGACTAAAAACAAAGTCCGAGAAGTCGCGTTCCTTAATAACAGGTTTCTTGCATTTCAATTGTAATCCGAGCAAGAGATTATGTACTTAAATTTATATATATTGTATTTCGTTTGTGCTGCTACCGCTAACCTTACTATATCTACTTTACTTTGATATGTACATTAGTTTGGATAAAGTCTTATGGAAATGTTAAAACGTTACTACAGTACGAGCTGAAAATATTCAACATTGAAGGGATATTAACACTGATATTTTCATATATCTGTGTGGTATTTCATGCTGAACAAATGTACTGCATATGCGTGTTTACAGATACCACTTTGTATTGCGTTCAATTCCACAATTACAGACTGGGAAATTGGCTATTAACGTTGTAGCACTTACCTGTATAGGTTGAAATGCCACAATAACTATATTTACTTCACGTTTCTAGTACGTTTCTACGAACACTGCTTTCTTGAATTCGGCTGTTAGTACAACTTGCTGATCTAGTAATTAGTTTGCTGCAATGCGATATGCATATTATTTGAACCGTGACACAGCAGCATGTGGTCTTCGTCTTGTTTCCGGCTGAGGGGAAGATCTATTCAGTAATAGTTAATTATTTCAATGTTCTACATGGTTGAAATTTCGATCTTCAAAATTAATTTAAAAAAGAGCGAGCAAAGGAGCTTAGCTACATAAATTTAAGGCACCGTTGATGATTGAAACGATTTCTCGTGACTTTTGAGAATCTAGTCTAACTGTGTAGTGAAAGAGAAATTCAATTTGGCTGGGTGAGCCAATTACGTATGGTTGGCGAAATGGTGCAAAATTCAACATCAATATATTGATTCATATTCATAGATATTTTTCCATCTGTCACACATATTTTTGTCCTTATTCAAGCTTAGTTTTCACAGTCAGGGCAAATATTTTTTAACCATAGCGAACCAGCCTCACGATTGAATGTAGCATTCACAATTTTTTTATTCATTGTCTAAATAATTTATGCATTTACGAATTTTTGTATTCACGAATTTTATGCATTCACGAATTTAAAACGTATTCACGAATTTCAGTTATGTGCTCACGAATTTAAAACGTATTCATGAATTTTATGTGTTCACGAATTTAAAATCTATTCACGAATTTTATGTGTTCACGAATTTAAAATGTATTCCGAAGATGCACAATGCTTCGTCGTCAGCGAAAGAATACTTAGAAATTCAACTCGAGCTTCTCATCTTATCGCTGCAGCACCTCCTGCCCCTCCTTGGCAGGGATAACAGGAACGTGTTTCGTGAGGTGCCGCGAAATGTGTGTATTTTCCACGACACATGGAAAAGGATAAAACCCCACAGCCCTACAGATGTTGCAATTTACACCCTAGAAGGCCTGCCAGTTTTTCAATGTGGTGCCGTCGGTAGACCAAGACTTCACATAAGTGAAGACGTGCTTCTCAATCTCCGGTCATTTGGTTTTACCTGGGAGAAAATCTCCGAAATGCTTCTTGTCTCGAGGTGGACATTGAGACGTCGTGTTGTTGAATTTGGACTTGATCACACGACTGGATTTTCAGAAATTTCAAATGAACAGTTAGATACTATTGTTACCCAATTTTTGAAAAACCATGGTAACTTAGTAGGGTATTCTATTGTATCAGGTCATTTGCGATCACTCGGACTCCGGTACAACGGGAAAGAATTAGGGAAAGCATAAGGCGGGCTGACTCTCGAAACTCAAGAATTCGTTGGGCAGTTGTAGTGTCACGGAGATCTCACTCTGTAGCAGGGCCTAATAGCCTTTGGCATATAGATGGCCATCACAGTTTAATATCATGGGGGTTTGTCATCCATGGTGGGGTAGATCGCTTTTCGAGATTAGTGGTTTACCTGCGGTGTGCAACAAACAACAAAAGTGAAACAGTTGGTGAATTATTTCTTCTTGCTACAGAAAAATACGAGTGGCCATCAAGGGTAAAAAGTGATTATAGTGGTGAGAATGTTGTTGTGTGGGAGTTGATGGAAGAAAGAAGGGGTTCCAACAGAGGAAGTTATTTAGTAGGGTCATCTACTCAGAATCAGCGGATTGAAAGACTCTGGAGAGATGTTTTCCGTACTGTTTCCCATATATTTTATTACACATTCCAGTCCATGGAAGACGCTGGAATTTTAGACAGGAACAACAACATTCATCTATTTTGTCTCCATTTTATCTTTCTGCCACGAATTAATCGAGCCTTGTTGAAGCCTGGAACCTACATCCTATCAGAACAGAGCGCAATTGGTCTCCTGTACAGATGTGGACAAATGGCATGATTGATTTAAGGAATCAATCCCTGACTGCAGTAGCAGATGTTGTAGGATATTCAGGCAGTGCAGATGACCTGGAATGGTATGGATATGACCCACAAGCACCACACCCAAATGATGATGGCCTGTCAACAGTGCTTGTTGATAATGTTAACTTTGATGTATCTGAAGAATTGGAAAACCAATTTAGTTATGTAAACCCATTGGCAGAGTCAAACAACTTTGGTATTGACTTATACGAAGAAGTAATTGAAATTGTGATAAGTAATTACTATCAATAATTTTGCACTTAGCCTAGTAAGTGTATGGCAGACACTATTTACCCAAAAACATTTCGCCAGATTGTTTAGAATGTTCAAGTTTAAACTTTTATACTGCAGACTGTTTCCATTAATAAGTAGAACTGTTTAATTGAAGCTTGATGGGTTGATCAGAGGATCCCCATTGACAAGCAAAATCACCTGGCAATAGACAAGTAAAAAAATGAACACATTGAACAATGAACATGTTGCATGAGGGGGTCTTGGAGCATGATTCCTTGTGAAAAGTTTGAAATTTTACACATAAAATGCTATTTCATAGTAAACACCAAAATTCCTGTTAATCTATTTAGCAGCTATAGGCAGTGTACTTCCTATGTACTACTTGTTTACTGTCTAACACCAGATTGTTTTACTAATGTATGATAGAACTCTACCATCTTTGTGTACAGTAAATAATCCAACACAATAACACAACATTTTATTTGCAAAACACTGACACATATCAGTTTTAAAATAACCAAAAAAGAGAGAAGACAATAAATCAATCCTTAGGATGACAAGGTTTCTACAGCTTCCTTGCATCCCTGGATATATAGCCAGCTAGATAATTAGGACCGGCAAGTCATGTTTATGTACTTGTGTGCACAGACCTTGAAAACAATAAAAAATCAATATGGCCCTTGTCCAATTATTAAGCTGGCTATGCCATTGCTTAGGCCATGCACATACTAATGATCATACTGTTAATGGTACTGTTTCTCCTCTTCAAAAACCACTGAAAAACCTAACATAACTATGTGACATATCTATTAATATGAACAATAAATATGGTATATTTTACCTAACTCAAAACATCCAACCTTGATCAAAATATCAGGTGGCAAAAATCAGTATATCGTCCATGAAAATAATTGTAACAGTTCAGGGAGAATTGAAGGCACGCCCTTTAATGACAGCTTTCAGAGCCCCATTAAAATGTTCCTGTGAAACAAAATGTTTTGGAACTTTCAATTCCATCAGGAAAGCTGATGAATAGACTACATCACTCTCTGTGAATTCCACCCTAACTGAACCTGGAACAAGAGCACTTGTTTGAAAACAAGTGCCTGTTACAAATGCAAGAAGATCTGAAAGCTCTTCTTCATTACAGCCATCAATAAATGTTGTAAGCAGCTGCTCAAGTGTTGAATTGGTTTCATCCTCTAAACCAGAAGTGCCAAAATTAAGAAGCTCTTTGACATAATCACGTGTTAACTGACTACCTTGGTGTACAAAAAAATGCATAAATAAGGTTGGGTTTTTTTCTATTTCTTTCAGTAAACCCAAGGTGGAAAGCCCCTTTCTCATCTGATCCAACAGCACCACATTTTTAGTAAGAACATTGAATGTAATAAGAGATTGAGCCACATCTAACCGGTTGGTAATCTAAAATAGCAGAATGTTACTTATCACAAACATAAAATTAAACAACATACACATCGGAACTCAACAAATTGGCAGCAAATTACCAATTAACTGTTTATTTTATTTCATACTAGTCCAAGAAAGCATCAGGCAGTGCAACAAAACTATGTATATGGTGTCTTCATGATTTTTGGACATCTTTTCAATGCATATTTTGGATGTTACAAACTCTAGGATGAAGTGATCAAAAAGTTCCTGTGTCATTCCAATACCAGTAGAATGTTTTTACATTGGATCTGTTTATTTTAATCAACAAAAACCTTTGGAAGTGAAATGTATTTCAAAATTCATGCATTCATCCTTGTTCTTACTCACACAAGATCTTCATAAAAAGGAAGGTGTCCAATAACATACAAGTACACACATACATTGTACTTACAGTCAATAGTCTTCTTTCTCCACATTCCTGCATCAGCTGTAAGAAGTCTGGGTCACCGTTCAAACCATTCAAGTCTTTTTCCTTTGCTTCCTTAATCTATACACAATAAAATGATAATTAAATTTATACTAACAAATACTTATTTTCATTTAAGAAAATTCTCAGTGTTAGCTATTGTGTTAAAAACAATTACAGTAGTAGCTATAATTCTTAATTAAGTGATTACATGCACAGTACAAGCATAACAACTACTGTACCTTGTCAATGTAAATGTGTAGTGGTTGACCAATGACATCGATATAAGATGCTTTAAGTACAGCAGTTTGCAAGTCCCCTGATGATAAATATGAGTAAATTATTGGAGCCTGATAGGGAAATCCTGGACCGCCTTGTATTAGACTGTGGGCAATTAACCTGCCAATGATTTCAAAAATCCCAGTCAAGACATGTGAATTACTGAAAGCAGGAACTTTTCTGGTTGTATCTCCTTTAAATAATACCAAGCCATATTTACTCTCTGCAAGTGCAATAAAAACATCAGTGTAAATTTGCCTTAACACACCACCAGTGTCAATAGCAATCTTTCCTTTGATGCAAAAACGCAAGCCTTTCTTTGGATCAAAATTTGGATTTTTGTAGTAATGGAGAACATCAGACACAACATCATCTTCATCCACTTTTAATTTTTCAGCCCACATTTCTACTTGCTCACGCAAATTACTCAAAATTTTGGAAGCACTCTGAGAAGCACTCATATTTAATGTCTCACTACAATGTTCATCTTCATCAGTCAAAGCTTCAGCTGCAGCAGAAACAGACTTGTGAACATCTAGTGCTGAACTTAAGTGAGATTCAGGTACTCCAGGAAATATTGTTTTTAATTGTTCTAAACTAGTATCAGCTGAACTGTTAAATCCCTTGTCGTTTGATGAGGAACAAAAATCTGCTGTACCACTCTGGATTGATGTTGAACATCCAGGTGCATTTTCAATTTCCTCAGGTAAAGATAGAACTGGTGATTGTATTGTATAGTTATGCATAGACACTTGTCGTTGTGACAAGGAGCTACACCTGGCACCTGTAGCCTTTGTACCAGCAGTACGACCAGTATGAACACTTGCAGATTGCACTGGTGTGGATGGCAAGGTACCGGTACCCAGTTCACTATCTTCATCCGAATTATCCATGATATCAGCTAGGTCATCGCTTGGCACAGTTAGTTGGACATACAGTCGCCCCTGACCACACAGGTTTTTCACATGACGGAAGTCCCACTTATAACCCTGTTTAACCACTGGTCGAACAATACATTGTCTCTCTCTCTTGACAAACTCAAAATCGTTTTTGCCAATCAAGGGTAACTTTCGTTTGAATACATCAACAAGGTCCTGCCTTATTTTATTTTGATTATGATCAGTTATAAAATCAAACTCACCTTTCAAAATTACCGTGCTATCACGGAAGTGAAGTGAGATCTCGTCAGTTATAACATCTTGCTCATTCTCAGATAAAATTGATATAATCTTCTGCCTTGCTTCGATCAGATACACACCCTTTGGCACGGAGGTAGTAGCTGGCTTTTTGGCAGTTGATTTCTTCCTTATAGGACGATAGGGATGGCCAGGAACAACATTGGCCCTTGGTATTCCTCCACGAGACGGTCCTGCAGAAGATGAGTCACCTGATGTTGAAGTACTGGCTGTACTGCCCACGCAGCCGGAGGTACTACAAGATTGGGAACTCGCTATCACTTGTGGGTTATTCGCCAGCTCTCTGACTGAGGAAAAAGCTGCACCACGAATTAAATTTCTCGTTCTTTCAAGAAGATTCTGAACTCCGTGTCTACCTCCTTGCAAATTAAGTATTTCTTCTCTTACACATTCTCTTACCGTCTGTTCAAGCGCAGGTTCAAGCCTATCGTCCGCCATATTTAATAGCTCGTCGACGCGGGAAACACAGGTCACATGGCATTGTTTTTTTTTGTTTTAGCCTGCGCTCAATATAGTAGTCAGTTTGGCTTTACATCCAAATTCATGAATACATTTTGAATTCGTGAACACATAAAATTCATGAACACATTTTAAATTCGTGGACACATAAAATTCGTGAATACATTTTAAATTCGTAAACACATAAAATTCGTGAATACATTTTAAATTCGTGAACACATAAAATTCGTGAATACATTTTAAATTCGTGAATGGATAAAATTCGTGGATACAAAAATTCGTAAATGATAAAATATTTAGACAATGAATAAAAAAATTGTGAATGCTACATTCAATCGTGAGGCTGGTTTGCTATGGTTAAAAAATATTTGCCCTGAATGTGAAAACTAAGCTTGAATAAGGACAAAATAATGCGTGACAAATGGGAAAATATCTATGAATATGAATCAATATATTGATGTTGAATTTTGCACCATTTCGCCAACCATAATTACGGACCAGCAAGTTTTCTATGACAAGTTTTCGCATGGAAAGTTTTATATCTACGCACCATTTTGCTACAATCATGGACAAATTATCTTGGACAAACATGGAAAAACAATATTTTTGAAAAGTACACCACATATCCTTCGCAAAACCGACCCCCTTTCATCGAAACAATGTTGTTGTAAAATCAAATCATCATGGCAATGATCGAGACACATTTTAAAGCAATATTGTAACATGGGGAAGGGAAATACGAGTGTACACGAGTATGAATAATTGATTGACCTAAACTTCAGCCATTTGTAATTGCGTCCGCGTTCTTTTTGTCTTGGATTATAGTTTTTCAACAAGTGAAATTGTCATAGAATAACTTTATAAATTAGCATATTAAAAATTACTTGCTCTTCTGTCCGGTCGACAATGAAAACTTGACAAAGTAACGAATTGACTCAATAGTACGTTGGCCAGCGGTGTACATTTTGTGTAGCATCATGGCGGCAGCAACAATGTTTAAACTTGTCAAAGAAAAACTTGTGATAAAAAAAATTGTTGTGCATATACACGTACTTCAGAACCATCCTTAGAGATATGAACACTTACGATACACTTGGAAAAGTAAACGTGTCATAAGAAATTTGTCATAGAAAACTTGCTCGTCTCTGAGGGGCTTTAAGATGCACATAGAAATGATCTCCATCAGGATTGATAATCCGGATGAAAATCATTTCGTTTCTGTTATGACCATAGGGGGTCGAAGTATATTTACGCACCAATGACGTTTTGAACACAGTAGTTTTGGAACAAAGAACAAGGGTAAGGTGGTTGGTTTTACCAATCGCAAGAAGTCTGCAGATATCAACTTGCAAAAAGTTTTATTTTGACAAACTTGATTCCACATGATGAAGCCAACAGGTGTGATGCAAGTTCATGACACGCTTGCATCAAGCTGGCAAAATCCTCAACTTGCATCGAGTTTGTCGCGTTTTTAGCTGTGTGTGAGGAATATTTATCCAATGTATTACGGTTTTCTGCAAGGTATTTTTTGCGGGAATTAAGCAGCGGCGCCTTTTCTTTTTTCTGGGATAAAAGTCACGTCCATAGATGTACGGGGATCGAGCAGTTTTGTGTGTATGTGAGGGTTTTTTTTGGAGGGGCCTCAGGCTCGACCCAGTGTTAGTTATCAATTAAAAATATGTAAAATATTTGCTTATGCATTTTTGGGTTTGTGCACTCCTAACGGTATGAGAGTGCACGAAACCATACAGACAGATCTGTTTAAATGGTAATTGTAAGGCCACGCCGGTTACTGCACATGTCAGATCACCTTATGGTATTTCTTTGTGATACATGTGGGCTCAGATCATTATGTTTGGAGGTGGCAATAAAATTTTTGAAATTGAGAGCTTCAAGTTTGCGAGAAGCGACCTTTTTTAGCGAGCCCAGAAAACACCGACAAGCTAATAATTTAATAGCGTGAAAAAAACAATTTCCTGGTGATTTTTTCACTGATATCCCGGTTTCTATTTAATGACTTATTTATATTTAATTTATATTGTACACATACTGGTAGCGAGGCACCCATCTGCCCCCTCCACGGCGCGTGCGCTTACATTACAGTAGAAGAGCAAAGCAGTTTGTAAATCAAGATACTCACGGCAATATGTTTAATGCACTTGTTCAGTCTCATTTCACATATTGTTCAGATGTATGGAGTGATGGTAGTTGTTCACCAGTCGTGGTGCCAGAAATTTTCCGACGGAGGGGCTATGTTCACCGACGGGGGGGGCTATTTTTTTTCATGGTTAGGCACGGTAGGCCAAATTTTTGTCAGTTTTCCCTGACAAATGTATAAATTTTCGATTCCCTGACCTTGGGGGGAGGGCTAGCACTCCCCGACAAGGAGGCTGTAGCCCCCCAGCCCCCCTTTGGCGCCACCACTGTTGTACACACATTGAAAAATAAATAAATTGCAAAAGCGAGCTGCTCGTGATCGTGTGATAACGGGTTCAATTTATGAAATACCATTAACCAAAATATTTGAAAAACTGGGATGGGAAAGGATTAAAATTATTCTGAAAGGATAACAGCAAAAAAAAATATCCTCTGCTCTTTAAAAAGAGTTTTTGAAGTAACTTTTGAAATAAGCATTTTGAATTGTGACGTGCCCGGCCTTTAGCCCTTCTATTATTTCCTGTTTATTATGTCTTTATCTCATATGCGCCCGCATTAGTTACCTCTTGGTGGTTTTGAGGTACTTTATTTACATTTTCTTATGATTGTATATTTTGATGTCTTTATCAATATTTGATAACGATATTTCGTGGAGACAAAATGTCTTATTTGAATCATTTTACTAACGGGAAATGTCGTTAGTAGTTGTACCCCACCCCCTGCCCCGTGCAAGTAGCCCGACATCATACACACATTAAATTAAAATCGCAGTCTACTGTCATTCGCTTTTTACAATCTAAATGTTTGCATCAACTTAGCAGCTTCCTTTCTTAACGCCGTCTTTGTCCAAAAGAATATCATGGAATTTACACTGGAATTTATGAAGCCAAGCGTGACGACCCAAATGTTAATTTCAGTGTAAAATTTGCCAAGTGTTCCTGCATATTTAAAATAAACTATGAGCATCACTGGAAAGTAGTATAGACCGACGAAACATAGCACAACCAGGTAACAAGATTTTGCGTGTTTAATTTCTCGGAGAAACAGTTTCACTTTCGACCGATTCACTTTTGCAGCAGCATCAACATCATGTAGTCTTTTTTGTGACAAAGCCAGATTCTTGACGACAGAGAATATTCTTGTGTAAGCAAATGCAGTGAAGAGAAGTAAAATAGTTGACTGTGCTATTATCCATCCATCTATCAATTTGCGGAAAAACAGAGAGAGAGTGACAACAACTAAAAATAATGTGGAACCAATGCATACATACAACAAGATTCGTTTTTTTGTGACTAAAATCTTGTATGGAAATGGATGTAAGACTGCTATGTATCGTTCCAATGTCATCGCAGATACCACAATCGTCGAGATATCAATCATTAGAATTGTTGTTGTATGTCCAAACAGCGATGCAGCACAGTTGGTATACACTCCCATCCTTCCTAGCATGTAAACGAGAAATGAAGGAATGCCAAGAACGCCAATAGTGAGGTCAATCACAGATTGAATCATTACAATAAGGTAACAAGGTTTACTGTTCAGTTAAGAAGATTTCAGAATAGTTACTATGGCAACAGCGTTGAGTAGTATCGTGGGAATGATCAAGATGCTATTAAAAACAAACACGAATATGTGGTGGACTAAAGATTTCTCCGACGAAAGTTCGGTTTTAAATGAATAGGTTGCTTGAAGAAGTTTACATGATACACGAAATATGTCTTGTGTTGAGTTGTTCATAGTGTGCAGCTGCTTAAATATCTCCTTGTTATATTTTCTGAAAAAGCGTCGGTCATTTGACTATAGAATACATAAAGATAAATTTATTGGCAATTTAAACCAATCAAATTAGTCTGTATAGTTTTCTCCGCCGTCGTACCAATCAATTTAGTCTGTATAGTTTCCTCCACTTCTTTTACGGAAGCATTTCGCTTGGATCTTTCGCTGACACGGAATACTGATGATAATTTTAGCACTGTTGACTTCAGCCGGTTTTAATTTTCAACTTACAAATGTCGCCTTTGAACTGCTTGTCTTATTGGCGGGCATTGCCAATTCGATCCGAAAGATTTTGATCAGAAAGCAAGGAGAAAAGCAAGGAGAAAAGCAAGAAGGAATGGCGAGTTATTGTAAGATATTGCACTGAAATTAACAGTTTAAGATTTAGACTAGCAAATATGCATAATACACTACTGATTTACTTATATTTACTAATTTACTTATAATTTGCATATTAAACACGAGATAACTGCTCTGTTGATTATAATAAAGGAATATAAACGGATTTGTCAACGTTTCTCTAATACCTAATACAGTTAAGTTGGACTATGAATAATTGCACTTCTAAAATAGAGTAATATTGAGAAATAGCTACTCTAAATATACAGAATAGCTTGCGAGTTACGATAAAAAAGTATAGCTACATATAATATTTTGTGTACTTGTTTAGAATTAAAGTGAGTTCAGACGTACTGGAGAGAGTGGGGAGGCTTAGCCCAAATATAAAATATGCTTGGCATATCCTTGGTTTCACTTTCAGATAGCTAAGGCAATGGGACTGGTTATGGTCCGTTTATACCCCATATGATGTTTTAGAAGTAATATATCCAATCCGAGTTGGTGTTTTAGACGTGGTTTCTAACTCCGAGTGAAGAAGTGACGATGGATTTTGGCTTTTTAGCATACTTTTAAAAATTTAATACCTTTAATAAACCTAACCCCATTCCAATTACATACGGCGCACACGTTCGCAGTCCACACATTTAGCTAATGCGTTACATTTTGCTATTTGTCTAATGCGCTATGAGGTGCTATTTTGGATTGGATATTTGTTGAGTCTGGAGTGAATTTGATAATCATGCGCAGCGAAATATTGCTCCAGAACAGATGAAGTTGTCCAGCAATACTTTCAACAATTGTAGTGCTAACATTTGTTTTAACACAAAATAACTAGTTGTGTTTAAAGGGATATTTAAAGCGTGTTTACAGTGTGTATTTGTGTTATAAATAAGTTAAATTGCGACATGCCAACACCGTCCAAAGTTTTTATCCAGGAGATATTCTCGAAAAACAGTAAAGTGTATTTAGAACAAAATTCTAAAGACAGTAAACTGTATTTAGAATTTATTACTAAATACACTTTACTGTATTTAGAATTTATTTTGAATTTGAATTTACCCCTCAATTTCCCTCAGCTTCAAAGTCCTGCCCACTTGAATATATTTAAGAGACTGACCTAGACTGGGTTTTCATGTACAGGCACATGATGTGAATGAGCAAGCTATTCTGTATATCTAGGGTATTTCTCAATATCAGTGCAATATCTTACAATAACTCACCATTCCTCCTTGCTTTTCTTCTTGCTTTCTGATCAAAATCCTTTGCGTCGAATTGGTAATGCTTGCCAATGAGACAAGCAGTTCACTGGTCGCAGATATAAGCGTGTTTCCTACGCAAATATATGCGTGTTTTGTACCCATATGGATATATACGTGTTTTGTACCCATATATATGGTGCTTAGCAAAAGCGATATATATGTGCGTCAAAAATACGCATATACACGCGTCTAAAAGACACATATATATGCGTTTAAAGTGTTTAGTAAAAAATATACATTGGATTAGAGCCCATATATCACGAACCCATAATTTGAAACAAATAGCCAACCATACGATATTACCGGTAAATATTTGTACGTAAAATTTCCGAGAATGAAAACTTTGAGGTGCAAAACATTTAAAAATATATATTAAAATCAGTCCAGTCCAGTCCAACTGTCCAGTCCAGTTCAACTGTCCAGTCCAGTTCAACTGTCCAGTCCAGTCCAGTCCAACAGTCCAGTCCAGTCGAGTCCAGTCCAACCGTCCAGTCCAGTCCATTTTTTGTACTATGCCCAAATTTGGCACTTAGTACCATCTGGTACAACGTTCGAAAGTTTGAGCAGAAAATTTGCATTATCTTTTGTCTGTACGTCTCACTTCGAATTCCCATCAGCGGAAATATTTTATTTTGAGCAACCATTTTTAACAGACGATTATTTGTCATTTTTGGTCGTATTGATATAAGAACGGGATAATCAGAAACCTAATAGGCTATTCTTCATTGCCATATATAAATCGTTTACTTTGGAGTATTAGAAACAGCAGTCGGTCAAAATTGAATTCGAATTATTTTGATACACACTGTATAAATAGACTAGTTAACGCTCATGGTTTATTTTGTGTTTTCTTCATGAATATACAAAAAAACGAAACTATGCAAACACACGTTGTGTTTATCAATACATTTTTACATTCAAGGTTAGAGACTGCTGTGAGTGTTTTGTTTCAAATATGAAAGCACAATGAACGAAAAATTTTCTGGAGTCGAGTGTACCATAGAATTTTTTTGTTCGTTAAGCAAGTGCGTTATTTGTAAACAAAACACGAACTTGACAATCTCCAACACTTTCAATATATGGTCTGAGTTCGCTGCTTACTTGAATACAGCACCCCTACGTCTTTGTCTAGTTTATTTACCTGTAAATATGGCAATGCTCCACTTTGTTTTTCTTTTCGTACTTATAGGACTTGCTTCATGATTAATATGATTAATTTCGCCTGCATTTTATTGCTTTGTGCAAATAATGCACGTTTTCCGTGCGTACTGCTTTCAAAAGACTCGTTGTTGCCAGGTAACCAAAACACACGTTGGCCAATCGCGTGCGTGGATTTTGTACACTGAACCATGACTGAACGAAGATCACATATTAAAACTTAATATCACACCGCTGTGGCGTAACATGATGGACAATATTACTTTACGTCTATATATATGGTCTTTACTTCACAAATACAATCTCAAATGTATTTTGTAGTCCGAAATAGCCATATATAAAACTGGACAGAAACATGTAGCTACAACGAAACAGAAATACCGATATATAAAATGAAACACATTTATACATACTGAAAGAAATGTATCTGAATTCTCAAATACACAAAACGAAATTACGCAAATATGTAAAACGAAATTAGTCATGCATATTCATAAAACGATATTTCTCAAATATATATAACGGAATTAATTACTAATATTTATATATAAACATAATTGAAACTCGTGTTGTCGTTGAATATAGCGTGCTGAATATGCCTGATGTACACAATTACAACACAAGAAGAAAAAATGACATTCACATGGCTAAAATAGGATCTAAGTCCGGTGAAAGTTTATTTACATTTTAGACTGCAAAACTGTTCAATAGCTTAAGTTTCACCACCAATTCTGCAAAATCTGTAACATCTTTTACAAACCTTTATTGGTGTGATACGAAACAATATGTTTAGATAATTTTAGATCATATTTTAGTTAATTTTATACTCTATTTATAAATTTGTAAATACTTAAGAATTAATAGTATTAACCTTAGATTTAATAGTATTAACCTTTAAGAGCTAATAGTTTATTTTATACACAGCATCAGTGTAAATAAGCTTTTAGCTTTCTGAGGCTCTGTGTTTAATAAAGTTTGTTATTACTATTATTGGGTGTGGCTACCTGTTTACCATAACTCAATTGTGTCCTATATTCCTCAATACACAACGAATGTGCGCTATCATTTTCTTCATGTTTCTACCACTTTCAATCAAAAAGAATATTGAAGAATGTACATCAAATTTTTAAATGCACCCAAATGGTCATTGATATGAACAAATTTCCATTACGATTAACAACCAGTGATCTTGAGTGTCAATCATAAAACTTACATTCGAAAGTACTGCCATCAAATCGACTGGCTGCCACATAGGCTAACCACATAGTTTCTGACCTGAACCATGAGAAAAATTTTGCAAAAGCTAAAAAAATCCTTAACATACACTAGCCACATGCGGGTGGAAAAAATCCCTTACATAGCTATACTTTCTCTTGGCGGGACTAGTAGCATTACCACACACTGTGTTTGACTAAGTTCACTATCATCAACCTCGTGTACATTAGTTTGCTTCTTTGACAGTCATTTTGCTTACGAGTAACTTATCTTACTATATTAGCGTTATATCCACGTCATTTTGTTAGTACCCCCAAATGTTTGCCTTTGCATTGAAAAATGATCCAACCACATGTTGACTCATTGGTTTAGGAATGATGCCTTCAGAGGACTTCAATGAAAGAATGTGAATTTCAGATCATTAATAAATGGTGATCTGAAATTCACATCCTTTCATTGAAGTCCTCTCAAGGCATCATTCCTAAGCCAATGAGTCAACATAAGCTGGGGCGACATTTTAGCAACACTTGCGCGCGGAATAACTTCAGCCACGGTGCACCATAAATTCTGCTTACAGCTCACAATCACCGAAATGCTTAAAAACAAATACAATTTTTTATTTGATAATAAAGAATCATAATATTAACAACACTGCAACTTTTTTTTACTTTCTGGGAACAAAATTGTTGTCGAACAAGGCATGATTTTACGCGTAAAATATGCAACTTTCCCTTACTATTCCGATTTTAATAAACGTGTTAATATATCGTCGCAAAAGCATAAAAATCTTCGTTATATATGTTGAAAAAAATCTATCGATTGGGCAGTTAGAAAATCAAGTTGATATTATTCATACGGAATTCGACACACTCAATTATTTTAGCAATATATTACACAGTACGTGTAATTAGGCCGTAGGATGAGCGTCTAAAAGGTGCTCAGAAAACGCATTCCGTTGCACCCCTCGTGGAATTACATAATTTTCACACGAATGGATAGATAAAAACTCACTTTATTAAAATCCACTGCTCCCCAAGCAAAACAGGTGTACAATTGGGAAAATATTCCCTCCAAAGTTTGTTAATTTCACGCTTTGAAATTTCGAACCGCCAAATACGCATGCGCACATCAGCCACCAAACTCCCACTGCGCATGCGCACAAACGCGCACGAGGTGCGAATTGCGTTATGCAAAATAATCATTATTATTATACACACTACTTGGTATAAAAATATTTTTAAAACGGTTAGAAAAATATTGAAACTGTGTAAAATTAGCATTTATTTCTGAGATTGTTATTACGTTTCTTTGGGAGAAGGTAATGCAATTTATGACTTGGATTAGTCATTTTACCAAAGTAAGATTGACAAAGTTTATGTCGTCTTTGTGATAGACTTGGGGGTAAGGTGGCTTCCAAAGATTCCCCAGAGGATAGATCGGGGTGGATTATTTTTAATGCTCGCTTTTGAATACGTTAAATTTCATCTGAAAGGTATTGGGTGATACCATAACTCCAAGCTTAGCAGCCGTATTCCAACACAGGTCTTATGCAGGTTGTAAAAACAGTTAAAACTGAATAACGATCAACACCAGAGCGTTTTAAAAGGCGAAGAAAATAGAGGCGTTTAGAGGCTTTTGATACTATATGGGTTATATGAGTGTTCCATTTGAGATCAACAGAAATGTACATGCCAAGGATTTTGGCCGAAGATACTGGAACAAGTTCGTGCTCCTCTATAAATAGTGGATCCAATCTTGGATGTTCCAATGCAAAGAAATAATCATATCTTTGCACTTTGTTTGATTGAGTTTCATGTCATTTTTCATACACCATGTGTTAATATCATTGACAAGGCATTGCATCTTCCTCATTTCATTTTTATTGATAAACTCTGAGACTGATGTATCGTCGACGAATTTCCATCGTCTATCGTGGTCTACGACCAGATCGTTCACCATAATTAAAAAAAATGGGGCCAAGTACCGTTCCTTGGGGTACACCTCCATTGACTGGCAACCAGTCCGAAAAAACTCCACTTATTTTTACTCGCTGTTTCCTTCCGGACAGAAAGTCTATTACCCAATTAGTAATGGATTCATTTATGTCAAGTTTACGCATCTTTGATATTAATATCTTGTAGTTTATTCGATCAAATGCCTTGCTGAAATCCAGCAAGAAGACTCGCACAGTCTTTCCATTTCCATCAGCGTCGGCATATAAGGAGTGGAGTAAGCTGATAAGAGCATCAACAGATGAAGAGCCAAGAAGTGCTCCAAACTGTCTAGGATCGAGTTTGTGGTAAATTCTGTCTAGAATCCACTCTGCATAAAATGACTCTAAAGTTTTAGATAATGTGGCAGTGAGGGATATTGGCCGAAAGTCGTTATTAAGGTCTTCTACTGTTTTGGTCTTTGGTATCGGTATAACATCAGCAACTTTCCATTGTAAGGGTACTAGAGCCTGGGAAATTCACGCATTAAATATAGACGCTACAGGTGTTGCAAGTTCCATGGAGAATCGTTTTAGAAGCCAATTCGGTATATCATCGGGCCCCGGCGCTTTGAACGACTTAACTTCTTCTAAGTGTCGTTGAACTGATGCCACAAGGATATACAACTCACGAGGCAGTTCACCGGCAACTTTGTCAAGATCAGAAATAGGAGGCATTAGCTTGTTGACATCTACGAATGGCTAATTAATTGCGTTTGCCAGTTCAATACACTCCAATATACGATCACCAATAATCACGGAGTAAACATTCTTATCTGGAGTATAACCAGCCAGGTTTTTGACGGCTTTCCACCATTTCGTCGGATCGGCAGTTTTAATTTGATTAACCAGGGTTTCAAAATGAGAAACGTTTGCGACTTTTATCGTACGATTAATAATGTTTCTCAGCCGTTTAAATAGATCACGATCTCCTGCTGCGAATGCTTTTTGTCTATCATGTATCAGTCTTTTCAACTCTGGGGTGATCCAGGGTTTGTCTCTACAATGAATTTTAATCTTTGTCTTGGGCAGAAAAGTGTCGAGGCCTAACATGAGGAGGTTATAAAATAGGTCATATTTGTCTTGGCAAAATGATAACCGATACAGTCTGGTCCAATCTAGGAATGTACTAAAATTTCCAAATGACTTCATACTCGACGATGTTATTTTACGTATAGACTTCTTGTTGATATTACTTGGTTGTTTGGGTTGACATGCAGTTGTAAGGAGGATTGACTGATGGTCTGAAAGGCCAATGGATGGAAGAATTTCGGGTTCTTTATACCACTTATGTATGTTCGAGAGTATCAAGTCTAAGGTAGCAGAGCCTCGAGTAGGTTGCTTAATATTCGATATCCTTATATTTTATGCATTTTGATGGCGTTACGGAGCAACTTTGCAAAGTTACACGCCAAAGGCTTAAGAAATGTTTTGAGTGTAGGTCCAAATGGGCCAAACTTAAGTGTCAACAGGCTGAAATAGCTAAAAAATCGTATGAGAACATCGATGACGGATCTGTCACTTCATACATGGAGAAGAATCCTGACAGCATTAATTTAGAATGGTACCATCATATGAAATGCTGGAAGACATTTTGTGATGAAGGGAAGATCCGCAGACAGCAGAGAAAGGAAGAAAAAGGTGAAGGAACTAGCTCTAAAAGCCCAACTTTTACCAAAGTATCACCTGAAGTAGAGCCCCCCTGCCACAAAGAAACGCACATGTGCTTCCAGAGATATGTATTATTTGTGGGAGAGACGCTTCTTGGTTTTCATTAGACAAGGTAGGGGCACTTTGATAGGTATATACTGTATACAGTAATTCTAGCGTTATATGGACATATGGATAACATTGCTATGAATATCCAACTTTGTTTTAACACCAGGTAACAAAGAAGAGAAGAAGAACACCACTCATGTTGGCAGAAACAATTGATGGTAGTCTTTTACGTACAGCTTCCAAGAGAAAGAATGATGAGCGGATACTTGTGCAAATGCAAGGGAAAGACTTTGTAGCACTGGAAGCCCGCTATCACAAAGTTTGCTACTGCAACTATGCAAAATATGTCACCAAAGATACAAAGGATCAACCAGAGTCTGAAAGATCAGTTTCCGTGTACGAGATGTCCTATGATGTCTGTAAGGAAGTAATAGAGACGGAGGTCATTGGAGATAAGAAAATAATGAACATGGAAGACATACTGGAGAAATTTGTTACCGTTGCTAAATTCGTCGAGAATGTAGATGCATCTAAATATAGAGCTTTTAAGCTCGAGCAACGACTGATGAAAAGTTGCCGATAAATAAAGATATATGAAAAAAGTTGCCGATATATGAGAAATGTTAGTGAGATAATATATGTTGACAATTTGGATTTTTCTGAATTGGTTGAGGAACATATGTCAAATAAGTCTGGAAACAAGGGTGAAGAAAACTGTACCATTGATGATTACAATCTGAATTCTGACACAGGAACTGAGAAAAATTCTGAAGTCAATGAGTTACAAATTCTATACAATGCTGCAATGATTCTTTGTGAAAAGGTCCAAGAAATAGCAAAACTAAATCTTCCTTGGCCATCATTGGCATCTGATTTGACAATGGATAATGTGCAAAAAGTAGTTCCATGTGAACTTTATAGTATGATGGCTTGGACTTGCGGATTCTGTTCAGAGCCAACCTTAAGCGAGTATGTGCCAATTGAGGGAAAGAACGGCACCAAACTAATATCAATTGAAATTCAAGATTGGTATCCATGGAACAGACTTGTGCATGATAGATGGAATTAACGCACAATTTAAATTGAGCCAAACATATCTTGCATATAAGTTTCTTGTACGTTTGCTTAATAAGTATAAAGCACAAAGCTTAATAAGTATATCTTGCATAGTTATTAAATAATACGTTAAAGATTCAGCCAGAGGTTTTTTAAAAAATATAACTTAAAGCCTGGAACAAACTGGGAAACATTGTCGCGCGAAAATGTTTGTCGTATTATTCATATTCGTGTTCTGCATTATTTATTTCTTCTTAAATCAACTGTTTTTACAGTCTGTTAACACGAATATATGAATATTAGCACACACCCCTGTCCCAATTATCAATCGTTACCCGCTCTGCATCAAATAATAGGAAATTTTTTCCGCGACAATGTTTTTTAAGTTAAGCTAAGGTTTTAGTTTATTGAAGTATTTAATTTGTTCCTTAATCGTGGAAATTGTATATATATTTATTATCTATAGTTGTATATATATGTTATTTACAGGATAGGAGGTCCTTATGAGGAGAGACTGTGCCCGAGCAAGGGCATAGTTTCTCCCCAAAATGGATTCCCTTTCAAGACAACGTAACTTGTAGTTTATCAAAACATGTGATTCAATCGTTTACGTTCGTTGTACTTTTTCAACGTACAAGGTCTTAGTTATGAATGTTTTTAAAGTTGCAAATGTCTCTAAAAATTAACTGCATTTGTACGCATGCAGCTAGTGAACTCAGATGATAAATTAAATGACAGGTATAGTTATGTTTTTTGTTCACAAATGGGTGCAGTTGCTGGCCGACCGAAATGACTTTCGTATTTTATTTTTCATTATAGAAATTTCTCGTTCATTAATGTACGGTGAACTCGTGCGTGAATTTGTAAACAAAACACCGACAGCATTCTCCACCCTTAAACGATGCATTTATGATCAGATTTTTTACTCCTCGTAGTGCCGACAACAAAACAATTTGGAGCAAATTTATCTCCGGTTTTCTCTCTATTCGTGAATACGAGGCCCGCCTTAATTATATACTAAGGTTTTGCACTCAATAATTTACACTTGAGAATTTACACTTCTTTAGAAGCTTAATCGTTTCCGTTCTTAACATTTTCTTTGTCCAAAAGAATATCACGGAATTTACACTGGAATTTAGCAAACCAAGCGTTATGACCCAGATATAAACTTCGAGATAATATTGGTTAAGACCATTTCCCAGTTTCAAGGAAACCATTAGCAGCACAGGCAGGTAGTACAGACAAATGTAACATAACACAACAGTAAAACAAGATTTTGCATGTTTAATGTCTCGAAGAAGCGAATTCGTTTTTGTCGAATTTCTTTCTGTAGCAGCAGAACCTGGTTTTGCCTTTGAGCGAGCCAAATTTTTGACCACCAAGAATATTCGTAGATAAACGAATGCGGTGAAGAGAAAGAATATGCTTGTCAGCGACAGTAGCCATCCAGCCAAGAGTCTTGGGAAAATCAGTGCGAGAGTATTGACAAATGACATGACGAGCGAACCGATGCATACGCACATTAATATTCGCCTTTTTGTAACTGACACTTTATAGGAAAATGGATGCAAAACTGCGATATATCTCTCCAGTGTCATTATGGACACTGCGAATGCTGACATGTCAATCATCACGATTGCCGTGGCTTGCCCGAGGAGGAATGCAACGCAGTTTGAGTGACGTCCCATTTTACCCAACACGTGAACGATAAACAGAGGCATGGCAAAAACACCAACTGCGGAGTCAATCGTAGACTGAACAAGGATGACAAAATAACACATTTTGCTCCTCAGTTGAGAAGACTTAGATATTGTTACAAGCGGAACAACGTTCAGTAATATCGTAGGAATAATTAAAATGCCATTAATAACTAGGACGGATATGTGGCTGATTGACGATTTTTCCGATGCAAGCTTGGTTTTAAAAAAGTGTGTCGCTCCAAGAAAATTGCATGTCACTCCAAACATGTCTTGTGTCGAGTTTTTCATTGTCTACAGCTGGTCAAATCGGTTTTGTGTTGCGTTTAAAGTCGCCGAAGAATTTTTGATTCCTTAGACCTTACTTACGTATAAAGTAAGATCATGTCAAACGAGGTAATCAAACGATCCATAGTTTAATCCATGCTAGTGTAATACTGTTTCTTTTGACATATCATTATAAAGTCTGAAAGACACTGATGTCGATGTTCATGACGCTGTTAGCGCTATTGCCTTTACACTTAAATTAAGAAAATAGACGTCGAAAGATAAACGCTTCAACAACTCTTGATGTCTTCGTGAGATCCACCAATAGGATTATCTTTTATGATTAAAAGTTGTTAAATATTTGTATGTTACCTGTAAACTGCAGCCAGTGCATTGCAATATGCGACGTTGACAAATACAGCTGCCGCTTTTTTTCTAATTTACATCTGGCATCCCGAGCATTTGTCCATCTTGAGGCTTGATCAGTGACCTCATAATAAATCTGGAATGTGAATTCGAATGCGAAAAGTGAAAAAAAGCGAACCTTAAGATGGCAGAACTTCACGAGTAGTAAGACCTTCTTCCAATCTGGACACAAAAAATGGCAAAAAACGTGAGATGTAACGTAAGCGCGGCCTAGATCTACGAGGTTAGATTTTTCAGCTAGGTCCTGGTAGATTTTATAACAAGACTTCAGCTCGTTCATCATGCGACGTACGTGTTAACGTGCATCGCGGCATTTTCTAGAAAGAAAAATTTAGTCACGTTTATAGGATTATAATAGGTAAAAAAGAAAAGTTATACTCGATGTCACAATTTCAAAGTGAAGATAAAAAAACCCTTGAAAACCAATGGCTTTTTAAAAAAAACCCTAAAAATTGAATCTTTGCTGTGGACATTCTTATTTATTTACAGTATCTTTTTATGTTACAATATTTGAGCTTTAAGCTTGCATCTCAAGATCACATTGAATGTAAGTTCGCTTTGTAAAGCTGGTTTAATTACTACTTTCCTGCAGAAAGCAAAATGAGTATAACGACAAGAGAATATTTCTTTACTGCTTGGACTGGACACCTCTGCCTTGGACTCGAACAAGTGACTTAAGCGCTACCATTATTTAGTACTGACAGCAAACATCATTTCTAAATTTAGCGGCCTAGAAGTTGTAAACATGTTACGAAGTACGCATTCGTACTACAACGGATGGACCAGGAGTGCATTTATTATTTTTTTTCCTATAACGTAGTGTGCTATCTGCCTTAAGATACACATTACCTTGGATACCTCTTCTAAATTTGTCGATAATTTTTAGATAAAGACAAGATTCCGAAATACCTAAGGAAGTTGCTCAATAAAAAGTGTTTTTCAGTCGAAATTTTCCGTGTAGATAGGCGGGATGCAAATTGCTCTGCAAACGTCATCTTCGGAAACAACTTCGGCTAAGCAGTCATTGCCTGATGAGAACTCGGAAACGCCGAAGACGAATTCAATAGCAGCTAATAAGAACTCAGTTAGCCTTGCTTAATCGAAGCTGTTTCCGAAGATGACGTTTGTAGGGCAATTTGGATCCCGCCTATCTACACGGAAAACTTCGATTGAAAAACACTTTTTTAGGTATTTCGGAATCTTGTTTTTACCTGAAAATCATCTAGAAATTTAGAAGAGGTACCCAAGGTAATGTGCATCTAGTTTTTAGTAGTAACTTGTGTTATTTTACTTGTTTGAAGCAAAAGTCTAAACGAGTGTCAGTTCATGTGGTGAAAGATATTTATATAATCATGTATGCAAGACATCACGTGCGCGACTCACGCTATTTTCTGGGATGCCTGTGGTTGCATCGACAAAGTTTCTTGCTGTGTGGATAACATCTACAGCATTTTCGTCATTCGTAATATGTGAATCTGCCACGAGTGACGAAAATTTCGTGAAATGCTGAAACCGGCTTGGGTCTCGATCAAGCTGTCGATATTTACAAATGCCAGTTGTGCTAACTATCAAAATATATCGCCGGCCCTACTAAACAGCGTCCGTGAACATATCCACGAACATCTGTCATCACTAATTAGTTTACCGTTTGTTAGTCACTTCGAAGCACACCCTTAGGAGTAGTTCAACGAGTGGTGCAACGGAATGCGTTTTCTGAGCATCTTTTGGACGCTCATCCTACGGCCTATTAAATTAAGCTTATGACTTTTCCGTAATCCTCGTAAACATTCTCATCCATCATAAATATACCATCGCATTCACATAGCGGTTTTGCATTTCTGTAGGTATCTCTCTTTTTTCCTTAGGTCACTGTCTTCGCAGTGCAACTCTGGGACGGTGTTAGACTAGCTGATGGAACATCTGTGAATTCGGTGTAAGGATCGCCGGAATCGGATCTTCTACATAGCTCAACAGGCGATCATCGTGAAAAAGCACTTCTTCGTGCTCGTTCCCGTTTTCTATGGTCTTATGCAGAGCGTTCTTTACGAGACAAACCATTTGCTCAAGTTGCTCGCTCCACCAAGGGGCGAGGCTCAGATTGAATTGCCAGACTATCTTGTTCTCTGTGAGGTAGTGTTTGAGTTTCTCGCTGCTCACTTTCCATAACCAGTTGGCTGCACTAAAAAATATAGTCCCATTGTCCGAATATTCGAATCCCATTCAAATATTTCTTCCGTGGATGTCCCTTTTCCACGATAAATATAGACTTAGTAGAAACGCCTGTGTTGCAAATGATGTCATCAAGTCTAGGTACAACCCCTGACCCAAAGGACAGCTGTACACCGCTATGTATGCTTTACTCTCCACTTTCGCTTGTTTGTTATAACGGATTGGCCCAGCGTAATCTACGCAGATGACTTGAAATGGGCATGTTTCTTGCGTGCGTTCCTAAGAAAGGTTGCCAGGAGGTGCCTCGATCTGCCAGCTGGATGCAGCTCCAGCGAAAATCGCTTTGGTTACTTTTGCTTCCGCTAGATTTTCAGCATAGAACTGACTTGCGGTATCTGGAGGCCAATTCTCAGGGTTGCCCATTCCACCACAGCTTCTTGTGTTGAACATCTCCACCCCTGCTTGCCAGATAGGCTGGGTTTCCTACGAAGTCAAATGTCTCCATTTGAAAAATGACAGATAAAACTCGTAACTAGTAGCAATGCGGAGTTTCAGAGGACGGTAAGGCTAAAAAGGTCTAATCAATTAGAAAGGTCCCCAACAGTCATAATTTTATAATCATGCAAATACCCTGTCAACTTTCACTGTGGGAGGAAAACGGTGCACCTGAAGAAAACACATAACTTTTGGCTTACTTTGACCCTAAAAAAGGGAAGTAGGACTTTTAAAATAACAATAGGAGAAAACAGAACATAGCAGGAAGAGAAAAATAAACATTGCCCTTAATAATAGAAGGAGTGAACACAAGTGAATGAATACGAGTGAATTAACAAATTAAAGGTGAAAAGACAATGTTTAAAAAACATGGTCTTTACTACATAAATGTTTATACTTTATAAGATAAATAATTGTAGGTAGCCTAATGTCTTAGTTACCTTAAACATTTTGTGATATCTTCTTCAATGTACTTTATAAAGCTGATCAAATAGAATTGCAATAAACTAATATTAACTATGAAGAAAAATAACTTTAAGAAAATTTAGTACGGTAATTTCATGTTTACATTTTGACGGTTATAAATATTGTTTTAAAAGTGAGAAATAAGTTACACTTATTGCTCGATCCGCTTGTGCACCCACGCGACGATAACTGCCGGACCATGGGAGCCGATAACAATAGATTATGCAACTTGAATTCGCATGTATTTTAACAGTCAGTAGTAGGGTATGGGGGAGCGCGGATGACATATTTCCAAATCGTTTCAAAATATTAATAAATTAATTAAATCGGGAGCTTGGTCCACATGTAATCGGAATGCTTCAAAATGTTGGCAAAAAGTTTGAAATCTTCTGTCATGTTTGATCATGAACCAAATTTAAACATGTGAAATACATTTTCTTCTGATGAGTTGCTTCCATGTCAAAACAATGCTTGAGGATGACCGGTGGCAGCTGATGGATCGAGTGCATTCGGGACTATTTGTGAATGTGACTTCCGATCAGTCCCCGACTCTCCGTGGCATGTGCTTATGAATAAATTACATATTTTTGCAAATAAAGCGTAAAATACAGCTTCCTAGACAACAAGTAATTAATGTTTAACGTTTTTGGCTACTTTAATTATTAATTACCTCATTTTATTTACAATTTTTAAAAAAAATTACCGCAGCAATTACCATAAATTTCAAATTATCACTATCGTCCCAAAAATGAAGAAAAATTATCACCATAGTAATGAAATTACCACATCTGGTCACATTGATTATATCTGTGCTGCATGCAAATCACTTGTTTCCTATAATGTGAGTATCCCATTTGAATTTAGCACTGACTTTTTGAATACAAAGATCCTTCTCTTTGTCAACACGCAAGAGTTCATTTAAGCCCATATTGTTGAAATCAATGTTGTTGTCACAGCTCCAACAGTCAAGGCTGGTCAAGGCGTGCTGTAGAATAGTATTTGACAGTCCAGTGGGGTAGGGACCAGGGGGGCCGTGGGGGCACGCCCTCCCCGATAATAGCTAATATATAGTAACATTATATATTATATAGCTCATGGTGCTGGGTTGTGCCCCCCCCAAATAATCACTTTGTTCTTACGCCACTGCAGTCAGTTTCCAATTTAATGAATTTGTACACTTTGGTGTATACAATGCTGTTAAGGTCTCGTAAGGCAATACCTCCAATATTGACAGGAACATTTTCTTGACTCGACAATTTAACAGATAGACAGGATAGTAGGTTAAAGCCTCATCGCAATACGACTTGATTCTTTGTTCCTTTGGAGTGAGCATGGAGTGAGTTACTCGATGATGATGCTGGAAAACATAAGTTTGGAGGTCGATAAATTGTACGTTCGATTTGAAATGTTCAGTAACGATCATTTCCGTGTCAGTTTCCAGATCATGGCGATGAGCGGTTCGTATCAATTCTTGACTTATATAACGACAACAAGAACACCGGTACCACTACCAACCCTGTCAGGTCTATCATGTTGCAAGACAGTTCTATAATTTGTTAAAAATTCGCTGCTTAAGACTGAGCTGTTTAACGATGTTTTGCAAACACGAACAATATCATAGTTTTCACTGCATACTAAATTGTGAAATAACAAGATTTTACAAACTTTTTTGGAGGTATTTCCCTGAGGATAAGAAAAAGCTTTCAGCCTTTTTGCATTTAAACAAAGTATTTTAAAACAAACCATTGTTTACAAGTTAGATAGTGGCCCCGTCCCGGCCCAACGTGGATACAGAAGAAGATGTAAATTCTTGTGCTTATCCTGAAGTTCCAACCCGTCCCGGTGCTTACAAGGATAGCTGGATTTCCTTAGAACACGGCCCTGTGTTTACGTCCCAAGAAAACAAAGTTTAGCAGGTATTAATTGTAGCTGGTCAAATATTTTGTTTCACGGGACAAAATACAGGGCTGGTGCTCTGCTGTATGTTGGGCAAAGTAATAGTTGCATGAGTTTGCCTCAATTCAAGGGATTTTTGTATTGGATAAAGTCAAAATATACTTCATTTTGAAAAGGTTTTAAACTATTAACTTTTCAAACAATTTTCATTCCTATGAGATACAAACATCCTCACTTTCTGATTCCTTTATATTGGAGCCGGGGATTTTAAAGGTGTACCTCCCAATGCATGTCGTAAAACCATCAGGTTGTAAAAATGGTCTATTTTATATTTCACCAAACTGTAGCTATCTTCACCCACAAACAAAATCTATATATAATTGTTATAGATATCGCCTTTTGTCCCACTCTAAGAAATTCTGACCCAAATAACGATCCAAAAGGCACAGGTATTAAAGTATGTAATAAACAGGTTATCATATGTGGGGCAAGGCGATATAAAATTTATCGCTTGAGGAACGATACAAAAAATGTTCAATAAGTTACACATCAATTTGTATGATTGACTGATTCAACTTTAGTACGTACCTTAGAAATTCCCAAATCAAATCAAATCATTCTATTTAGTTGGTTTGGATCTTATAAGTTTTGCAGGTAACTCTTCATCCTCCTCTTCATCCTCATTTTCAACAACTATTGTTTCTCTCGACTGATCAGATCATATTCAACTGCTTTTCCTTTTTTTTCCTTTTTTCCCTTTTGTTTTTCTTCTTCTTTTAAGATCTTTTTTAGTGTCTTTACTTTGATCTACTAAAAATATAAACCTTTATTAAGTATTGCTCTGGAAAAACATGCAAATCGCACACCCCATCCCACCCCTGTCATCAAAAATGAAAATTTAGCCTAATTTGCACAATTAAAGTTTGTATAAGCAGCAATATATATGTATAAGTAGAGCGAGGAAGCATTTGCATAAGCTCAAATGTTGACGCCAAAAACACAAGCCTAGTTTTTCTTATTGATCCATGCAAAGACCTGTAGTCTACAAACTGGCAGTGGATGAATCAATGATTGTCACCCCTCGAGATGTATTCAACATTTGAGAACAACAACCCACACCTCCGCAATCTTGTCATCTATGTGCAAAAGCCGCTACATATCGTCAGGCACATGCGTATCGGATATATTCCTGTTACTATGTCGTCGGTGATATGCTTACATTTCGCTTCCCCAGTTTCTTTTTTCTAGTGTTTTATAACCTAAAACGTAAAAAGCATAAATACACTGCGACTCACGATATTAGTGTTATCATCGCCAGAAATTTGAGACGGGCTAATTGCGCATGCGCTTAAATAGCGGCGCAAAACATAAAAAAAAACATGAAATTGTCTACAACATTTCTTGAAAAAGTAAAATAAAAGTTTCCCAACAAAAAAAATCATACTTGTACAGTTCATTCCTGGTTCAATACGATTAGATGGTCATTTTAAACGATATTTGAAGTTTTTATTCGATATTATAATAACTTTAGCGAGCATTGTGACATATTTTGCGGGCTAAAATAAACAAAATAATAAAAAAAACTAAAATACATTTTAGCCCGCTGACGTAATAGCCAATGTATAAATAGTCGGAAGCCATTTAAGTGTAGTTGTTTTTTTGAAAAACAAAGTTAAAGTTAAACATGAAAAGGGCTTTAAAGTTACTATAATAGTAATAGAGTTGATATTCTTGGGCATAAATATGTTTTTGGCCCTCCTCAGAGCTCATTTTAACCCTGGCTACGCTCGGGCTAAAATGATTTTGAGTCGGGCTAAAAACATCTATGCCCGCGAACATCAACTCTATTGTTATATTAGTATAGTTCCAAAACAAACACCATTCGCAACTAACGGAGTTGCTTTACTAACCTTTAAAAACATAAACGAAATTATCGAGAAACCCCGTGTTCTAAAGCAGTTGAGAGCAATAAGCCAGTTACTTGGCATCGTTTGCCATTTGTACAGTTCGTATAACAGACTTGAGATATTGAGCTACATGTGACTATTTGACAAATTATACATCGATAAACAGTTCCATTTGGCTAACAAAAAACAGTCTTTTAGGTAAAAATTGTAAAAATACTGCAATATCTTCTTTCTGAATGACAAATATTTTGCAAATATTCGTCGCTAGAAGTCGAGAAACATACCAAATTGAAGCTTGAAAAAAGAGCTTTCTAACTGACGGCAGTGTTGCTGGTAGCGGTCATTCCTTTGTACAAACGTCATGAAAACTTGACGAATCATTTCATGCAATTATCTAGCGTGCGCGCAAAAGCGGGAAATCGAAATTGTTCTCTTGACAATGGCTTGATGGCTCCAAATGCAAAGCAACTACACTGTTAAAAAAATCACTGTAAATTTACAGTAAAAAGTACTGGCAGCTTGGACGCAAAAAAAGTACTGTAAAATTACAGACAATTGTTAAGTACTTTATATTGTAGTTTGTATTTACATTGTAAATACTGTAAACATTACAGTATTTTACCTGTTAAAATACAAACAAATTGTTTTATTACAGTACTTTCTTCTGTTACCCGTGATTACAGTACTTTAACTGTAAAATATTACAGTAGTTGTTGCTGTAAAAATACATTTATTTTTAACAGTGTAAATAAAATTACTGGTATAGAAGTTAAAACGGATATAGTTGTTAACACCAACCATTGCCCAAATTTTGTTAAGAAAACAGATGTTCAGTTAATAACGTTTTAGCGTATAACCTTACCACTGTTCAAGTTTGGGCTCAATGTCTCGAATTTCTGGCGATGAAGATATTTATGCCGTACGTATTCAAAATGAGCATTACTATTCATTAAAACTTACGAACATCAAAACAATGTTGTGAGAAGATCTTTACGATGTTGATATTTGATATTAGTCACATGACTGAAAATATATGGCGCTGTTCCATATTTCAGGCGGACCACGGTATTAGTTTTAAAAATATGGTAACACGATAAGACGTCGTTTTAAACTTAATTGGAAGTGGAAACGACATTAATCTTTAACCAAAAACAGCATAGGTAACAACAAGAGAATGTTTTAGTTAGAAAATAAACGAACTTGGTGTCTGAAGGATTTTTCAAAGAATACGTGGAACGGCGGAAAAGAGGGATTCTGGTCTTCTAAAATGGATAAGAGTGGGAGGTATTAGGTGTTTGAAGGAGATCTGATCGTAAATTATCATGATCGACGTCTATCAACATTTTGAGAAAGTTTGCTTTGCCATATATCTTCAAAACTAGCAATGATGGATTCCTGGTAACCAGTAACAATTCTAAAAGTACCTCCACTGGTGTCGTGGAATGAACGTTTGGAACTGGATTAAGGCAAAAAAAATGCTTGAGAGCACAACGAAGTTTGTCCTTTTGTCTAGGATTGTAACAACTTAGACGAGTTACCCGAAGTAGCACATTGTAAAAGGACGAAATACAATTCTAATTTCGCTGTTTCTGTTCATTAAGTTAACTCGCTTGAACTTTAACTCTCACACCTCTCCCAGCTTATCAGGTTTTTAAATTTTATGGTTGTCTTTTAGAATGGGCCCTGAAAAAAAAACATGAGTAAAGAGCTTTGTGAAGAAAGCGAGGAAGAGCTTGACCAAAACGTGATTGTTTTCTATGCTGAAGTGGCAAACAAATCCGGCGGAAACTACAGAGAGTCAACTCTACTCGGCTTGTGAAGTTGCACAAGTGGTATTTAAATTATCCCTCTCACAACAGAGGCGTCAAATTTTCAAAAACCCCTGTCTTCATGAAGCCTAACACGATACTCGACGCCAAAAAATATAAGATTAAAGCGAGACGGAGAGAAAAATTACAAAGCACAAACCTGTTATCACAACGGAAGACCTTACTCAAACCGAGTGTCCTCCACGACTCCTCTTGATCTCTTAAGAAATGCTTGGTTCCACTCAACCGTATATTTGTAGCGACAAGGCAGAGAAAGCCAACGAATCCTAACATCTTTTAGTTTTTGCGGTTGATGAAAATTCTCGTGCGCATGCGACTATGACCAACGATGAGTTGACGACACAGAAAATTTCGAAGAAGACGATAGAGTGTAATATACCATGCTACAGACGACTTCTATATCTCCAAGTTAAACCCCAATGTGCTTGGTACAACGACTGTGCTTGGTACGAAAATCCGCCACTCGGTGCAAATAAGCTGGCTGTTATATATGATGAGAGATCTAGAATCAGCGCGGAATTCCAGTTATCGACCATCTACAAAAACCATTTTTTAGAGCCATCGCAATTATTAAATAATCTTTGGTCGGATACGGGCCTGATAAGAACCTCTACATTATGGCCACATCAGGCTACCGAAATGAGCAGTCGCTTAAAAGTTACAACTCGCGTCTATCATCAACATATCCAACACAGCTTCAGCAAAGCAGCAACATTTTGTCTAGATTACTCGAATCTCCAAATGCCAGCTTACAAATTGGTTTCAATGACCGACAGCCCGCTCAATTGTTTATCCAAGTAACATCAACGTCTCAAAACACTTCGGTATTTCATAGATCAACCTTTGACAACGTGTTTTCGTCTTGTTCGATCGGAACTATGAATGTGACTGTAAATCAACCTCGAGATGTAATAAGAACACATTGCCCCGCAGATTGTTATGCTTTGTTATTAATATATTCAGCAAATTGTAGCGTCATGCTAACTTTTTTCAAATCGGAATATGTTCGTAAATTCTGCATCAAAAATGTTGACATTCCTTCCCACAAACTAACGCGTTACACATATTTCAAACTTAACAGCTCGCATGTACACTTGCCGGCATTTATGTAATCATACTGTATTCATAGATCAGCAATAAAAGTTATTTGAACTGAGGCTGTCCTGTACAGGGTGAGTAAAAAAAAACCGATGCTCTTTCAAATTCAAATTAGCTGCGAATTTCATTACGGTGTATTCCCATGCGTATACAGAGAACAGATCGTGATTTAGTACACAGTACGTAAACCAATTCTGACCATTCTTGCACGGCTAAAATTATGCATTTTAACTGGGAATTAGATTTTGTTTTATATCAACGTCTGTCAAACTGCAAGAATGCAATGCTGCTAGTTTGAATTTCAGTAGTATCAGTTTTTTTACTCATCCTGTACTGTGTACTTAGTCACGATCTGTTCTCTGTATACCTATGAGAATACTTAAAGTTCCGTGATGAAATTCGCGGCTAATTTGAATTTGAAAGGGCATCAGTTTTTTTTTACTCACCCTGTACAGGGTGAGTAAAACAAAACTGATGCCCTTTCAAATTCAAATTAGCCGCGAATTTCATTACAGTTTATTCCCATGGGTCTGTACTGTTTTGTTTCTGCCAAATCTTGCACGGCTAGAATTATGATTTTAACTTCCACAGGGAATTAAACTTTGTTTTACAGGGTGTCCCAAAAAAACCCAAAAACTATTGAAAATGATCAATTGTTAGAATTTCAATGCCTAGCACTAAATTGAACCCACGAGTGGATAAACTATTGACATAACCGTCATAATTAATAGTAATACTCAGTGTTAACCATTGTTATGCCAGACAAAAAACTAAACCTACGAGTGCATATTAAAAATCAAGCAAATTATTTCAGCCTATTCAATTTGGCTTTTATCAATATTCCCATGAGCAAAACAAACGTACTTTACAAAGGTAGTTTAGTTTTTTAACAAGTGCTAGGGCATTCAAATGTTAACAATAGGTTATTTCAATAGTTTTTGGGGTTTTTTGGGACACCCTGTACATCAACGTCTGTCAAATTGCAAGAATGCAATGATTCTACAATGTGTCCCAAGAAAGGCTACCCTTTGTAGTCAGGTGCTATTGTCAAATGTTCGAATTTGAATGTTTTAACTCCCTTGTGAGCCCAAGAATGCGTAATTCTCTGTTACACCGAGATTTTTTATGCTTACGTTACAAATTAATTGAATTTGTTCTGCCAAAATGACACAGAAAGAGGCTCCTTAGAGAATTAAAACATGCGTTCGAATTTGATTGTTTTAACTCTCTAATGACCCCAAGAATGCGTAATTCTCAGCTACAAAGAGTTTTTCATGCTTACCTTGCAAGTTAATTGAATTTGTTTCGTCAAAATAGCGCAGAATGTGCTCTTCACGGAACTAAATATTCAAATTCGAACGTGCGGCGCTAACGTTTGTCATCAAAGCGTAGCCTTTTTTTCTGGGACATACTGTACTGTAGTTTGCATTTCAATAGTATCAGTTTTTTTTCTCACCCTGTACTTTGTACTAATCAGGATCTGTTCTCTGTAGACCCATGGAAATAAACCTTAATGAAATTCGCGGCTAATTTGAAAGGCCATCTGAGTCTTTTGACTGCACCCTTTATATTCTTTGTGCTATACAGGGTGTCCCAAAAAAACCCCAAAACTATTGAAATCACCTATTGTTAACATTTGAATGCCCTAGCACTTGTTAAAAAATTAAAATATCTTTGTAAAGTCCGTTTGTTTTGCTCATGGGAATATTGATAAAAACCAAATTGAATAGACTAAAATAATTGCATTGATTGCATTTTTAATATGCACTCGTAGGTTTAGTTTTTTTGTCTAGCATAAAAATGGTTAACACTGAGTATTACTATTAATTATGACGGTTACGTCAATAGTTTATCCACTCGTGGGCTCAATTTAGTGCTAGGCATTGAAATTCTAACAATAGATCATTTTCAATAGTTTTTGGGGGTTTTTAGAAACCCTGTATTATAAAAGAAGTAATAGATGAACAAAGAAAACGAGTGTTATCCAAACACGAGAAAATAATGGTGAGACGCGCTCGTGATTTTTTGCATTGTTTCCGAGTGTTTGGATATCCCGGTTCGCGGTGGGACATGAGCTTCTTGAGTTGTTCATATGGCATCTCAAATGAGAGAACATAACAGATATTAGCTCATATCCTACTAGAAATACATGCATGCAGCAACCCCTCGCCACTAACTAAGAGCATGCGACTAAATTTTCGGAATTACATGAAGTACCACTGTAGGTTGTTGTCATAGCAATACGGCAATTGTTATTTTTTCTGTATATTTTTTCAAAATGACAAAATATTGAGTTTTTAATCCTTGTTTTATTGACAATTTTTTTAAATGGCACAACATTTGTCATCGGTCTGTTATTACGCCTAATGTAAGCTTAAATTTGGTATAAATTACGACCTATTAATTACATTAATAATAAGAAGACAGTCTTGCATTTACAAAACATAAACTTACTCTGGAATTTAAACAGTGAATAGACTGGATGAGTACGGCTACGCCGGCCTTTATAAAGCATTAAAACACAAGTATAAATACGCATTATCAACAAACTTGCCTTGTGTTTCACGCCAAAGTCAATTGTTGACGCTTCTCTGCATTTTCCCCGAATTAATCTCTCTTCAATCTTCTTCGGCAGTCTCCTCGAGCCTTTGTCGTCGTCTACGCTCGTTTCGCCATGCTAAACGTTCTGCTTCCTCGTTTTCGTTTCGCTGCCTGCTTGACTGCATATTTGTTGACCTGATAAATGCTTTTTATTTAATTTTTCAACAATAAATTGTTGTTAAAGTTCCCAAAACTTTTTGCAAAAATGCAAAATATTATAGTGCAAAAAGCTAACTAAAGTTAAATATTTGCTGGCAGTTGAATAACTTGAATTCGTAATTAATCAATCAACAATAAATTTTAAATCTGGCCAATCACTGTTAGCCATTCATGATAGTCCGCCATATTGTTGAGATCAGTGAGGATGACGTCATGACATACCATTTTTACTACCTAACTACCAGCAACGGCTTTCAACTCCCCTAATACGAAATTAGTAACCCTCGCCCCGGGCTTACGCCCGGAACGGCGCTTCGCGCCGTTGGCTCGGGGACTAGTAGCGAAAACAAGATGGCGGCCGAAAGCTTTTCGATCGCAAAAAATCTTTTTTTGAGCATTTTGGCAGCCTTTCTTGCCATATGTGCAACACATAAACTTAGATAAAGTTTTTGAAGGCTGGTAGTACTTGATTTAAATGTCACCTAAACAAGTATAAAATGCATTTTTTACGAATTAATACTGAATAAGTCTCCCGAAGGCTGGAAAAAAATATAACTGTTTTGAATTGCTATAGTAACAAAAACTGTACTCAATTTTGAGGTCAACAAGCGTTCTTCTCGCCCAAAACATTTATATTTTTTACGAATTTGAAATTTTCGGAAAAATTTGTTTGAAATATAATTTTAAATAACGATAAGTCGTGTTTTATGCGGTATTAGCTGAAGTTGTTTACATTGCTACACTGACTAATAAGTATATTTTATTAAAAAATAACTGCACTGGGAAGTTTTTTTGGTTGCAGTTGTAAGTTGTTGTCTTTATAATCAAACAGTTATTCTACTCAATCTCTTCGTATATGCGCGATAGCCGAGGCGACTCGGTCCTACGCACTTCGTCGGCTATTAGCACATATACGATTCGAGTTCGTAAAATAACTGTTAAATATCGTACTAGTAGCGAGCCAATATATCAGATTACAGAATACTTAATATCCGATGGTAGTCTATGTAATAAAACTGTGAATTTTTTTATATATTTCTTAATTATTATTTTCAGCTCTACCATTAGTTTTTACTGTGCACATTTCTGTCAGCAAAATGTCTGAAAAGGAATTTAGAGATCAAGTTAATTACTAATTCGAGTTATTTTGCAGGAAAAGGAGTTTAAACAATGATCCGATGTCGACGAATCATACAGGAATGCAACTCATGAGCAGTAGCTCAGGGCGAATTTAAAACTACGCTACAATTAACCTACAGGCAGGCCCAGAAAATAGGTAACGGTTGGTGCTGGTGGTTAGCGCATAGTGCATATCACCGCTAAAACCAAGTCTAATGTAGTGGTGTGGTATTTCATGCGAGTTTTGCGTCGAGGGCTGTTGTTTGGTTACTTGTCATTTTGAAATTCCAAATATTTGACAAGTAAGTGAGTATATGTACTTTACTTCTTATCATATTTACTATTTAATTACAAGTAGTACTATATATATATGATTATATTATATACTTGATAAATATGAACGAGTCAACCCCAGTCTGGTCCATACTAACCACTGATTTCTGAAGTCATTTGTTAAGAATACGATGGCATGCTCCATGATTTTTTGCATAACGCATTACGGCTGATCCAATAGTGTTATTATCAGTAAATGATTCGCCTAGTAAGCAAACATTTTATAGAATTTACTTTGCCAAATGACTGATTGTTTTTAAAATTACTATATATTTCTTAACTAAATTATCTGTTTCTCATAAATCTAAAAATTTCAGCCATTGGGATGAAACAATGGTATTATAGTACTGCACTTAAATCTAACATTTTGCTGTAACCTTGAACCCTCTAGACTTTTAGTTCTTCTTCGAGTTCACTATGCAGGAATAAACTGTTCAGCTGCTACATCGTTTCCAAGGGTAACCCTGCTTCCACTTTGACTGGACGTCTCTACTTCGCCTAAAACCATCATACATTTGTTGAAATACACCATGAAACTCGCTTACTATTTCCAAGGACTTTGGCCATGTGCAAAATTTTGCAGAAAGCGAAACGATATGAAACTTTAGAAAATAAAAAAAAGCTTTAACTACCTGTTGAACGATACAAGCAAAAATTTAACGTTCCGAGCAAAGACTTTTCGGGCTTTCGTTCGAGACGTCCCTTTCTTCCTCTATATTTAGGTATAAGTTATGGATTCATGCATTTGCCTTCTGCTACACTGCCAAAACTAGCAACGTTATAGGTCAAAAGCTATAATTAACAATTAGATTACGAGCTTGAGATTTCTATGAGGTCATAGTTGATGCGGGCGAAGCCCGAATCAACTATGATCTCATAGAAATTGAGAGCGAGTAATCTAATTGTTTTAGTAGAATCAAGGATTAAACATGAAATATTCAATCCTTAAATGAAATAAAGGAAATCACTAGAAAGATGATTGTTTCGCTACTCGCTGTCTACTCGCTATCTATTCATCATTAGAGTAGCCAATCAAATTGCAGCATTTGCAATAGTATACTAGTATGATTCTACTAATTATAGTTATGTTACTTATGTTAAATAGTTATGTTACTTTCAATTTAATTGTTCTTGTAAAGATTAAATTTATACCGAGGAGGGATTTATGTCATCTAAAGACCCCGAGGACGCGCAGCGTCAGAGGGCTTTATATGACATAAATCCCCACTTTTGAGGTATTTAACCCACTTAATTTATTTTTGAGGAGATTTTCTAGTAGAGTCTTTCAACTTTCAACAATTTAAGTCGAGATTCTTCGAGATCCCCTCACAAGTTTCATCCAATTAATTATTCCAGGTCAATAACCTGGATATAACTCGCGGTACATCAAAGAAAACCGACTCAAAAACAAAATTAATTTTTGATAAACCCTCTATATTGACAGGACATTTGCGCTTTTTTGAAATACAATACCCTCGAAAATAATCTACCTTTTTTAAATATGTTGATTTCTAATGGAACAAGCTAGACGGTCAATGAAGCGTTATTCGCTTGGGCAACGGACCTGTCCTCCTATACAACTTGTTAAACTTTTCGTAAAATGGGCATTTTAACTTTAAAACTATAAAACGTCGCTGTATTATGGATATTTATTGTTTCAATTGTCGGCGTAAGCCAGCGTGGTAGGGCTGCATTGTTCGCTGTAGCCCCTAGAGACTCATTGCAAACAGAGCATTGAATACTATTTCTTGAGCTTAATATTGCATAGGATTGTGTTCTTTCTATACTCATATTTTTTTTTACAAAAATCAAGACACCGATTTTTGCAATGCAATTTAAAGGGTTAATTGTTTCCTTCTTGTTCCGTAAAGGTCATCGTATTATGAAATAAGCATTGTGAAATTTTCAAAAAAATATAAAGGAACGAAAGAATTCGAATTTCACAATTCAAATTTTTCCGGGATTATTGCGCAACGTTAGCTTTCTCGTAGTACGAGCAAAAAGGCATTATGTCACGTAATGTCCTCGATGAACATACCAAAAAAATTTTTAAGTTCTACTTGTTTATCAAAGCATATACTGTCTGTTATTGAACATAAAAGATATAATCAAACGTTAACTGAGAAAAAAATTTACCTTCTGTGGTGTCCTCTGCTGGAATTATATATTTACAATAATTGTCATCATCGAAATCCGCGTCAAAGTTATCTGATTGAAAATTCAGTTGATCATAAAGCTCGTAGTCTTTGCTCGTTTCAACAGGCTTCGCTTCAAACCTTGATATAAAAACATATAGATCCGTAGATAAGTTATTTCGACCGGCAAATGAGGATAAACGGCTTAGGGAAAAAACAACTTTGAAAAAAAAACGAGCCATAGAAACACATATCACTCTCTAGGCTCGAACCCAGAGCACCACAAACCAGTTAGATAAGAGTATACACAAAAGTAGTGGTTGCTTGGTGCTCTAGCGCATAGATATTGTATAGGCCCTTGATTGCCAACGCATACCTGGCGCAACACATGTATAAAGAATCCAAGAATGCGTCATGAAACGGGCAAAAAACAAGGTAATTCTATCACAAAAGAAAGGTTTTTGGACATTTTAGATGGATTAACGGCTCTGAATGCCATTCACTGAAAATATATCACTATTGCGGAGGTTTTGATCGTAAAATGAGAAGAGTGGGCTTGATTCTTACAAAATTATCGTTCGTTAAAGATTCCAAGGGGTGGACTAGTTTCGTAAGTTTGCGTGGATTATTGGACTTTTAACATTTCGAATCATGATCGATTGCATATTTAGGAAAGGATATTTATAATTAATATTTTAGATGTTAAATGGAAAGCGGTTGCCAATTTTTTTTTGAAATATTGTGTGTTTAGTTACTCATTGTCATCACCTACGCCGACTACAGTGCGAACCATAGTATTAGTTTTATAAGATATTTATGCCGTACGTATTCAAAATGAGCATTGCAATTGCTATTCATTAAAACTTACGAACATCAAAACAAAGTTGTGAGAAGCTCCTGGCGATGTTGATATTTGATGCTAGTTATATGACTAATGAATATTTTAGTTAGAAAATAAACGAACTTGGTGTCATAGTTGAAGAATTTTTCAAAGATTACGTGAAACTGTGGAAAAGAGGGATTCTGGATTTCTAAAATGGATAAGAATGGGAGGCCGATTAGGCGTTTGAAGGAGAACTGTTCGTAAATTATCATGATCAACGTCCATCAACATTTTGAGAAAGTTTGCTTTGCTATATATCTTCAAAACTAGCAATGATAGATTCCTGGTATACCTTATCTGCTGTCATGGAAGAAACTGGATTAAGCGAAAAGTGCATGAAAGCACAACAAGTCGAGACAGACAAGACAGACAAGTCGAGATCAACATGATAATGTCCTAATGCTGGGAAAAGGAACTTCTGAAAGGAGCTTTTAGGTACTGCTAAAGAAGTGGTAGAACGATAATTTAGATCCGTATTATTAGTAACCAACATGTTTTCATATGTGCCTAAATGTGCAAAAGAGACCTCTGATCCCTATTTTTGCTGTTACCAGCAGAACTCGTTTACTTTACTACTTTTTTGTTAACTCCTTAGCCTCGCCGGTCACATACCATCGTTGAATATCAATAATCTAGCCCATGCATGCATTTTCCAAGCTCTATCATGCTGATTTCGTCTGCTTGTCAAAAGGACAAACTTCTGTTGTGCTCTCAAGCATTTCTTTGCCTCAATCCAGTTCCAAACGTTTATCCCACGACACCAGTGGAGGTACTTTTAGAATTATTATTGCTTACCAGGAATCCATCATTGCTAGTTTTGAAGATATATGGCAAAGCAAACTTTCTCAAAATGTTGACAGACGTTGATCATGATAATTTACGAACAGTTCTCCTTCAAACGCCAAATTCCTCCCATTCTTGTCCATTTCAGAAATCCAAAATCCCTTTTTTTCCACCGTTCTACGTAATCTTTGAAAAATCCTTCAACTATGACACCAAGTTCGTTTATTTTCTAACTAAAACATTCTTTTGTTGTTAGCTATGCTGTTTTTGGTTAAAAAATGTCGTTTCCACTTCCAATTAAGTTAAAAACAATGTCCTATCGTGTTATCATATTTCCAAAACTAATAGCGTGGTCCACCTCAAATATGGCACAGCGCCATATTTTTTCAGTCATGTGACTAACATCAAATATCAACATCGCCAGGATCTTCTCACAACTTTGTTATGATGTTCGTAAATTTTAATGAATAACACTGCTCGTTTTGAATACGTACGGCATAAATATCTTACAAACTAATACCATGGTTCGCACTGTAGAATGACTGCTCATCCACCCCAACTAGAAGATGAAATTTTACTTTTGTTGTTTGTTTGGGGTACTTTACTCTTTACCGTAACAAAATAACGTCAGCATGCGATGATGTTATTTGTTTTCGTTCTTTTGTAAATATGTTTTGATGGCGTATGTATGTCAAAACTACTCTATTGCACAGCAAATAAGTGTAAAATTTCTGGTTGAGTAGAATCGGCTGACAAAGTAAAGCAAATATAACAACAAATGAAATAATTAAATACATGAAAGAATCCCATGTTTCCATGCAGGTAAGCTTAGTTTTAGAGATTCATAATATCAGTAAAGCGTAGGTGTATAAGACAAGAAATAACCCCATCAAAATTAAGTTTTGTGTCATCAAAATTGAGAAAGTGTCTGGTATCATAAATTATAGATGTAAGCGATCAATGATTGTTTACAAAATTTGTAGCCCTGAAGATTGTTATCACAAAAAAACATTCAACTACACATGCTTTGATCAGGCGTTCTACTTCAAGCCAAAACGCTGCAGATCTTTGACGGGAAAATATCAGGCTGCTGAAGTAGAAATTTTTACGTTGTTTCAAAAAGTACTTTTAAGTACTATTCGCTGCTGTTTTATTGTTCATTCATTTGGAAAGGAAGTTTGACTGTTGTAATTGTCACCTAACTATATCATATATATAACGAGTACATCCCAAGCTAAACATCCATGTATTTTTAAGTCAACTCTCCATAAACACTAATCTCTTCCCAGTCCCCTATACAATACTATGACGTCATCTCATGATATAAATATCAATGTCGCAACTGGTTCCAAGACTCTCTAAGCTCCTCGCTAGAGGAAGAGACCCTGGTGAATGCTGCTCACGTGGCTTTCATATTTTTGGGGCCAGATTGTATGGGATGGTGTGTATTACTTTGTAATGTATGCAATGTTTGTCTAACATTTGATGAAAAGTTTAACAAACTGCAATGTACAAGTTATAACGTACCAGTTCCACCCAACAACTAATGGATATCTTCGTGGCTTAAAATCTGGGGGCAACGTGATAAGCATTCACCAGGGTCTCTTCCTTCAGCGAGGAGCGTGGAGAAGAGAGCCTAGGTACAAGGTCGCTAGCATAGTTTGCTCATATTTTTGCGGCTACCAACATGTACATCATGCGTACCCAATCTTGATTTTACTATACTCACCATTTTTCATCCGATTTCGGCTTAAGATTGTCCATATAAACCCAGCCTGATTCCTGCGTTGCTTTGTTAAAGCAAAACCACCATCCGTCTATTCTTACTCCTTTTACAGCCATTTCAGTTCCTTTTGTAAAATTCAGGGCGTTTTCAGAGGTACTGTAATCAATAGTAGTGATGAACTGTGTTTTGCAAAGTATGGGAGTCTAGAAAGATGAAAGACCTTTGTAATTTTATAATTTTAATAACAATAAAAGTGCGAAGGTCTTCAAACGAGATCCGCTTTATTTAAGGTCTTTATATGAGTCATACGAGAAAAAGGCCGGAGAGTCGCTGAAAAAGAATGGAAATTCGCAGTGTAGAAATTGTACGGACCTTTATTCGAAATACAGTAGACTTTCATTTTTCATGAAAAATTGTATGCGAAATGTCTGGGATCGTAAAAGGAATAGATTCTAGAAAAATTCATAAAATTAAACTCACACTGAAATTATTGCTTTTATGGTTTTGCTGTCGTGTTTTTATGTGGCTGTAACAACGGTTTGTCAATCAAAATGATACAATATAATCCACCATCTCTCCCATTTTATTTTATAGTCTAACTTCTTCTTCTGTATTTTGTGCCAATTGAAAATATAATTATTTCAATGGCGTAGCAAACTCGATTTTTCCGATATTTCCATCATTTTCTCCGGATTGCAATTGCCGGTAACAACCTTTACAATTGATATTAAGGCTTTTCAGACCATCCAAATGGAGACTTTTATAAAAACAAATTGTACACTTTTTTAAATTCGATTGGTTAATATTTATCTAAGATGAAGTATGAACAAAGTGGGTTTGATTCTTTTAAAATAATTTTAACTCACGTAATCTGGGTCTTCACCGATTGCTTCGTCTTTGTCATCTTCTACGTCATCATCTGCATTTCTATCGTTTTTCTCTCTGTCTTTATCCGTCCTCACGTCGTTCTCCACTCCGTTATTAGTCTCTGGTAACTCGACGTTATCTTTCTTCTTCCCTTGTGTATCTCTGCTTTTCTTACGCGACTGTTCACTTTTTACTACTCTATAAAGTTGAGGGAAGTCAATGGATGTATTGATAACGCATACATTTCCTGTCAGAACGGGTAGATTTTAGTGTTCAGAAAATTATATATAGTGTAATGAAATGGGGGTAACACTTGCAGAAATATTTTTCCTGTCAATGTTTTCTTGTTTTTCTGCCTTGGTAAATTTAGCCACGAAGCATTAATTGAAATCGCAACAATGTTTCTTGAACATTGTTTGCTAGATCTCCCTCCCCCCCCCCCCCCCCCCTTCAAATGATGTAAAGGCAAAATTTGTTGTCATTTCAAGTTCAATGTATTATTAGTACGTTCAATATATAATTAGTTGTTCCGCTTTTTGGGATACTCTGTATACTGAGGTCAGAAACAGAAAACCTACATGAGCGCTACATTTTTCTGAATATTATTCCTGATTAACAATTCGTTAATGTATGTTTGCATGTTGATTGTTTATCAAACATTATTTTGTAGAAACACTCTTCAATCGAGCAACATTTGGAACATTTGAGAAGTGTTCAAAAAATGATTGGTTACCCTACGAAATTCCCAGGCAGAACGTGGCGCTCTAGCTCTCTTTATAATGCGAAACTAATTTCTCGTTCTTTTAATTGCACGCGCATGAGTTAATAAAAACCTTTTTTGCTATAGTTGCATTTGACTTACGCAGTTGATATTATAGTCAATTTAATTAACATTCAAATCATGCAAGCATACAAATCAGGGCACTTCATTTACAGTATTTAAAGGTAGGTTACAGTCGCTAATGTAAACAAACGCTTTGTTTACATTTTGAGTTGCTATATTTGTAAAATTTGATTAAACTAACTGAATATCTGACACTTTTTGGGTTTGCTATGCTCCTAATGGAATATAAACGAGCGTTTCAATAAATTCAATTCAAAAAAGTTTTTAAAAACGCAAAATTTGGACAATGTGGTCCACATTTGTTATGCGCAAATGTAGAGTAATGTGGCAGGAAATTACAGACCAATTTCTGTCCTGCCAGCCATCAGCAAAATTATGGAAAAAATTCTTTATGATCAACTATACTGTTACTTATCCAAATTTAGACTTTTAAGTGATGGTCAATTTGGTTTTCGAAAATTTCATTCTACCGCTACAGCATTATTGGACTGCACTAATGACTGGTATGCAAATTTAGACAAAAAAATGTTTAACCTAGTTGTCCAAATCGACTTAAAAAAAGCATTTGATACAGTTGATCATCGAATTTTATTGAGGAAATTGGAGATATACGGTATAAAAGGCCAGGCTTTGTGTCTACTTAATTCATATCTCTCAAATCGAAGTCAGAAATGTCACATAAACGGATTTTTATCATCAGAGAAAGCAATTAGGTGTGGTGTACCACAAGGCTCTATTTTAGGACCATTATTCTTTTTATTGTATATCAATGATTTGCCCCAATGTTTATCAAAAACAAAACCACGGTTATTTGCTGACGACACAAACCTGACAGCTTCTGGCGTCTCTGTAACTGATCTTGAAGATGCAGTAAATTCTGATTTAGAAAATCTTAGAAAATGGCTAATTGCCAATAAACTAAGCCTCAATGTCGCGAAAACTGAATTTATGCTAATTGGTTCAAAACAAATGGTTAAAAATATTTCAAACTTCCAGCCAAATGTGGTAATTGAAAACAAACGGATTAAACAAGTACATGAGTGCAAAACTCTCGGAGTGACAGTCGACCAGCATTTGTCGTGGAAAAGTAATACTGATATTATTTGCGGGAAAATAACATCGGGAATTTCTGCTCTTAGACGTTTAAAGGATTTTGTTGATAGGCAAACACTTCTTTCCGTTTATAATGCTATTATCCGCCCATATTTCGATTACTGCTGTGAAGTATGGGATGTGTTCAGTGAAACACAATCTAAACGACTTCAAAAACTCCAAAATAGAGCCGCTCGAATTATCATGAATATGAGCAATGATACAGATCATTCTGTAGCATTGAAAGCGTTGGGCTGGAAAACACTCAAAGTAGAAAGGAAGAAAGCCAAGGCAAAAATGATGTATAAGTTGTTAAATAACATGGGGCCTCAATCACTCACCAATTTATTCACTTATAAAGGTGAGACGACTAGCTATAATCTCCGAAACATTTCAGGTACACTTTGTTTACCGCAACCGCGTACTAATAATCTAAAAAAAAGTTTAGTGTATGATGGATCATTTCTTTGAAATTCCATTCCTAAGGAAATTAGAGAGAGCAAATCCCTTTCTTCCTTTCGGACGAAAATCGCTGCTTACTTTGATAGTTAAAGCAAATGTGCATTGTAAATACCTCGCTACCGCACTATATCTTACATTTTGTAAATAGCTTTTAAATATTTTTATGTATCTGTTACCTGCTTCACACGCCCCTCGTGGAAATCAGCTTTTGTTGACGAGGTTAGCGTGTTTAAATAAAGTTTTATCTATCTATCTATCTATCTAGCAGATTGGATGCAGAAGCGACTGTAACCTATCTTTAAGGGATGTGTGAATTTACATTCGTCGCATTGTTATTAGCATTGATGAAGATCCGAGCTCACGAATCGAATATTAAATTTACGTGGTGTCTGCACGAAATTATATTTTGATATTCCTGACTGTTAGATATACTACATAACACTGGACAATTATTACAACATACATAGAGATGTTAAATGCTTTATTTTACCTGGTTATGAAATGTTTAAATCCTTTAAATTTCGATTTCTTGACGTGATCTGACAAACGAAGAATACTGTGCATTACGGAAAATGCAGCGTTGGGTTAGCGGCGACCAGCTTTGAGGAACAACCCGTATATTAACAACTAAAAGCAACTTGTACCTGGTTTAGGCGCGATTGCGGGAACAGACTTTTGCGGCGAATGTTCTGACGAATTTTTATTTTCAGGCTTCTTTAGCACTTGCACTGAAGAAAATGGTACGATAAATAGGTTATCAAGAATACAATAAGCATGTGGCGATGAAGAACCTTATTTCTGCATGCCTCAGAACAAAAACACAGACAATAAACGATATAATTATTGTATTGCCTGTGCTTCTAGTCACGCTTATACAGTGTAGTTACTAAATAAAATGCATGTCACTGAATGGGCAAAATTTAACTTGTTCACGTGTAAATTTATAGGCACCTTCTTCGTAGTTGTTATTTAATCCTTTTTTGCCCAAGGCGTCTAGATCTACCGAAAAACTGCGCCTTCTTGTTCCAAGCTGGTTTTCGCACGGGGTATCCGGAATGTCATAAACTAAAAGCAAATGAAGCAAATATTAGTGACGCACTATGTAACACTTATCTCTTTCCTTACCACGAAGCCTTGTTTTAATGTAAGTTATATATATGTGTAAGTGTATTACAGTATATGGCAAGCGATTGTTTTCGTGAATCACGCAATTTGAGTGGCTGCATGATTTTCGCGTATTGCCAATAGAAGATTTTATTCCTATTGCCAGGAACGCCGGAACTAGGGGAACAGGAGAAGCAGCTCTGGCTCTTGCATTTTGCTGGGAGCGGCAAGGAGGAGAAAGTGCCCTTCAAGAATAAAGAATATCTATTCATCCATCTATCCACTTTTTTTTATTTACACAATTCGCTATAAACGAATCAGGACAAAATTTATAACATGAAAATACAAAGACAGGGGCTGCCCACAGAGAAGAACCCAATTACGGTTCAGCAACAATAGCACAACCCAACAACCAATGCAACAGCACAATACAATACAATACAATACAATACAATACAATACAATACAATACAATACAATACAATACAATACAATACAATACAATACAATACAATACAATACAATACAATACAATACAATACAATACAATACAATACAATACAATACAATACAATACAATACAATACAATACAATACAATACAATACAATACAATACAATACAATACAATACAATACAATACAATACAATACAATACAATACAATACAATACAATACAATACAATACAATACAATACAATACAATACAATACAATACAATACAATACAATACAATACAATACAATACAATACAATACAATACAATACAATACAATACAATACAATACAATACAATACAATACAATACAATACAATACAATACAATACAATACAATACAATACAATACAATACAATACAATACAATACAATACAATACAATACAATACAATACAATACAATACAATACAATACAATACAATACAATACAATACAATACAATACAATACAATACAATACAATACAATACAATACAATACAATACAATACAATACAATACAATACAATACAATACAATACAATACAATACAATACAATACAATACAATACAATACAATACAATACAATACAATACAATACAATACAATACAATACAATACAATACAATACAATACAATACAATACAATACAATACAATACAATACAATACAATACAATACAATACAATACAATACAATACAATACAATACAATACAATACAATACAATACAATACAATACAATACAATACAATACAATACAATACAATACAATACAATACAATACAATACAATACAATACAATACAATACAATACAATACAATACAATACAATACAATACAATACAATACAATACAATACAATACAATACAATACAATACAATACAATACAATACAATACAATACAATACAATACAATACAATACAATACAATACAATACAATACAATACAATACAATACAATACAATACAATACAATACAATACAATACAATACAATACAATACAATACAATACAATACAATACAATACAATACAATACAATACAATATTCATTTTATTACAACTTCAAATTTACAGGTGATGGGTCTTGTTTAACATCCTACTAATATAACTATAAGTGCCATTAATGGTCATAACATGAACACGTTCTAGTACTAAGAATCTACGAATTGTTCCAAATGTGGTTAATGTTCAATGATGTTATCATTATTATACATAAGTTTATTATAACTATAATCGTTAATCAAATCATTCAGAGCTATCATCTGCATCTTGGGAAACGTCAGTTATCCCAAGATGTTCCCGGTAAATGTTTGTAGATCCCTGAATTGCGTCGGTACAACACAATTTTCTGAATAAAGAACGATAACGTTTGGACATCCCGAGTTCGCGAAGAACGTTTTCATTGGCAGGAATACAATACAATACAATACAATACAATACAATACAATACAATACAATACAATACAATACAATACAATACAATACAATACAATACAATACAATACAATACAATACAATACAATACAATACAATACAATACAATACAATACAATACAATACAATACAATACAATACAATACAATACAATACAATACAATACAATACAATACAATACAATACAATACAATACAATACAATACAATACAATACAATACAATACAATACAATACAATACAATACAATACAATACAATACAATAATTTATTAGCATATCCCAAAAGGGGTTTTCAAAGCTAATTTACAAGCATAGTAAGGTTACAAGGTTAAAAGTTAAAATACAAGAATTATGTTACACAGAATATACATTACTTATAGTCGAGACCAGAGTTCCTTTCTGGCGGACCGTTTAAAAGTAACAACGTTTATACAATTTTTTGTCTTTTCACTCAAAGTGTTCCATAATGATATGGCATGATCAAAAAAGGACTTCTGAGCCGTTGCAGTCCTTTTAATTGGGATACAAATATCATTTCTCCGCCTGGTATTATATCGATGAATCCTACATCGTTTAACTAGTTTCGATTGAAGGTAATTTGGAGCAAGACCATTTAAACACTTGTAAACCATAGTGACATCTCTGAGCTGCAGTATTTCAGTTATTGGTAACCATCCTAAATTTTTAATGGATCCTGAGATATGGTCATATTTCTTCTTTCCTGTTATTATTCTTGCAGCAAAGTTTTGTAAAAGCTGCAGCTTACAAATGTTTTGTTGTGATGTACCCGACCAAACAGTCAAGCAATAAAATAGTTTACTAAATACCAAACTATTCAAAATGACAGTGAGAACATCTTTGGTGAAGAGATGACAAACTCTATTGATTTTGCACAACTTTCCCAGCAAAGATGACGATAGATAGTCTATATGCTCATTGAATGATAAGTATCTATCAAATATGATTCCTAGGTCCATACATGATGGTAGAGGGGACAATTCTTTGCCAAGAAAGGATATTGTAACGTATTCCAGTCGCGCTAGCAACTGTCTTGTGCCAAAAATAATGAACTTTGTCTTGTCGGGGTTTATAAGCAAATAATTTGCGCAACACCATTCTGCCACCTTACGAAGGTCACAGGATATAAGACTGAGAGCTTTTTCCATTTCATCAATGGAAAACGATAAGAAAATCTTTTAATCATCAACAAAGGACTCAGCCAGGCTGTTTTCAACAACTTTAGGCATGTCATTTATATAAATGTTAAAAAGTAACGGCTCAAGGATAGATCCTTGGGGAACGCCATGTGTTACTATCAACGGTGTCGAGAGTGCAGATTCTATTCGAGTTGATTGCTCCCTATTTGTAAGATAGCTCTTAAACCAAATGAGAGCATTTGGAGAGGTTCCAAGCATTTTTAGTTTTTCGAGAAGAGTAACGTGACATATGCTGTCAAACGCTTTGCTCAGATCAATGAGTACCATAGCTGTAATTTTCTTCTCGTCAATTGCTTTAAACAGATGATCCGCAACCAGTAAACCAAGGGTCTCTGTGGAGTGGTACCTTTTGTTGCCACTTTGCTGACCGGTAAGACAGTTTTTTTCCGACAAATAATTGGTGTACTGTTGCAATGCAAGTTTTTCAATCACTTTTGACAGCACCGGGAGAAGCGAGACTTGTCTGTTATTTTCGGGCATCTCATGATCACCTTCCTTTAAATATGGCACGACTTCGGCCTTTTTCCATGCATGTGGGAAAACTGATGAAGCAAAGGACTGATTTATGATGCGAGTGATGATAGGAATTAAATGAGGCGCACAATCTTTATAGACCGAAATCGAAACTTTATCATACCCTGGAGCTTTATTATTGGGCATGTCCATAATCACCTTTCCAACCTCTGAACAAGTTTCCTGCTCGAAATTCAAATGCATCATCGCAAGAGATGTTATTGCCATCGGGTACCTCGAAGGCACTACTTAAGCCATGAATTTCCGCTAAATTTACTGAAGCGGTTGAGGCTTTTCTTCCCACAGAAATGAAATATCGATTAAATTCTTCTGCTAAAGCAGACGTTTCTTTTGTGTATTCCAAAACTGCAATGTGGTTTAGTCGGTAAAGCATTACGTACCGTTTTCCACAGCGACGCACAATTTTTCTGATTAGACAAAATTTTTTCATTGTAATATTCCACTTCTGCAGCCTTAAGAGCTAACTTCACTTTACACCTTTGCTGTTTGAAACCATACCAGTATTCAACTGAACCCGTACGGTGAGCAATTTTATGTAAATTGTTTCTAATTGGATTCTCAGGGTAGCAACAGTTTCGCAAGACACGGAATCGTATAACTCACATTAAGGTTTTGTGCTTTATTTCGAATAATTTCTTAATGTTTTCTATTCGATCTAATAAATAAATGTGAAGGATAATGAATATAATTGTGCAATGAAAATTATGAGTTTGAATATACCTGTGCGTAAATCTTTCGGTGTCTTAAATTGAATTATAGCTAACTTACTTCTTTGCCGGGTCTTTACGATCTACAAATCAATACTTTTGTCCAGGTTAGCAACAGATAAAACTCTTTCATAAATCCAGGTTAGCATGCATGTGCGTTTTGTCTTAACAACATTAAGTGCGTCAAATTACAGTGCAAATGTCAATCATTCCCTAATTAAATCATGTGTTACCTATTAATAAATTCACTATTATAATATGAAGTATCTCAACGGTCCATCCTCCGCCCCCATAAGGGACTGTTCCTTATCATTCCTTTTGCTCTACCGCCTCTACGTCCTCTGCTGGTTGAATCACTGCAATCTTTGTTACAGGTCTCGAGTATTCTCCCGTCGCCGTCTTTACCTTGATGTTCCGAACTTTCCCGTCTTTTCCCGGATAGACTTCGATTACACGACCGACAATCCACTTTCATCGTACTGCGTTACTGTCCGCCACGATCACTACGTCATTCACTCGCACGTTTCGTTTCTCTACGTTCCATTTTCTACGGGGCACAAGCAACGGGAATACATCTCTCGTCCATCTTCTCCAAAAGGACCCTACAATCTTCTGTACAAACTCGACTCTTCGTCTGGGATTTCTCGTTTCTTCAAATGGGCCTTGTGGTACTTGAGGGGATGCCCTACCCAGTAACATATCGTTGGGGCATAGATAGGAGCCGTCGTCGGGATCGTTTGGTGGTCGTCCAATTGGTCTTTGGTTGACTAGGTTCGCCACTTCCAGTAAACAAGTGTACAGTTCAAATGGAGTTAGTACATGCTCACCAACTGCTCTCTTCAGGGCTCGTTTACAACTCTTCACTAATGCTTCGGCGCATCCGTTCTGATGTGGGGCTGCTGGCGTGATAAACCTCCATTTGATTCCTCGTTCTCCACAGTAATCCTTTAATTTCTTCTTGTCAATCCCTTGAATCATTTGGCGCAGGTCAGTTAACGCACCAACAAACTGAGTGCCATTATCACTTAGGATCTCTGCCGGATATCCACGTATTGAAAAGAACCTTCGCAATGACTGAATAAACTCCATCACCGAACAATCTGTGGCGACCTCAAGATAGACAGCTCTGGTGTTTAGACAAGTGAAAATCACACCGTAATACTTGGTGGTCTTGTTCCGCCCGACTTTCACTATCAATGGTCCAAAGTAATCGCACGACGTGTAGTGGAATGGTGGGGAATGGGGCTGCAATCGCTGTCGAGGCAGATGGGCCATTACTTGCGTCTCAGTCATAGGATTTGCTCTACGACACGTTACACAGTTCGACTTAATGGTCTTCGCTAGATCGTGTACTCGCACAATCCAATACATTCTCCTGATTTTTGCTACTGTGGTTGCCACACCAGTATGACCTTTCTGATGAACTTCTTCCGTTATTAACTTGGAAATTCGGTGCCCATATGGCAGGAGAGCTGGGTGCCGTGTTTCATAAGAAACTAATGCGTTGTCAATCCTTTCACCAACTCTGAAAATTCCGTCTTTATCTTTAAATGGACTCAACATCTTCAGCTCTTTGGCTTTCACTCTGGCTTCAAGACCGTTCTGGGCTTTCTTGATCCAAAATTCTTGACTCTGTTCTAATTCTTGTGGTGTCAGCGATTGTCCTCCTACACTACTGTTCTCCGTGGGCATCTCTGGTAACTTCGTTTCACTCTGTTCAGGTTCTTGCGGTGTCAACGGTTCTCTTCCTACAATTCTGTTTTTCGCGGGTATCTCCAGTAACTTCTTTTTCATCCTTAGGACCCAGGCTGTAACTCGTACAAGTCTCCTCCAACTTGAAAACCTTTCGCAATCGATTGCGCACGTTGTAGTTACCATTGTTATAGCTCCGACTACTTCCGTCTTTCTGCACTCCTTTTCCACTTCCTCTTGGTCCGGTTCGGTGTTCTCGATTGGCCAACTTTCCTTCGGTAATTTCAGGAACTCAGGATTTGATAGTTCAGCAACAGATATACCTCTGGATACATCGTCAGCGACATTGTGCGCGGAAGGAATGTGTTTCCACTGGGCCGGTTGGATGTTACTCTGTATCTCTCCGACACGACTTGAAACAAACGGTTTTAGTCTTCTACCTTGATTCCGGATCCATGCTAGGACAATCTCGCTATCTGTGAACAGTATACTTTCTTGCAAAGGGATACGGACTTCATTCTCTATGGACTTGCATAATCTGCTAGCCAAAACTGCTGCTTGTAATTCCTTGTAATTCAAGTCGGGGGATAGTCAGTTCCTTCAAAGGAGCCACTCGTGATTTTGCTGCGACGAATCTAACATTAACTGCTCCAGTCGACTCTTAACTTCGGAGGTATGCGCATGTTCCAAAGGCTCCACGCGACGCATCAGCAAAGACACACAGGATTGGTGGGTCTACGGTCTCGGCTGGACATATACATCTATCTAGCCATACGCTGTTCAACTGCTGCATCTCTGTAAAATAGGCTTGCCATTTCGTTTCAACATTTGGTGACAGCTCATCATCCCAGTCAAGACCTTCTTTCCATAAATCTTGCAAACCTAGCTTCGCTCTTACCAGATAAGGAGCTGCAAAGCCTATTGGATCATAGATTCTGGTGACTTGGCTGAGGATATTTCTCTTAGTTAACTTGGATTGCTGGGAGACCTTGACTTCTACCTTGTACTTGAGTACGTCATCTTTATTGTTCCAAGCTAGACCTAGCACTTTTGCATCCTGCTTTCCTTGAGGAACGTTGATCTCTTCTGTTTCTTTCCGGTTGTTCTCTGGGATTAATTCAGCGTTAGACGTCCATCCTTTTACTTGGAATCCACCTTTCTCGAGGATACCATCAATTTCAGCTGTTAATTCTGTTGCTTCGTTATTGGTTTGGACCGAATCAAGAATATCATCCATGTACGAATTGTCCTTAATCGTTTGTGCTGCTCTCGGGCTATCAGACTCTCCTTCTTCTGCTGTTTTTCGTAATGCGACTTGCGCCATCGCTGGTGCGGGCTTATCTCCAAACGTAAGGACGTTCATGACATAAGTGTCCGGTGGCCTATCAACCTTCAAATTCCTCCACAGGAATCGATGTACATGCTGGTCTTTCAGAGGGATAAGGACTCGGTGGTACATTTTTGAAATATCAGCCGTGATAGCGACTTTATTCTCCCTGAAACGAAGGATAACTCCAAACAGACCATTGAGAAGATCTGGACCCTTTTGCCAATAGTCGTTTAGTCGATGGCCTTGATACATAGATGAAGAGTTGAACACGATTCGGACTGGGGTACTCGTGCTATCAGGTCTCAGTACAGCATGGTGAGATATGTAGTGGACTGGTCCCTTGTACTCTTTAATCTCTTCATCAGACAACTTACGCGAGAAGTTCATTTCCTCCATCTCTTTCATCTTGTCGTTATATGCTGTTGCTTGCTGAGGGCTTTTCAGTAGTCGTCGTTCTGTTGATTCCAGGCGTTTTACAGCTTGACTCTTGCTGTCTGGCAGGTTTTGAGGATCTCTTTTCCATGGATATGGGATCAACCACTGGTCTCCTACCTTTCGAGCAGAATTTTCAATGATTCGTTGTTCTTCTCTTTCTACCTGGCTCTGCTTATCTGCTTCACATGTACATGGCTTCACGGTGACCCCCATCGCTTCAGTTGTCCAAAAGTCAGACAGATCTACAGGCTCCGAATATCTCACGTGTAGGACAGTTGTCGTTAAATTGTCCACATTTTCAGTTGATGAACCAAATATGACCCATCCTAACGGTGACTTTCTCGCGATCATTTGCTCGACCTGCTTTGTCTGTCCGGTATGCATGTGTGCGTGATCGATGCCAATGAGCAAATCGACTTGCCCCTTTCCACGTTTGACTTGATCTTTTGGAAGCCCAAGTTTCTGAATAATGCTGGCTGTTTGAATTCCTTTTACATCCTCACTTATACATGGTATACCAATTGCCGTAACTGAATATTTCTTCCAATTACCGATTCTGCTTACTGGAACTTTATAACTCTTTGTGTGGATTAATTCTTCTTCGCCTCCTACTTTCACAATGTTCACCGATACGTCTCTTCCTTTCAATCCAAGGCTGTCTGCTGTCTCCGTTCGAATTAAACTTATCTGAGCTCCAGAGTCCAGAAGAACATTACCACGTTTGTATAAACCATTTAATCCACTAAGGTTGGCTGTAATCACTGGCAGCAGGGAATCTTTCTGGCTGTTTACTGACGCAAGGGAAACACCAACTTTATTAGATTTATGCAGCAAGGGATGGTGAGTTGAGGTACACTGGTTTCCGTTTTCAATCTTGTCGCACTGCTTTCGTCGGCTGCAGTTGGCTTGGCGATGGTCTCTACCTGCTTTCTTTAGACAGCTAAAGCACACGTGATTCTCCTTCGCAGCCTGTAGTCGCTCGTCAAACGTCATAGTCGCAAATTTTTGACACTGATCAGGCCAATGACGTGAGTCCTTGCACAGCCAACATTTGTTTCGGTTCTTCTCGAGAATGTTGCCATTTACTTGATTAATTTTACGTCGAGTCGGTAAACCACCACTCCTAACAGGAGCGGTCGCGCGCATTCGGGACTTCATCTCGCTCGTCATCCAGTTCATTAATGCGCTCAGTGTAGCCGATTTTTTCTCTCTCTCCAAATCTCTTGACCATACCTTACGATCATCTGCGCACATCTTTTGTTCAATTATGGACAACATATGACTGTTGTCCATGTCGCTCGGGAGTCCCACTTCCTTTAGCGTGTTATAGCACCGTCTCACCAGATGAACTAAGTCAGAAAAACGTACATCTTCCCCCTCTTCTAACGCTTTGAATTTAACTATGTCCTGCGTAATTGTGTCCGAAACAAACCTTGGGTCCCCATATATCGCGTCTAGATACTCCCAGGCCGCATCATAGTCGGCACCAATCCCCTTTATCAGTTCAAGTGGCTTTTCTTTCAAACAAGTCCGAAGCAATGTTATTGAATCTCTTTTCGTATATCTTGACTCAATTGCGTGCTTAAAATCTGCGCGGAAAATCATATATTCACGCACGTCACCCGAGAATTTTGGTAATTTTGGCTTTTCCATTCGGAACCCGCAGGGAGGCGAATTTTGTACAGTTCCTATTTCGCTATTAACTTCAGTTTGCGATGCGATTTGATTCGAAGATTGTTCACTATTACTTGGATTGTTTTGTGTTAGGTTGTTGACAGATTCATCGGAAGTTTCCGTGATAGTAATAGAATTTGCCGGGGGACTGTCAATCACGACTTCGCTCGCGCTTGGTTGGATTTCCTCAGTAACTATGGGGCTCGTATTACTGACACTGTCTGAGCTTTGCATTCCGATCATTCCTGAGGAAAGTTGCTCGTTTTTACTAGGATGTTCTTTATAATTTTTTGCTGAAACTTGTTCTACATAACATTTTGCATCAATATCAAGCTTTAAAAAGTAACTTTGACATTCGTTCAACCATTGTTCTTCAATTTCAAACTGTTCGTCGTCGACAATCAAGTTGGCATATATCTCATGTTTTTCCACGACATTGTCAAATGCGTGATTTACTTTAGTAAGGTAATCTCTTACCTCGTCTGCCGGTCTTTCGTTTTCATACAGATGCTTCAACGCATTTCCCAATCTGGTCAAGGACGCTTTCGCGGCTCGGCGCTGTATCTTTGCGGTCTTCAGCGCTTCGTCTGTGTCTACACTCATATTTTACAGGATATCCACGCATATAATAATCTCCAGAAATCGAATGTTGTGGATTCTCAGGGTAGCAACAGTTTCGCAAGACACGGAATCGTATAACTCACATTAAGGATTTGTGCTTTATTTCGAATAATTTCTTAATGTTTTCTATTCGATCTAATAAATAAATGTGAAGGATAATGAATATAATTGTGCAATGAAAATTATGAGTTTGAATATACCTGTGCGTAAATCTTTCGGTGTCTTAAATTGAATTATAGCTAACTTACTTCTTTGCCGGGTCTTTACGATCTACAAATCAATACTTTTGTCCAGGTTAGCAACAGATAAAACTCTTTCATAAATCCAGGTTAGCATGCATGTGCGTTTTGTCTTAACAACATTAAGTGCGTCAAATTACAGTGCAAATGTCAATCATTCCCTAATTAAATCATGTGTTACCTATTAATAAATTCACTATTATAATATGAAGTATCTCAACGGTCCACTAATGAAAATTTGTTCCTTAATGTCTTCATTAATGAAAGGGACTGACCGACGTTTGACAACAGCACAACAGGGATATAAACATAAATCACTAGTGCATGCACCCCTTACCAACATGAATAAGTTGACAAAGTCAACAGAGAGCGTACGTGAGAAGTGGCAAACTGTCTTATAACTTCTTGGATGATCTGGATTAAATATGTCTTCGAGCGCAGCAGTTTGTGATGAAATTTGCGTCGATTTGTCTTGAATGATGATACTGATCTGCTTGTGTCTTTTAGATATTTAGCACGTGTGTTTCACACACTGGGTGCTCGTACATAACAACTGTCACGATATGTCACATTAATAATATATAAAAATATGTCACAATTTTACTTTCCGATATCTCTACAAGATAACCATCTATAGGATAATTCATTCTTGTAACACGTTAGATTTATATCATCAGATTTATATACCATATAGGCATTTGTAGATATATACCAAGTTCAAATATTTTTGCCAACAGAAAATCGGGAAAATATCGGTAGATTGTAGTCTTTTCCTGTAGGAGATATCAGTCTTGTAAGGAAGAGAATGGATGTATTTTGTTGCAATGCCCGTCGCCGTATTTTTCAGTTTCGACAATGTTACTGTTTGAGGTGATCACACTTGACCAGCATAAGCAAACAATCCACGAACTAATAACAGACAAAGGACTTTGCGGACTTGGATTTCATTGATATCCACTGCGCTGCTCGACGAACGAAGCTAAGCATTCTACTTGAACTTGACGATGTAATGTCTACATTATGTTTATTTCATTTTAAATCGCTTGAAAGAACAACTCCACCATCTGGGTATCGACAACTTTAATACACTGGTAATTTAAAGGAGTGAAATAATTTAGCTGCAGATAGACTAGAGTTATTTTGAACCCAATTTAACTCCACATTTGGGTTAAATTAGGTTCAAGATAACTCTATGCGCAGTTAAATTAACTCCTTGAAGCTAACAGTGTAGGGTGAGCAAGAAGCTCATAATGATAATGAATAGGCTAACGGTTTCGTGACGTACGACTAACTGCTCATTTACTAAGACTAAGTTCCATATTGCAATTTGGAACACTATTGAACAAGATTGTGAATTCGAATATCATATTGCAAAATTTCACAATCACTGTTGTCACGGAGCGATAGCATTTCGTGTCATCTGCGAATAAAGCAACCGATGATTCACGGGAAATCGAATTGGGCAGATCGTTGACAAAGACGAAGAAAAGAAGAGGACCTGCGAAGAATTGTAACTTTTTGCAAACGGTTTGAAACATAGTTGTAGTAGCCTGCGTAGCCGGCGCTTAAATAGTTGTAGAACCAATTAAGGCGTTTTTTTGTTATTCAGAAGAAGCTAGAAATTGGTCTGTAATTGGTTACTTCGTCATTCGGACATATCGTCGGGATTGGTGTAATGTGCGACAGTTTCAATTCGTCAGGTTAGAAAGAACGTGATTTATCACCGTTCTTTCATCGATCTTACTGTCAGAATGTTAAAACACAGAATAGAAGTAGCGATCGAACATGTTAGCAAATTCAGTCAGCACAAGTTATGCCTAGCTTTTTTCCCAGTACGTAAATCTTTCTTTCTCAGCAATCATTTCACCTCTTTGTCATAGGGGACTATTTCGGCATTTTAGTAATCTTTGCGAACATGTTTCGCCACTATATCAAGAAGTAGACTTTTCCAACGTAGCTAGTCAACGTTGATATCAATTTGGGCTAGTGGACAGAGATCGACACTATTCAAAGAATTTAACAAAGCGTTCCAGTCGGCTCGAGAAAAATCATAAAATTTTCCTGAATTGTGACCTACAAATGCTTAAGGTGGCTCGATAGTCAGAATTCATTAGAAATTTTATGTCTCTACGATTAAATGTTTTGTCGTGAATGCTTGAGCTTCATTTTAGTTCATTGCACAGCTCTATAGCACTGTTTGCTGTATTTAAAAAAGAATTTCTTAAAAGTTTGCCTGAACATAGAAATCACGTTTCTTGTTGGAACTCGTTTCTAATTATAAGTTCATTTGCATAAACTCCACACCTTACCTATGACAACAATGTCTCTGGACATACGAACGGTTGGAGTATAAAACTTTTCCAATTATGAAGACAACCAGCAGAGCTATGGAATGAACTAAACTAAGCTTTACACGCGCACTGTAAAAGATTCTATGGCGAAAGAAGTATTATGTGCTATGAGTTAGACTATCGAGCCACCTTAATGCAATGTTTAAGATTAAAGAAAAGTACATTGTGATGTCTTGAAAGATTTATTGTTGATGCATGGTTTAATGCATGATAGGTTGATAATATCTTCAAAGATATAGATAGAAATTAAAAAGGTTCAAATTGCTGTTGATTCTGGTTGGATATATATTAACTTGACACTCTGAACTCTAAACTCGAATGATGCAGCAGAAATACTTCGCTGAGTCGTATCTGGATCAAGGGATTAATTCCATGGTAAATCTATAAAGATGTCTTATAATTATATTTATTATCTATTAATACAGTATATAAGACACTGAAAGCAGCGCTTGAGTCATTTTTAAGTTCGTTTTTGAACAGTCAGTTTTAAGGTACGTAGTGATAACGAAACCCGCTGTTGCACTGTACAATGAGGGTAAATAACAACCTGAAATCATCAGGCTTTGTGATTGGAGATTTGAAAAAAATCATTACTGTTTGTGATTCGTTCGTTAGAAAACCAATTTCTGTAGTTTATATATTGTCTTTCATTGTTGTAACCAACCACTCTCATAAAGTGTGTTAGTATATAGGTTGGTGGCGACCCTACATTGAAACCTAATGTGCAATAATTTGACTCAAGAAGAATGCAGGTGGCCCTGTAAATTCCCAGATTAGGAATTGCCGGTGCCCTTCAACAACAGTTGTCCCTCCCCCCTAGCGGTTTTTTCGTTCGGGCGTCTGCAAACTGCAATCATACCAAAATTACATTGAAATATATAGGTTGTCCATAACCAAAATGAGCTAGCATTCAGAAATGTTCTGATAGCGAGTTCTATTATCCAGAAGAAAATAAAGTGAGCGAAAATGTTTAAAGATGAGGACGGGCAAGCGATTTTCACAGAGTGAATAGCAAGGCAGAAATTGACTGTTTTAGAAATGCCATACAGTGCAACAAGACCTCGGCATTGATATTTTTTCGCACTCCCTCATCAGTGAATTGATTGGTCCGTAAAATCTATGTATTGGGTCAGTGCGCGACATCGTGGTAAGGTCCAACGGAAGCATGCTCCCCTATGGGAATGCTTTGGAAATTCAAATATGAAAAATTGACGCCTTGCGTTTTGTGCGATACTTACTTGCCTAACAAAGCATATAATTCAAAACCTTTCCCTACAATTTCCACGACGAATGCTGCAGTAGAGATTATCCGAATGTTACAGCTGACATTTGTGCAAATATTATGGAGCATGTCCCCCCCCCCCCGAGCCCCGTCTCGTACGCCTATGTTTAAAAGTATATCGTTTGTAATCAGTAATATTTACCATGTTCGTTCTCATTCCCTTCAACAAAACATGACATTGGCCTCCGTCTCGAGTTGTTTTCTAAATTTATATTAAATAAAAATCATGGTTGATTCTATAAGATGAAGTAGCTGTACTTTTTATCGAGTTTAATTTGTTATTGCCTTGGGGCATAAGTGGTAGCCTGCTCAAAGTGTTAAATAAAGTTATTGACAGTACATGTGACTACCGGCGCCAAGAATGGTCCGCGCTGCTCTTTTCTAAAACTTTCTTTGCATAATTCATTTGTTGTTTTTTTTGCAACAACAATAACAAAAACGAATAAACACACTGCATATTACATACCGTATGCTACAGAACTTCCACACGACGTGTGCCAAAATCACATGTGATATCACATCAATTTCGCATGTGATTACATGTGGTTATAAAAGTCATAAAGGTGGAATTTTGTAAGGGAAAAAGTGCAAGTCCTCACATTTTCCAAAGTCATTGAGGAAAACGGGATTAACGAAAGTCTTTAACGTAGGAGAATGGGAGAACAAATTCTCTTAACAAAACAAACAAACATGGAGGGTGAAATTTGCGTTAAAATTTGGCTGGGTTTTCTTTTAACGAAATCTATTTATTGAAATAAGTAATTTTATCACGCGTTTATATTAATAACGAACTCATCATTATTTTCATGACCAGTATATAAATGCGGAGGCCTACATTGTGATTAATCAGAGCCAAAGCACTTAATTAAATGAATAAGCAGTCTCATGGACATGCCTCGCTATGCAATATGATGACGCAAGTTGTTTAATTTACACATTAAAAATGTAGAGTAAATATCCTGACAAGGAAGAAAGTTGGAAATATTCTACCAACGAAGTTGTATAAATTGTATCGTTAAGCAAAAAGTTTATAAGTATATTAAACACTCTAAAGCGGCCTAAAAGCTTAGCTAACTAAAAACTTGAAGGCTTTTATAAGCAACTTTCTGCACACGTTAGCAACAATATGAAACAAGAAAAAATCTTTATAAAGTTACCCTTCATATAAATCTATATAAAGTTACCTTCGTTTCCTTTAAAAGTAGAAAAAGTGTTTTCGGAAGAAGAATCTATTTTCAGTGTAGTTTTTGTTTCGCTTGAGTCACTCCCTGCAATATGTAAGATCAATAGTAATCTCGTTATTCTCGAAGAGGATCTATATTTTTAACAAATTATAATTAATATATGAATAGACTTACATGTACGTCTTCTTTGTCGTTTAACTTGTGGATACGGAGCAAGTTTATTACTACTTGAAGAACTCGAAACTGTAAAAAGTAACACGAAATTTATTTTTAGTTCAAAAATCTCGACACTTTAATTGTTACATATCATATATTTCTCTTCGTTCTAGAAACGATTCCATTTTATTCCTTTTTGTGTGAATGTGATATTTAACATTAATTAATCCCAAAAAAATTATGAAAATGTCAACTAAGGCTAAACTAGAGTGTTATTTAAGGGAAGGGGTGAGTGTATATTCATGTATTTGTATTCCGCCCGACATCAGTTATTAGCTATTATAATAATAGAAAATAACACCTGTTTTTTACTTATTGAGATAAACAGGGCATGCATGAACTGTTCTATGGAAAGCAGTAACTGACACATGCAGATAGTGACTCTCATTAGTGAAGAAATTATGGTAAATTATAAAGCCTTTAATGTAGCGTCTCATGTGGGTAGGTAAAGGTAAATTATAAAGCCTCTAATGTAGCGTCTCTTGTGGTACCTCGAGGTAATTCAGTTATCTCCCCTCTCATAAATCAACACAGATAGGGAAGGCAACGAGTTTTCCAGTATTCATGCAGTCTTAGTTACCGACAAGTATCTACCTTGTAGAAAAACATGGATGAATAAAATAAAGTAAATGTAGTGAGGGTAGCGCTAGTAATTTGTAAATAAGAAGTAGCGCTACAAATTTACAAATACGACAGGATACCGTAATCTTCCGACGATACCCCGAATATAAGCCCTCTGGTGTATTATAGCCTATGAAATTGCTAACATCCCGAGTATTCCATGTAAAAGTCACCACCATGTATAAGCCCATCGCCATTAAATTATCGACATATCGGTAACAGAGACAATTGAAAATGTATATAACTGTTTACAGTGTATTTAACAAACTACATCTTTTTTGAATTGATAGAAGACTAGTTTGTGTTCATTATTTCATTTTATTCAGTTTTCGTATTTCTGTTTCACCGTGTTTTTTAAGATATCACAGTTATTACTAACCCAAAATTTCATCGTTATATGAGCTAACCCGTGTATAAGCCCCCTTTGTATTAGCCTCTCATGCAAAAAACGCTTACGAACTTGTATAAGCCCAGGGCTTATGGTCGGTTTACGGTATATTTCACCAGCATGACCGTACAGAACTTTGATATTACGGCCGAAGATTCTTCGCTGTGACTGGTTATTTTAAATTGAAACCTTTCAAGGTTAACATCTCTCTTAGGTTGAAAAGATCTTGCAATAATTTTGCAACTTCGGCATAACAAGGCATGCAGCTAATTTTTCTGGTCATTAACCTCCAGCGGATCTGATGTAGCTATAATATGTTCATCAACTCATTCAATCATTTAATTTTTATCTAATTTGGTGCGTCAAAAGCAACATAAATTAATATGTGAACAATTATTGAAAAATTCAGTCCGTAATTCCTTTCAAAAAGCGAATTTTAAATGCCTGCTTCTAATGTAACGGATTCGAGAATAACAGAGCTTGTTTATTATACAATGCACTAAATTATAACACCAACCTTCGGCGGACGAAGTGAGCACAGTAGGTGATGGTGTCTGCAATTTAGTTTGACAAGGTAACGTTTTTGAAGAATCTACAGAGCTTGAATTTAGTGTATCATGACCGTCAGGCGCTTGTTTTGGGCCTGGTTTAGCAACATTTGGCTTTGGTTTTGGAGCCACAATTGGTTTTGGAGCGACAATTGGTTTTGGAATCTTCGTCGGCAAAGAAGGCGTTTGAACGTCCTTTTTTGTCATATAATGGCCAGCAAGACTCAAATTCGCACTTTGATCGTTGTCTTTTAGCTGTTTAATCACTACAAAAATAAAAATGGCGTTGACTAATAAGAAACTGAAATAACATATCGACTGAATTACTGCATGATCATTGCGGAAGATTTATCCAAGAGAATGATTTTTACATTTAAGTAAAATTCATATGATATTGAAAAGCTATGGGTTTGGATTTTACTAATACCATACTCAGGTTTTGCCACAATAAAATAACAATGTTAACAACATTTCTAGTGGCATTAGCAAAAAATCCCATGCCCACTTAAAGATTCATGACAGTGATTGAGGTACTAAGCGTTAGTTTTCACTATGGTCTTGCTGAAATATGTTTACTTTTAAAATCTGTCATTTTAAATTACGTTTTTGAAGTTAACTATGCCCCAGAGGATACTAGTTACCTTTGTTTTTTATACTATTTACCAAACTATGTAGATAAAGTTCACTACTTTTTGGGTCTTTGAACAGTTGTTAGAGAGTTTTCCACACTACTGACCCAAGAACACTGACTATATTAACACTTACAGGATGGATAAACAGCAATAGTAAGTGGATGCAGAAATTCTTCATCCATGGTCATGTAATGCTCCACCAATTTTTCCAACGAATTAAATTCTTTATTGGTCGACTAATGATTTTTTTAAAAATATAATATTAGAAAGAAAGCTAAGCACAAAACACAATGAAGCATTTTTAAATATTATGTTGCTCTATATAGTTACATATAAACTTGGCAGTGTACGTGTATATGTATAGCCATTAGTGTCAGTTTTTAAAATTTTTAATACGAAGACAAAATATTATTTTTTTACACAGTTGATAGTAGGATAATAAAAATACACAGTGACATATTTTCCATATCTTCACCAGTGAATATATCGACCACGTGATTAATTCTCGCCAATAATTTCTGTGTGTTCAAAATGGCGACGTATGTAAAAGCTGAACGAATTTTCCTCTTTGCTAAAAAAAACTACGTTTTTGTGTCTACTTCTTCTGCAGGCCTTTCGATGCAGGCAAGTAGGTGCGGACGCAAGAAATTTGCGGATGTGAAATTTGAGAATCGCTTGCGTGACGTAAGCACAGAAAGGCATGCCGAATAATGTTCGTTTTCTAAGCATAATTGACGTTTTCTTGGTTTCGGATTTCAATCTTTAAAAATCTTGATATATATATAAAGGTGATGTTGTTTAAAAATCTTCATGAAATATGAGCTGTCGTGTCTCAAAACTATTGTCCGGTGTGTTATCATGGTATTATCTCACTCTTCTCCGCAGAGGCTTTTTGGCTTTATAACCAGTGCGGAAACGTCAGGGTCTAGCTTAAAAAATCGAAAAGCGTTTGCGAAGGAAAGTGGTATTATCTAATCAAAAGCTTGTGATATTTTTGTGTCGCTATGGCCGTAAGCAGTGAAGATGAGATGAAAAAAGTCAAGGACTATTTTAGCGATGTTGACATTCTTAACTAATGGCCGTTTTTATACTAGAGTCGCATAATGCGTCTGGACGCATAATGCGTCCTTCTATATTGTTCGTCTAATATAAAGACGGAACGCATAATCTGACGAACTATTAGGCAAACCGCTACAATAATTTTTTCTGGCTTTTTGCATCATGGTTTTAAAATAGCCAGATTATTCGTCTGTGTGCCGTCTTTATACACACAGACGCCCAATACGTCTAGACGAACTATCGTTGATAGTGCGTCTGTTCAGATGAAGAACCGAACATAGTTCGTCCAGACGCATAATGCGTCTTGTGCCCGTCTTTATGCTACAGACGCATAATCAGACGAATAATAAAGCCTTGCCCAAGTTCGTCCAGACGCATAATGCGTCTCTAGTATAAAAACGGCCAATGTGTCATTCGGTAAAATGGAAGTAGGCATGTATGTTGCCTGATTAAACCATGAAAATCTACATCATTTATGCATTTTGTAGTGCAAATCGTAATAATCTAACGAACATCAACAAGCTGTGGAGCAGATGTATCAGACACATTGTAAAGTATGATAAATTGTAAACAAGGCACGCTTGAATAATATGCGTTTTAATTTCCTATGATATGCTAAGATTCATAAATTTTGGACGGGCAGTATATCGCAACGTCGCTTTAAACTCATTGTATGTTTTATGTCTTTACTTGCTCTTGCTAGGGTTGAGTTCGCGGAAACAAATCTACCCTGCAAACATTAGTTGAGAGGCGTAACCTAAACGACTCACAGACTTGTTGCTGGCAGCTGCTGCCAGCATCCCATCAAACGCCTGCGAATGAGGTAGTGTTTGTGTCGAAAAATGGAAGGAACTCAAGTAAAGCACTAAAAGCATGAGCAGGTATTTTTTGTATTTCAATAATATGATGTAATTAGTTGAAATGAAGCTACGTTTTTAGCATTATCGGTCGAAAACTAATATATTATACTCTCTTTTGGTTCCGACCATATAATAGACAGAACATTACACGCTGGTATGAAGATATGAATTTTGTCTTCCTGTGGTAAAAGCAATATTTTACTCCTTCGCTCTTCTCATTCATAAAACATTAATGATTTGACCACTCGAAGAAAAAAATTCACATCTTCGTACCGCCGTATAATAAGGTTAGAGTCATGGTCGCCTTATTATGGAATGCTTGCAGTAAACCATGCACAGCAAACGAGACTCGTTCCGCTTGAACCTATTTGTATTTCAAAAGAAAGTGATGGAGATAAAAGTCGATCTTGTGAAATTTTACACCAAGTAGAAACGCTCTTTACGCTTCGTAAGAATTTTTAACTGCATATACAAAAAGCTCAAGAGAATACCACAGTAGTGCTTTTAAAACCACCAGTATCACTCAGTGTTCAGGAAAGTACTGATTTTTTTTCTAAATTTTTTTTGCTTGCACTCCGCTACCAGTAAAAAGTAGTTCATAAAAGAATTAATTCGTGCAGTGAATACTATTTTTTACTTGTAATAAACAAGTAAATTTACTTCGTTACTAGGAACACCAATCACTTCGTTACAGCATGCAAGTAACAACGTCACAAATAACAAAAACGGATGTGCAATTACTGTTAATTCTTGTAGCTAGTATTTTTTTGTTTTCCAACCAATTTATACCATTTACCATTTATAATGCCATTTCTTTTCCCCCTCTTTTTGCGCACTGATACTTAATAATCTACTTTCTTACTCGTCGTGAAAACTGTAACCTTATTAGCGGCAAAGCAAACATTGAAACTGTTATACTTCATCAACAATGCATTGCAGTAATAAACGTCCATTGCAGTTTTAAAAAAAGCTGTCACATAACGCGTATATGTCACAACATATTTCGTGTCGTATGGACTTGTAATATAATTTATCAAGCTCATAAATAATTAATGATAAAAATAAAAAAAAAGACATGTTCGTGCAGTCAGTGTTTGTATATATACCGATACGGAATCATCCAAATTAGCAAAACACAATTTTCTACGTTTTTAACGTTTATTTTTTAAACTCGTAAATTGAAGACATGACCGTTTGAAGTCGTTTGATAAGTAATAATTTGCAAAATTTGTGTCCGTTTTGTACTAGTGTACATAAACACTCGTGCAAAGCACTCGTGTGGACTTATACAAAACGGTCACTTATATTTTAAACAATAAATATTATAATAGAATTTATGATATTTATTGATGCTGTACCTCCAAGATCACACTGCTTTCAAACGTTTTTCTTATTCTGTAATGATATACTTCCGCATCGAAACTATAAAAACGCAAATCGATATTATCATTTATTATATGGTGAACAGTGAGATACTAAAAACAGTGAGATATTTTTCATATCTTTACTGGTGAAGATATCGATCACATGACCAATAATTTTCTATTTTCAAAATGGCAATGTTTGCAATTGAAAGAGCAGCAAACCAATTTTTCCCATTATTCAAAGAAAAAAACTACATGTTTGTGTCGAAAAATTGAAATATTTCAAGAAAACAATAACTGAATTAAAGCATGTCTGTGTAGGTAGTCTTTGAGTTTGGATAATGTAACTAGTTTAAATAAAGCTAAGTTTTTGGCATTATCGGTCGAAAATTGACAATACTGACTTGGATCTTTAAAATACGACTATATAATAACCAGAAAATTACACGGCGTTTCGAAGATATGAATTTCTCGTGGCGAAAACACTACCTTACTCATTGACTGCGCTTATTCGTAAAATATTTGTTTTCACCACTTGAAGATAAAATTCATATCTTCGCATGCACCGTCGGGTAATATCCTCTATTTGTTAACCAGAAGTAATAATCATCTAAAAACCTGCTGGCTTCGGGACACTTTTTCAGGGATCTGATGGGAAATGCAAAAAAGCTAACATAAAACAATTATTGTACTAATTTGTTCGTAGTCTTAAAGTATCATGCAATTATAAATTCTAAACTGCATAAAATATATGATGCATGCATCATTCATGTAGCCTTTGATTATTATGGATACCTGATTCTACGGCTATTCCAAAACGAGTGTTTAATATCACAGAGTAGGAACTAATACTAACAGAAAAATAACTCCATTATTTTTTGTACAAGCAAGTGCCGTAAATGGAGGCAGTGCCTTCCCATCCACCAAGAATGCTGAAGATAGCCTGCATGTTCAAGTGTAAGGAGAATGCTGGTGCTTGTTGTTATAGAGCCGGGGTGTAAAGAAAAATGTACAGCTTGGGATTAAAATATGACAGTGCTAAAAATGCTTATTACAATATACTTAGTTCAAAACGTATCAACTAAATTCTGTTCAAACTATTGCAGCTAATATAAAATAACCTGTAGCATGTGAAATATACTGTAACTGGTGAGATGGCTGCTTGTACAGGAACCGTAAACTATGGCCTATTAAGACGTACAGTAGCCTAATTTACATACTCGTGCGTAATGGCCTTTCATATCCGCAGGGTAGCGGATATGTATAACCCAAACTGACTGAGGATGTAGACTTTGACACAAGTATGAACATCAGATATGGAGGCATTTGCGAAATTAATGCGGAAAGCCAAAAACATAAAACATCTTAAAATTTCAGGAAAGCTAAAACTAAAATGAGTTGCATGAGGCAAAAGCAGATAAAAAACTGTCCGCAGAACATTCAAGCTGTTTGTTTGTTTTATCAAATACTTTTAAAGGTGCAACCTATTAAAAAGACTATTTAAAGTCCTAGTACTTGCTCTTGTTTTTATCTATCTTTTACAATTTCGACTTCGCAAATGAAATGCTGCTAATGTTCCCTAGACAGTTTTAGTATACTCTTCAGTCAAACAATTTTTTTTATATTCTGTGAGCTACTGTACCTTGAAATTTTAGTATTCAGTAGGAGAAATCGGTATTAAAATGCCAGAAATTCTAATTTTTTTGCTTTTACTGTTTTAATCTCACAAATGTCTGTATATCTGATATACATACTTGTGTAAAAGTCTACGCATTTGTCAATATACTGTTCTTTCATCACGATCCACGATTATTAATATGTAGAAATTGTGCGTTTATCCACCCACTAGAAATACTTAACACAGATACAAAAATTGTTTTAGCTGACAACAAACAAGTGTAGACGCACAGTTTGTCGACATCTAGATGAACAAAGCTTTTCAATGTTTTAACGGTAGGCTCGCGCACACAAGCGCACTTGTTAAGCGTATACTTGCTGTTTGTGATAAGTTGGATTGAAAAAATTTCCTCGTTTGCGGACAATGTTTACAGCATTTTTGTGATTCGCGACATGTGAGCCAAATGTCAAACATGATTGATATTTTTCGTCATTCGTGAAAAAGCTCGTGATTTTGATCCGCCAAGTTGTTTTTAATTCTGCTAGCTTCATGCATGCGCAAATGTTCCTTTTTTATATACAAATTTAAGAGCAGACTGATTGGTCTGACATTGGTTTAACTCCCAGTAAACAATGTGGTTAAAATCGACGTGTTTCTCACAACAAATGGCGAAATATTTCATCGTGTGGATAACTGTACTGTTCACTAAACTGTCATTGTCGGTAGACTAAAAGTGTCGCAAGTTGCGATATTATTGTATTAAAATTAACATTAGGGGCATTTATACGAGCGAAAATAAGCCGTGGCTTAAATAGGCCGCGGCTTAAATAAGTCGAGAACGTCTGTATAAACGTACAATTTCTTTGCGACTAAAATAAGCCGCGGCTAATTTTAGCCCAGGGTTCGGGCCTCGTCTTAATTTGGCCGCGGCCAATTTTTGGCGGGAAAACCTCGTAATAACGCTTCGTTCGCGACCAAGGCAAGTTCAAAGCAATTTCGTTTAGCTTTTTTTCTAACGCGAGCCATTTTCCTTTTGTTATCATGGTAATGGGTAGGTATTTAAAACTTCGGTGACCTCGTTATGGTCTATTTATACGAGTGTTTTGGGCTGTTTTTATAAATTTAGTAAAACTGGCGTATAAAAGGCTGTGTTCTCGACTTATTTAAGCCGCGGCTTATTTTTGCTCGTATAAATGGCCCTATTGTATACATGTCAAGACACCAGTTAATCTGTATAAACTGTACGTATGAGTATAACGCTTGTCGTGATGGTTGGCTTTGTTGTTTCTGTCACTATGTAATGTATACTTTATAAAGTATATACATATATACTTTATAAAGTCCAAAGGTTCGAGGTATATTTGAATAATAAGTCTCTTGTTTAAACTATTTTTTAATTACTTTTAACGCATGCCTTCACAGATAGTTTCGCATTATATGTTAGTCAAATTTTTAACTGGAGAACATTAGTCTGAAAATAGATTACCTGGATAGAGTTCCTATACATACAAAAATCGTGACAACTTTTAATTTCACACACCCGATTCTTGGGACCACTTATGGCGTCTGAGCAAGGAGCGCCAAATAGTGCGTTCGAAGCTGTATCTGTGCAATTTGCACTGTGTTGGGCTCGTTAACTATCAAATTTAAGTAATGAACATGTAGAGCAGTTATTATTTTGTCAATATTTACTGAATTGGGTTCATTTTGGCCTTTTCTCGGTGAAAACTGTTCGCGTGTGGTATGTTGTTGACGGCAGTGACGATACAGTAAGTATTTTCGGGCGAGAATCTTGAAATTTATCGCCTCACACTACCTCTCTACGTTAGAAGTCAATGAAATCACATGAAATATAACAGTACGGCGCGTCGAATTATGTGCAATATGACATGCAGATAATTTAAGTTCCAATTTCCTTCGTCTTTAAATCAGATGTTTGAACCATTTTTTTTAGAAAATGAGATAATTGTTTATGAAACTAATGAAAGTATTCAACAACTCCGAATTTGCCAGCGACACGAGAACGTTAAAAGAGCACGTCTGTAAACGTGATTAAATGACGCATTCCAATGACGCATCGTGATTCTCTGTCAAGAAGTTCCTGGATTTTAATATGTTCAAGAGGCATGCATATAGTCACCAAAAAACCCCGCTGTTATGGGGATTCTAAGTTGTCCTATTTATAATAGAAGACTCTTATATCTCTATACGTATGGCATAGTATGTGTTTAGCCGCTAAACACATACTATGCTAAACACATACTATGCCCTACGTATAGAGATATAAGATAGCCCGACCACAAATACGAGCTCAAAATGGTTGAAATACTCCAGAATAAAACAACAAAGAATTATCTAAATCGATACAGAATAAATATATGTTCTATAAAGTGGATCCAAGTGCAGTTGTTTAAAATGGATTATTTATACAAATTAAACGTCTAGGCAATAAAGAAGACTTCTATTAAGATTTAAGGGTGTTCTTCCGGCCTTATTTCGCCATTTCAGAGGTTGATTTTCTTTCAGGGTACTCTAATCATGAATACGGCTTACATCATTGCATCATAGCAAGTTTACATCCTTCTAAAAATTATCACTATAACTTATAGGTACACCATTAACGTGCATGAATGTACAGCTGTATAGCCACAACAGCCACAAAACCGTAATTGTTATGAAGCTATATCAAAGGCGACATAAGGGCAGCAGGAAGTTTAATTATTTTTTGGTTATGCTAATAGGACTATAAAGCTTGTATAGTAAGTTTCACAAATCTCGCATGCAATAGTTAGACTGGGTTTATATACTCTTATAAAATTTTCTTTATTTGTTCACCTCATTGAAACTGTATGTGTTGCAAAAAATTGACAACTGGTGTTAAAGGACATGTGTAACATCAGACAACACTTGTTGACATCCCTACAGCTCAAGTATGCGGAAAATACTTACAACATTGACAAAGTAAAAGCTCCTTTAGACCCTTGGCTCTGTCGAACAAGAAACGCTCCATTTTGCCCCACTTTCAAGCAGATGGCTGTTGCCTCGTTGGCACTCAAAGATCCGTGGTACCAAGGTGGGAAAGTGTTGCTCATTATGACTTAACTAAGGCTACTTCACTGTCAACATCATCGCTGTTTGTGTCTGATCAAACATATGCTGAGTTTACAGGTGATTTGAATGCGTTAGCAGTGCTAGACAACCTGCTGAGAACAGCTTTAGAATGTGACTAAGGTAGCGTAACGATATTGAAAAGAATACTTTTGAAACAATGCGATACTTGAATCAAATTAAATTTCATTAGCTTGGAAGTTCAAGTTGAAAGCCTTAATTTACCTCTTTATGACCGCCGTATTCTTTTTCTATCTTTTGCATAGCCATTGTAAACTCGATCTTAATCATGCTAGTTGAATTCATCTTTTTATAATAATACTTTTTTAGTTCTATTCACCCCTACGTGTATATGCACATAGTTATACAACCGAACTGAAGTGCCTTTCCAAAAGTTTAAGTACAACTCTGGAATTTGAATGAATTGGCGACCAGCTTAATTTGCGGATTTCTTCGTAAAGCATGTAAGTCTTTTGATTGTTTTTTGTTACTTCAGTGAGAATAAAAGCCTTATAAAAAGCAACAGAAATGGAAAAGTGTACCTAAATAGTCAGAGTTTGCCCGTAACATAAAAAAACGAATCCTTTAAGGTTTTCGCAAGTTTTGAAAATCATTCAAATTCTTGACGTGTGTATTTAAGCTTTTAGAAAGGGACTGCATGTGCATATTGTCTGGTACGTATACCCGGTCAAATGTTTTTTTAACGCTGCGCATGTGTGCTGTTTACATAGAATTAAAGTTATTCGGAATAGAAAACATCCAGCCTTTGCACAATTTGAAATTGTTCCGGTAAAGAAAATGAAACTTTCAGCTGGTAAAATAATTTAAAGCGCGGTCTATCTAACGGTTTCGAACTGAAAAAAGTATACACCTAATTTTGCGTTGGAAATGAAGAAAAAGACGTCTCATTACAAAATGTATAATTACTGAAAGATGTGCATATAGAGGCAATGCAATTTTCCGTTTCCTTGCTATCCCTGGCCATATTGAGTCTTAGTAACTCTCAAGCTTCAGATCATAGCAACTCATCGTAACTACTCTCTTAGTAACTCTCATGCAAGCTTTATTACGTACAATGTAAGCACAATGCGCTAAACGACTTCAGTATCGAAGCCGGCTTACAATATGCAGCTCAGAAATGCATTCAAAAACAGTAGAACAAAAGAAATAAAGGAAGCAGGAAATGCAACAATTTGCGTCCAAGCACTAAGCGTAAACATTAATTTTCGCGACTTTTTTTTACGTTTGTAACGCGTTTGTCCTTTGAAACGCAACGTTTGCCGTTATAATTGTTACTGTTTTAAATGATCAAAACTGAGTCCGTTTCACGTGTAAGAAACGATTATTTACAAGTTTTATCGCTTTTGTATTATTTAATTTGAAATCGATATCCTAAACAATTTTTCACACCACGAAATCGGTATGTTTATAATAGTCTAGGTCCTGTAGGCCTATAAGGTTTTGTATGCGTATCATTTGCCAGAGATAATCTCAACTGTTTTAGGGTAAAATGACCATGTCGGTCAACATGGCATATGTGCAAAAACCCGAATCCGGGACGAAAGTCCTCAAAATAACCACCCCCTGAAACGGCAGTAACTTCAGACCAATGCATGCAACGGGCTTTCTGAAATGCCTATTTTGTTCAGAAGAGTTGCTTTTAGGGATGGTAATTAGAAGCAAAACATTGTCTTACTATAATATTTTCCAAGAAAATCACCACTCAACATGCCAGGTCAGAGCTAATTATGCATAAAATCACTTAAATCGCTGGCAGAAATTAAATTCTTAAATCTCCTAAAAAAATTATTATAACATGAAAAATCATGTTCAATTGAATCCAACTATTGCAGATTTCAAAAGGATTGACATTATTTTGTTGATATAAAGAGCACTGTATTTCACTTACCCCCCACAAAAACATGATTTCAGCCATATTTTCCATCTTGTTTTTTTTTATCGCCGATATTCGAAGTATCATACAATTCTTGTACTTTTTCCATAATTACAGACGACTAAAGACCAATTCTGGCTAGTGTTGACTTGTTCTGAGACTGTGTCGTCTACTTTATCTCCGATTTTGTATCCTCAACAATTAGCCAAAATTGCCGCCATTACGAAGTCTTGCTAATTTTGTCCCAAACAAGCAAAAGTATTCGTGAAAATTTTCTTTCCCCCCCCCCCGGTATGGTCGCCCACGAGGAATTTTCGTGACGATTGCGCGTGACTTTCAAATTATTTTGACGCTTAAACTTCCAACTCTGACACTCGATTATCTGTGGGTGGATTTTTATATTTAAATTTATAAAATTTGATCGAAGTTTACAAAATCGCCTTCAGAAATTCAATAGTGTAAAGTACTATTGCGTTACATAATATAAATACACATGAAGACGAAGAAGCCACATTTATCGGGCACAAAAGCGACAAGACTTCGTAATGGCGGCAATTTTATTTAAGAAACTAGAATTAATTCGTTCAGGTGCTGACACGTTGTAGGTAAAAGCCTTTTAAATCGAGCTGGGCTTGACGTTAAAGAATACTCGCGTATCCTTGATGATTCGTTTTCAATCAACGAACGAAAAAATATTATTTATTCGCTGGCAGTCCACATGGTCTGCATATGCGCGAAGATAAGTTTGCGACTTATTCACTTTGATACCCACGGCATATCACATTTCTGCAAAGAATATGGCCGTACTGAATCTTTCAGCGATATTTTCTTTATTTTATGCAAAAATTTTTGTCAAAGATATTCAGCGAGATTTGAACCAGACTACAGCTGCAAATTCACACCAATGGCTATACCACTAAGCCACCCGTTCATATGAGCATACGCGCTATAAATTATAAACATTAACCAAACTTTCGTCTTTATTTTATTCCAATGAAAATTCTTGTAAAATACATCAGCGGCATTTGTACGAGACTAACCATGGCAATTCATACTAAAGGTTTTACCACTTGACCACGTCTTCACACTTGAGGATGGAACATAAATTACTGATTCTAACCAATTTTGGCCTTCATTTTGCTCCGAAATATTTACAAACATATCCGCAAAATGTGAACCAGACTAACCGCTAATTATCACAAATACTTTTAATACTGGACCTTAAACTCATTCATGCCTAAGCCAGTGATATACATTATTGACTATGAACCATAATTGACTATGTCGCAAAAACTTTAAATTGTAATGCCCTAACCCAAACCCTGACCCAAACCCTGACCCCAACCCTGACCCAAACCCTAACCTTAACCATAATCCTAACCCTAACCCTAACCCTAACCCTAACCCTGACCCAAACCCTAACCCTAACCCTGACCCAAACCCTAACCTTAACCCTAACCTTAACCCTAACCCTAACCCTAACCCTAACCCTAACCCTAACCCTAACCCTAACCCTAACCCTAACCCTAACCCTAACCCTAACCCTAACCCTAACCCTAACCCTAACCCTAACCCTAACCCTAACCCTAACCCTAACCCTAACCCTAACCCTAACCCCTAACCCCTAAACCCAGGATCCATTTCTGACCATTTATCAAAAATATTATTTTCATTTTTGAAAATTTCATGGCTCGTATGTCCCGGCATATCGTTTGAGATATAAGAGAATTTTAGCGCTTTGTTGGAGCGCATCACAATGGCGCAATGGTTGTAAGAGCAAATGATTTCTAGTTGCGAGTACTTGTGTTTAGTCCTCACTGACTGCCAATGCTCGTGTATGGTAACTGTGTTCAAATTAACTTAGCTGTAAGATGCAGAAGAGGGTGCATGAGGACACGCGGAAAGTCTTTTGCAAAACATTTCGCTTAAAATAGAAGAAACAAATTATTGTTTAAAGTCAACAATTTACAGAACAAGCAGAGGCATAAACGAGTGGTATATAGTGGTACAGGTTTTGGTGTATGTGGATTGCCATATGCGGTGGTTCAAATCTCGTTGGAGTAACATAAAGGAACAAACTTGGTTAAAACGATTTATTTACATAGCAGGTTTAAGCATAGACGAGTGGTCCAGTGGTGCGGGTGTTGGTGTGAATAGCAGTTACAGTGGTTCATATCTCGTACTGTTCTTCAACTTTGCCAATTTTTTTTTGCTTAAATAAAGAGAAAAAGTTGGTCAATTATATTTTCACCAAAGAGCTCGCGGAAGAATAAATAGTACAGTGGCACAGACTTGGGCGAACAATACCACCTGCTCCGGTTCAAACCTCGTCGGCAGTTTCAAACAAATTTTCGCTCGAGATGAAAACAAAATAAATGGTTACAGTCGATAAACTTAATTACATCTGTTACTCAAGCATGAATGCGTGGTTTGGTGGTAAAATAATTGGTGAGAATTGGTGAGAATTGATGAGAATTAGCGGTTAGTCTGGTTCAAATCTCGCTGATGTCTCTTTCAAAAAAATTTGGCGTAAAATAAAGAAGTAATTGGTTTAAGTCAATAATTTACATCACTTTGTCGGGCATGAACAAGTGGTCTAGTGGTAAAATCACTGTCGGGGTTAGCAGTTATACATTCGGGTTCAAGTCTCACTGATGTCTTTCGCAAAATGTTTTTTAGGTAAAATAAAAACAAAACATTAGTTAAAGTCGATAGTTTATACCATACATGCACATGCATGAATGAGTAGTCTGTACCTTTTTTTGGTCATTTTCAGTGACTTTTAAACGAATTTCAGAAATGGCATGTCAATTTCAGACGTTTTCAAGTGGGTTTCAGATGGTAAAAGTCTATTTCGAAATGTTCATTTCAAAATTGTTAAAATGAACTTCAAGTTATGGGATGAAGGTACAGTAATGCAAGTGAATTTGAGAATGCTCAAGCATAAATCAGATAATGAAATATAATTTCAGACAATTCATGGTGGATTTCAGAGCCTTTGGTTTTGAATTCAACAATATTACACAAACAATTTTTGCTTCGATAAATTCAAAATTCTACTTATATCCATGGATGATATTATGAGGACCACAAGGCATTGTACTGTAAAGTTATCAGTAACAAGCAAGGTTATAAGTAGGCACACTCTCATCTGCTTGCCACCCATTACTACATATAACAGCTTATTTTACACCTAACATTGTTATAGCAATAGGGCTCTCTATTGTCTTGCTTAAGAAAAAAGGTTACAGTCAATAATTTACAACTCGAATCCAGGCATGAATGAGTGGTCCAGTGTTAAAGGTTTTAGTGCTAATTTTCAGTTGCTCTGGTTCAAATCTCAGTAAAGTCTCTTGCAAAAATTTTGACTTAAAAGAAAGGAAAAAGATTAAAGTGAATAATTTATATCTGAAGTCCAGGCATGAATGAGTGGTTCAGGGCCAAACCTTTAGTATTAAGTTTGGTTTCAAATCTCGCTGAAGTCTCTTGCAAAATTTTGGCTTGAAGTAAAGAAAAAAAGGTTAAAGTCAATAATTTATATCTGAAGTTCAGGCATGAATGAGTGGTCCAGTGATAAAGGCTTTAATGTGATGTTTTAGTTTACTCTGGTTCAAATTTCGCTGAAGTCTTTTGCAAATATATTGACGTAAAATAAAAAAAATTGGTTAAAGTCAACAATTCAGAACGGTCGTTGAGGCATGAATGAGTGGTCTACTGGGCATACTCCCTGTGAATTATATAAATTAACGAGCGCGTGGATGGTTCAAACCTAGCCAAAATCGCTTGAAAAAATTTTGGCTTAAACTTGTGGTCCAAATTTTCACTCAAACGTGTCGAGTCGTGCAAATCTAAATTTACTTATTTGTTATGCGAAACAATATTGAATAAAATGCTTCTTTCACAACTAATTTTTGATCAACAAAAAACCCTCTCGGATGAACTATATGAACTCATGACTTTAACACCAGCACCAGCCTCGTCCCCAGGCGCTCTGATTGCTTTTCTTGCGCTAAATACTGTTACGTGTATGACGCGGGATTTGCGCAAGAAAAGAAATCAGAGTGCCTGGGGATGAGGCTGCACCTGCACAAGGTGGTTTGGCCGTACTGAATCTTAAACCTGAAGCTTCATTGCAATATACAGCTTCAAGTTATTTCCCAAAAATCACGTAGAGTCAATCAAATGCCAAAGAGTGGAGATGAGACCGAGTGAGTAAGTCCATTAATGACCTGACGTGAATACAGCAGACAATCAAGACTAAGACAGCTAAGTCAAGAGTGGATAGCATCGATGCATCTGTATCCCCAGGCGTGTTATGCTTGGTAATGCAATCAAGAGATAAAGGAGCGAGCTCCAATGAAATAATGCCATACCACTCGATCAACAACCAGGGCTTGGTATTTAATAAGCAAGAATTTAGAGATCGTTACGAATTAGACATACTCTGCCTTTGCATGATTTTCCAAGCCTTTTGTACGTCTGGAGATTCAATGTCAACCAAGCCCTCACATGAAAAAAGGGGGGTTCGTCGTGCAAATGAATAACGGAGTGCGAAACTTACTCACTTCGTTACTTGGAAAAGTTTGTAAGAATGTGGTAATAGAACCATGCACATCTTTAATTAACACTTGACAAAGAAAGATTCAACTTGAGATCAGCGAACGCAAGCCTTGAGGCGCCACAGTAACTGGCCTGTACCATTCGGCCACTCATCCATTCCAGAACTGGAGTGAACTCTTTGTGATATTCGTTTTGGATATTTTGTAATTTTGATCTTGCTGCTACAACAGAATATTATATAATAGGCTGACCTGACAGTATAAAGATTTTAATTTTTGATAAAGTGTTTTGATTATGATAAATTAATAATTATGTAACACAAGTTTAACCTGTTGAGCCTTACAACTTTCTCCCTACAAATAGAATCATTTACCTTGCATTTAAGTTAAAACATAGTGAATCAGAACACAATGAGTAATTAGTAATGGATATGTTTGTTATTCTACAGATAACCAAAGCAGAAAAGTTAGTGGAAGAGCTCAAAAGAAAACGGAAAAGGTTAATATATTTTCAGCCCATATAAATGCTAAATATCTTCATTGATCTTTTACTGTTTAAAAAATTGAGTCATACATGATTTCATCAGTGTTTGCTTGATTGCAGGTCACAAGAAAGACTAACAAAAGCTAAGAGAGTGGAGGTCCAAAAAGTAGGTCTTGTGTCAAAAATATTTGGGAACAACACGATTATATGTAGTTTCAGGCTTTGCATGGTTATAAAAATTAATATAAATATAATTAATATTGATAATTAATAATATTATTTTATTATTTTATATAAAATAACAACACGATTATTTATAACTTTTAAAAACTGGGAGAATCTTTTATTAATTCTCACTAAAATTATTTAGCAAATACTTTAAATGTGCTATACATTGAACAGTACTACAGTTACTGGCCAGGCAGGTTATAGAGATGTATGGATCAAAACACACAAATGAGTAAAATTGTTATTGTAGGGGGAAAGTGGGTAATGCACCCCCACTGAATCATCTAGGACTAGCTATGGCACTGAAGTTGTGTAGAGGTTAATCAAAGCAATTTAGTTATTTTTGTTCCTCTAAGTTCTTCTGAACCTGCTCAATGTTGGCCAATCTGAATCTACTTAAGTTTAAATACTCTTCTAGATATCACCATGACTATACTATTTTTCCCCTAAAAGGGGCAGCAGAACAAATCCTCTGTATGTTGAATCCAGCTCAGAAGATGAAAGCCAAAGTAACACTAAAGATTCACAGATGGTGATGAATGTTGACGATCCTGATATCAGAGAAGTTAAAGTTGAAGATGACAGTGAATGTAGCAGTAATAAGCTCGATGAGAGAAGTGATCTGAATTTCCAGCCAGAATTTCAAAGTCCTTTGAAAGGCTTTACTGCTGAGCGTCTGCTAATATTATTGTTGGAAAAGATGTGCCAACAGACAAACTTTGCCAGAGTATTCTACGAGCTGTACGCAAGCACGCAACATTTGTTGTAGACACCACATCTATGGATTCCTGTTGTAGACACCACATCTATGGATTCCTGTTGTAGACACCACATCTATGGATTCCTGTTGTAGACACCACATCTATGGATTCCTGTTGTAGACACCACATCTATGGATTCCTGTTGTAGACACCACATCTATGGAAATCTATGGAAAGGGCACACCAAGCCAAGAATTAAGAAAGTACGCGATTGAAGTTTGTGACGTCACAGACACGCTGTTGGTGGAAGAGTATAAAGTTAAATCCGAGAATGCTCAAAATTTGCAACGTTTACACGCTATGTCGTAATTATTTCCGCCATGCACATACCCTGGAGTTTCAAAAAACCACCGTTCGCGATCATAATGGGAACGTTCCACCGTTCGCGATCATAGTGGCAACGTTCTACCGTTCGTTTTCATTCAGTAATACTTCGAAGGAGGGATCGAAGTGCCTGTAAAACTGACAAAGCATGGAAATGCAAAAAAGAAAATTCTTCACCTTACAAGGGAGCCTCGTGTCCTGTATTGCAGAAGCTAAAGCAAAAATGCTCCCAGTTAGGGTCATGTCGAAAGGCTGTAGAAGAGTGCTTTGAAGATGGTGGAGGGACCTCTGGTATGTCTTCACTGGCAGAAGTTCCTAGAAATCGTAAACAAGCTTATAACATGAAACAAATTTCAATCAAAACGCCAAGCGTCAAAACAGCACAGCGTGACAGCGCCATGAATTCTATACGACATTCTTGAGCTTCTGAATGAAGGAAAGTTTGTAAGAGATTTCTCTTTCGTTAAAAGCTCAACGAAAACTACACAACTGCGCTCTTTCCAACAAACTTCCTTCCAACTCGAGCAGCTTTCTCGAATATGTGCATCACATAAAAATGGTTCAGTCCTTGGAGTTCACGTGACTTAGTCTTTTAATTGTGGTAACTTCTATGTTACTCTAACATCGTTCAAACACAAGACGTTTGGTAGTAAAGATTCTGAAACAAATCCAGTTGTAGTTGGTCCCTCTATAATCCACTCCACGAAAAAAATTGAAGATTATCATTACTTGGGTAGTCAACTGAAAACTCACGGTGAAAACTTTGAATCGTTGACTGCATTTGGAACTGATGGGGAAATCAACGTCGCTAATCCGTTCGTTTGTGAGCTTCCTGGTTCAATTCATCTTCACAGCAAAAAACACTTACACGATAACATCGACAGAAAGCTGTCCTCGCTGTCATTTGACAAAGTGGCTCGTCAGAAAGTTCTTAAAGTCGATAAGTCCGAGGCAGATCTTGAATGACAAGTGGCGGCTGATTATCGTTGTAAGCTATCCATAGATTTTAACGAGCGCTCTATTACAACATCGTCTCAAGCTAATCTCCGGTATATGTGGTTTGCGGAGTCAAAAATACTGGACGAAACGGACGGTGTTTTACGTGCTCCATGGAACAAAAAAGGTACGCAGCGTCTTGTATTCAACGGCGAGGATATCCCACCATGTCAGGTGAAGGTAGAGGAAGGTGGATCGATCAAATGTTCTCGTAAGAAATTCAAGTCTGCAATGATCTGTCCGCACTCGTTAGCAGTTGCTGACTCCGGACTTTGCTTTCCAGATTTCTTGGCCAGGGCAAGGAGCAAATGAAAAATACCGGATCCATGCAAACTCGTGAGATCCGATTTGCCAAAATCCTTCGGCAAGAAGTCATCAACGAGCAAACGAAAAGGTAAAGCCAACGACAAAAGGAAGCCCCTAATGGAAATTCAATCCTCATCAAGGCAACCAAACGTTGCATGCCGGCGTAGAATACATCGCCGCCTCCGCTCCGTTTGCTGTCATATTCAAATCCGTCGCCAACAAATAACGAAAACTTTTCTCTGAAACTTCTTGAAGGTACTCAAGTTAGAACGTGTTAGGGCTGTGGACACTGCATACGGGTTCCTCCAGTTGTTCCAGCACCTCCCCACCACCTATATGTTTGGTGAACAAAGAGTCTAGGTCATACAGAGCCCAAGATGGATCACAAAAGTATCCCATGCGCCTCAAAATTGCCACTACCACCTTCGCCGGGATTGTGGGGAAAGAAGGCATGCAGATTTTAAATCATCGAGTGTTAAAGTACCACCGAGCGTAAGCACGTACTTGACAACTGTGCACTGGAACTGGTTCGGTAGAGTTTGGCCTCAAAAAGTAGGTGCTGACGTTTGCAATATTTTTATTTGCATCTAGACTAAATTGTTAATATTATATTGTTGAGAAATAGACTCCTTTAACAACAACGATGTTGATGTCAACGTTGAACAAATAAACTCTCATTGATATCTAGAATAAATGTAAACATTGATATTTAGGGTAAACATAAACATTGATATTTAGAATGAATATAAACGTACTTTACTTGTGCAGAATTCATTCAAGAATTAGAAGCGGCAAAGGTCAAACAAACTTGGTATGGCAAAAAGAATTACACTAGATACCGCATATCGCATTATGCAACTTGGTGCATGAGGTGACCTGTTGGCTGTTGAGATAGCAAACTTAACATTCACCGAACTAAATCCATATAACTAATGAAATAACTAAGATAATTAATTTTCCACACTAAACCCAACCTCCTCAAACAAAACAGGTTCGGCAGAATTAAGTACGTCGTAGAGGTCAATTGCTATCCCTCAATTCACGCTAAAGGCCTCATGCTTATTTTAGTTGATTTGGCACAATCCGGCGTATGAAACTAGCTTAATTATATAACTGTTAAGGACATAATTATAATCGTCAAACATAATCATCAGTCCACAACTATTTGGCTTAGTCTTATAGGCTAAGTCTTATAAAACAAAAAAGCGCAAGTTATATGATTCAAGGAAATATAGATATCAGATTTTTAAGAATCACTAAGTAAATAGCAAAATGACGTCAGTGTTTCTCCGCATTTTCAACTTATTCTTGTTTAGCCTTGCATTTGGGCTTTTATTTTCGCTACAGTGCCTAATTACATGCATATAAATGCATATGTACGTAGTTGAGTATGGAATGCCATTGTGGACAAAAGTGGTCGAGAATTTTTTGGAGGCCCAGATTTTTTTTTTGCAGCCGAGAACAATTTTTCCTTATCGAGATTATTTTTTTACCGTCGAGATTGTTCTATTTTACAATCGAGAATTTTTTGTAGTCGAGAATTTTTTTCACAGTCGAGAATTTTTTTCACGGTCGAGATTTTTTCACAGTGAGAATTTTTTTATTGTCAAGAATTTTTTTACAGTCGAGAATTTTTGTAAATGCACAATTTTGCGCACCAAATATTTCCCGCCTAAAGCGGTGAAGTAATAACAACTGTGATAACAACATGGCGTCGGAGAAAGAAGGTCATTGAACTCAATATAACTGGAAGGCTATCTGGGACGGGAAATTTGAAGCCAAACATCACCAGGCCCCCACCAGAAGAAACATGCGCGGCCATCTAAGGAATGTATACAAAAGCCAGCCGATAACTGTCAAAAAATGGGCGGAAACACTCCTACAGTTTTAACAAAATGTAATCAAAACAATGTTCAAATGACTATCTTTTAAACTTAACCTTCTTGACCAAATTCATTTAAACAAAAATTTTTACGCGAAAGCGTAGAGCTAAGAGTGGCGATCGTCACGGCGGTCGAACTTATTTTGCAATTCGGATTGTTTTTCTTGTTTTTTGTCCGGGTATTTCAAGATTGTTGGCTCTTTTTCCTTCTAATTATTGTAGCTTATACGCATCTCAAGTACTTTAAGACAAAGATAAATAAAAAGCAACACAAGCACAGTTTTAACTATTCATATGAAAGAATGCAAAATATATTTTACAAACCGCGATTACTTTTCCCGACTTTCCGAAAGTTAATATATTACACGATTTTTCGATACGAGTTTTTACTCTTTTCGTACATCCATGGCTCGGTTATCCAGAAACTTTATTGATTTAAGTCTAAGATCAAGCAACTGAGGCAAAAAGTTTTTTCCAAAAGTTCCGAAAGGCAAATATTCAAATATCTGAAGTACAAAAACTTTGTTGAAATAATGACAATATTTTGAACTGACCTGAGGTCTTTTCGAGCTCTTGCTTCCACATTACAACTTATCATCATAAGAAACTTGATTTCTCTTTATCATTTCGGTGTTAACGCAGAATATGACTTATTTTTAGGTCAAAAAGAGAACTTTTCATATTGAAAAAATACCAGTTTGTAATTCATCACTCCTTGTACTTAGCACGCGGGACAGTTGCGAAGCTGAACTCGCGTGAAATGACCCCAGACACGCGTGCCTGGGGGTCATTTCAGGCAAAATTTGGCTTCAAATCCTGTATTATATTATCTTTAATATTGTATTATATTACTGTATTATATTCTGTATTATAAAAACTGGCGCGAAAGAGATTTTATCGAGATTAAAAGATTTAATGAGATTTTATTTTTTTTGGTGATAATTCCATGTTCTCAAATAAATCTTAATCCAAGCCCTAACCTAAACCCTAATCCTAACCAGCGTTTTATTTGTCATGTTTAATTCGATTTAGGGCTTGGATTAAAATTTAATTTCACATACTGAGAACACGAAATTATTACCTTTTTTTCACACCTGAATCTTCCTTCTTCGACGTCATGTTGTTATCACAGGTGTTATCACTTCACCGCTTTAGGCGGGAAATATTTGGTGCGCAAAATTGTGCATTCACAAAAATTCTCGACTGTAAAAAAATTCTCAACTATAAAAAAATTATCGACAATGAAATAATTCGCGCTGTAAAAAAATCTCGACTGTGAAAAAAATTCTCGACTACAAAAAGATTCTCGACTGTAAAATAAAACAATCTCGACGATAAAAAAATAATTTCGATAAGGAAAAATTGTTCTCGTCCGCAAAAAAAATCTGGGCCTCCAAAAAATTCTCGACCACTTTTGTCCACTATATATATGGCATTCCATAGTTGAGTTAGTGTTAATAAAATATGAAGCGGTTGTGTTGCGAAATGGTTGTCTTAATTGTCTTTAAAGAAATTCAGTTTTTAAAAATTTGTGAAACATGGGGAATTTCTTTATTTGACTATACGAAATAATTTACATGACATTGAGATGCAAGTATATATGGAGAGTAATATCTACTTACGTTCAGTACATTAGGCAGCCTTTGGTATTGTTCTAATCGCTTCTGAATTTGCCTCTTGTCATTTCTCATTTTTAGATCTGTGCAATGAAACTCCTTAAGTTTGTTTTTAGACAGAGTAAGATGCTAGATAAACTTAGTGACTCATCTTGCAAGCTACATAGTTCACTGCAGTTATTTATTCAGTAATTAATTTCGTTTCGTTTTGGTCGTTTCGTTTCGGTCGTTTCGTTTTGGTCGTTTCATTTCGTTTTGGTTGTTTCGTTGGTTTCGTTGACGTTTCGGGTTTTAGTACATTCCCAAGTTCACAATGGCTGATCACGATGAGACTGAGAAAAAGCGTTTGTTTCTTGACAACAGCTATCTTAATTATTCAATATTATGGAAATTTTATAGAACAAGGTTATGATGACTTAAACCAAATCATAGAAATTTGCAAGAACGTCGAGGAGATTGAAAGTTTCTTGAAGGGTGTTGGTCTCGTTACAAAGCCAGGCCACAAGCGAAGATCTATAGCTGCCATAAAAATCGAAATTTCTAAAGCAGATCAAGGCCTTGAATGTTCAAAAGAGAGTGCTCGAAACCAAGTGCTCAAGAGGAGTTCGATACTGTTGACACATTTAAATGTAGCTATGTACATTTTAACATGATGATGTGACAATATTTTCGATTTCATATTTTACATGCATGTATTAAAATGTATACCTGTACACTATTCTAATGTTTTATTTTATATGTATATATAATTTTGGTAGTCATATTATAAATTAAAGTAACTACTTTTGACTTCAGGGCCAAAACTAGTGAAGGATCTGTGGATTCCAAATTCTCTAACTGAGCGGTTTGAATTTTTTAATCAAACTCTGGAAAAATTATACAAGTCATTATATGATTGAATGGCTCCATTACAATTTAAGCAGTATTCCATTTCTACAAGGATTCTTCGGTGGAAAATAAATAAAGATTGTGACAAGCAAAAAAAGAAGATTACGAGTATTTTGGATCCAGAGAGCAAAGATGGAAATTCCATTAATGTTGTGTGATATAGCAGTAGCTACCTGGGCAGCATTTAAACCTAATGAGAAATGCAAAGCAGAATCTTGCCAGAAGTTAATAGCCAAACTAATAAAATGAAACAGAAGGCATGCTGAAATATATAGCAGACCTTAGATCAAAACTTTTTGATTTAAAAAACAATGTAAAGCTTTGGAGGGCAAATGAACTCCAATTTTTAGATTCAAAAATAAGTAGCCTGAAAGAATTATTAAAACTGCGACAAACCACTTAATCTGGCATTGTGAGCTACCTAAGTTTGTTAATAAAGAGAAAGATGAAACAAGTGATTTCACTGCTGAAGAAAAACTTAAAAAAATCCGTGGTGAACATAACAAAATTAAGGCTCATGCCAAAGAAAAAATAAACGCTTTGCTTTGAGGATTCAAGGAGCTGTAAAAGCACTGGCAAATGGCAAGTGTGGCATTGACCCAAATTGTGATCTGCCCCCAGGTTTCATATGGATACTGAGATACTCTGGAGTCCCAGTGGGCAATGAGTTTTTTGAAGCTAATGCAAGAGACATTGTTGACAAATTGACTGAGAAAATGCAATTAAAAAGACTTGAAGTCAGAGAAAATAATTTGAAGGTAAAAGAAAAAAGAAAAGCAAAGGATTCCCAGAAAACATTGTTATATTATTTTTCTCAAAAAGATCAATGATACTAACACATTTTTATACTTTATACTTTAGGTTTTGAGACAATAAAAGAAATTTTGTGAAAATACTTCATACCTTCCTCAATATGTCACTGAAAAATTTCATGCCCCCTTAGAATTTGCTGCCAAATGTTTCATAGCCCCTCAGAATATCCTCCGCCCCAGGGTTGTAGCTACTTTATGACCGGTCCCTTAACTATATTTTTCTGTACAATTAAATGGACCACTCATTCATATTTTAAAGCGAAAGGTTTACCTTTTTTTTTGACCATTTCTGGTCATTTCTGTGCGCGTTTATTTAGACACTATAAATGATTGCGTTAATTTTACGATTCTTACTTTTTTGCTGCGTTCGTTCGGACTATACTATTCAGTTTACTTAATAAAATACGTTATACTTAATATGATAATTTATGCATCAGAACACGTGACATAATTGGAGCGGGAAAACAACAGTGAGATAACAGCACGTTGAATTTAGTCTGACAGTTTATCAGGAAAATTCAAGTTAAAGTTCTGTTTGTAAAGTGATATAAAGGCCAAAGAAGTAAGTCTAGATACACTGCACTTTTCTGTAAATTTACAGTTGTAACGCAAGTGATAAAGTAATATTAATATTATTTGTAGATCGAAAACGATTATATTTTAAATACACTTATACGATATTTGGAAATCAGTCGCTTTACGAACATGCTTCTGATTCTGGCGAGCCAAAAATTCGATTTCTTGCTGACCTGGGCTTAAAGGATAATCAGAAAATGGCAGAAGCAACGGCTAAAGCGAAGATGTGCAAAATCGAGCGTAACAAGAGCAGGTAATGGCTTGGATTATTCATTACAGAACAATAGACGGAAACCGGAAGTCGAGGAATCATTGGCTAATTTGGAAGCTTTATACAAGAAATTAATTGAAAAACATGAAGAATATATAGAGTTGGTTGATTTTGATAAAGAATTTAAAACAAAAGAAGTTTGGATTGATGATTGTCAGCAGAGCAACCCCTGAAGTGACAATGGAACATAGTGAAATAGTAGTAACTGTTAATGACGGTGGGGAACAAGGTGACGAAGCTAATCCGGGGTCTGGCAAGAACCCATTTCAGCAAGGTCAAGGTCAAGAGACTGTCAGTTTGAATGAAAACAATGATAGTGATTTGCATGTGCAACCTATTTGTAGTTTCAAAATGGAAAAACCAAAACTGCCCAGATTTAGTGGTGATGTTAGAGAGTACAGTATTTTTTCGAGATGATTTTAAGCATGCTATAGAAGCTAGATACAGCAAACGAGATGCCATGACATACCTTCGTGCTTGCCTGCAAGGCAAACCCCTTGAACTTATAAAGGGAATCGGTAATGATTATGATGGAGCATGGGAATATTTGGAATCAATCTATGGGGACCCCAGATATGTGTCAGACTAGTAACCCAAGACCTATCAAAATTCCGACCCCTGAAAGAAGGTGAGGACTCAAGATTCTGTGATTTGGTTCACTTAGTTAAACGTAGCTTCAATACCCTGAAGGGGGTAGGGAGACCCCACGATATGGATGACAACCACATATTGTCTTTGATTGAGCAGAAAATGTGTGTTGAAGATAGAAAGATTTGGGCTCGTGAAGTGGAAAAGGAGAAAAAGTCTGGCCAGTTTACAGGGTCTTATGTCGTGGATGGAGACCAAAATGAAGTCGAGAATGCGAGCCACTGCTCCACTAAGAAGTGCTGGGTCAGGTACAAGACATATCAATCAGTTACTTGCAGGAAAATCACCGCAGTGTTGGGTTTGTGACACATCAACGCATTGGGTAAATCAGTATGAAAGATTGAAGTCCATGAGTCCAGAAAAGTGTCTGAAGACAGTGAGAGAAAACCATGCGTGCTTCAGTTGCCTTAAGAAGGCTGGTCGTGACCATAGAGCATCAAATTGTAGCAGACAAAAGCAGTGCACACAAAGAACCAACGGCGACCAATGCAAGCATCATCATCACGTTCTCTTACATCCAGCAAATCCAACAGCATCTGTGGGTGTCGCGTCAGTGGGAAACGATACAGAAGCAATGCTACCAGTTATAACGGTTGAGATGTCAGGAAAGGACAATCGGCACAAAAGGGGAAACGTATTACTGGACTCTGGAGCACAAATAAGTCCGATTTGTGCAAGCACAGCAGAAACCTTGGGGTTAAAGGGAAAAGACGTATCGATAACCATTAAGAAGGTAAGCGATGAAGAAGAAGTGTTGGAAGTGTATCAAGTTCCTATCACGTCTTTAGAGTCGGGTGCAAAGTTTACTGTCAAGACAGTTGGGATACCACAGATCAGCGATGATATTTCAAAGATCGATGTTGATAACGTAGCGAAAGCAGCATAAGCTCCTCATTCGAATTTACTATATCAGTAAATTGCTAAAAGCCTCTAAATTTACTAATATGATAAATTTACGACAAGCCTAAACCTAATCCTAACCCTAAACCTTATCCTGTATGTCATCGATGAACAAGGATGTAAGCTGATTGGAAAGCGATGGGGGATTGCATATCCATGGAGAGTTGATCTCCATACCCTCCCTGACAACCGAGAGAAAAGGCTAGAAGTAACTGAAAGGCGATTGAAGGAGAATCCAGACCATGCAAAAGCATATCAAGAGCAAATGAAGCAGATGGAAGAGCTTGGTTTCTCACGAAAGTTAACGGACGAAGAACTAAAGGACTACAAGGATCCTGTATATTATATAGCGCACCATGAAGTTGTTCGACCTGAAAAGAGAAGTACCCCCGCAAGAATCGTATTTAACTCTTCAGCGCTGTACAAAGGACGGTGTCTTAACGACTGCTGGATAAAGGGTCCTGATCTTTTAAACAACATGTTTGGAGTTATCCTCAGATTCAGAGAGCATCCAGTCGCTATGAGCGGAGATATATCGAAGATGTACCATAGAACTTGAATTCCTGAAAAGGACAAACATGTTTATAGGTTCGTATGGAGAGATATGGATTCAACTAAACCACCAGACACTTACGTAAAAACTGTGTTAACCTACGGCGATAAGCCAGCTCCGGCGATGGCCCAAATTGCGCTAAGAAAGACAGCCGAACAAGCAGAAGAATCTCATTCATATGCAGTCAAAGTTTTACAAAAGAATACGTACATGAATGATATTTGTGACTCCATACCTACAGTCGAAAGTGCACAACAGCTGACGAAAGATCTCGACGAAATCTTAGATAACGGTGGCTTTAAAGTTAAAGGATGGTCGTCAAATGAAACCTTGGAAGAGAATTTGCAAAATGAAGATAGTTCTAGTGTCAAGTTTTTGGAAGGCGAATCAGGCGAAAAAGTACAAGGTACTGTTTGGAACAACGCTAAGGACACTTTTACGTTTAAAGTCAAAGCTAATGAATTACCAGTATCAGCAGAAGAAAATTCTAACGAGTTGAAGTTGACCAAGAGAAAGATTCTTAGCAAAGTAGCCCGTGTATTTAATCCTATTGGATTCGCACCAGCGTTCCTGATCCGTGCAAAAATTGGTTTACAACGACTCTGGCAGCAAGGATTCGAGTGGGTCGAGGAGCTTCCGTCGGAAATTGCAAAGTGGTGGAACAAGTTTTTTAAAGAGATTGAGGACTTAAATAGTGTTTCGTTTCCTCGAAGTTTGACACCATTAAATACCATCGGACTACTGACACTTTGTATTTTTGCTGACGCATCTCGAGACGCATTTGGGGCATGTTCATATCTGCGATGGAAAAAGTCAAGTGATTACGAAAGTCGATTTATATCCGCTAAATCAAGAGTTGCTCCTCTCAAAGAACTAACTATACGTTGATTGGCTGCAGTTTTGGCAAGTCGATTGTACAAAACCATAAATGAAGAATGCCGTCTACAATTCGAGAAAGTTATTCTCTTCACGGACAGTATGATCGTGCTTACGTGGATCCACAGTCAGTCAAGAAGTTTCAAACCATTTGTATCAAGTGGAGTCACATAGATCCAGACAAATTGCGATCCGTCGACATGGCGACATATACCAAGTGAGCATAATGTGGCTGATGAATCATCAAGAGGAATACCAGCAAAAGAATTAGAAGAGCGATGGCAGAAAGGTCCGAAGTTCCTAAACCAACCCGAGGAACAATGGCCTAACCAGCAAGTGATGTCTGTCGATCTGAAAGAAATGGAGAGAGAACGTCGGAAAACCGAAGCGGTCTTGTCTGTAGTTACTGTTCCAACCGTAATCGATTCAACAAAGTTTTCAAAGTGGAAACGATAGTGAGAGTAACGGCGTGGATTTTACGTTATGTACAGAACTTGCGATGCAAAAGAAAATCGAAGAAAGAGATTGACCCGTTGATCAAGACAGCACAAAGAGAATTACACGAACGTGTTGAGAAGAAAGAGTTCAACATGCTTAGTCCATTTACGACTGAAAAAGAAATAATACGAGTAGGCGGACGAGCAGAGAATGCTATAGTCACTTATATGATTCAAAGCATCCAGTTCTACTACCAAAGAATCATCACATTTCTTACCTAATTACCAAAGAAACGCATGAAACAAATCATACTGGAGTAGCAACGACTATCAAGAAGAAGTGCGTTTATTGTAAGAAATCACATGCGAAGATTGATTCGCAAGTTATGGCTGAGCTTCCAAAGATTAGGTTGATGCCTCATACAACAGCGTTTCACCATACAGCTTGTAACTATTTTGGCCCGTACAAAGTCAAAGTAGGAAGAAATAAAACTGCCAAACACTATGGTGTATTGTTTACTTGTTTGAACACGCGTGCGGCTCATTTGGAACTGGCAACTGATTGAACAACAATGGAGTTTATTCAAGTAATCCGTAGATTCTTTGCAATAAGAGGTTACCTTTCATTGATGTTGAGTGATAATGGAACACAACTAGTCGGTGCAGAGAGTGAATTGGCAAGAATGATCGAAGGTTGGGATGAAAGGAAGCTCAAGGAGTACGCAGCAGACAAAAGAATCAAGTGGATACTTATTACACCTAATGCTCCACATCAGAATGGGTGTGCCGAGTTGCTAGCTAAAAGTTGTAAAATGGCCCTCAAACAAGCTATGGGAGATAACTTGTTAAAACCTTTCGAACTGTACACCGTTCTTTTAGAAGTAGCAACCATCGTAAACCAACGTCCAATAGAAAGAACAATTAATGATCCAGATGACGGGACATATCTGTGTCCGAATGATCTATTGCTAGGAAGAGCGTCTTCCCACATACCTCAAGGACCGTTTCTAAAGACGAAACCCCAAATGGTACGTACAGTAGACCGATTGCTAAGATCGCAGTTATACACCCGGTGGACGGCGATTAGGATGACGACGATTTCCTCATCGGGGTGGAGGATACGTTCAGTTTACTTAATAAAATACGTTATACTTAATATGATAATTTATGCATCAGAACACGTGACATAATTAGAGCGGGAAAACAACAGTGAGATAACAGCACGTTGAATTTAGTCTGACAGTTTATCCGGAAAATTCAAGTTAAAGTTGTTTGGAAAGTGATATAGAGGTCAAAGAAGAAAGTCTAGATACACTGCACATTTCTGTAAATCTACAGTTGAAACACAAGTGATAAAGTGATATAATTATTATTTGTAGATAGAAAAAAATTATATTTTAAATACACTTACATGATATTTGGACATCATACGAACATGTTTCTGATTCTGGCGAACCATATACGTTCTTTTGGAGAAGACGTCCTTTCGGACTAGAACGTTCTTTTGGACTAACCGTCCTTTTGGACTGAACGTTTTAGTTTGGACTCAACGTCCTAGCTTTAACTGAACGTTCTTTTTGACTTCTCGTCCTTAATTTAGAGTGAACGTCTTTTTTAGATTGAACGTCGGTTTACAAGGTATTATTTGAACGTGTTTTTACAACGTTTCTTACAATTTTTTTACAGCATTCTATCTTCCACTTTAACATATATTATACACACAGAATTTATAAGCAAGAGAGCAGGGACTGAGTAACTTTTACACTGAACGCTCCTTTACAACACGCTTCCTTCACAACACGTTCCTTTCACAATGTGTTTTTTACAAGATGTTTCATGCAACTTTTCAACTTATTTTTTACAATGTTCTACCTTCCACTATATCGGTAGGCTATATTACACATAGAATTACAAGACCAGTAAGAACTATAACGAATAATAGGTTGACATGACAACCATCTCTTCGTTTTAAAAATTTACGTCCTCGATAGTTAAAAAACTATAATCTTTATAGAGTACGATGCCAATTGCTAGAACACTTAGCACAGGATCGAGTCAGTTCTTGAAATACCAGGCATTCGTTCTGTGTGAACAAAAAACAATATGTCGAGAGCTTTAGAAAGGGTAAACTACAAAAGTTTATAGGGATATTATCATTAGGGAACAACTTTCAAAAACAACAAGTCGCTGCATAAACAAGAGTTCAAATTGCACAAGTTTTGTTTGCTATACACAACACGCGATTTGCTGTTGAATGTTGTCCCCTTTTATATCAGATGCCGCATTACAAGGTCTAACATCCCTTTAGACATCAATGATCAAACATAACTGTACATTCTTTAATAAATACGTACTCTAATTCTTTAAATCCAAGGCCATCTTCAGCAGTGCATGCCAGGTACCAGATGAAAGCCCTTATTAAGGTTTCGTTAATCTGTATACTGAAAGAAAAGAACAAGATATCAGTCAAACTGTTTAAGCAATTATTCAAAAATTTACCAAGTGTAATTTGAAACATAATTTTCTCCAACTTCTCTTCGGTGTAGAACCATCTGAAAGATATGATTTAAAAGAATTTAAGTCCCATGTTAAACGATACATTATACAATAGTATGTCTGGAATACACTCGGCTGGTATGTGTAATACATACCAGCCATTGTATTCCAAACATACCAAAAACATATAGAGAAGACCAGGAAACAAGAATACAAATTTTCTCTACTTGTAATTGTTCTGAGTTAAAAATAACATCTATATTACAACAAAAACTAGTATAATATTTCTACTTTAATATCATTTCAAATTTGGTTTTGTCAGCCAAATTAAAATATATTCAACTTGATAAATTGATGTTTAGTACTTTTATAATAAATATCATTTAACAATTAAAAAAAAAATGAAGTGAAGACATCTCAAACGTTGGCTTGCAACCCAACTGTTGATGTGCTTCTGGAATATGACACTTGGAATCTAAAAAATATCTTTATTATTCTACTGTGGATCGTTCCCGAAAGTGAATCGCTTCATCGGGGGACAAGCCACATGTATACGATATAGTTTACACTACATCAATTTAAAAATATATAAAGGAAAACCCTTGGACAAAAAATGTCGTTTATTCGATTTGTTTCTAGATATTTTACCACTATTTACACCGACATAAAGCGTTAAAGCTGGCTGAAATACAATTTGGTCTTTGGAGCATCATGGATCTTAACTCAAGTTACCTGTTTACTTCTATATTTAAGCAGTATTTACAATGTTTAAAAAATCTCTAAACTAAATTGTAGTTATACTAAGACCTGTATTTCTTATCTTCGAGCACCTGAAAGAGAATTTCTGGAGATGTTTTAGTCAAGCGGAATGGATGGTTTAATGAGGAAAGCTTCCCTAGTTAATCGCTTGTTGAGAAACCGTCCTCATTTTATGGTACAGGTAATATATTCCTATAGAAGAATACAACCAAACAAAGAAATTTCTTTTATTATTCAGTGATTTTTCTAAAAGTAAATTAAGATATTTCACAATCGACAATTATACAATTTGTATATTTTTTGTGTAATTTGACATCAATTCTGTGCTATGGTGCTTGTACAAATGAAGCATTGCTAGTCAGGAACTTGATTGCTATGGCATATTTACAAATTATTTACAATTTAAAAAAAAGATCTTGAAATTTACTCTCTAAACTGAACTCTTAATTTACCATTTAAGCATCTGAAAGAAATGGATTCTAGTGTTTGGTTAGTTCAAGAATTGAATAGTTCAAGTTTCTCTATGTTTTTCTCTTGAGAAACTTGTCAACATGCACTCTATGTTAAAAGAAATGCTGCACAAACAATTTCTGACTTCTGACTTTTATTTTAAATACAATTATATACTTATTTACAATATATAAAGAAAAAATTGACAGCCGTAATGCAAACAAACAGTTATTTTATAAAATGTATTACAATATTCAACTATATGAAATACAACATGCTTACAGGAGAAAGATGTTTTTTATACATAATAATTGACATTTATCTATTCTTAAATGTTATTTAAACCCTCGCACTCAACTCCGCAACTTTGATATGTTACTAATGCCCCTGTTTCGGGCCGAGTATATGTATCAGTCATGTATTTGATAATTTAGAATGTTTGAAATTAGAATTCGACGCAGATGGTGTCAATTCTCATGCATTGTATGTACCTTTAAGGTAAATGCAGGCGAGAGCGTTTTCTTATCGAAATACCTAAAATAATAATTTGGCAAATATGATGTCAAATTTTTAACATGTGCATTTTGTCTTAAATGAAATATCTTGACATGCATTTTTTAATATGAAACCAAAAATTCGACACATATGAAGCCAAATTTTCCTACTTGCATATGTTGTATGTGTGTGAAATGTTTTTAATAATAATTTGCATATTACGCGTCTTAAGGAGACCCTTATCATTTGTGGACCGTTCCCGAAAGTTAGTCGCTTCGTCGTGAAATAAGCCACATGTATATGATATAGTTTACACTACATTAATTTAAAAATATATAAAGGACAACACTTGATAAAATACGTCATTTATTCAATTTTGTTTCTAGATATTTTACCACCACTTACACCGACATAAAGCGTTAAAGCTGGCTGAAATACAATTTGGGTTTTGGAGCATCATGAATCTTAACTCAAGTTACCTGTTTACTTCTATATTTATATAAGCAGTATTTACAATGTTTAAAAAATCGCTAACCTAAAATGTAGTTATACTGAGACCTGTATTACTTATCTTTGAGCACCTGAAAGAATTTCTGGAGATGTTTTAGTCAAGTGGAATAGATGGTTTAATGAGAAAAGCTTCCCTAGTTAATCGCTTGCTGAGAAGCCGTCCTCATTTTATGGTACAGGTAATATATTCCTATAGAAGAATACAACCAAACAAAGTAATTTCTTTTATTATTCAATGATTTTTCTAAAAGTAAATTAAGATATTTTACAATCGACAATATACAAATGGTATATTTTTTGCGTAATTTGACATCAATTTTGTGCTATGGTGCTTGTAGTACAATGAAGCATTGCTGGTCAGGAACTTGATTGCTATGGTATATTTACAAATTATTTACAATTTGAAAAAAAGATCTGGTAACTTAGTCTCTAAACTGAACTCTAAATTTACCATTTAAGCATCTGAAAGAAATGGATTCTGGAGTTTGGTTAGTTCAGGAATTTAATAGTTCAAGTTTCTCAATGTTTTTCTCTTGAGAAACTTGTCAACATGCACTCTATGTTAAAAGAAATGCTGCACAAACAATTTCTGACTTCTGACTTCTATTTTAAATACAATTATATACTTATTTACAACATATAAAGAAAAAATTGACAACCGTAATGCAAACAAGCAGTTATTTTATAAAATGTATTACAATATTCAACTATATGGAATACAACATGCTTACAGGAGAAAGATGTTTGTTATATATAATAATTGACATTTATCTATTCTTCAATCTTATTTAAAACCTCGCACTCAATTCCGCAACTTTGATATATTACGAATGCCCCTGTTTCGGGCCGAGTGTATGTATCATGCATGTATTTGCTAATTTAGAATGTTTCAAATTAGAATTCAACACAGATGGTGTCAATTCTCGTGTATTGTATGTACTTTTAAGGTAAATGCAGGCGAGAGCGTTTTGACACTTATGATGTCAAATTTTCCTACTTGTATATGTTGTATGTGTGAAATGTTTTAATAATAATTTGCATACTACACGTCTTAGGGGGACCCTTATCATTTGTGGTCCGTTCCCGAAAGTTAGTCGCTTCGTCACGAAATAAGCCACATGTATATGATATAGTTTACACTACATTGATTACCATGAAATCTATAAAAGAACACGCTTGTACAAAAAAGGTCGTTTATTCCATTTTGTTTCTAGATATTTATGCCACTATTTACACCGACAAAAAGCGTTAAAGTGGGCTTTAGCACAATTTGGCTTTTCATCATGAATCTTAACTCAAGTTACCATTTACATCTATATTTAAGCAGTATTTACAATGTTTAAAAAAATCTTGCAACAAAATTGTAGGCCATACCAAAACTTATATTTCTTATCTTTGAGCACCTGAAAGACAATTTCTGAAGAACTTTTAGCCAAGAGGAATGGAAGGTTTAAATTTGAAACTGAAAGAAATTCTGGAGTTTGGTTAGCTCAGGAATTTAATATTTCAAGTTTCTCAATGTCTCCTCTTGAGAAACATCTCAACATGCACTATGCTAAAAAGAATGGTGCACAAACAACAATTTCGGACTTCTGACTTTTATTTTAAATGCAATTATATATCTATTTACAATATATAAAGAAAGAATTGACAACTGTAATGCAAACAAGCAGTTATTTTATGAAATGTATTACAATATTCAACTATAGATGGAAACGACATGCTTACAGGAGAAAGGTGTTTATTATATTAGTCAAAACACACAATATAAGTAAAGTCAATTTTATTTATTTAAAATTTATCTACTACTGACATTGAAGTTGCAAGAGACGCTGCCAAGCGCCTCGTTACATTACACGTCGGATCTTCTTTTAAACCTCCCACTCAATCTGTAACTGTGATGTATTACGAATGCCCAGTTTTGGGTCGAGCATATGCATCATGTGTGTATCTCATAATTTTAGAACGTTTGAAATTAGAATTCGACACAGATGGTGCCAAATACTCGTGTATTTTATGCATTTTTTAGGTAAATGTAGGCGAGAATGCTTACTTTTCGAAAATTTCTTAAATAGCTAATAATTTTACAAATATGATGTCAAATTTTTGACATGTGATGTATTTTGTCTTAAATGAAATATCCTAACAAGCATTTTCTATATGAAACAAAAATTTGACAACCATGATGCCACATTTCCCGACTTGTACATATGTTGTGCGTGAAATGTCTTCAACAATAATTTGCATATTACGCGTCTCTGGGAGACCCTCAAATGGCCCTCAATTACCAAATGTAGATCGTTCCCGAAGGTGAATCGCTTCATCGGGAGACAAGCCACATGCATATGACATAGTTTACACTACATTAATTTCTATGAAATATATATGAAGGAAAACACTTGGACAAAAAAGGTCGTTTATTCCATTTGTTTCTGAATATTTTTACCACTATTTACACTGACATAACGCGTTAAAAGCTGGCTGAAGTACAATTTGGTTTTCCTATCATCATTAATATTATCTCAAGTTACTTACTTACTTCTATATTTAGTACTACTTCTGCATTTACTTCTATATTAAGTAGAATTTACAATGTTTAAAAAATCTTTAAACTAAATTATACAGCCATAATAAGACCTGTATTTCGGATGTTTGAACACCCGAAAGGCATAATTTCTGGAGAACTTTTAGCCGAGAGGAATGGATGGTTTAATGAGAAAAGCTCCTCGAATTGATCGCTTCTTGAGAAGCGGCCCTCATTTTATGGTACAGATAATATGTTTCTAAAGAAGAACACAACCAAACAAAGAAACTGCGTTTATTGTTCAATGGATTTCCTATAAGTAAATTTAGATATTTCACAATAGACAATTCAAATTTCATATTTGTGCAATTTGACAACAATTCTGTACTATCGTGTAGCGCCTCTACATGCAATGAACAAAAAATTAAGCTACGACTGCAGATTATAATTTTTAGGCATTGCTATTCAGGAATTGATTGCTTAGTCATACAGTATATTTATAAACTATTTACACAATTTGAAAAAAAGATCTTGAAATTAACTACTCAATTTAAAACTTTCCATAGCTTTCCCTGGCATCTGAATGAAACGAATTCTGGAGTTTCGTTAGCTCAAGAATGTAATATTTCAAATTTCTCAGTTTTCTCTTGAGAAATTTGTCAACATGCACTTTATGTTAGACGAAACGCTGCACAAACAACAATGTCTGACTTTTACTTTAAAAACAATTGCATACCTATGTACAATATGTGAAGAAACACGCCTGGCATTTTGCACGCGAAAACGATCATTCGAAGTGAGACAATTTTTTTCGCAACCGCGCGCATATTTTTGGACCCTGGTAGGGAATTTAATTATTGAAAAATTCTTTAAATTCGTCAAGCTATTCCTGGTGCGCGTTTTCCTTGGTGGGTATTTGAGGGCAATAGGGAGAAAGAGGGTTTCTCGAGGATTAAAATGATATCAATATCGCCATGGTTACGCGCGATGTTTTTCCACTGCAAAGCTTCTTCTTCGAGGCATTTTGCGCAATGGCCTATTTTTGTTCGAAGTTGTTAAAATGTGACAACTTCGGCTTGTATAGGTTCCTTCGTTCAGGCTTCTTTTCATTTAATTTTTGGTTCCTATAGAAGTTCAGACATGTGTTAAAGTTCGTATGTTTTTTGTTTTTTGATAAATGTGGTATAAAGGATCAAATTGTTCCTTTAAAAAAGGCGAGAATCTGAGATATCCGAAGTTTGTGAGTATACGCGAAAGAAAACAAGGTTTGACACGTTAGCGGTTGAAGACAACGGCCAAAAGCAAAAAATGCAACTCAAAAGCCTGATAGATCGGACTAGAAGGTAGGAAACCCATTATAGACTTTGTATTTCTTGTGATCGCGTTTCTAGTTTATACTTTGCACTGTTGCAAATTTTATATATATCAACTTAACCACCATGATGCAACAAGAACTCGCGTTTATTTTTGTCATTTTGTGATGACCAATTATAAAGTGCTTATGTTTGTTTACAATTTTGCAAATATACTATCCCAGATTTATTACTGTATTTTATATATTGCTCATTTATTCACTCATGTTTATTAATGCACTACACTAAGTTAGCCCAAATGGCCAAGATCAGTACTCATTGAAAAATTCTTGCAAACAAGAACTTAATGAACACCTACAAAGCACCATGAAAAGCCATGTAGTACCAGTATATGAATATGCTTGCCGACTGCTGGTAGTAATGATTACGGCTTAAACATTTTCACTAGTCACTGGTTAACAGTCAAGCAATAATTGTAGTTTGAAGAAGTCCCAACCCAAAGCAATGAATTTTTTAAAAATTGGTACTTGATTATTGCCTGGGAGAAAATGATACTTGGTGATGGCCTGGGAGGGTTAATGTTGTCAATAGTGATTGGTATGGCCTATTATATATAGTCAATATAGTACACTTGTTTTGACACAACCCTACATAAATCACCTTTTCATATTCATTATGCAGGGGCCCCAAGGATACCAGCCTTTGTGCTGATTGAGCTACCCTGCTAAAAAAAGTTTTCTATCCATCTAGCAATTAAGGCTGCCTTAATGCCTAATGAGATGGAATAAAGTATATTTGACTTCAACTATGCTAGCACCATCAAGTGTTGTTGTTTTGTATGTCATTATTTATAAAGAAATCATGCATTACATTGCTATTAATAACTAATATTCAGGAGGAATTGTAACTGCAAACTACATCCCAAATATATAATAGAGTTTGGCATTAGTAGTGCAGACATTGTTGACATGTTCAAAAAACAATTTTAATTGCTGATCATGAACATTGATATGGCTATTGGTATATCTGTCTTGTCGTCTTCAACCATCGAGTTGAATCAAACCTCAAAAACAGGATGGATGTATTGATAGGTTTTTTACATATTAGCATATCAAATATATGCTATAAATATTCATGATCAGACCAAACTGACATTGTGCTTATGTTCTTCAGATTATCTCCACATGCCCATATCAGCTACCCAGACTTTAGGGCAAGCTTTGTGTAGTCTTCACCCAAGCATATTTTTGGTAGTAAATGGTGTAGGTAAATGCCTACCTTTTTATTTTAGGTTCATTATACAAAACAAGTTGAGTTGTCACAGGAAAATCAAGGTCTTGCACATCAGTGGGTTAATTAGACTTCTGTGTACATGTGTTATTAATATATTGCATTAGTTCAGGTCCAACTTTTATTTACCTAGTGTAACCATTTAGCAACAAACTCCCCATGGCAACTAAAATTGGCATCATAATAGGTATACTACACCTGTTCCCTCTATGTTCTACACATAATGAATTTATTATAGACAGTTGACTTTAATTGTCAAAGGAAGACCATGGTACCATCAAGAGCCCCCCAAAAAATATAACAATAAAAGAAAATATATTCAGTAATTTTAATTTTACAAAAATTATAACCACTGTGTAAATATTTACATTAATAAACTATAATAAAATTTTCTACATACATTTGTTGCTGCTGACAATGGTTGGGGTGGATAGGATAATTTTTGAAAACTTAGAATACATAAGGAATGCTAAGAACCAGAATTACATAGTAGCTTGGTCCCCGACCCTTGTTGTGACAAACAGAAATTAAGCGAGTGAGGTTGAAATCCCATTCACTCAGGTTTACGTTCCCTACAACACTTTTGCTTTACATAATTTGATAGAAATTTCATCTTTGGCTAGTGTAGTTTACAATACAATTTTAATACACTAATTAACAAAGCATCACTGCATCAGTTGTTGGATGACCAAACTGTTGAAAACTACATATCGAGAATGTCTTGTTGTACACATCTATTTTCTAAAATCCTTGTACCTTATTGTCTGAATGGCAGAATGCCCTTTTAATAAGGCAATTATGGACAAATATTGTTTACAAATTCATACATGTAATTTCAATTTGGTTTTATGTCTTCAATGCATTTTATAGCAAGAAATTTGTTTTCATAGTTTCTTGTCATGACTTCCCGACATATAAACCTTGTAAACAACACATTTCCGTTTGTATACCGTAGCTTGACAAGCAGACTTTGCCAATATTCGCAAATATTCACTGCAACTGTCCAACTCACTTCAGTTTAATGCAATCGAACCAGCCTTTACCAAAAGCAAAACGTTGCGTCGCACAATGTCCAGGTTAGATTCTTGCACAAGCATCCCTCAAAAACTTAAATCTCCTCATTTTCCTCACCAGTTTTGCTTCTTGTTGTCCTTATTGTGATTTGTGTAAATAAAAATTTGTCCGCCATTTTGCATCAATGATGCAGTGTACTTGGTGTAAGATAGCTTTATCGAATACTTTTTGTGGAGCAGCCGCTGTATTTGAATACAGGCGAAATGAGCGATTTTGCATGCAAAATGCCAGGCGTGAAAAAATTGACAACCGTCATGCTAGCAGTTATTTTAATTAGTATATGTTGTATTACAAATATATAACTAGATGGAAGACAGACGCTTAGAAGAGAAGGATGTTTGTTTCATGTAGTAATAATCAAAACACACAATAAGCAATTCAATTTTATTCATTTGACATTTATCTATTACACTGAAGATTGCAAGAGAGACTGCGAAGCGCCTCGCTACAATGTACGTTGATTCTTCTTAAAACTTCTTTAAAACCTTACGCTCAATTCCGCAACTGTGATATATTACGAATGCCCCTTTTTCGGGTCGAGTATATGTATCATGAATATATCTGATAATTTTAGAACTCTAAAATTAGAATTCGACACAGATGGTGCCAAATTCTCGTGCATTGTATGTACTTTAGCTAAATGTGAGAACGTGTTAATTTTGAAATTTCTGCAATAATAATTTGACAAATATGGTGTCAAATTTTTAACATGTGCGTTTTTCTTAAAATGCGTTAAAATACTTTTTTACGAAACAAAAATTCAACGTATATGATGTCAAATTTTCGTACTTGCATGTTGTTTAAAATGTTTTTAATAATAATATGCATATTACACGTCTTATTAAGGGAACCCCCAAATATCAACCTAATTTTAGACCGAATGATCACAAACTAATAATTAGATATGAAACTATGTCGATCTGTGTATCACACTACATCGATATGTTCACTGAATATGTACATTATTACTACGTTCATTATTATTAATCATTTATAATTGAATTGCATATCACGCGACCTAGCGCAAAGGAAGCGCAACCCCCCAATGGACAAACATATAATACTTATATCAATGTACTAATTAGTACATTAATATAATGTATAACTACATACAAAATAACAGTAATCCGTTTCCTGGTGATCTCCTACTTCCTCTAAAGACTTCATGCGTAAGTCCTTAGAACATCACTATTTAAATGCACTGAACCGACGATGATGAACTTTCCGAATTTTTCCCTGAACTAAGCAATACATTAATCTGACAAGACCGTAGCCGAACCAGAAAAGCATAACTCTAGTTCAGTGACCACCACTCTGACAGTAAAGCACTTCTCCCTTTTCATGCGGGGGCCCAGGGACCCAGTGAAATTTACTGCCAGGGAGGGGCACTTGTTACGCAGACGAAAATATTTTTATGAACCTAGGCATGCGCATTTGCGACCACCAGGACTACTCTAACCTTACGACGTCTTCTTACTTGTGATGACGCTTCGACTTTAATCCCTTGTGTAAATCCCTTGTGTAAATCCCATAATAATCCATAATAATCCATAATAATCCATAATAATCCATAATAATCCATAATAATCCATAATATTCCATAATAATCAATAATAATCCATAATAATCCACATCGACAAACATTGAAACATCTTCACATATTCCACACACAACACCTAAAAGTTAACGTTTGAGGATTATTTTATTTCTATACCCAAAGGCGTTAGCAATTTAAAATAATTAGGATACTAAAAGTGCCTAAATCAACGTCTTTCGAGCTTTTCTAAATAAAAACTCTGGCTTATATTTCTATATTTCCTAAAATTGACGTAATAGCTCTTTGAGGAAGCTCAAATGGTAATTCTCAGAATTAGTAGAAAATTCATTAAATGCTGGTATTTGCCAATTAATAAATTATACGCGCATGGGTTACTTCATTTTTATCCACGATGGATGCAAGCGCCCCTCCCACCTGCGAGGGCCCTAGGTAGAGGAAAATAAGATAAAACGGCTTATGAAATTTGCAGGGAATATTGGTACTAAAACATTGCTTTTTCAACAGAACAAAAAATATAATATACCTGAATCTGCTCCACATGTGCCATCAAGAAAGCAATTTTACTATGCTTTCGACGTGCAGGGGGTTTCTCAACTGATGTTCTCGCAGTTTTCGAGGTATTCCACTCGCGTAGCATGGTCAACTGGACAAACTGAAACTGGATGAACACTTGGTAGTTGGGCATCTCTGGTAAAAGATTTGAAAACTCTTATTTGCCATCTGACTGTCGATCTGTTTTTGATTGGTTGTGATGCAAACGGAGGTCTTTCATCGGATGGACTGCTAGGACTACGTTTGGCTGTATGGAATGTTTGAGCTTAACATTTAAAAATTCTTCGCAGCTCTATGCTCTTTAATTCTTTTTATTCTGTAATAGATCCAGCAAGAAAATTAGTGATTGTGGTTATTTCATCCGATGTAAAGGTTTTCAGATGAGCAGATTTTGAGCTACCAAAAAGACATCTTGGAGTTTGGTTCTTGGCTTATATGAAGAATTTGTTATAAGTAATACCATGAATTGAGGGAAATTGGTGATTAAATGTCCCCGAAAGCCCAGGGAGGGAATTCCACAAACCTCCGGAGGGTGAGGGGCATTTAATCACTAATTTCCCGACTTGTCATGCTATTAGTTTGTAATACCATGATTAACCAGGATATACAGTATAATTTGAATTGCAAGAAATGGCTTGGGAATAAATTCATCAATAATGTGTGCTGTTGCGTGCAATAATATATTGTGTTAAAAATACATAAATATCTGACTATTTTGTTGTGTAAAGTGTTGATTTGTTTGGATTCCAGTCATACATACATATTAGGGAAAATTTCTAATTTTCCCCTTTTTGGGGGAAAATTGAGAAAATTCGCTCTTCTGAGTAATTTAGCGATTAAATGTCACTCTGAAAACAATAGAAACCGAGTTGATCATGGTATTACAAAATGAATACCGACTGGTAAATTTATATTTTAAACACCGAGGAATACATGCCTCCCCTGGTTCTAGAATTCAGTCAAAATTTTCCGGAGGAGCAGATCATAGGCGTAGAGTTTTGGTTTTCACTGGGGGGGGGCTCATACTTAGTGACTTCTAGGGGCAGGGGTTGCATGCCCGCGAAAATGTTCATAATTAGGGGCTCTGAAATTGCATTTCCAGCATGAATATAAATATATTATTAATAAAATAAACTCACTTTGTATGAAAGTTGTCTTTTTATGCATTTTTGTGAGGGGTCGAGCCCGTCGCCTTCCCCCCTCCATACTCCACGCCTATAAAGCAGACCCCTGACATGCTAAAATGGCTCGCGCTTATGGACCTATGCCCCTTCTCTTAACTTCCATACAGCGAACTTACCTCACATGGAATCCAAGCACACGACTTCATACATTCTGACCAAACTTCCTGAGCCACTGATTTCTACCTAAAAATCAACAATATTAAACAATTAGCACGAGATGAGAGCCTTAACCAAGAATGTTATAGTTATGTTATAACTAAAAGCGGTTTGAACCGGTTCGGTGCAAAATTTAAATTCTATTTTACTTTGCCCGAATACTTCACAACTGGAATCTGCGCGCTTTACAACAGCATGAATACGTTTTGTAGTTTAATACAAATTGTCAAAATAAGTACAAACCTGGTAGCCTTTTTAAAAGCCGTTAAGAAAGCAACTTCGCTTTGCTTTCGATGTAGAAAACATTTGGCCCAGATCTGCTTGATAAGTTCGGCTTTGAATCGACCGATCTCAACGCCCAGGACAAATATTTGTGGTAGAACTTTAGAGCCGATTTGACTTTTAACGTTTGCAGTACGAACGCAACTTGGTGCGTGCTTCCCCGTTTTATTTCTACAAATAGATAGGAGAAAAAAAATTAATAAATTTGTTCATCATCGAAGACTGAGCGGTTTAATTAGTTTAAGTTGGTACAAACTGAAACGTACAATTTCTGCTCAGTCATGAAACCTTGCGTGAAATACGGGACAAAATTCACTTCAAGGCTTCCAGGGAAAGGCCTTTAGTTTGAAGATGGTAAATTGCATTTTAAACCGCCTAAATGTGTATGCATGTAGGACCAATATATTGGTTCATATTTCGCTTTGCAACACTCAAATTCACAAAGAATTACACCACAATGATAAAGAAACACCTGAAGAACACACTCGACACTCTACTGCAGTTACAAATCAACGAGAAAAAAATTTAAAACGACAATTCTGCACATACCCCCACACGTGTAACCAATGTATGCGATTCACTTCAAGATTTTTGACCAATTTCTTGAGCCAATTTTCTGCCTAAAAATGGACAAAATCCAACAGTGAGCAAATTAGGAGTGGTAACAAAGAATGTCAGAGCGAATTCAAGTAAAAATACACGAGAAATTCGAAGACGAAGGCGACTTAAAAGTGGTTCGAACCGGTTCAGTGCAGAACCAACCGCATTATGTCGCTTGAACTTTGTCGCAAACTTTGCTGTTTCATATCAAACAATATCAACGTAATTGCAAACCTGATAGCTTCCTAAAAGCCGCCGAAGAAAGCATCTTTGCTTTGCTTTCATTGTAGAAAACTTTCGGCTAAAGTCTTCTTCATTCCGCTTTTTATCCACACATCTCAACGTCCAAGACAAACTGATTTGAGAACGACTTTGGGGCATTTGACAAAACCTGAATTCGCCTCGCACTTGAATACATAACATTACGTACTTTTATCTTTTGCACGAATATATGATTTTGATTGGTCGAGATAAAGGAACGAATATTTTGATTGGTTGGAATAGGTCAGGTCAGATTGGCTTGAATCCCCCTGGGAATTAAAATTTGTCATAGAACAAAACACACTTACAAAAACACTTGAATAATTATTATACAGGATGAGTAAAAAAACTGATCCCTTTCAAATTCAAATTAGCCGCGAATTTCATTACGGTTTATTCACATGAGTCTACAGAGAACACACAGTGTCTTAAGTAAATAGTGAGTATAAAAAAACTGATACTATTGAAATTCAAACTAGCATCATTTTATTCGCGCAATTTGGCAGACGTTAAAACAAAATCTAATCCCCTGTGGAAGTTAAAACGCATAATTCTAGCCGTGCAAGATTTGTCAGAAACAAGACAAAGTCAGAAACAAGACAACAATACAGACCTATAGTGAAGTCGCTTAACCAAACGATCTGTACTGGCGAGTACAAACTTGGGCACCCCCTCTACAATTGATTAACTATGCCTCCTAATCAATTTAAGAACGGGTGCCTAAAATTTTCAAGTTAGGGGGGTGTTACCACAGTGAGGTGGTACGTTAACGGTTGGCAATGTTTCTCTGCCAGTCAATGATATTTAATGTGAGAACATCAAACAGGAAATTTTATATGCCCATTTATCTGTTGTCAAGTCCATGTCTTTGAACAATATCCCAACACCTTATTATTAAATACAATGATTGAGTAAAACATGAACAAGCATCCCGCGAACCGTTATTTCAAAAACGGAACTCCCCCCCGGGATGATAAATTTTGTGAATATCTTCATTACACCCCCAAAAACATTTCAATTTGACTTAGGAGTCGCGGGGAAAGAAATACTGACTTTGTCCGCTTTGTACAGATCTTGCCAATTTTTGCCGCTAAGCGACCGGACTACTATGGCAATAAACCGTAATGAAATTCGCGGCTAATTTGAATTTGAAAGGGATCAGTTTTTTTTTACTCACCCAGTACATTGGCTGTTCGTAGCTTACTCGCTCGCTGGCTGCCTAGTAATCTGTGAGGAATCGGATACTTTGTGTTCCGGTTATGAGCCGACGTCGAAGGCGCTAATTAAAATAAATATTTTCGTTCAAGGGATGTTTATGCATGTATGTGAATTTTGAAGTATTTTTGCAAATTTTGATATATTTTGGGTTTGCCGGGAGAGTATTTTCATCCTTAAAAGATGTGACAAGCAGTGTAGGACTCGGAGGAAACAATTTAGGAGCTCTAGCAGCGTTTGGGGATTTCAATGCTGTCAGCATTATGCCAGGGTTGGGAATTCTTTTATTTTTTCTTTTACTTTCTTTTATAATAAAAGAAGATTTCTTTTTAAGCGACTGATTATCAGACTACAAACGCGTTGAAGTGATTCACGCGCTTGACCACGACTAGATCGGTGTCCTTTACTGTTTACATACAGTATACCGCCATCATTTTGCACGCATACCATGCTCCAACCTTTAAGTAACATATTTGCGTTTTTTGTGCCGTCACTATCAGAATTTAATTTCAACAAAAATACAGCAACTCCTACTGCAAAATGAATGCACTTTTAATCCAAAATGACACACAGTATGTATGTCGTTTGCACCGGCTGTTTGATAATATTATCTGCCTCACGGTTTTCCACCTCTCCTGCGGTGATCCCATGTAATGAGAGCGAGCTGAATAAATGAATGTTTCTTTCGGAAAAAAACATCGTCTAACTTCAGGGAGAAAATTTGTTGCAAAACTTCCCTATCTTTTCTAATACGTGTAATTCTTTCTCACCAATTAAGTCTTTCATTACTTCAGAATTTTGTGCCAAGCATGCACGGCAGAACATTTAGCAATTTCATGAGATCGGATACAATTCCCTTTCGCTACTTTATTTGAAATAAAAACCGGCTATAGTTTTGGGCACTTTAGCTGGCATATGGTGTTTAATGGCGTTTAATTTAGCACTGAAGGGGTGCTCTTATCGGTGTTTTCCCTCGCGGGTGTTTACCCTTTTTCACCCTTGTCAACCATTTTGAGTGACAGCAAAATTGATAAAAAGGGTACCTTTCTCCGTCTTGTTGCCACAAAAGCAAATTGATAAAAGAAAGGAAGTTTCAGTTGCAAAAAGCATTGATAAATCAGTTTTGGACATTTTAAAGAGACTTGATATTGGCAAAAAGGGTGACAAAATCAAAGCATCGCCATTTGGTGACAAGCATTGAAAAATGGTATCCTTTTTTGAGAAAGCAAGGTGTTTTTGAGTTTTCTTGAAATTAATTAAGAGATGAAATAGGATATGCTTTTTTGTCTTTCCATAGAGATATGAGTTAAATAGACGAATTTGCTACACTTGTCAGTTTTAACTTCAAAAAATTTCCTGATTTTAGAATTGACGAAACCGTCTACTGATTCATATTCTGCCTATTTATGGCATAAAGTATAATATTCCTGATCATTAATTGCTCTCTTTTCCTTCTTTTAAAAGAAGTGTTTTTTAATTTATCCGCCATATTGCCATGCGCCAACCATAAACGCACAATATTTTTCTGAAAAGTTTTAGGACCGACTGGTTGTGTTCGACGTCTGAATCAAACTTGATTTTTAGACTTATTTGATTCGACCTGAATAGAAATTAGGATCGGTTCATGTAATGTTCGACATTTGAACTTGGCCTTAGTTTGGTGATAACTAATGACCTAAAATGGAACGAACATGTGAAAAAAATAACAACTAAAACAGCAAAACGCAATAGCTAAAAACAACTAAATAAATCTGCATGGGCTTAATATTAACGATCCCACATGCTTTTACGTGGCCTCAATAAGCTCCATTTTGGAATACGCTTGTCACGCGTTCCATTAGGGCCTGCCCCAATACCTTTCTTATGCAAGTGAACGCGTTCTAAGAAAAGCCTTCAGAATCATCTATCCTAATGACCTCAGCCTTGGATAAACTTAACATGGTTACCTTGTGGAAGAGAAGAGAGAAACTATGTACTAAACTTTTTAATTCAGTGGTGAATAGAGATAAAAATCTGTTGCATTCACAATCAGCAAATCTTCATGTTAGAAAGGCTAAAGAATTTTATATTCCGAACATTCGCACAAACAGATTTCGTAATACATTAATTATATTTAAAGTGTTTTGGAAGGCTAGTTATAGTTAAGCTAATCGATTTTTAAGTACATTCTGTGCATACATTTTTTAAGTGTAAAGAATAATTTTAATAACTTAGGTATGTAAGATCATGTAATTCAGCTCTTAAGCTGCGAGATTGTTTTTGTGAAACGGTTTATTATTATTATCATTAATTAAAGTGTTTATGAAGCGAAATCTTCTCCCACAATTTTTTATTGCATTAAAAAGATCAATTAAAATCACAGTATAACTTCTTTGATAGAATTTTTGTAACTGCCTTACTTTTCGAGATATTCAATTTTATTTGATTTGAAAATGACACACTAGTGACGTCATTGTGCATAATCACTTATGAAAAAAGCCGCATTAATTTAAAAAGTACTCAAGATATAACGCTCAAACACCCAGGCCTGGATGTTAAACATAGCCTACACACATGCAAGTGTAGTTTCAGTTATTTTTTCAATATTATATGCTACAAAATAAGCAGTCTAACAGTCACTCATTATACAGTATGTCGTCAGTGGTTGTGTTATTTGCATATCCTATAAAGTGAGGAGTATCTTGACAAGGAATGGAGTTACAAAAATTCTACAAAAGAAGTTATATTGTTATTTTATCTGATCTTCCCGATACAACCATCTAAATGTTAAACAAAATTTCGTTTCATAAACACTTTAATTAATTTTTGGGCAGGCGGTATTTCAAGCTCCCCCCCCCCCTCCCCTTTCTCTGTGCCTGCGAATACCTATTTCTACGCAAGCTATTTAGAATAGCCATTTAAGAAGCCACAATTCCTGTGGCTAGCCTGAGGTGTCAGTTTTACTAGAGAGTGCCTTGAAAAAGGGCCACGACCGTTTTACTAGTTTGAAACAGACACCAGAAGAAAAGCAGAAGTTTGAAATTGCTTGCCAAAGATTGCCATTACGAAGTCGGTTATTGTGTATATGGCACTGAATCGATGTTTCAACTAATGGTAACTGGAGATTATTTCTCACCTGAGATGTTAAATGCATGGCTTGCTGAGTTTCAAGCACTTAATAATGTTACCGCCATAGGTAAGACTAACTGCATGTCGACGCAGCAAGCAAGCAAGAAAATATCGCGCGTGAATTACGTGGCTAAACCAGGCCAGAGATGCAAAATCCCCATCAGAAAGACCGTTTACGAAAGGTAAATCCACCGATAGCAGAAGTGAATAGTATGCAACGATTACGCGTGCAGTGTATGTTGATAGCGAGATTAAATGCGTCAAAAGAACTTTTCGTGTTTTCAATCAGCGTCCCAAAATTATTTTAGCCAAGAAAAAGTTCACTCGGTCATTTTATGAATGAACATCCACTAGATTGCCGTGATGCAATACAAGTAATTGTTTCTGCAACCAATTACAATATCACGACCGACTATCACAGGAGATGAAAACACTTCACCTGGAAGAGAGAATGTCTTCAAGATCTTACCACTGCGGGATTCCAATAAATAAATTGTTCCTGTCGTTGTTGCGATGACAACAGAAACGCTGCTAGATCCTGAACACTGTTGGGTAGGGGATTCCGAGGTTGTTGAATCATAGCTGTATGTACAAGAAATAAAGCATGGCGTTGCATAAACAGGTCCATCTACTTTGGTCGACCATCTACATTTACCGTCAGATGAAACGCTGTACACTATATTGCTATGCGAAGCAAGAATAATTTCATCATCTTTTGGGGCCGTACGTGACGTGATACCAACTGGAGAACTGAACACTTGATCATTTACACGTAATTCCCAAACGTCTTCTCCAGAAAGGCTGAAACATTTGAAACAACCATTTACCGTTGCGACGAATACATTATCGCCTTGTGTAAAAGGCGACGAAAATATAGGTTTTCTCAGCCGTTTACACCACTTAATTTCCCCGGAAGTAGCATCTAAACACAAGAAACAGCCAGCGAGTGTCGCGATGTAGACATTATGGGGGTCATAAGATATAGTTGGAGAACTGAAGCATGAACCTTCCTCGCATTTCACGCGGACTTTGCATACTTTTTGATCAATATCTAAACAATATAACGAACCATCGTGTGAACCAACCCAAATGAATCCAGTATTCTGGTCAACGCATGGCGATGATTTCACGACGTTCTGTGTTTGATACGCCCAAGTAATCTTCCCACTGTTCCTGGCCAAGACGTATATCTTGCCGTCGTAGCAGCCTACGACAAGAAAAAAAATTGCTTGCGCCATGGCAAAGAGTAGAGACTACAAGGAGTAGACAGGCTCAGTCAAAAAAGCGTAAGGTTCTTGCGTGATGATACGTCATGGGCACCATGTTCCTAGCCAGTGCCCTAAACTGAAGCATTTCCCCCGGTATTAGTAGCCCATCTTTAATATTTCAGGGGGGGAATGCTTCTGTTTAGGGCACGGGCTAGGAACATGGCGCCCATGACGAATCATCACGCAAGCACTTTGCGTTTTTTTTACTGAACCTGTCCCTCTTTATAGTCTCTACTCTTTGGCCATGGTGAAGAAAAATACGTAACAGTACCTTCCTCTAAATTAGGGACTTGAAGATTAGGATAGAGTGCACAGAATAGGTTAAAAAGAGCATTGCATGGTCAACTATCGCACCGTGAATACCTGACGTACACTATAAACCTTTTCAAGTACGTGCAACATGCAAAATACAACGACATAAACAAAGCAAGAATTATAGATTAAATAATTTCTTTCTAAGAATGTCGATCTGTCAATCACTGCTTTACTGTACAAATCGGTCTGGCTGATGTATTTTGCGGTAATGCCAACGTACGTGCTGTTTGTTTGAAAGTACATTTAAGGAATGGAACCGTTTCTGCGTAAAATCTTATGAGGTGAATAATGCAAAACATAACTGTTATATACTGGATCCCGGATGTGTTAGCGAGATCGACGCACTTAAAAAACTTATTGTTAACGCAATATTTTGACAAAAGATACTTACCAACAACAATCATCTGACCGCAACGGGATAAGCAAGCTGAGGACTCAACCCTTCCACCAAGACGAGCTCTCCACAAAACCTCTCCATTCGAGAGTAGGACAGACAAAAAGAGAAATGAGTGAGAGGCAATAAACACCACTCCTTCACCATTAAGACAGGAGGGAACAACAAGGGGCGATGCATCGATACATTTTTCCATACAGACACTCCATTTCAAAGACAACTCTTGTATTGGTTGAGTTTTCTGGCGAAAGACGAAACATCCTGAGGTGTTATTATCACATTGGGAGCATGTGAATTTTTCTGAGCCACGTCGTGCAAAGCAGGTACATGTTTGGTTTTTTCTTACCAAACCCGTCTCTTGAAGTAATTGTTGGACGTCGTTTTTACTAACCATATCTATGTCACCCTTCGAAATCTTTGCAGTGGGTTCTTCATTGGTATGTGAAGAACGCTTTCTGTTCTCGACGGCTGTTACATCAAGTTCAGTAGAGTGGAAAATTTCTAGAACGTTGCTTTGAAGAATTTCTTCGACGTAGGTGACAAGATAACCGAATGGTTTGTTAGTGATTACTTCAAACAGCATCGATAGGTCGGGTGGTTGGCTGCAGTGTTTTTGCATCCACTTTTCTACACGTTCAGCAAACTGCACGGCCAGCATTGAGTTCCCACCATGCAACATAAACATGGCATCTGGTTTCACCTGTTGAAGCTGAGGACTAGGACCACTCAAGGGTGTCTGCAATGAGTTCTTGCTTGGTTTCAAAGTACTTTTCTCATCCAGAATACTGCTGCTACCGACGTGTCCAACACTATTTCGCCACATTCGAGAAAGAGCAGCACCCACAGGTAGATCACCGTTATAACATGGCGTACGATCCATGACGTTTTTCAAAACTTTGTTTTTGTCGACTTTACCATGGCTTGTCAAAGGCAATTTCGTTACCAAATGCACATGATCTGGCTGTGATGATCTTGGCAAAACAGCTTTAATTCGTTCGCGCAACGCAGCCATGTATTCAACCAAACCATATTCTTTCGACAGGTTTGAGACGGCACATAGATGTAGCAATGCGCCACAGGTCGAGGCGGGCTCAATCACTAATACACACGAGGTTACACCTGTGTTTTCTTGAACAATCCTTTCAATATAATCCAAATTGATTCGATGGCCAAACCTTTTTATCTGGTTGTCGGAACGTCCTAGATACCACATCCGGCCATCCCTTGTCTGGACTATGTCACCACTATTCCTTATGACAGGAATCTTCTCCTCAGTTTCACCTTCTAATAAACACTGACGATCTTTTCCCCCTATAATATATACAGTATGATCAATTAAAAAACTCATGAAAACATATAAACGCTGCTTTGTAGTCAGGCGTTATTATACGTTATTATATATCACAGTTTGAAAAATGTTGTTAATTAGAAAAGAGCTACGTATATTTCACTACATTCATAACTGGCAATATATTGCTAAGCCAATGCATGGCAGAATCCTTATGCTATATATTCCAATGAATGAATAGTGTACTGTACGAGTACCTTTAATGACAGCATACACGTATGTAAACATGCAATTCAGCATCTGCTTCACGTAATTTCATGAAACATTTAAATGTCGATAAGACAATGTTAATGATTGTATTTCACCCACCACAATTAATCGTGTACAAGTTATATTATGACGTGCGGGAACTGGTGGTTTCCTGTTCATTAACACAGAAAAAACTTTTTTTGTACAGGTGTGCTCATGGTGCACTCGTACACCATCCTTTTTGAAGAGCTTGACTTAACGAGATACAGGGAAAGGTGAAATCTGAGCTTTTACTTTTCTCATTTCAGACCTGTCCATTCATAAAAAAAATCCATTTTGAAGGCGTTCTACCGCAAACAATGATACAGTACAAAAAATACCAAAATTTGTACATTTCCGTATCAATTCATGTTGTATTTAAGTACTATTTACAACATGAGCGGCCGTGTTGTATCAGCATATACAAACTCGAGCCGAAGGCAAGAGTTGTATATCTGATACAACACGGATGCGAATTTTGTAAATGGCTTGTGAAACTCCCCAATTTTATAGATCAGTTTGCGAAGTAATTTTGAAAATAGATCTTTTATTAGACGAGAAAATCAAAGTTAAAAGTTATGAAAATCAACAGAGTTCTGTATCAGAGTATACAGACTCCTTCACGCTCATGATTTCTTTTGTGTTTTCTTTATGAATTATTAATGAGTTTCACAAATATCTATACAGTAAATGCTTTGCATTTAATTACTGTTAGTGCGAGTTGAAAACCTTTTCTCAATTAATTAAACGTTGTTTATTCATAGAACATAGCTTTGTCGTCCTTGAGCTCCAATCATGCAAAATATGCATTAAAAAAGATGTCCAAGAACATGTGAAGGCCCCCGTAATGTGAACAATTACAATGTGAGTGTATATTTGCTTGTATACAAAACCAACCTATCCATAAATGACCAACACCATTCCCAAGGACAAGATCTCCATTATCATCGTACACAATCAGCTCAGTTTGAGACAGAGGTGGGCCTAAATCGCACGTGTTAAAACCTCCATTCAGTTCACTGGCATCGTCATCGACAGCAACGTTAAGTTCATCGTCAGTGATGTAGTGACACGTCGCCCAACTTGAGACCTCCGTGATCCCGTATATGTTATACAACTTTGTTTTGGAATTAGGATGTTTCCATTTTCTCAGAGTCGGCAGAGATGGACACGATTCTCCTCCAATGGCTAGAACCGAAAGAGTTGAACTTTCCGAGAGTAATTTCTCGCCAACCAGATCTTCACCGATGTAATACAGCAGTGATGGCGTTGCCTAGATTTTACCGAAAAAAAATTAATGAATTTATTTACTACGATTTTATTTACACACTACGTATTAGTACATAGCCATAGCTAACTTTTTCCATGCGAGTCACCACAACATATGATTTCAATACTTTGTCGTTAACCTATCGCATTGTACACATACGTACATTTTACACACTTTAAAGAGAGTTCTAACTTCCAATGGGAACGATAACGTCCAGAAGAATTCGTTTTGATAAACGAAAATGTTGAAGGACAAATTAAGGCCGTATATAAAGGAGTTCACAATATAGTTCGTACAGGATCCAGTTTCTTCAGAAAGAAGGCATGATTTCTGGAAGGAACCCATGTACGTATAGAAGATGATGTTTTAGTGAGTGTACTGTTTACTGGGTTTGATTTACATGATCTGCACATCCTGAAAAACTGAACAAAATCGTACCTGTAGACTGTACTGCATGTGCGATAGAAATTGGAAATCTTATGTTCATACGCTCTTGTTTTTGACAATGGAGAGGTTCAGATTTGACTTCCTCTACCACTAACACTACCGCTACCTTTTTCCGATTTTTAAATAATTTGATTGGTTTATCAGGTAGGTCCGACGCATTTGATTGACTGAATGATAGATTGAGGTAGCGGTAGAGGTATTGGAAGCGAAATCTAAACCTCTCTAATGGGGGAAAGACGTTTGATACCTGAATTTACCTGCAAAATTGTAACATGATGCTGATTGATAAGCGTCTGGCACAACTTTTCTGGAATAAGTTTTGTAGTCTGAGGCGTAATCAACAATTCGGCACCGTTAGAAAAAGCGAGGAACATTTGTACTATGGAAGGGTCAAATGTGTAGGGTGATGCAAGATAAACAACATCTTGGGACGTCACTTCAAACATTGAGCTACAACAACGCCAAAGAGATTTATGGTTAGTTTACTATCAACTGTATTCCATACAAATAATCAGTATACAAATAAATGTTCTCCCACAGTGACTCTATCTAAGTTGGCAACAGAATATATACTCAACAACGCTACTCTGTCCGGCAAAACGATAAAAACAGAATTTCGATATTTCAAGCGAAGGTTTTTCTAATAGCCATGCAAAGTCTCCAGCGGGCACATGACGATGCCACGACGCTGATATTTGGTTGAAAATACGCCGACAACGTGATATCAACGTTATTACGACGTTGTTTTACAAATGTTGGTTTAACATTAGCAAACAAACGTTGATATAACGTCCATTGATGGTTGATTATGACTTCGATTTCCCTTGTAGCTCTCTAGCCTCCTCCACCGGTATCTCTAATGGCATTGATATTTTTACATGCGGCTTGGGTTGGCTACATGATCGCACAAATGGACGTCTCGTATAACCTCAATGGACCCTAATTATAAATTCACTTTGCCAAATGCGATCAAAGGAGCAAAGTCTGTTCCTGATACCTTCAAATACTTCTAATATTGAGATTCGTAAGAGAATACCTTGCCGATTGCTGGCAAACATTACCGTAGCGTTGTAAAGGATGTTAGAGAGATTTAAGTCCAGAGAAGTTAAATAACACGCAAAATCTAACAACACAGTTAAACGAACTTGCCGCGAAGGTGCGACATTGATAGCCAGCGAGCCGGCCGTATTTCCGTGAAACTGAGGCGGGTGCGAGGGAAATACAGCCAGCCTAAAAGCTATGATATTTTGTATTTCTCAGTCGCGTATGCGTCACAAAATTCCTATTGGTTAAGATTCATTGGATTGACAACTTAATGTTTTCAATTATTTTGTTAGTTAAGATAAACATTCAAACGGCTTCCGTCCCAAGGAGTTTGTCAGCAAAAACAAATGGGACACTCCCCCTGTTTTTTACAATCTTTTTAGGAGCCCGTACGTAATTTTGTCAAAGACGTGCTCAATTATTCAATTCTAGGCTTTGTCTGTTTTAAACAAATGTAAACAAATGAAAATGACAGCCTACTTGCAACGGCTATTATTCTTATTACAATTAAGAATACTGTACCTTTTATTTTTATCTGGTATTGTTTTTAGTTTGTTTTAAATAGCAACAACATAAGTGTAATGCAAAGTATCAAAGTTTTTCAGCTGCTTGTATTTCCATTGCGCCCGCTTCAGTTCTTGCACAGAAATATGGCCAGCTCACTAGCTACTGTATTGAAAGCAAAGAATAACAAAGTCTAAGCAAGATCCGATAAAGAAATGCACAAAATGCCTGTTTTTGGACAAAATAAAATGAAAGAGCCTCTTGTTGCGCCACCGAGTATGCATGAAAAATTATGATATATTCAAGGTACAGGTGTTTATAATTAACAATTATGACTCATTTCGTTGTATATTGAACAAGATATGACGTCACGCTATAATTTATGGGGCTTTTGGTGTCTTCTTACTTACAAAGCACGCGTTTAAACTGAGTTTAAAATATTTTAAAAAAAGAATAAAACAATTATTGAATTAGGTTCTCGCAGGATATGAGGAACTATTGAGGCCTTAGTTTGTTTTATCAAAAACCTCTGCCTTAATAATTCCTCATATCCTGCTTGACCTCATTCAATAATTGTTTAATATTCACCGGGGGACGAAGTCGAGAATGTGAATGTTTGACGTATTTGAAGATACAGAGTCAGGAACACACTTTGCTTCTTCCATCGCATTTGTCAAAGAGAATTTATAATTAGGGTGCAAAAACCCACTTCTTGCTCCCTCGACACGTCCAATGAGGTTACAAATTAAAATAATAATAATAATATTAATAATAATAATAGTAATATTAACAATTGAGAATGACAACATAATTTTAACATTGTTTCAATGTCGAGAAATTAACGTCAAACCAATTTGCATTTTCAAACTTTTTTCAACGTTCGTTCAACGTCTTGGTGGTCATCTCTGACGTAGCTTCAATGTTTAAACAACTTAATTTTGACCGCTGGGTTACGTTTGTATCGTTTCGATCATGGAACATCCTGTGCTTATGTGAGCTTTTTTCTTCACTGTCGACCAGGGCAGTGGCGGATCTAGCGTAGGTCAAAATAAATTACTACAGCTCATTCTTGGATATATTTACATTTTAAAACACTTTCAAAGCAATTTCATTGGTAAGATTTTATTCTTTGGAAATTCATAACAAATAGCATTGTTATAAAGTTATTTTGAATTTAAAATTAATGCTAAATTTATTTTGACCTACGCTGGGTCCGCCACTGGACCAGGGGCCGGTTGCATAAAAAAAAAGTGATTAAAGTTACTATGATTACTAACAATGGCGACCAATCAAAACCAAGTACTTAGTACTTAGTCACGATTCAACAACAAAACAGTGATAAAAAAGTGATTGAAGGCTACTTTCCAGTTATCTGTCTTTTACACGTACGTGCACGCACGTAAACGTTTAAACTCTTCTAAGTAGTTTGTATTTAACAAATAGAATGACTAAGGTAGGCTAACTCGTAGAGAATGCTGAGTTCTCTCCATCAAAACATTTGCTCATTTCAAATATAACATTGATATTGATTTAGACTTTTACGTGCTGTACCTACGTGTGTAAAACGCGTAACTGGAAAACAGCCTTAAGGGTTTTATACAACCGGCCCCAGAACTGCGGTCAAACGTTACACGCATGCGCAAGACCTCAGAAAAGCGTGGGAAAAACAAATTGAATACAAAGGAGTGAAAAGCTAAGAATACAAGACAAATGCTGAAAATATAAGGTAGCAAAATTTTGAGTATGTTCCTTATGTTAAAAGAAAGTTTTTCTGAGTTTACTCCCTCGTAATTTTATTTACTCTTTTTTCTAGAGCTTCATAAACGTGCCGACAGCGATACTCCTGCTAAATATCCTTACAGCTGTTGTTGTCACAATCGAGAACTAGGGCCAGAAAACACAACAAACAACAGTGCTCACAATGAAAATTATGTAATATGCCAACAAGTGAAGTATCACTGCAATCAACGACCATCGGTAGCGATGTACTATCATCATCATCAGTTGATGTTCTTTTACTTCTTCGCCGGACAACTCACGCATGCGCAAACGTTTGACCGCGGTGTCACCGGCCCCAGTAGCGCAAGCCAACCGGACCATTTAGTCTCACTATGCAAATATTCCCAAGCTCAATGACATTGAAAGCAAACATTTTTAAAAAGAAATGAATAACAATATTTCAATCATGCAATGTAGCGATACTAAATTGTCACGCTGACTACCAGGGTGCATTTCGTGAACTCCACGCCGGATATATCCAGCGTAGCATCTGCGCTTCAGTGTCTGGCGTATTGGCGCACAATGAGCAAAATCATAAATGTTGGCGTAGAGTTACAGGCTGTTAGCGCTGTTTCTATACTGTGACTTGTATGTGACTGCTTGTATTTTGTCAAAAATGGGCAAAATTTGGACTCCGTTTTTTTATATATTTTCAAAATGCATACTTGGCGTGGCAGCTCAAAACATTTGGCGTATCTCCGGCGTTCGTTTTACATCGAATGCATCCTGGTGTTACTCTAAAGTGAAGCTTGTTACTTTAACTTGAATTAGTATCATATATCAGTAGTCAATAAAGCAATCAGCCAACGTACCTTAAATCAACTATATTCGGAATGATACACGAGTGGGGAACATAAACTGCTTTTGGTTCACCTGTGGTACCGGAAGTCTCCATGACGTAGACAATATCCCTTGACCAGCCAACGAGACAAGGTTGGCTTCTGTTTACCACTTTCAGCAAAGTGAATTTAGCTTCGCGTAGCAAGTCATTGTCGATCACTGCGAACGATGCTTTGGACGTGTTGTCATGCTCGCCGACGTGGCTTAGGAAGTTTTGAAGTGACTTATTCTCCACCAAAATATATCGTACCGAGCGGTTAGTTATGTTTTCCCACACTTTATGCAGCTGCATTGCAGTAGATAATGGATAGAATGCGGCCATAGCGTTCATCACGGCTAGCAGAATAGCCGGTAGGTTAAAACAGTCACAAGAGTATATGCCAATAATTTCGTTGCGCGCGAATATTGTTTTGAAATAAATGTATAAATTCTCCACTTTCTTGCCGAGGTCACTATACGTTATTGATTCTATAGTATCTCCAGAAAATGTTACCGCTATGTTATCGGGGAAGGCCTTTACCGAGCGAAGAAAACATTGTTGGAGCAAATTGTCCTCACCCCTTTCGCCCGCCATGTTGTTTTTCTCAAGACAATGTGAGCCAGCATTGCTCTTGCCAGCGTTCAGGCAAGAAGATCTTACAACATGTCTTACACGAAGTACTAAATTTTCTAAGGCATTATTTTGATCTCCTCTCAAAAATGAACACGTTTCTTTCACGAGCGAACAATGTTTTCGCCTTTACTTTGACAATTCTGGCGACATTGACCTTCGGCTGTTTTATCTCGACATTTTTCAAGGATTACAATCGAACCGTCGAGCTGAAAGTAGTAAAAAACATTGTGTAAGTAAACACATCTTTCAAGTTTGTGTCATGTTCGACTCCACATTATTACATCTATTTAATATTAATAATTCAATATGCTCGTATTGTAGAAACAATTAGTATACCTCTTTTTCTTATAGTTTGTATTCGGTAGGAAATAGTAATCGAAAGTTAAAAGTATAAAAAATATGTTTCCATCCATTGGGCTATTGCAATTTTAATTTGCACCCCCCCCCCCCCCCTATCGAGGAACCCTATGTTTTATACACCCCCTATGGGAAATTTCCTAATAAACTAACCCTCCCTATTGAAATTTCCAAGTGTTAATGCCCCTCCCTGTTGAAATTTCCAATTTTTCCCCCCTACCTGTTTGGAATTTCTAATTTTCTTTCATCCCCTGTGGAATTTATCAGTTGGCTACCCTCCCTCCTGGGAATTAATTATATTTCCAATGACCCCCCTCCCCTAGAATTTGAAGGCTCCTCAACAGGGAGAAGGGTGTGTTTTACAATCGCCCCATTTTTATTGTGGTCTGCAAAATTATCTACAGGTGTATGGCATTAGGGGGGGGGGGGGGTTAGCCTGCAGCCCCCCAGCTGTAGCATAACTAGCAGTTTTCAGTGGTTCAAGCGAAGTTTTAAAGGAAGTATATGTTGCTCAAAAAGCAGGAAATCGAACCCTTTAGTGTGGCATTGGCAAAATTATGTGCATTTTAAGGGCATGCACTAAAGTCTGATGTCAAAACAAATTAACCACTGGAATGAAGCACCAAAACAAAAGACTAAAATGAAATGGTTGAAACAATCCAATGAATTAACTTGTTATGGAACTATTTTTATGTGTGTTTGCCTTTTTCATTTCCCTATTAAAGTATAATTATAATTTGGTAGTATGTACTCAATCTCTTGGTATATGGGTAAAATGGGTATTCAATTTAATGAGGCAAACGTCAAGTTGAATGGAACATTCCATCTTTCACCTCATGAAAATATTCTCACCATTGCACTCATAAACATTCATTATTTATATAATAGGCTTCAATGTTTTAGAAGTAGCAAAACATTGCACTTCTCAACATTTTGTGGTGGAATACAAAAGGATTAATTTTATAATTATGTAATATTCTTGTCAGTTGTACAAATTCCTTCCAACCCCAAAACAATTTAGGTTTGCTTTGGTGCATGAAAAAAGATGCACTGAATAATTGTTTCCTTTTTTTATTTAGAAAACATGTTAAAGATTTCAGTGTTTCAAAGGAGACAAATGACTTAGGCATTGTAAATGTGGATTTGACTGCTGATATCCTTTTCATGTAATTGCAATATATATATATATATATATATATATATATATATATATATATATATATATATATATATATATATATATATATATATATATATATATATATATATATATATATATTATATATTATATATATATATATATATATATATATATATATATATATATATATATATATATATATATATATATAATCACTTGGCAAAAGCCATTTATATAAGTTAATCACACTCTCAAATAAGATAACGTTTCGACTTTATTCGTCTTTAGTTATATATATATATATATATATATATATATATATATATATATATATATATATATATATATATATATATATATATATATATATATATATAGACAATGAAATAGACTTTGGTTACTTCATAAAGTTTTATTCACAACAAATCTGTTTCGTATGACAAGCAATGCTTGCCACACTCGTCAGGTGATGATCGCGTCTGATGTTATGATCTAGGGAAACTTGATATGTATGTTACAATTGAAGTCGGGCGTTAAAGCCAATTGCATGAGTGCATTAATTAAAAGTTGGCAAGTAAATGTTTCTTACCATGTCTGCAAGCGCTTATTAGTTCGTTCCTTGAATTTAGGGTACCTAGCTCTGGATGACAAATAATAAGAAATTTTTCATGCAAACACAAATTACATCTCTTTGAGCTACTCTTGTAAGCTTTACACCGTTTTATGACTCTCCATTTTATGGAGAATTTGATGTCGTTATCTTTTAAGTCCCAAATGTACTTGCTGAGGGAAGTGCTGTTTTTGTGTTTGGCTTTCCGGAAAGTGTTGTTGTGGTTATTGTACTGCAATTTGAAAGGGCCTTCTGTTATGGCAATGTAGGATTGAATCCCCTTGTTGTCTTGTCTTTCGATATATATATATATATATATTTATTATATAGTTGACAGTAAGATACTGAAAATACACCCTAAGATATTTTCCATATCTTCACTAGTGAAGATATCGATCACGTGATCATTCCCCGCCAATAATTTTGTATTTTCAAAATGGCGATGTTTGTAAGAGCAGCGAACCAATTTTCACCTTTGTTTAAAGAAAAAAACTGCATTTTTGTGCCGAAAAAAATGGAAATAATACGAGAAAACACTAAAATGATGAACAGGTATTGTTTTAATTTAAATAATATTGAAATAAAGCCATGTTTTTAGCATTATTGATCGAAAATTAATATTGCTGACTTGGGTCTTAAATTGTTTACAACAATATAATAAGCGAGTGAGTAAAATATTGTTTTCACCACGAGAAGATAAAATTCATACCTTCAAACCGCCGTGTAATATCCTATATATATATATATATCACATACCTATTTATCACATACTTGTGCCTTTATCTACAGCAAAAACCAGATTATATTTTAAATTATTTACACTTCGAGTACATTTCAAAATGAATTCAAAATGATTGTTTAAAATACGCTAAACAGGTAGAAATTACAAAAACAAACCAAAAATAACTTATCTTTTAATAGCTACAAATTTCTTTGTGTTATTTTCCTTGTATTATTTAATATTTTTATTCTTATCTCTCATCGATCCTTCAGTCGGGCGCCATCTTTGTTTTGAGTGGGACAAAAAACGATATCGCGAGACAAAAAACGATATCACGGGACATATCGTTTTTATGTCACCGTGTTATCGTCCGGATAAAGGCACAAGTATGTGATAAATATATGTATATAACTTCAAAAAATGTTTTTAATTCAAAAATAAAATTTTATTACATTCCCGAAATGTAATAAAATTTTATTTTTAAATTAAAAAACATTGTTTTTTTTTTTTGAAGTTATATAAATGAAGATTTTTGTGGGCTGGCTTCTGATGTGTGTGTGTGTGTGTATATATATATATATATATATATATATATATATATATATATATATATATATATATATATATATATATATATATATATATATAATGTGCTATTTTTGGTTAGCGAAATACAAAAGAGTGCTCAATGACATATAGACAGAGCGAAATGTATAATTGTGCAAAATACCTCAAAAACTTACCACTACAAACATCGCACGCAGTTTCCTCAAGCTTGTAGACACGCACTTTCCAATAGGCAACAAGTTACACAAAATTTTCAATAGGAACACAGTTAAGGTCAGTTACAGCTGCATGAGTAACGTTAAGTCAATTATCACAAGTCACAACACACGCATAATTAGGAAAAGCCAACCACAAGACATTAGCGCAGAGAACTGCAATTGTAGGAACAAGCTCACATGCCCATTGCAGAACAAGTGCATGAGTAAGGACATTGTATACAAAGCAACAATTTTTACAGGCAACACACAGGACACAAAGCACTACATTGGCATGACCTCAAACACATTCAAAGAGCGATACAGGAATCATATCAAATCTTTCACACACAAAAAGTATTCGAACGAGACGGAACTTTCGAAACACGTTTGGCACTTAAAGCAAAAGAAAACAGATTTCACCATAAAATGGTCCATAATAAAAAAGTCTATTTCTTACACGGGAGGATCCAAAAGATGTAATTTATGTTTGGAGGAAAAAATTAGTATTTTGAAAGAAAAAAACAATTGCTTGCTTAACAAAAGATCGGAAATAGTTTCGGCCTGCCAACACAAAAGCAGATTTCAGGTAAACAACCTAAACAAAGAAAGGAATGCATGCTATTCAACCACCCACGCGCCCACGTTTCCGCCTTGAGCATAAAAGAAGCTCGCACAATTTCGAAATTTGTCTACCACCTGAAGATTCCCTTTGGATGAAACAGACTGTAGTGGTAAGTTTTTGAGGTATTTTGCACAATTATATATATATATATATATATATATATATATATATATATATATATATATATATATATATATATATATATATATATATATATATATATATATATATATATATATATATATATATATATATATATATATATATATATATATATATATATATATATATATATATATATTTATCACATACTTGTGCCTTTATCCGGGCGATAACACGGTGACATAAAAACGATATGTCCCGTGATATCGTTTTTTGTCCCGCGATATCGTTTTTTGTCCCGCTCAAAACAAAGATGGCGTCCGACTGAAGGAACGATAGAGAGATAACAATAAAAATATAAAATAATACAAGCAAAATAACACAAAGAAGTTTTCAGCTATTAAAAGTTAAGTTATTTTTGGTTTGTTTTTGTAATTTCTACCTGTTTAGCGTATTTTAAACAATCATTTTGAATTCATTTTGAAATGTACTCGAAGTGTAAATAATTTGAAAATATAATCTGGTTTTTGCTCTAGATAAAGACACAAGTATGTGATAAATAGGTTATCATATTCGAGACTCGGTAATATCAGTTTTATCGCTCTCGTTACGATATCATATTTTGTCCCTCGTTCGCTGCGCTCACTCGTGACAAAATATGATATCGTCTCTCGAGCGATAAAACTGATATCACCTCGCCTCTCATATGATAACCTATACATATATATATATATATATATATATATATATATATATATATATATATATATATATATATATATATATATATATATATATATATATATATATATATATATATATATATATATATATATATATATATATATATATATATATATATATATATATATATATAATATATATATATATATTTTGTTTTCAAAATTTAACAACTAAATCGTTACATGATTGCCTAGCATGAAACACAGTGTAACGATTTAGTTGTTAAATTTTGAAAACAAAATATCTATAATAACCGCTCTACGGCTGTGTATCGAGCACTCTCTCTTTTTTGTCGAAAAACAACACTTGCGTGTGTGTATATATATATATATATATATAACTTTTCTCGTGTCAAACTCGTCAGTTTAACTTTTCTCTTGTCCAGTTATCAACCATTGCAACAATCTGTGAACTGATGGCTAACGAGGACTTATCAATTGAGTAATGAGTTAATGAAAATTTTTGTTGGCATTACAATAATGAATAAAATTTATTCGATAATGTCAATGTGCGTAGTGAGCAAAATAGTGATATATGGAAATATTTTAAGACTTTTTACTCGTATATTTTCATTACTTTTACAAGAATATTTATCACACATTTTTAGTTTAAATAACAATACATATTTCAGTTTTGCAGTATAATTAGTGCGCAGCTAAGCAATAATGACATCTTTTTTCAAAATGTTAAAGACCCTCCAATGGAAACAGTGCCATCGAAGTAATTGATATGCATGGACAAAATTAACTTTTACTAACCCACATAGTTTGGTGTAATTTGAATCTCTCAATCATAAATATTTTGGGGTTTTCTTATATTTTGGGACTCATTCTCGATAGCCCTCTAATGTCATTCTTAAGCATATAAATAGTTTACTGCGCACATCTAGATAGGTTCCAGCAAACAATAAGTACTGACCAACTCTTTATTGAGCAACAATGCCCCAAATTGGCAATTTAGTGGCGAGTGATCAATGTGCTAATAGGTACATTGCTGAAAATGACAGAACTTCTCTCAGCAGTTGCACGGTTTCTTTTAAGAAGCTATCATGGCCTTGAAATATCAATACCCACAACATTAGCAAAGAATAATCAGTCTTCTAATTAAATTCTGTCTTAGAACATAATGGTTTTATACACAAAACATAGTCATTTACACAAGAAATAATAAGTCGCGTCCTACCCAAGACGCGTTTTATTTACTCACGAGCACACTCGCATAAATGATCAATTTGTTGATTGCCGAACGTTTGTCGCGAGCCGACTAAACACTTAGCCGACTATCGAAATCTTTGTAGTATAGTTGTATTACTTGCCTGAAGTTGCAGGACGATAAAGCGATATTTACAGTATTATAGTCGCTTGTTTAATACTTCACGATGAATTATGGTAATTAGATCAACTCTTAATTACCTTTGAAGATATATTGATTTAGTTTAGTTAAAGTATAAATTGGTCTCAACCTCCCAAACAAACAATCACTAATAAAATCTCTTTCACTGCCGCACAACACAGCCTTGTGTACAGTACATCACGTTCTTATCCTATGGCATTCATGCTCATCCATCGAGAGTCTACAAAGATCCACTTTCAATCAGCACCCAACACACTCATTCTGGAGAATTATGCCTGATGGATTGTGTCAATTTTTGCACTTCTATTCTACGAAATCTTCACATTCCCTTCTCATACCCAAACTGCACTTCACAACTTACGTCAATGCACTTAGTTACTATTTTCTGCAGAACGTTCGATATACTCTCGACATACCTTCACATGTTATCCCCTTATGTTAACAAATATAACTACCAGTACTTGTTTACCTTAAACGTAAGGTGGTAGTAAATTTACTCAGCTAAAGAGGACGTGATTATGTATTCACAGGTAATTAATATGGAGATATAAAAATATCTATCGACAAAATTTTAATATACAACAGTGTACACTGTACAATACAAGAAATAGTACCTGAGTATAGAACCAGACACAATGTATGCTTCAAATCTTCATACTTCAAATCTTCGTGTTCCTGATATCTATGCCTCTCTTTCAACTATTGCTAAAGATTTATGAAAAAAGGCAATGTTGGTCCACTGATCTATATTTGAACCTCTAAGCCCTAAAGTGACACTAAATCGCCATGATTGCTGTGAGGACATTTTCTTGTGACGTATTAGCTCTTGGCCTATCACACCTCTCAATGATCATCCCTAAAACCACCATCTCTTAACCATATTAGCACCTAAGATAAGCCAAAAATTTATATACGGGGCATGGAAACCTACTCAAGCCGCATAGGCACATACTGAAGTAACCAGTCGTATTGGGCCTCAGCTATACAGGGTGTCCTAAAAAAGCGGAACCATTAACATAGTATTTATATTATGATCTATTTAAAGTGCATATGACACGAAATGTTATATTTTAGAATCATAGAATACATTGTGCAGTGATTATCACAGTGCAATTTAATTTTCAAAAACATAATGTTAAGGCGACTATTTAAACGTTTTAATAGATGACCGTAAGGCAAAAACTGTCCCATGCATGGGAACGAGTTTGCACCAAGATGACGTCATAACGACGTTAGTGGTTTTATCTAAAGTCAAATTGAGTCAATGAACAGAAAATACATCTCATCAGTGACGTCATTTTGGTGCAATTTCGTTCCCAGTCATAGGACAGTTTTTGCCTCACGGCGACGTATAAAAACGTTCAAAATGATTCCCTTGGCATCATGTTTTTTAAAAATAAATTACTGCGTAAATCACCGCAGTAAGAAGTCTGTGATTCTAAAATATAAAATTTCGTGTCATATGCACTTTAAATTGACAAAGAATTTGTAAAGAATACATAGTTAATTTCCTAATGGTTTTGTTTTTTTGGAACACCCCATGAATTAATTGCTATTTAAAATGAAACATATTTTAACCACATGTGCATGTTTTTAAGATGTTTCTTATGTTTTCCTTGATTATCTACAAATCTAAGCGAGCTTTTTGATTGGAATACAAAACAACTATTTGTCTACTTAACGGCAGAGTACACTACTGAGAAAAATGTAAGTGCTAAATAATTGAATATTTTTCTGTATTTTTACCGCAATAATTCGTAGCCGTAGGGGGCTAGTCTAGTTTGGAGGGAATAGTGTTGGTTTGCCCAAACGCGTTTTTGCTGCTTTAACTTGCATGTAAGAAACTTATTCTTATTGAAATTTATTCTATTGTGCTACATCCAAACTTTTTATAAATTTCTTTTGACATTATTTTTATAAACATTAATTAATCTGTCAAAAGTATCACTTGTAAATAAGTATTGAAAAGCCCTGCGGGGAATACTTCCAATTATAATAATAATAATAATAATTTGTGTATAATGTGATTTAATGTTTAGAAAGAATTTGTTTAAATTACACGGAGTACGCCTACCGAACCTGCAGATCAACCTGTTTAAATTATATTTGTACCTCAACACTGTGCAATCACCTTTTCAAATAAATGCATGTGGGTGAAAATGGATGTTAAATCAGTAGGAACATCCTTGACGTTTAGAGCCTCTAGATCGTTGGAAACGGCCGCCTTAGAGATAAAACTATTTATCCCAATTATATGCATTGTTTATAGCTTTGCGTGCGAGACGCGATAAATAGCCCAGAAGCCATTAATACTTGCAAATATTTTGTCAAAGAATAAGGTCTTAAAGGCCCTGTCACACGGTGCAATTTTTCTTACAACTTGCAACGCAATTCTACTTTGAAGAGATGTAAATTAGTGACAAATGTTTGGTATGTTAAAAATATATTAGAAAACTGTGATGGAAACTTGCATTTGCCAATTCTACATCTCCCAAGAGTAGAATTGCACTGCAAGTTGCAAGAAAAATTGCACCGTGTGACAGGGACTTAATGGAGGGAAATGAGCAAAAACAATTTTTCCTTCTATATTTACTCATTTAAAATTCCTGTTTTTTTAACCTCTTTACTCACAGTATAGTACAGCATATAGAAACACGGTTAGCGCTTCTGCCTTTCACACTGTGAAACTAAGTTTGGCCAGGTATTTCATGTGACTTGAGTTCCCGTATAGATTTATTTATTTATTTATTTAACTTTGCCAAAAACATTTAACAGATTTACAAATAGACAGCTAGACAATAATGCGGGTCAATAAACATAGACAAGAATGCATGGCAGGGACACCACAACAGTGTAAACCAATTACTGTGGGCCCTTAAGTTCTTCAATGGTTTTTCTCCGGGTACTCCGGTTTACCAGCTCACTGAAATCAACGTCTCTACACGTCTCTGGCTCTGCATGACGGGCATGTTGTTATAGTTTTAAATAATGTCTTTTCACTTATATCGCGGTCATCAGCCCGTGGGTGAGCAGCATTGTCTTGTGTGTTCCGAGAGATCGGTTGTTATACTCGAGATTACCGAGATCCCATGCGGTAACGCTGCGCTAGATTGCTTTTCGTAAAGCTCGCTGCACACGAGAGCTTTCAGATGAGCTGGAAACCTCGCGAGGCTGGTGTCTCAGCCTCTTAGATTTTATGGCCTGTTCAAAATAGTGGCAAGTACTAGTCTACATCACATCAATTTCTTCCTAATTTTACTGATGAGAAGACACTGTTGCAATATCGAACGACTTGGATTAAAACTATATGCGTGTGTCTACTGGCTTATTTTTGCTATAGCTGAACATTTTACTGAGAACTCACGCAGAACATCAGATTTTTGCCTCACGAGGCGAAAAATATGAAGCACGATCGATATTTTCCTCATAAGTTCCTCAGGACTAATCATTCGCACACGTCAGTTACCGGCTCAGCAAACGGTCATGCGAGGCCGATAGCTCAGCCAAGAGCTCTCCTGTGTGGCGGGCTTAACGTAGCGGAATTGCCTACAGCATTACCCGATAGAAAATAAGACCGGCTCACACCATGCGAGGTGTCTCATCCGATTCTGATTTTGGCGTATGTGATTGAGTGAATGTGTGTAAAGCTATCACATGTTAAATTTTGCCTGTAACTCATAATCTGGCAGTCGTTTTCATACGCCAGAATGTCAATCACATGCAACATGTCGCATCGTGTGAACAGGCCTTTACACTGCATGGGTTACATTACCTATAACATTCTGTGAAATTGCTTGTTTCATAACATGTACCAATTAACCAGCAGCTTGGCTAGCCTCAAACGGGGGGGGGGGGGGGGGGGTTATAAATATCCTAATTTGTGAGGTCTTTACGCCAATGAACAACGACGAAATCTTAAGTGTAAACGTGTCGGTAAAGGCTATTTCGTGTATTTTAGACTGCTCTGTCTTGTAGCTATTTTTCAATTTTTGGAACACCCTTCGTGTATCGTTTATATTAGCTGCTATAGATAAAGTTTTCGAGGAAATTATTTTTGTTTTAGAAACTGAATCAAGTGGTGTTGTGGGATAAAATAATCGAACGTGGTGATAATGCAGTTCTTAAATATAAAAACATGAATTCTGAGTACTACTTTTTTGATGACGGATCTGGATTAAAGTGAGAATAATTCTATTATTGTTATAGACGTTAGAACGCCTATAGAAGGTTTGACGAAGCTGAAATTTCTAGATTGTCACATTTTGAGGTTGTTTCTATTTTTTAGACTGTATATTACAATCCTAGCCTTAATCCTAATCGCATTCCCGATCCTATCGCTATACTTGTACCCCTAATCCTAACAAATCGTAAACAATCCTTAACCTTTTATTCATAACCTTTAATTCACAACACCTAGTTACGTATACTAAAAAACCAAATGCTTTAGGAACCTTTTAGTAAAGAAAATCGGCGAAGTTTAAATTAGCGTTAGAAAACAACGTGTATGTAAATTAGCACTTATGCAAAGCGTAATACTGAAAAACAGGTCGAATTTTTCCTTTGCAGGGGAAACAAAAACGTCACCTTATATCTTTCCTGGAACGTTATTCCTAACGCTGGCCTTCTACCAAGAATATTTGCGGACAAAGACACTCATACATTTACATTTCCTGATGAATATAGTTACATTCGTGTATAATAATACAGCGCATTAAACATTACCTTAAGGCCTATCTACACAATACGATTTGTCGCATGCGATTCTTACTCTGGTATATGCGATGTAGTAAACACGCGTAAAAAACGTCAGATTCCAAATTTCACCATCAGCGAACGAGGCATCAGAGCTCGTTTCCATAGGCCTTAATTTATTGCTTTTGTTATTTTGGTCTAGTAATTATTCATGCGCTATGAAAAGTGTGAAAATTAAATATAGTAAAAGTTGTGCTGTATTATTGTGGCATGTAGTTTTCGTAAACAATTAAAACATGTTGTTTATACCTAGAAATACATATATGACACAAATTCTCGCATTTTTATATAGCTTTGAAATATGCTTTTTATATAACGTAAAGTATTAATCAAATCGATGAAAAATTAAAATGAGAGTTCAGTGCATGTCCTAAGTAGTTGTAACCATAGAAACACGATGGAAAACCAAAAGAAAAATGATACCGTTAGAGATACCGCCATATAAATTCGTAAGGGAAAGCAAATGGTATACCACTTGTATACATGGGAACGATGATAAAAAAGAGTTCCCATTATTTCTCCATAGTTGCTCTAATTGTGGTATAGAAAAGAAAACAAAAAGTGAATGTAGTTTACTCACGTCACCTGGCGACAACCATGACGATAAGTTATGTATAATTGTTTACTAAACAGTGCCAGATATTTCCTCTCAGGATTGAGGATATTAACAATAGCCCTGATCATTTAGAACATAACCACAAATGTTCTCAACAAATAGTATTCAACTATTAACGCATTGTTATATCATCGATCAGTGATCTAATACAGTCATTTACCCCAAGTTGATAATCATAAGCAATTAGATCTCTTGGGACAAACGTGAGAAAAACAACATTAATTTTTGAAAATGTTCACATATCCTTGACAAAGGTAACCCACCTCCCCCCCCCAAAAAAAAAAGATTAAAGAATACTTTTACAATTACAGCAGCAGTTGCGATACATGTTGAAACAGCATTATAACAGGGTGGTGAGGAATACGGGTGCATATGCGTATGAATAATTCATTGCTAAACTTCAACCATTTTAAATAGCGTCCACACAATCATATAACATTCTTATTTTTTTGCGAATCATTGGTTCGAAGTCTTTAAAGTTGCCAAATTAATATCTCGAATTAACGTTGCCAGTGCAGGTAGTGCAGTCAAGAAAACACGTTATATGGTATAGACAGTCCCTTTCGCTACCTGAAAAAATAAAAAGGGCCTTCTAAAGAATGGAACTTCAAGATAATGATATGTAATAACATAGCGCCCTAATATACAGCCATATTTTGATTATTGCATTTCGTTTTAAGATTATTTCCTTTTTAAAAGAAAAGCTTCTCAAATTCAAGGATAACTGCTGGTGCACGCTATGAAATTACTGATTTGGCTTGTATACCATTAGAGGCGACACGAAAGTACACAATTTTAACAAGGCAATTTTAATGCACCTAGAATTAACAATAAAATTGTATCGAGCTTGCATCGACACTGATATAGTTCTCCCTTATCAAATATACACGAAGCTTCAAATTTTACGGTGCAAAAATCGAATAGCTTTTTTGTTTGGCGGCAATATTAGCTCCAATTGAATATATGTTTCAAATTAATTCTGAGACCACATGTCATGAAAAGCTACATGCATCTATCACATAAGTCGTGACTGACGAAGGACCACGACCTTCGTAAAAGGTGACTGAGTTATGTACAAGCATTCAATAATGAATTGCAGCTGAAAATTTATATTATTATGTTGTAAATTTATATGATAGTGATATTTATTTCGTTATAAAAATCAGCACATGCACCTGGAGCTAGTTATTCAAAACTGGGTTAACCTATTCTTTCATATATAGTTATTCTATATTCTTACATTCTACACGCCAGTTTATGTCTAACCAAAACCAAAGCTATAATTAGTGGTCGGGGCAAGATTTCTGAAAAGATATTTCTAAGGTTATCAAAAATCTGCTAAAATTTCATTGTATTCATTCTAAGCTAACCAACTTTTGAGCAAGTAACCCCATGACTCTTATACAATCATATATAAATGTGCTGACGTCTGATTACTGCATGATCAATTTACATTGTATAGTCAAGCGTCCTACTAAGCGGTTATTTGAGCCTTTGCCTTTCTGGGGGTCAGTTTTAAACTATACAATGCTTCGCCCTTGGAATCCACAAACGTCATATCCATGACAGACTGCGTCACGTGGAAGGAGGCAAAACCACCCAGTCTAGTATAGTCGGCCCAAAAAAACTTTGACGAATGGCTCGGTACGTTCCCTGCATGTTCAGTCGAATTATTGACAAAATTTGAACAGCCAGTGACAATATACTCCACTCCGGATCCATCATCTAAATGCTGTAGTGAAAAAAGATGAAAAAATCAGGGAAACATTTTTGATCATGTATATATAGTGTTTTGCACTTACTAGTTATTTTATATGGATTAACTCTATTATTACTGAGATAGATAGATAAATAGTTAGATTTATTAAGAAAAACACATTGCAGCCAGAAGCGGCTTAATTGCGCGTTATTTTACATCAATGAATAATACATAGTTAGAAAAGAGAATATAGTTTTAAAATACATAGTATAGTATAAAATAGTTAAAAAGAGAAAGATTATGACTATATTACAAAACATGATATTTGTATAATTATGTTGTTAATAAATATATTTACAAGTTAAAAACCGCAAAGTCGACCTTGTTTTTACGAAAATTCTTTAATGCAGGAAGGAATAAATGTTTTTAGGAATCTATCAGTTTTAATGACATATGCCTGAAAGTCGGGTGTATTACGTAAGTCATGGGTAATGGACGACCGAGCTAGGAACAAACTTGGCAACTTGGGCGCAGGGTCCTTCGTTATCTGGTTAAACAGCTTTACAAACGAAATCATTAAATTATATACATTAGACAGCACGACGTGGAATTCAAATTTTCAGAGCACGCAAGTCGTGAAATTTAGATGTTTTTAACCTTTCACGCGATATCTAAACGTTTTTACTGTAAACGAGTAAATCGACTATGAACGAACGCAACGACCAGACGTCCCGATTCGGAGGGAATTTAGGTATTTAGAAAATGACCAGTGATCAATTGTCGACATGCGCAATATTGATCGAAGGAGGGGATTGGCACTTGGCAGATCTAGAGTTTCATTTTCTCTTTCATTTGCTAACATTCCACGCTGCAGGGTGGCTCAAAAGCCATTGCCTTAGACGTTATAATTCTTTGTTTCACCAGCAGATTATAGTCATGTTTAATCAAGGGCCTTTTGTAAAGAATTTTTAATCCTACCAACGTGAAGAGATAAAAAGGATTACCGTGAACAGCATCAAAAAGAATGAAATTGATGACGACTCATGCCAATTAATAGCAGAAAAAAGAAAGTTTGTTCGTATTCGCAAACATTCTATTGCCGTGTGTTTTCTAAATGGCTTTTGCTTTTCACTGCTCTCCTACAACATTGTTTCTCAGCCTTCAACTGTTTTAGTAAACCTGCTACATATGCTTTCTTGTGGAATGCAGGCCTTGACCTCGCTTAGTTGGATCAAATATCTAATTGTGTTTTCAAACTTTGGTTTTACACATCTTTGCAAGTGCAGTAATTTTTCATTACATCGTATGATCACATCTAAAGTGATCAGCATGCGGCATCATATTTTTAATTTTGTCCACAAGCTATAAATAATGTCCTCATTCCTTTATATTTTAATTTGTTGATTGAAGACGAAACATTTCAGATATTAATACCGCGCGTTCTTACATTCAGTTACTGCACACTTTTGTACCGATGCTGCGCAGAATAGGCCGTAGTTTTACTTACACTGTGGAAACTAAAACTAGTGAATACGTCTATAATGTACATCTTTTGGTTAGTATATTTGAACGTGGCAACTTTTTGGCAACGTTTTTGACTGTAACTTTTTTCTAATTCACTATTAGTCTGGTGGCTTATGGTAAAAATCGTTACTGGCGGTGACAAACTTGGGCACCCCTTCTACGATTGATTAACTATGCATCCTAATGAATTTAAGAAGGGGTGCCTAAAATTTTCAAGTCAGGGGGGTGTTACCTCAATGATATGGCATGTTAACGGTTGGCAATTTTTCTCTGCCAGTCAATAATATTTAATTTGAAAACATCAAACAGAAAATTTTATATGCCCTATAGGTCCATGTCTTTGAGAAAAAACCAAACACGTTATTATTAAATACGATAATTAAGTGTGATTTGAACAAACGTTCGCAACCTATTTCAAAAAAGTACTTTTTTCACACACCCCCCCCCCGGGAGTGATAAATTTTTGAACTTCTTCATTACACCCCCAAAAACATTTCAATTGTCATGAGGAGTCGCGGGGAAAGAGAATACTGACTTTGTCAGCTTTGTCACGACCTTGCCAATTTTTGACGCTAAGCGACCGGAGTATATTGTCTTTGCGACATAGTAAACTGAGCTACAAGCGACTGTTGTTTAGCGAAGCAACACACCTCGTTTGGTTTCCAATATAGTGATAGTATTTTCGATTTTGCAAGCACGGCAAATGTTGTTTACATACGCTGCGATCTCGTCCGCACGCTCATGTAAACTATCCACTTGCTTACATTTATAAGAAAAAAGTTGCACCGTTTAAAACAAGTTTTAAGGGACGTAATTGTACCTGAAGGTTGTGATCATGCCCACATATATATGCCGTCACGTGATATTTTTCCAGAAGTGGTTTTAATTGTTCCACCAAACATTCAGTGGGACCGTGCTCGGCTATTGACCAGACTGGATAATGTCCAGCTACTAACAAATAGTCTGACGTGGATTTATCGAGAGTTTCTTGTATCCATGCCCACTGCTGTAGTGCTTTTTCAGGTGTATCACTGCCTGTAGAAAATTAAAGTTCCCATTTGTTGGCAGTTGTGCTGATTAATGATTTACCTTTGACAATGGTGCATGACAAGTAACAAAATGTATTGTTGTATGTATTTGACCACGATTTTCCAAAAGTGGATATATGACGAAGTACATTTTTATCTGCGCACTTTTTTAAGAATGAAGTCGCTTTATAATGTAACGTTTTGCTTCATCTTTTTGCGTTTCATGTTGTGTGAAATATTTCAAAAATTTACATGGTCCAATATTCTAAATTTTGCAAAATTATTAGCTGATATCGTAATATCAATTAGCTGTCAAAGTCACGAAAAAACAAATGTTCTTTTTCTCTCCCACTATTTTTCATTTTTAGTCAAGTTGCTTTGACGTGGGTAAATTCTAGTTATACTTACAAGTTAAGTTGTAGTGTGTCATAAGTGCAAAATCAAAGTGCGTGATTTAATCACCAATAATGTTTTTTGTATACTTAATACCTGAAAAGCCTTTTGGGGCTTATCTTTCGCTTTTTTCGTTATAATTGATGATTAAATCACAGGCGGTCCAGGCTTGCGCTGCGTTAGTAGACTATTTAACAATTAGATAACGAGCTCGACATTTCTATGCGGCGATAGTTGATTAGGGCGAAGCCCGAATCAACTATCACCGCAAACACAGCGAGAGCGAGTAATCTAATTGTTTTAGTAGAATCAGAGGTCAAACATGGAATATTCAACAAAAAATTTGATTTTTAAGCAATTTTTTAAAAGAAACCTCTATAGGGAGATGATTGTTTCGCTAATCGCTATATGTATCAAGGAATAGATAGCGAGTAGAGTAACCAATCAAATTACAGCAATTGCAATAGTATACTAGTATGATTCTACTAATGTATGTTATTGTATACAGTGGGGGTCATAAGTCTGAGTCCACTCCAATTTTTGTGAGCCACTTAGAAATATTGTCATACCTACAAAATTTTTACGAATTGAAACATGCACATTAGGTTCTTAAACATGTACATTAAATACTTAGACATGCATGTTATGTTTGCAAGTGCTTCGAACATTTTTTGCTTTAATTTTTTTGCAATGTTTCCCAATTTGGCAATGTTAGTTTTTGCTGTCTCAAAGATTTAAATCGAGTTAGAGGAAAAATGGGTACCCTGAATAATGAAGTGTCTTTGAGAATTGAGATTACAATTTCTAGTTGCCAAATAACTATAATTTTGTCGTCAAAATAAGCATAATATTGTAATTGAGCCCACAAGAACAAAAAATTTGATAAAGACAGAGTGAGAGATTGTGTTGTCAAATTAACATTGAAACGTAATTTTAGCAAAAACAGTCTGGACAGATGTTTTAATGATCAGTTAGTGATATTTAAATGGAAATCAGTATTCCCAAACATCATCACATTCACCAAAGGTGTGCTGTACTGCGTGGAAAATGCTGTGTGGAAGATGATTTATAAACGCTGCTCTAATGTGTGTAAACTGCATTTAACATTTAAAGACATGAAAAGCAAGTTGATTTAGTGCTCATTTGCTTCAGCCTTAATCTCCTTTCCTTAATCTAATTGCAAATTTATTGGGCCATTTTAAAGAAAAAAATAAAGTAGAAAGCCAGCAGCCAGGACAAGTTTTGAGATAAAATCATTTCTTGTTAAAAACAAATTACACCTGTTTTAATCCATAATCTACGATGAAATAAATGCAAAAAACAGCACAAAACAGCACAAAATACTTTAAAGGCAATGATTTAGGGCAGAAAATAGTAAAATTATAGTTTACTTAACTTGATTCCATAGAAAGAAAATTTCTAGTTTTTTTGCAGAGCCACAATGTTGAAAAAATGACAAAAAATCGGTAAATAACAACAGGACTCAGACTTTTGACCCCCACTGTATATATTTTAAAAATTTTAAAATATGCGAAAAATGTATGCTTTTGAAAAAATTTACTTGCTTTGTGTGCTCTTCATCTATTTCTCGATTGTTTACTTTTATCGGGACTGTTTTCCTGATGTCTACTCAGTCCCGCCATTTAAATGCTACTCGATTCGCCAATACAAATACTTAGCGTTAAAGGGATATGGCAATATATTTTTTGATTGACTTATGGCTAACAGCTATTGAAATAACTCTAAAATCCGTTTTTAAGTTTTTGATAGCATGTGTAGCTTTTGAAATATTAAAGGCAAAGACAAGACAAAATGTCTGGCCGCCCTTTAGTTTCACACATCTCTGCAAGTGCGCTAATTTTCCTTCCAATAGACACCCTCCTTTACATCGTACGATCATACATAAAGTTGTCAAGTACTATTTAAATGGCGGGACTGTGTAAACATCGAGTACTATATAAATGACGAACATATATATCGAGAAAACACAAGGCAAGTAAATTTTATTAAAAATATACACTTTGTCGCATATTTTTAATTTAATTAAATTGTGATTAAATAGGAATATTATCTGCTTGCCTCGTGGCTGGTCGTGTTTACGGTCGTCAGTAGTCCCACATAAGATAACTGTATCAATCATCACCAACTGTACTGTACTGGATGTATCTTTTAAAGAAGAAGAAGAATTATGGCCACAGTTTAACAATGCAGAGTCTAACTATGTGCCTTTATTGCCATGAAAATAAACATAAACGGGTAAACTACACAAGCATGTTTGCTGGAATACTGAAGTCGAAATACCAAAAATCAAAAAAGGGATTATGGAGGGACAAATATCATTATATGATCATCGTGACGAGATAGTTACCTGGAACTTTCCAGATTTTCGTGTAATTGTAATCCGGGAAATTCCAACGGCATGACTTATTGCTATATTCTATTTCCGCGGAAACATTGCCATAGTGATCATGATTACCAGCACAAAAATACCATGGAATTTGCAGAGAAGAAGCATTGAAAACATCTTCAAATGTCTCTTTGAAACGTTTGTCATCAACGTTCTGTACACCAAAAGTATAGAAGTTATCACCTATACGTAAAATGATGCTTAAAAGTTAGTCGTCTCCTTTGCCCGAGCGTGCGAGCCGATGCCTAATTTTCAATAAAACAGGGAATGGGGGAATCCAGTAATACCTATAACCTACAACAATCTTTTAAATCAGGACGAGCGCAGCCTGCTTCTCTTTCTGATTCTCTTTTTTTCTGATGTAAGTATATAGGCAATCTTTAAAATAGGGAATTAGAGAAGGCGTCAAATATTGCAAATCGAATTTTTTGAAAATAATACTTTAGTAAAAAAAAGCTTAAAATAACTTGACATTTCAAATAAATATCGCAACAAATGCTCGAGCGCGGAATCCCGCGTACGTATATATTACAAGATAGCACCACTGGGGATTATAGAATTTTTAAACGATTAAGGCAACGTTAACTATGGTTACTATAAGAATATGAAAAACTAGATTCATATTAATCTGACACTGCAGAGAACAACGAAAAATTCGTTGTCTCGAGCGGGATTCGAACTCGCATCTTCGGGTTTCATATCTCTGAGGATGGTTCTGAAATAGAATTGAAACACTGCGCGTCCTCAAAGACAAGCGTTGAGTCGTCACGAAAATATTTCGTGCACTTAAATTGGATAAAACTCGTTACCAATCCCAGTTGACTCGATAGCTCAATTGGTAGAGCGGCGGTCTAGAAACCCGAAGATGCGAGTTCGAATCCCGCTCGAGACAACGAATTTTTCGTTGTTCTCTGCAGTGTCAGATTAATATGAATCTAGTTTTTCATATCTCTGAGGGTGGTTCTGAAATAAGAATATGAAATTAAGCCCTAATTAACCACGACGCCAATACGAACAAAACTGAACTGACTACTGAGCACAATTTTCATATCTTGCATACACAAGCATATAGAACTTCAGACAGTGGGCATTACTGAAACACCTCGAAACCTTACCACCACTGTCTGCTTTATCCATGCAAGAGAAATCTTGAAATGGTAGAGGAATTCCGGGAAAAAGTGTACTTGCTCCATATAATGACATCGTGTATTTATAGTGTCATAACCTTATTTAGTAGAATCGTACTAGTATACTACTGCAAATGCTGTCATCTGATTAGATACTCCACTCCTATCTATCCCTCGATAGGAACTGAGTAGCAAAACATTAGCAATAGTAGCATTAGCAGAAGCATGGTGAAGTATTTTTAACTAAATAGCTTTAAAATAATTTGATTCAATTAAAACAATTACATTACCCGCTCTCGATTTCTATGCGGAGACTAGTTGATTCGGATTCTCCCCCGTGAATTATCACCGCATGAAAATCTCAAGCTCGTGATCTAATTGTTAAAAAGGAAACTGGAGCAGAGGTATATACATTTTTGACGTCATTAGGATTATAAAGCTTGAATTGTTCGATGAGCCAAGTTTGAGATAATAAATTAATTGCAACAAACATTTCTCGTATACATACTGCCAAAGATACATTTACTGTCGCAATTTGGCTGAATGTTTGTTTTCGGAGTCCTGAACGAGCTTGTATTGTCTGTTGTAGGCCCACATACATTTCCTTCAACATTGATGATTCTTTAGAAGATTAGTTTTTACGTTTATGGACATCTATGACCAAATCTTATGTGTCCAATGCTCCCAATCGACTTTGCCTTTGGGCGGGTTGTTCATAAGCAGGTTAATTAGCTTGACACAGTGATCAATTTGAATAATTTCAATAAAATTTACTAGAAGTTTTTGGCCAGCAACTTGTTTGAGTTGGAAAATATTTATTTACAAATCTTTTGTAGGTCGTTTCTGATGTTTTAAAATAAACCGGCATGTAGAACACTGTGTGTAGAAGCACAGAAACTAAATCAGTGGGCGGCTAAACTTTAATATAAGTAATAGCATGGCTTGAGGGAGATTAATGATTAAAGGGCCCCGTAACCCGAGGTTGGTTTGTGGGATTCCACAAACCTCCCGAGGGTAAGGGGCCATTTAATCACTAATCTCCCGAAAAGCCATGCTATTAGTTTGTAATAGCATAGTTTGAATGTTGTTAATAAGCGTGAATAAAGATGTTTTGTTGTTGTGTGGAATGTGATTACTTGCATGTTTGACCATCCATAACCGCGGAGCGGGCGATTAGAACTAGTCGCCCGCTGTAGCGGGCGATTAGTTAGTAATCGACCTGGTATAAACAAAAGAAACCCGGTCAACTATGCTATTACCCAAAGTTAGCATCAAACCAGGTTTGGAAAACCGTCCTCTGAGCTTTAGTTTTAAAAACGTAAATACCGGAAATTTAGTTATAACTTATCATTTGTCTTACCAAGTGCCAGGATAAATTCCGGTTCTAGAGTCTCGGCCAACTTTCCCATTTCGTTTGCAACCGCTTTTTCAACTTTAGTGTAATAAGGCGAGGGGATTTGCCCGCCCCAGTCACCTATAGCAAAGAATCTTAACGAGTCTGTAGATGTCATTGTGTGACATTCCACCGGCAGTGTCGCAACTGCGAGAAACGCTGGTAATCCTGCCAGAAAAACGCAGATACTTCGCTTGTGAAACATATCCGCGTATTCTAATGCTAGAATTTTAAATATAGTTAGTGTGATACTGTGTCGTCTACTCTCCTGTGCCTGAGAACTGTGATGTTATCGATGTTTTGTTCTGCCTTGATGTTATGTTTCGTGTCTGTCACATGCTGTTTCATGATCACATTTATTTTCAATTGACATATCATACGACATGCTGCGAGATCCGGACTCGGACCCGTATAAAACCCGGACTCGAGAAAAACCCGGACTCGAGAAAAGCTCGGACTCGACACTCTGGCTAACCATTAAAAAGAGCAGGACTTGGCTTCACAAAACCCAAACTCGATTACTAAAACGGAATTCAAAACTGGACTTTTAAAGAAAAGTTGCGTATCAATCTGTAATATACGATATTAATTTAATATATGATGAATTGGCCTTAAACTTATGTGAGCGGGTTTACGCCTGACTAACGTTAGCTCGCCGTTCACCTCGAACTAACGTTAACTTGCCAGCCAGTCTACCGACATTGCATTCAAAAGTGCACAAAAACATTATCTGAAACGATATAAACAGAATTAGACGTTTCGAGCAAAAGCCATTCGTCGGGAAGTTAGCAAACTTGCGATTATGACTATGATCCAAGCTTCACCGGGTTTAAACGTTGTGCGGCCACCGCCTTTCATTTGACGCAACGATCCACAACGATTTCCGTTATGAATATGTCAATGATATTCGTTCAGCAAATCACAAAATAATCTAATGTGTCGCGGCTTTTGCGAACAGGCACTTGGTGGCATACTCGGCGAAATAGGAGAACGTAATAACGCACAGTTAAATCACACCTGGGTTTCTGTTTGTTATAAAGGCAACTGCATGGCTTCTCTGCGGCAATAATACTATGACAAGCATATACCCCCCCCCCCTCCGTGCAAACGTACTGTTGATTCCAGGGATTGACATCTTGTGGACAAAATTTTGCAAAGGGAATGTGGTCCGGTGCACTCGTTTAGTTGGTCTTGTCTTTTTAATACCAGTATACAGCCAAGTATTGAAAACACTAACCAACGGACAGTTCTACTGAAAACACAGACATTAGCGCTAAATTCCTGACGAAAGACCTTCGCTAGAAACGTCGAATTCTGTTTACATCGTTTTAGATAGTGAAAAATCCTATGCTTTTTGTACTTTTGAATGCACTTGCGGTAGACTGAGTGGCAAGTTAGTCAGTAATTCGTGGTAAACGCCAGCGTGTATAATGCTTTAACTTGTTAAGTAAAGGTCGAACTAAACCCGCTCATAAATTTTTAGGTCATTTCAGGAAGTATTAATAAAAAATATATTACAACGCTTTTAAACCTTGTTTCTAACGAGTCCTGTTTTGAATTCGGTTTTTCATAAATCGAGTGCGGGTATGGTGAGAACAAGTCCGGCTTTTTTCAAAGGCAAGTCCGAGTGTCGAGTCCGGGTTTTTCTCTATTACGGGTTTTACACCCTGTTAATAATTATTATGCAAATGCCAATATCTGCGATATCTCAAAAAGCATGTAAACTATGACAATGAGACTACAACAACATAGAATTTATCGAATTCTTGCAATTTTCAGCAATTTTGGAGTTAATTGACAGTATAATTTTAATTTTATTGAGTATTTTTCCCTTTACTCTCAAAATTTACGAAAATAATTATTATGCAATAAATATGAAAAGCTGCTCATCAGTTTAATCTAAACTTTTTAAAACCCTATGCTAGGCACTGATAACATATTACAATGTGGATAGTTTACCTCAGATGAACTAAAAATCCAGAAAACATTTAATTCAATAACAGTCAATTAAAATCAAGTTAGTAAGTTAGTAATGAACGTAACCTTCTTTTGCACCCATCACTTTAATAAGTCTATTGTTCATTGAATCTGTTAATGTTTTGATGGTGTCTTTGTCTACAGCAGCTGCGCAGTTTTGAATTGCTTTCCAAAGACAATTCTTAGATGATTATTGCTTGCCATCTTCGTATATTTTGCGCTTTAGTATTGACTAGTAGTTCTCGATGGGGTTGAGATCGGGTGAACATGCTGGCCACATCATCAAACGAGCTTCCTTAGCACAAACTTGGTTAACGCTTCCCGAGTGTAATGAGCTGCGTGGGAAGGGGCATTGTCGTGCTTGAAGATCACCTTCCTCTTTAATGCGAGTGCTTGTTTCTTATACCAAGGAAGGAAATTTTTTTAGGAAGTCGACTACGATATAGACAAATCTTAACCCCATCGGGTACACGAAAATGGTCCACAATTTGATTATTAATGATTCCCGCCCAAATCATTATACCTCCACCGCCTTATTGCTGCCTGATCTTGCTCTGTGGCGTTGTACTATTGAGTAGCCAGCCACTCATCCAACCATCTGGACCATCCAGAGTCATTCCCGACTTAGCTCAGTCCAAGCGTGCCAGTTTATGTCTTTGTTTCAGTGGTGGTTTAATAGTTGGCTTTGTAACTTTTCCAATGCTTCTTAAGATCTTGCACCGTCCAGCACTGGATCTTGATGGGACTCCAGCAGTCCAGCTTCATGAAATATCTTCGCACTCGTTGAATGAGGATTTTTTGATAACTTTTCTTAACTGAGCTGATTTCCCTACGAGAAATCTTTCGGAACCTTCCTTTATCCGCCCTCCCTCTACCTTTATCACTATTTTCCATAAATCTTTTGACTGTGTGATGATCTCGACGAATTAACTTTAAAATATGCAAACTGGTTTTGCCGTGGCTTAACAATTCTAGTATTCTTTGCTTCTCCTCAGGTTGTAGATCTGTTTTACGTCCCATATTGGTAACTTTTAACAGACTGAGTGAGATTTTTGCTGGTTTTTATAAGGGTTGCATAATAATTATTTACATTAACTAGGAGAGCTTTTTGCAAAAAAATCAATTACTTTGGAGTTAACTGTTCTTGCTCCATTGCACTTCGTATAAACTTAAACCATTATGTAAAGCTTATGTTGTTTTATTCTTATTTTTATGGCGCCAATGCTATTGGAGATATCGATAATTTTTCATTTGCATAATAATTATTAACAGGGTGTAACAGGTCCGAGTTCGGGTCCAGGCCCTGGTCCGGTCCAGGTTTCTGGTTATATCTTCATGTTACGGTCACAAAATCAAACGGCCAATCAAATTCGTCGTTCTTATAAGAACGACGAATTTGATTGGTCGTTCTGATTGGTGACCGTAACATGAAGATATAACCAGGTTTCTCAGTATGCCGTTTCATACAACTTGTTATGACACGATTTTGTAACATGTATCTAAATACACAGCAGACTTGCTAACGCGATATACAGGTTGTATAAAAAAGAACGGAGCCCATCTTTTGTGTCAAATTATTTCTAAATTACTGAAGCTTATAGCACAATTTTGGACTTGTTTTAAACCATGTTCTTTTCTCTCTCGAGCAAGCCGTAATTCGTATTTTTACTCCCAGTATTAAACGTATGTGCTATGACAAATTTAGTAAAAGCTATCGATTTGAGATGCCCTTAGCTTCAATTATGCAAATTCACTATGACTTTCATGGTCGCCGGTTAAATTTTTAATTTTTTCGCTTATTAAATAAATAGTATTTCTGTTAAACTTAATAAAACTTGTTATAAAGCTTTACAGAAGATAACGGACCGTTAACGTGCACTACGAACGGATAGTTCAAGCTTGTATCGACTTCATGAATATTGACATTATGCAATTTCGACAACATTGTGCACGCGCGGATAAACAAAACGCTAATTTCGATCATTATTTTGGCATAAACCTAAGGTTTTTGTTGAAGTAAACGTTCCGTTATCTTCTGTAAAGCTTTATAACAAGTTTTATTAAGTTTAACAGAAATACCATTTATGTAATAAGCGAAAAATTAAAAATTTAACTGGCGACCCGGCATGAAAGACATAGTGAATTTGCATAATTGGAGGGCATCTCAAATCGATAGCTTTTACTAAATTTATCATAACACATACGTTACTGGGAGTAAAAATACGAATTACAGCTTGTTCGAAAGAGAAAAGAACGTGGTTTAAAACAAGTCCAAAATTGTGCTGTAAGCTTCAGTAATTTAGAAATAATTAGACACAAGAGATGGGCTCCGTTTTTTTTATACACCCTGTATAACTTCACCCGCCTGCCGTCCTTAGAAGAAGTGAGGCGCCAAGCGGAACTTCGTTCATGCTCGGGTAAAGGTATAAATATAGAAAATTGTGATCTATTATATAAATAGCAACTATTTCGAAAGATTTACTATTCATGACTTGTCCCTGTAACTCCATTTGTAATTTCGGTTCAAATGCGTACATGCTTCACAAAGAGCTAAGCCACTACCTGATTGGACAGCATGTATTATACCATAACCCCGACCCTTTTGGTATAAACCGAACTCTTCTTAATTGCCACTGCCAACAAGGTTAACGAACTAACTCTTTGTCCCTCCTGAACTGCAAGCGGCAGTTAGTCATGAATAATCATGATTCTAGAAAATACAAAATGTATTCATGCGTCCTGATATTTCTCATCTCAAGTGATTTCGGCTTGCAGAATCACAATTATTAATTTGTACCTCTCTATACCGCAGAGGCTCTTTAAATATAGATACATTACACGCGAAAGGCGAGAAGCGTCTGCCACATACCACACCCAACATGGCGGTAAACTGGGGGGGTTAAAGCATAATTCTAACACAACACAACACAACACAACACAACACAACACAACACAACACAACACAACACAACACAACACAACACAACACAACACAACACAACACAACACAACACAACACAACACAACACAACACAACACAACACAACACAACACAACACAACAAGAGCAGAACAATCTAACAGAAGCGAATGATGAATAGTAGAATGATATAACTCAGCTTGTAAGCAAGTAGGAACGATATCATTGCGGAATATCATCACTCGCCTCTGTTGAGACTTCACATTTAACGACTACTTGATTGCCTGTGGCAAGAACAGTCAGGCACGAAAGTCCATGTGAAAGGCATTGACAAGTCAAAAGATCTGTTCAGCTCCAATTTAAACAAGTCCTTAATTGAGCGCTAAACTAGAGAAGTTTCTCTGAGGAGTAACGAGAATGGTCTTGTTCCAAAGTTTCACTATACGGTTAAAATAAGATGACTGAAAGGTGCTGGTACGACAATATGGTGTTTTCAGTGTTCTCAAATTACTCGACCTGGTCCGTCTATTATTGACAAAGGAGACAAAGTTGGAAATGTCTATGCCAATGTGTTCATGCAATGCTTTATAAAAGAATGTTAAGTCTTTTAACTCTCTATCATGGCAAAGTGGTAGAAGATCTAATGCAACTAGTCGATCCTTGTACTCCTGCTGTCCCTTGCGTTGCTGTAATATCCATCTTGTTGCTCTTCTTTGGACGTTTTGGACTTTGAGGTTGAGAGAAATATTTGACGGAGACCAGACTTCAGTCGCGTAATTTAAGTGACAATTCACCAGCGAGAGATAGAGTGAGCGTCTTACTCTGGTGTCTTTAATCAGAGGACAAGTCCTACGCAGAAGGCCGAGCATTTTGTTGGCTTTGCTGACAACAGTCAGAATTTGCTGGTCCCAAGTGAAGTTGCTTGTTATCACTACTCCGAGATCTTTCTCTTTTCTTACAGGAGCTAATGTTTTATCTTCAAGATGGTATTCAAAATTAACTGGATTTAGTTTTCTCGTCACTGTCAGAACTTTACATTGTCAGAACACGACATATTATTAATATAGCTCCAAGTGTTGAGACTATCTAGAGATTGTTGTAGAGTTTCACAACATTGTATACTCGAAATACTTTCATAAATTTTTGAATCATCAGCATAGAGAGCTGTGTGCGACCCAGTGTCCTTGACAACATCAGGAAAGCCATTTATGAAGATTGCAAACAGTAAGGGACCAAGTATACTTCCCTGCGGAACACCAGATGTAACAGACGTCCATTGAGAAGCGACACCATCAACAACGACTCTTTGGAGGCGACCATGAAGATAGTCAGCAAACCAATTTAGCAATTTGCCTGTCACTCCATAAGACTTTAACTTTACAAGTAGAGTGCAGTGGTCTATCGAGTCAAAAGCTTTAGCGAAAACCAAATACAGGATATCTGTTTGGATGTTTTTATCTAAATTCTCTCCGATTGTATGGAAGACGGACAGGAGCTGTGTGACGCACGATCGATTTCTAACGAAACCGTGCTGTTCGTCTGAAATATGGCCGGAAACATGTTGGTGGAGATTATTGCTTACACAGCGCTCGAGTGGCTTGCTTACGATGGACAACAGTAAGATTGGACGATAGTTCTCAGCAAGTTCCTTAGATTCATTTTTGTGGACAGGTGTTATGTTGGCAGACTTCCATTCTGTAGGCACCCGACCACAGTTTAGGGAATGGTTAAAAAGAGCGCACAGGCTTGGTCCAATTTGTTCACAGCATACGTTCAATAAACGAGGGTGGATTTCGTCTGGTCCATGCGATTTATTGACGTCTAAATTACGCAAATAGCTTGTGACTTCTTCCTCACTTACAGTGATTTCGGATAATTCTGAGTCGCTTGGGAACCGAACTGCACTATCAGTATCACCATTGTCCGAGTTAACTCTTGACTTTTGAAAGACAGATGAGAAATATGAATTAAAGATCTCTGCTTTTTCACGCGGTGTTTTGCCAGTCACTCCATTGTACGTTATGGAAGGATTTAAATCTCTTCGTTTGTGCGTCATGGCTTTGTGATAGCTCCAGAATACTTTGGGATTTGCACAGAATTATGTTTCAATGTTTTTCAGATACTCACGATGCTTTCTCTTGATTAAATTCTTCACTTTTTGACTGATAGCACGTAAGTTTTGTTTCCGCGTTTCACATTTATTTAAGCGATATTTCTTTAACGCCGCATATTTCTTGCGAATTAAGTGTTGGACTTCTCTATCAATCCATGGCGGACAGTTCTTATCCACTATTGTTTTAGAGGGGATGAACTGATCAACAGCTTCTTGAAATTGAGTTTTCCATTGAACCCAACACTCATCGATATTTCCTGAAAACATTACTTCAATCGGGGATCTCTGAAGAAAGGTTTGGAGTTGTTGATACTGCTCTCTTCGGAAATCATAAACACGATGGCGAACGCGATAAGCTCGCTTGAAAGTTTGTTTGATGAAGAACTCAATAGGATAGTGATCACTTGGAAATTGTTCATCGGATAAAGCTCTGACGTCATGTATTACTTCAGGATGATTACTCAGCAACAAATCTAATTTATTTCCCCCACTGTGTGTGGATCCCACGATGTGTTGTTGTAGGAAATTGTCATTGAACACTTCACAGAAAAATTCACCAGTTTGTCCTGTGGAGCTGTTAGGAGTGGTCTGATCTTCGGACCATCTTAACTCTAGAAGATTGAAATCGCCTACAAGTACGACATAGTCTTTTTCTACGTCGCTTTGAAGAGAGTCGTTTAGTTCATTCAAAGAATTATGTGTCGAGTTAGGTGGACGATAAAAAGTGTATAAAATTACTGGTTTGCTGTTCAGATTCTTTATTTGAACAACAACGAGTTCGCAATCGGGTCTTTCGAGATCTGGACGATGCAACGCTTCAAGTTCTGATTTGATAGCGACAAGGACGCCACCTCCAATTTTGCCTGTTCGATCTTTACGGAATATATTGTAGCCTTGTAGAAGTTCACCGTTTAGAATGGTATTGTTCAACCAAGTCTCGCAAATACAAACTACGTCATAAGAACTGCCGTAAACCACTTGTTGTAGGAGCGTTATCTTCCTTACTTTTCAGGAAGGTACTTCATCAACGGAAACGAATGCTTAAAGGCTTCTTGCATTTAGATATATTATCTTTAATCCGCTTTGTGTAAAAGAAGAACGTGGACCAGGATTTGTTGCAACGTCACCAGCAAGTAAGATGAGTAAGAAAACGTGAAACAGGTTGCGATTTGCTTTGAAATTCAATCCATATGGATAGTTTAATAACTTCCTCTGCTTGACATCCCGAGTAGCAGTTCAAATATAACATAATTTCTCCGGTAAGAATGCAAGTTCAGAATCAATAAAAAAATTATCCATATTTGTTTTGATAATGTCTATGGCTTTAATTTTGAACACAGACAGAGAGTTTGCCACAAAGAGTATAAAGCATTTTACTCCGTCCTTCATCCGGGCAAATTATCGCATGTGATTTCTTTCTTTGAATAAGGGCGCACGCGCGCCAATGCTGTTTGAATATTTAAATTTGCGCGGCACCGTCAGCATATTCGTGGCATAGTCGCTTATGCAACGAATTAAACAACCGTCCAACTTTTAACAATAAACCCAATTTCACCTAAACAACAGATATCCAACAATTTGGCGAATAGAAACTTCAAATAATGGCAAATTTACCTTTTATGTTCGGTCCAGATTACGTAACACACGGATTTTTATTGTATTTTAAAAAATATTTTAAATAAAAAGGGCAAAATCCTTAGGATTTTAACGGAGCCCACTCGCGCGTGCCCGCCGTGCACGAGCACGTCACGACACGTCTACGTCGCTTGTTCCTCCTAAATCCGACATTGAACTTTCAAATGTTAGGCAAATAAAAAACAAAAATATCCGGACCTCAGCGAACTCATTACATAAGGTATGATCACTGTTAGTAAATTATTTACATTTTCCTATTCGGATGGGCCATATATTTAACGATTTCTTTTACTGTGACACTTTGTCCCACTTCGTGATGTAAATCCGGCAGAGCTTCTGGTCTTTCCTCCCTTTCGCCTTTTCCGCCTGCGCTCCTTTGTCCAGCGGCCCAAGAAGTGAACGAACGAAAATTTTACTTATGATTTTTAAAGGTCTTTCTACACGATACAATTTGTGTCATTGCCCAACGACGAATACCTAGCTTTAACTCTTCAAGTTATTGATCGGTTAATGACTTTCCATTTATATTATGTTAATGATTGCTTCATTCGGGTTAGATTCATAATAGATTCGGGGTCTAGAAACCCGAAGATCCAAGTTTAAATCCCGCTCAAAACAACGAATTTTTTCTTGTTCTCTGCAGTGTCTGCAGATTAGTATGAATCTAGTTTTTCATATCTTTGACAATGGTTTTGAAATCGCCTAATTGGCCTTTCATTGCTTTTGTAAGTTTTTTGTGTTTACTGAGTACGTATTTCTTTTGGCATTTTCTTAACCAATTATTTTTAATGAATAATAATTTCTCTTAACCAGTCATTTCTCTTAACCAATCATTTCTCTTAACCAATCAAAACTTTTCAATTATTTTCAATAAATAATAATTTCTGATGACAGTGGAAGGAATAGTTATTGCTTATATGCAAATTAATTAGTATACAAACTTTCGCCATGTTGTCAGTAATTGATTTTTAGTAATTAGTGCGTGCATATTACTTTCATAAATTATGCATTTTGATATTGCTTGCATGGAAGCATCTGAATGATCCAGCTTGTTGCTACAATCTAGCCTTTGTGTCAAAATTAATTATTAGTATAATATTGACATTAGTTATGACTATGGGAAATAGGGACTGGGGAGAGTGTCGAAAAAGAGAACTACAGTGAACATGTGTTCGGATTAAGATGTACGTATAAAACTATTAAATATATTTCGTGAACATTACATTGGCGACGAAGAAAATTTGCTTGATTGTTTTACAAAGTCATCGTTTATATACACAAACGATTCATAACCTCGAAAGTCAGTTGGAAACGTTATATACAAGCTAAAGATGGCAACTGGCCGAATCGATTTGACCCCGCAATGGCGCCATTTGATCCATTGTCTGACCCAAGTTCCCTCAGTCAACGCTGGAAAACATGGAAACGTCGTTTTGAAACTTAGCTTATTGGTCTAAATGTGACCGACAACAAACAAAAGCGAGCTCTCTTGTTGTATCAAGCTGGCCAAGCCACGCAAGATATTTTTGACACCTTGACAGAAACGGGTGATGAAGACGACTACTATTCTGCTGTCGCATCTCTCGACACGTATTTTCCGCCAAAAAAACATGTGGACTACGAAATTGTCAAGCTTCGTGCGGCAAAGCAGCAAGCAGATGAGACAATAGATCAATTCACAACTCGTCTCAGAAAGTTAGCAGCAACGTGTGACTTCACAAGCATTGATAAGGAAGTCAAATCAGCCATAATTCAAAACTGTTCATCAAAACGTTTACGTCGTTATGCTCTTCTAGACAGTGAACTTACACTAGCAAAACTTTTGGCAAAAGGTCGAGCTTTTGAACTGAGTGAATCGCAAGCAACTGGAATCGAAAGGTCGCTTGAATCAACAAGCATTTCTGAGGAGGTCGTTGAAGCTGCTGGCCCTAGCAACAGAGTCCCAGTTCAACAACAAGCATCACGTACACGTCAAGATTCTGTCACGCAACCGCAGTGTAGAAACTGTGGAGGTCCCTGGCCCCATAACAACAATATCTGCCCAGCAAAAGGATAATCATGTTTGATCGGTGGAAAGCCAAATCATTTTGCAAAAGTCTGTCGCAGTGCTACTCGAATGAGTCGTTCCAGTCAACATGATCCTCAACAGTCTACTAAAAAGTCTCATAAAGTGCGTAAAGTCTGTGTAAAACCTGGAAACAGTGACAGTAGCAGTGAGGAGGAATTTATTTTTACCTTAAAATCGACCAGTAAGCACAATACCCCACTGATACAAATTTCTGTGAATAACATCCGTATTAACATGGTTATTGACACTGGTGCTTCTATTGATATTATTGACGAACATACTTTTAACACTGTGCGACAAAATGCACCCATAGTACTTCAACCTTCTTCTACACGCATATTTGCCCATAGTGCAAAAACACAGCTACCAGTAATGGGCAAATTTGAGGCAACTTTGGCTTGTTCAATTGGCTCAACAACCTCTCAAATTCATGCCATCAAAGGCAACTTTGGATGTCTACTTAGTTATCAAACTGCATCTGCTTTGGGTCTTATAATGATAAACATTAACAAGTTACAACCTGAATATACTGGTCATGAACAGTTATTGAAGGAATATGCTCACCTCTTTGATGGAATTGTTACCCTTAAGAATTTTGAAGTCAAACTGCACATCGATGAAAATGTTCCCCCAGTTGCCCAATCCCCTCATCGGATTCCCTTTCACATGCGTCAAAAGGTTTCCGAAGCTTTAGACCAGCTTGAGCGTGATGGAATTATTGAAAAAGTTGTAGATGCTACTCCATGGGTCAGTCCATTAGTAGTGATCCCAAAGAAAGATGGTGATGTTAGGTTATGTTTTGACATGCGTATGCCGAACAAAGCAATTCAACGTGAACGACATCCGATGCCCACTGTAGACGATTTGATCCACAAATTAAATGGTGCTACAGTGTTCACAAAGCTTGATCTTCGTGCTGGGCACCACCAACTGTCTCTGGCAGAAGAAAGTAGACATATAACCACATTTGCCACACACAAGGGACTTCACAGATACAAGAAACTAAATTTTGGCACCAACTCAGCCAGTGAAATCTTTCAACATATAATTGGTGAGCAAATTCGTGACATTCCTAATGCAATAAACATTAGTGATGATATAATCACTTTTGGTCAGACACAAGCTGACCATGACGAAGCTCTTCGTGCGGTTTTTTAACGGTTTTCTCACATTGGACTAACACTAAACCAAAATAAATGTGAGTTCTGTCAATCACAGCTCACATTTTTTGGTCTTGTCTTCTCTGGGGACGGGGTCTCACCTGATCCAGCTAAGGTGGAAGCAATTTACTGTTGCTCATCTCTACAGTCGGTCAAAGAAGTCCGAAGTTTTCTTGGCATGGCAACCTATTGTGCAAAGTTTATCCCAAATTTTAGCGACTTGACAGAGCCCTTATGAGTACTTACCAAGAAGAATGTACTTTTCAAATGGTCATCTCAACATGCACAGTTATTCAATGCAGTAAAGGCTACCTTGATGAGTGAAACAGTAATGGCTTATTTTGATAAAACCAAACAAACAGAACTCATCACAGATGCTTCACCATTTGGCCTTTCAGCAAGTCTAACTCAAAAAGATTCTGGATCAGTTGACAGGAAAGTAGTTGCTTACATCAGCCGATCGTTGTCTGATGTGGAAAGACGATTCAGTCAAACGGAGCGTGAAGCTCTTGCTGTCGTCTGGGCTGTTGAACGTTTGCATGTATACTTGTATGGAGGACATTTTAACTTGATAACTGACTGCAAACCAGTTGAATTGATCTTAAACAACCCACAATCCCGACCCCCAGCGCGAAATGAGGGATGGAATCTTCGATTGCAAGACTATGATTTTGACGTTAGTTATACAAAAGGTCATGATAACCCATCGGATTTTCTATCTCGTCATCTGCCTATAAATGACACTAGTGGTGACAAACAATTCCAAAACATTGCTGAGAAGTATGTTTGCTTTCTGACTCAACATGCTGTCCCTAACTCTAACCCTAACCCTGACCTTACCAGAGATACAACAAGCAACAACAGCTGATCCCACTTTGCAGCTGCTGATGGAACTCATCACAACAGGTAAATGGTACTTGATAGATGATTTAACCACACAGTCTCATCCCAACGGGAGCATTCCCGAACTGAAAGCATATCGAAAAATTAAATCTGAACTCGCGTTAAATGAGCACGATCGAATTATACTACGTGGCTCCAGGATTATTTTGCCAGAAAGGCTTCGTTTGAAAGCTATCCATATTGCTCATGAAGGCCACCAAGGTCTGGTAAAAACTAAACAGTTGTTACGTGAAAAGGTGTGGTATTCAGGCATCGACAAACTTGTCAAGAATGCAGTCGATACGTGCATTCTATCCCAAGCAAATAGCCCAAAGTGCCCCCCTGAACCGTTACGTATGACCATATTACCCCCACGGCCCTGGCACACAGTCGACATCGATTTTTGCGGCCCATTTCCTGGTGGTGCTTACCTTTTAGTATAGTTATTGACGCGTACTCGCGCTTTCCAGAAGTGGAAATTGTGAGCTCAACGTTCGCTCAATCCACAATACTGAAGCTTAAAAGGATCTTTGCAACACATGGCATACCTGAAGTGTTAAAGAGTGACAATGGTCCCCCATTCCAGAGCCATGCATTTCACCAGTTTCTGAAAGACCATGGTATTCAACACAAACCCAGCTCACCATTATGGCCAGAAGAAAATGGAGAAGCTGAAAATTTTATGAAACCACTTGTTAAAGCTGTTAAGTCTGCACATCATGACAACCAAGATTGTAAAATGGAAATATTCAATTTCTTACTTGATTACTTAATTTCTTACTTAGTTCATAGCAGAAAATACAACTTCAGTTCATCAAGAGGTAATGTTGAGGGACACAAGATTGAAAAAGAAAATGAAGAATTATTCTGATTCTAAAAATAGAGAAAACTGAAGCTCAGACATTAAAGAAGGAGACGTGGTGTTAGTTCGTCAACCAAAATCAAACAAATTGTCCATAAAATACAATCCAGCAACGTTTCAAGTAACACGTCGGCAAGGAAACAGAATTACTGCTGTGAGAAATGGAAAATATATCACGCGAAATGTTTCATTTTTTAAAAAACTATCTGTTGCTAAACATGATGAACCATCGCATCTGTGGAATCAGATCGATGAAGATGATTATTTATCTGATTCGGATCTTGGCGACCTGGTTGGACAGAATGATCCTGTGAGAGATCCTGTGAGATATCCGGTTAGACGAAGGCAAAGAGTGCAGAGATTTGGAAATAATATCTATACGATTGACATGGACTAGGACAGATAAGATAGATTTTATTTATCATTCGTTCTGTTGTAGTTTCAATAGTTTGAAGTTCTTATTTAAGTAAGCGAGGGATGTAATGTTGACATTAGTTATGACTATGGGCAATAGGGACTGGGGAGAGTGTCGAAAGAGAGAACTACAGTGAACATGTGTTCGAATTAAGATGTATGTAAAAAACTATTAAATATATTTCGTGAACATTACAATTAGTAAAGTTCTCAGAAAGAAAAGATGGAAATCGCTTACAATATTCAATTGCTGAAGAGTTTGGTCACCCTCCTGGCAACCTTAACACAATCCCAGGTAAAAATATATCTTAAAATGTAAACGAAATTTCGATAAATGTTGAAATACGGAGGTAAATATAAATTAGGCTTTAACTTCGTTTTCTTTAAACGAGGTAATATATAAGGTAATAAATATTTTGTAAAGTAAAATTGTGAAATTGGTCATTTAACATAAATTTAGTAGCTTATACGTGAAATTGAATGTAGAATTGTCATAAAGAAGGACCCAGGTCCTTTCACTATAATATGCGTTACAGTACACAAAAGACACCTGTTCTTGCAGTCGCTTTTCATCTTCAAGCTCGAAGACAAAATTCATAAAAATTAATTATCTCGTGAAAAAGCATGCAGCACGTTTGTGCATGGAGGGTTTTGGTGGTGCATCAAGCACATCAAGAGCCTTTCAACTATGAGATAACTTTTTAGGTCACTACTTGTCTTTTGAATGTAGTCTTTTTGTCGGAGATCAAGAACTTTTTTGTTTCCTACAAGAAATGTTAACATGCAAGAATGCAGACTGTTTCTCATCTATCGCCGATTGTCGGTGACTCATTCAGTATCAGTAATTATTCAAGGAGAAAATTCACGAAGGATTTTACTCGTCGCCCATGTCATCGTCATCGTATATTATTGGTAAATTCATTTTAGTTTCACTGACGCGCCATAGAGCAATTGAACTGTATTATAATAATGAATAAGCTTCATGCACTTACATGCATTATTTTGACAGATTAACGTGTTTAGCCTGAGTTAAAGCCGTTAGACTGAATTAGACACCATTAGCTTAAATAAGACTATGTTAGATTAAATTAGACACCATTAGCCTGCATTAGAAGCACACTTGTGACTGCATTTGACTGCATTAACTTGCCTTAACCGTCTAGCTGCATTTATTTAGCCCCAATTTAGCCATAGTGGTTTGTATATGTTCTCTACATTAGACAGCACGAGACTGCAGCATGCATAACTATATGGGGATGCAAGAGCATTCACTAGACTACATTCGAATGGGTTGATCGGCATATATTATAGGCTGCGTAAGCCGGAATTTACCTGTATATCTTTTAGACAAATACCGTCTGACGTGCTATCCTTTGATATTAAATATACTCATATTCTATTTTTCTTGCATGAGATGCACAACTTAAGAGCAAGTCTGCGTTAGTTTGGGTAAAAGTTAACCCACGGTTTCAGTTTCTGTATTTTTTTACACGTCCGTTTAATTCAAAACTCCAGAACCAGTATTGTATTACAAGGTTGTGATCATGCACGCACATGCAGTCGCGGAGCCAGGCTGAACTGAATGGGAGTGGTGTAATTGGAGGGCAAAGGATTGGACTTTTTTTTGGAGGGGGGAGATTGTCCCGGGGCGAGGGTTACTAATTCTGAGATGCCAAAGTCATCCGCCATTATGTGTCGGTTTGGTTTGGACGTTCGACCTTTTTGCTCAGGTCATTGAATTCCGAGGGTTTTTTAAAATAAATGTCAAGAAATCTGTAGGGAAACAAATCGAAATCATTAAAAAACAATAAAAATAGATCAAAAATTAAATTCGATGAAAAACGGGCCAACAGAAGGAAACAAGAAAGGAAACGTACATAAAAAGTAGCCATATTCAGACTATTCAGTAAAATGTTCCACATTTTAATTTTGAAGTTTACGTTTCCGTTGTTTTGTAAAATCAAGACTGTAGTTTTATTATAAGTGCGAAAATTATTTACAGGTAAAAAATACGACCGTGGCTATTTTAATCAAAAATGCATGGCTTGAAATGGTTTTTGTTGAAAAACAAAGATTTAATTATAAATATTTATTAAAACTTTTTAATAATGTGGCGTAATAAATATTATTTCGTACGGTACCAAAGTTCACCCAACGCATGATGTCATACGGACCACAGACTAAAAAATTAATTATTTTTTTATTAAAACTGGTAATTAAATCTTTCATTATTTTCACAGTTATTTTAGAAACATAGAACGCATTATTAAAAACTGCCGTGTAGGCGTGTTGCTATGACAACAGACCTGAGAATACTTCATGTTCCGAAAATATAGTTGCATCTTTGATATTTTGAGGCGAGGGGTTTTGCATGCATGCATGTATTTCTAGTTTTAGATACTAAAATGATAGTCAATAGACAGACCGTAATTTTAATGAAACTCAGCGAAATTTCAAAACATTTTAACGATCTGGGAGGGGGAGAAAACTCGGGGGCATGAATTTAGCATACAAACCTTCGCCATGTTGTCAGTAATTGATTTTTAGAAGCTAAGTAATTAGTGAATATTACTTTCATAAATTATGCATTTGATATTGCTTGCATGGAAGCATCTGCATGATCCAACCAATAGCCACAATCTAGCCTACTGTCAAAACTAATGATTGATAAAGTTCTCAGAAAGAAAAGATGGACATCGCTTACAATATTCAATTGTTGAAGAGTTTGGTCACCCTCCTGGCAACTTTAACACAATCCCAGGCTAAAATATGTCTTAAAATGCAAACGAATTTTCGCAAAATGTCGAAATATGGAGGTACGTAAATATATAAAAACCACGGCCAGCCGACAATTTAAGAAAATATAAAAAGAAACAATTTCCAAAAACTAAAGTCATCTTGCAATTCAAGATATGAATAAAAACAAGACAAACAATCGAAACTGTAAATTTTGGACTTTATTTCAAAGTCATCGTCCATCTATTTCAAACTCATCGTCCATCTATTTCAACTTTATTTCAAACTCATCGTCCATCTATTTCAAAGTCATCGTAAATTTTGGACTTTATTTCAAAGTCATCATCCAAAATTTACAGTTTCAATTGTTTGTCTTGTTTTTATTCATATCTTGAATTGCAAGATGACTTTATTTTTCGGGATTTGTTTCTTTTTATATTTTCGTAAATATATAAATTAGGCTTTAGCTTCATTTTCTTTAACTCGTACAGCATAAGGCGATATTTTGCACGTAAAGTTGTGAAATTGGTCATTTAACATAACAAATTTAGTGGTTTATACGTGAAAGTCAATTTCACAAGTGAAATTGTTTCTTCCTATGTGGTATCGGAACACTTCAATAAATTGAATGTAAAATTGTCATAAAGGAGGGCCCACGTCTTTTCACTGTAATATACGTCACAGTATGCAAAAGCCACCTGTTCTGCAGTCGCTTTAAATCTACATTAATGATCTCATGCTTTACGTTTGTGCATGTATATGGAGGGTTAAAGTAGTGCATCGAGTTTCGACAATGAGATAACTTCCTAAGTCACTACTTGTCTTTTAAAAGTAGTCTTTCTGTCTAGCACAATTTTTGTTTCCTACAAGAAATGTTAACATGCAAGGATGCAAATTGTTTCTCATCTATCGCCGATTGTCGGCGACTCATTCAGTATCAGTAATTATTCAAGGAGAAAATTTACGAAGGATTTTACTCGTCGCCCGTGTCATCGTCATCGTATATTATTGGTTAATTCATTTTAGTTTCACTGACGCCATAGAACAATTGAACTTGTATTATAATAATGAATAAGCTTCATGCATTTACATGCATTATTTTGACTGATTAACGTGTTTTAGCCTGAATTAAAACCGTTAGACTGAATTAGACACCATTAGCTTAAATAAGACTATGTTAGATAAATTAGACACCATTAACCTGCATTAGAAGCACACTTGTGACTGCATTTGACTGCATTAGCCTGAATTAGACGTTTAGCTGCATTTATTTAGCCTTAATTGAACCGTAGTAGTTTGTTTCTGCTCTCTAATCTCTACATTAGACAGTACGAAACTGCAGCATGGATAATTATATGGAGATACAAGAGCATTCACTAGACTACATTCGAATGGGTTGTTCGACATACTGTTATAGGCTACGTAAGCCGGCATTTACCTGTATATCTTTTAGACAAATACCATCTGAGGTGTCATCCTTTGATATTGAATTAATATCTAATAAGAAAAAGAAAACATTTTTTGTGTTTCTATAGAGTTATAGAAACACGAGGGGGGCAGAATTTCGCGTGTAGAATTTCTCACGCATTCCCTTCGTGTTTCTATAAACTCGATAGAAACACTGAAGAAAATGTTTTCCATTTCCTTTTAATTTTTAATTTGACAACGAAAAAGCTAAGTACATTAACTTCAATTACATTTATTCAAATATTCTTCCAATTTTTACTTTGTTTCATTTCGAGGCAAAGTTCAGAAATATATCCTGTTTTTTGTATTTCTGCCAAGTATCTCCTTTTTGTTGTATATTGTACTAGTACTAAACATATTTCTTAATTTTCGGCAACTATAGATTTGTTTTGTTTTTATACGAAAGCAGCTGTCACAAAAATTAAAACTGAGCATACTTGAATAATTTAGAGACGAAATTTGGTAAAAAATATTTTGTTCTTGGGTATTTACGCCAAGCATCTCCCTTTTGTTGTATATCGTGGTAGTAATAAACATTTTTCCTCATTTTCGGCGACTATAAACTTGTGCGAGAGCAGCTGTTTTGTATTATTGACTTTTGAAATTCCCGTTAAATCCACGCGGGAAAAATTCCCGCGTTTCTGTAACGTTATAGAAACACGTACGTGTTTCTATAGCGTTATAGAAGCACGATTTTTTCGAGCTTTCCACCAATCAGCGTCGATGTTTTCAAAAGGCTATTTTATAAACTCATATTCTATTTTTCTTGCATGAGATCCACAACTTAAGAGCAAGTCTGCGTAAGTTTGGGTAAAAGTTAACCCACTGTTTCAGTTTCTGTATTTTCTACACGTCCGTTTACTTTAAAACTCCAGAAACTTTAACCAGTATTGTATTACAAGGTTATGATCGTGCATGCATGCACATCCAGTCGCGGCGCCAGGCTAAACTGAATTGGAGGGCAAAGCAATGGTTTTTTGCGGGAGATTGTTTTAGATACTAAAATCATAGTCCAAGCCGACATTTTGACTAAATCTCAATGTCCAAGTGCACAAATATATAGGCAACCATGTTTTGTCAAACTTGAGTGGAAGTAAATAAAATTACGCGTGGACCCGTTCTTAGCCATATAGAGTTAGGGTTAGGGTTTCATAGTAACAATTTAGTTAAGTTAGAAGGTCGTATGAATACTGAGTTAAAAAGTTTTTTCTTCGCTTGATGTTAACAAACTCAGTTTAAATATTGCCAAAACTTCTTGCCATTCACGGCAACTTTGATTTGGAGATAACAAACGCATCGGAGTCTCTAGCTCGGAATCTTTAGGTTAACGGCTCATGGAAATCTTAATCGGAGTGAACATACCTAACATTGTTGTGGAATGGTCTATCTTTTAAAGGCTTGACCGGGGCTTGAACCCAGCTCTCTTAGCGTGGAAGGACAAGCGCGGAGAGCACAATACCAACATGTTGCAGCTAATGTACTCTAATAGACTAATAGTAAAACAGTCTAAACCAAGCTATAATCTAGTACAAATGTACACGAGCGTAGTCCAATGGAGTCTAATACATGTCAATACAAAAATTTTGATGCAAAGTATTGCAGTCTGATGCAGGAAAATGCAGGCCAATGCCATCTACATACCACTGAATACCGCCAGATCAGTAGTGAGATGCTGTCCATGTTAGTAAATTCTGTATAATCGAGCACCCTCGTGCCATAATCGTGATGCACAAAGCATCGAAGTTAAAACGAATTTGACATAGAAAAATATTGTTTTCGCACTTCTTACACTTCACAAATATTGTTAGACCACTTCTTTCACCTTTGAGGTCGTGGGCTTGATTCTCTATAAAAACTAGGATCAATTCTTAGTTTGAAAAGTCAATGCCCTGCAGCCGAAGTCGTGGGTTTTCTCCGGATAATCCGGTTTTATCCACGAGGGAAAGTCACACGTGTGGGCTGCGTGATACGGGGACACAGAAATTGGCTCACATATATTGTTGTGGCAACCAAGCATGCCCTTTAAATGTAAAGTAAAAGCAATCTGTAATTAATTAAAAATTTTAGTGTGAAATAAACTTGTAAATTAAGATTATTATCACGTACAATATAATAATTATAAATTGCCGTTGAATCCCTTTATAAATTGCCATCGAATCGCAATATCGCTTAAGAATTATAAATTGCCCTTGCCAATCCCAATATTACTTAAACATTATAAGTTGCCATTGCCAATCGCAATATCGCTTAAGCATTACAAATTGCCAATAATTATAAATTGCCTTTGAATCGCAGTATCGCTTAAGCATTATAAACATTCTTTAATTTCCAACAGGTTCGTCATTGAATCTAGGCGATATGATATCCAATCATAGTGTCTATTCCAAAACTGAATGCTCGATGAGATGTAATCCAAATTCAGCGTGTCTGGGTTTCAATTACAGAACTAAGTCAAATAAATATGTGGTCAATTGCCAACTCAGCAATAAAGCTCAAAAAAGAGAAAATGACAAAAGCAAAGAAACTGGAATGTGGACGTTTTATCAAGATGTGAGTAAAACAGTTTATAATAGGAACGATCACGTCGATATTACTGATTAGAATTACTGCGAACTTCGATATGCGGTTTCATCGATATCTGTCTATTTTCGGTGATTGTTCTTTTGCTTAATGAGCATCAGTTTTTCCAAGTGCAAATGTCGGTACTACAAACACTGATAGGCGTGGCTACCCACTAAAAATGTATATAGGATGTAAAAGCTTCAATTTCTAGAGTGGTTTTGTACTTCTACGGGTTTCACACGTGATGGTGAATCGAAATTCGCTGCCGGAAATTGAAACTGCAATTTTATATTTATTAAAAATTTGTCTCCATGCAAGATTAGACGTGTATATAAGGGCCTACTTTTTTGGCATTATCTGGAACCGGGCAAGGAGAGGGAGGTTGGGAATACATTATTGTCCTGGCCCTCTTAGACAAACCCAAGAAAAGTTGTTATTGAATAGGAATAATAAGGTAAGGAAGTTGAATTAAATCCTGTTACTTTTTCCTGCCATATTGTGCCACCATTATATGCGTAGTTTATTTTTGTACATATTTTTTTCACCAGCTTAATTCATTCATAACTGAGAATAAAAGGACAAATTTTGTACCGAATGAGCTGCTAGGCGGTAAGTAGGCAATGAAGCTGGAACATTTTTTCTTTTCATTCAAACACAATGTCACATAAGCACATGTTTTCACAAGCAAAACAAAATTAATGCACAGAACGATGCAAAAACGAACAAACACAGAATGTGAAGCAGTAACCAATGGAGGCACAGAACAATGTGAAACAGCCACAATAAGAGGGGATACTAACTTTTCCAGTGTCATTAAAGTAATGACAGATGCATTAAAAATCAAACAAAAAACTGTAGAAACGTATTTAGTCTTCTATCCACCTGCAAGAAATTAAATATTCTGCAAAATGACCATCAATTTAGGAAGAGCGTAGTCAATCTTTTGAAAAGCGTCTCTCTTTTTGTCAAATTCTCTCCCCCTTATCAGGATAGCCCGGTGCAAAAAAGTTGTGGAAGCCCTCAAAAAAATTGTTGTGAAAGCCCTGAAAGAAATTATTGCTTATTTTCACCTCTAAACTCAGAACTATTTCTAATCGAGGTCACATAGGAAACCTAAACGGCAAATTTACTTGCTACAAGGGTAATTCCACGAGTACAACCGAGGTCTTAAATAAATAATAATCCATCATCCATTGAGCGTTCATAGTTCACAGTTCATCCTTTGGAAAGACAAGCTTAATAGACGTTAGAGGTTCTTACGTCACGCTAGAGTTAAACAATGAATTGCAATGCAATGTGGGAAACATGTGGGAAAAATTTACTTTGTATTTATATGCATTGAAAACCGCGTGACGTAAGCACTTCTCAGGTCTATTGAATTAGCTGTATGCAAACAGAATTTTCGGCGTTAGAGCAAAAGTTTTCTAAACCTGTAAGCCTTTGTAATATTTTTCACATCGTATATAACCATTTAACTATCATCTTTCATGTGCTTTTCATTTTAGTTCGTGCGTCAGAAACAAACTATACAGGAAAATCGTGTAAAGATATCCTATCAGCAACCAAATGGGCAGCTTCAGGAACGTACTGGATCAAGCCTATACCCAGTGAAATGTTTCAAGTTTATTGTGATATGGAAACTCATGGTGGAGGCTGGACCTTGGTTTACAGCTACACCTTCACAAGCTACGACAATTTTGATGTAGGCGGAAATGCCGTAACCCCCCGCCCAAACTGGCCTTCGCCCAGCGCTAATGTACCCATCTCAAGCACTCCTCCGCTTAACGAGTCGTCACTTGGGGCTGCAGACTGGGACCTCTGGAAAGACATTGGTCGAGAGTTCCTGGTCAAATCAAATATAAACGACTGGATTGTTTGTCAACCAAGTGATGGAAGTATAGTTACAAATAACAACGGTTCAATAAGTTGCCAAAACATCAAGAACGTCGCAACAGCATGTAGTGGTGTGGCACCAGATAATGTGAAATGGAGATTTCGTGGACCAATTCTCCGTGTTTCATCGTTTGTTTATTATCGCTTTGAAGGAGACGTAGGCAGTTACCGGCCAGTACATGATCCTTGTGGTCAGGGTGAAATGTTTAACTACAAGAAAGGCGTCAGCAACCCTGGTGGGAAAATCTATCTCCGCTAGGCATAACCTTTCAACCTCCTCTAAGTGTCAGTTTTCTTCATCCATAGTAGCTGTTGACTTCAAAACGTAACATGCCTCTTGTCATATTAAGGAGTACTACACTGTAAAAACAAATAGGTTGAAACAATTAAAACTTGCATCTTATTTTGGGTTGACTCAGAACAACCACATTAAAATAAATTATTCAAATAGTTTAAAATAACTAGTATTTAAGGTGGCTCTCTACAGTTATAGTACGGTTTAAGAAAATAATTATATGGATCAAAGCGGTTTCGCGTTCCTCGCGCAGAATTTTTTGACACGAAATTGTGATTTGAAAACAGTTCCGTGAAGTTGTTTTGATTTTTGAGCAAGAAAAACGCGAGTTTTTATTGTAATGACAAATTATAGTGAACCTGTATGCATGTTACAAATCTGTTTTTTACTTCGCTTTCAATTTGACAGTTTTCTTAAGTGTATTTTAATACGTTTATACGAGGGGGGGTATAAACAACTGAACAAATCCGAAATCACTCTCCACTTCGCGAAACGGCTCAATGTACGATTTTTTTATCAAAATGGATTGTTTGGGTGCTTATGATGTCGAATAAATAGAAAAATTAAGGAATTTAAGACTTTTGCAACCTTTTGCAACAAGTTGCATAAGGCTTGCGCACGAAAATTTAATGCTTAAAAGTAATTTTGACTTGGTAGGTGGAAAAGATGTCGGGTGTTGTATTGTAGTTCAAAATTTCAGCAAATTTGCTCGAGTTCAAAAAATCCATGTTTAATATTTTGTGCAAAATTGGCTTTGTGCGTGCTTAATTTATCCATTTACCTAATTTGCACACTACTCCAAGAGACATAAATAAAATTAGATCTTTTAAGAAAAACAATTCTTACTTAGAAAAAGATATACGCACCCCATAGGTTTAATGTCGAAAAATTAGTCAAACAAGTATGAAAACCAGTTTTGTACTTTAGTATTTCGTATTTGTGTAAAGCCAAATGAGAACGCGAGAAATTACTGAAGAAAAATGTAATTCACACACGTTTCGTGTTATTCATGATTGGTAAAACATATTCGAATTTTAAAAAATCTACAAATTGATGTTTATCTGTTATCGAAGTTCATAAATATCCCAAAAACGTATTTATAAACTGCCCTTCAAAATTGCACATGTTAATCTCCAGATCATTACTTCATAAATTTTCAAAAAATAATTCACCAAATCCGAAGGGAAGCAGAGGTATTGTTGATTAATGCAAAAAGTTGGTAGTAAACCGACATAGCTGTCATCATATTGCTCTGCTTTAAGTGAATTCGTTGTAAATTTGGCCAAAAGTGACGGTTGCTTATATCAATGAAAAATCTAGGATTGAGAAATAAAGTTCTCTACTCCAATTGGCAAAGATGGGCCACTCTTGCCCAACAGAATATGCTTTAAGTACTATTTAAAACACGAGCAGTACTGATTTACAAATCAAGGGCAACCAATACTTATACACATATAGAAAAGGCTGGAAGTTGATTTTTGAAATACTTCAAACGGTTAAGGAAAATTTAAATATTTAAATTTTATAGTTATATAAATACAATGAATGTAATAGGTTGTAGCTACGACTCAAGGATAAGAAGGTAGTAAGAGAGGAATGACAACAGAAAAATCTTAATATCAGTAATTGCACAACTAGGATTAATTCCTTGGATGCTTTTAGACCACAATTCAACTCAATTTAGGATGATTGTATTTGATATAATTATAGTGCTTCAAGTAATCGATAAAATACTCGCGGCAGATCTGTATGGGGATTTGCAATAGCGAGGGCGTAGCGTGAGCCATTGTAAATCCCCATACAGATCTGCCGCGAGTATTTTATCGTACTTGTGAAACGAAACAATATAGGTAATGAATGTGGAATGTCATTAGCTTAATATTATGCAGTACTCGGCCACTTAATTGCCAGCTGTTTTTGTTTCGTGCGCGTCCAATATATATGAATATTAATCAGGAACATTTTTTAACAAAGTTAATAAATACATGCTAATTAGAATACAGCTGTATCAAAGGTTAAGAATACTGATTAGGACATAAACCTTATGCATAAGTCGTGATCCGGGCGGTGTATCTTAGTAAACAGGAATTTAGGCATTGCTATTGGTCACTGTTTGCAACGAGTGACCAATAACAATGCGTAAACTCCCGTTACCTAGGATACACGGCTCGGATCACGACTTATGCATAGGGTCTATAGCTTTATCAGATTGTTGACTTGTATTGGGGTTTAAAAAGATATAATGTGACACAAATATGGTTCATTTATTGGGTAATTAGCTTATTAATCATTCATGAATTTTACAAGATAGAGTAAAACGTTGGGATCTGCACTTGGATCGAAGTGCAAAATTTTTATGCAAAATACGTGATTGTGTAAGGGGAAGGTATCTGCTCATCTGCTGTGTCTAAAAGTCATTATGTTGGTTGGAGTACATAGATTATGCATGCGATAGTGTTGCAAAAAGGAGCTGCTGTTATTAGTGTAATCAATATTACTGAAAGGTTTGCCATGTTCATGCAGTGAGCCGTCTAGGAAGATATCTAGCTATCAGTTTTGTCTACATATTTTAAAATACAGCCCGGACGACAAGTGAATCGGTACACAAGGTTGCTTCTAGAAAGGTTCAAAATACTGTCTTTGTTTGAAGGAAAATATGATATTTTCTTGGTTTTATATATATCACAATGAAGTTAATCGCTTGTTTGAGGAAACGTTAAATCTTTTTAAGTAAACTGATTTCGACCGAGATTTTCACCAAGATTACCAAGTTATGGTAGACGAATCCAAATTTTGTTGGCTGTTTCATTATTAGAGTTTTGCGATGTTTCGATATGAATGCAACTTGAATCTAACTTGAATCTAACCCGAACAGTCGGTTAAAGCTCGGTCTTCGTCACGGTACTAATACTGCATACACATCACAATGTTGGTAAATTTCTGTCTAATCTACTTAAACCACTAACACAAAATAATGACGTCCTTTCCGACTATTTTCAAGCGATATCTGATATCAATTCCACAACTAAATATTTGTCTGTAGTATTCAGACAAATATGTGTTATACCTGTATTCGCTAACGTTTTTAAAAAGCCAGTTTCAGCGCAATTCATGGAGTATTCAAAATCTAATCAGTTAGGTTGCATGTTAGAGAGTCAGGCTGGTTTTTAGAAGAGAAGTTCGACCGTAACGTGTCTCCTAAATAATACGAACCAGTGGTATGTAAATATTGATAAAAGCTAGCTTGTATTTACATTTCTTAATTTGAAAAAAGCCTTTGATTGTGTGGATCAAAACATCTTGACTGAAAAGCTAGTGAAGTTTGGCTGTATTAGTAATACTTAAAATTGGTTAAATAGAAAAAAGTTTAAACGACATCAAAATTTTAAACAATTTCATGTGGGGTGCCACAGGGCTCTAATTTGAGAGCCATTGTTTGTTTTTGCTACATGTAAATGATTTGCCAAATTGTTTAAAGCACTGTCACCATATTCGCAGTCGAAACCAATATGAAATTAAATGAGACTTACCTGGAAATTGAAGTTTGATGTGATTCTACCGAAACATCTTTAGCAGCAGAGACTCCATGAGATTTCAAAGTAACGTTGACTTATATACACAAAAAAGAAAAGGAAATGTGTATGCAGGAAACATGATAAGAATTGAATTAATATATTACATGATGCTCTTACTCTGAAGTACTTGCTAATACTGCTTTTCCAAATATGTCTTCTTGGTTCTTTGATTGAATGAGTTGGTTATAAAAACGATTAAAAGTATACATTCGTTCTTCCCCCTGCCTGCCTCCAATATGGATGATAAGGGTACATCACTGGCACGAGCATTGCTTGTAGTAGCAGCTCGACTGCTATTAGGCTAAAAGATTGTCAGGTCAAAGACCACACTTTCCATTACTGATTCTATCGATCGCACAATTGTATCTTCTGAGGGTCAGGGAACCAACGCCCCTGCCCCACCCCTGTGACAAAAGTAAAGGCCCCTCAACCTAATGTTGAAGCATCTGTTGGCAATGTCATGTTAAAAATATTATGTCTTCAACAATACATTTAAACTGAGGAAATTCACGATTTAATTCAACGATTAAAAACTCAACCATCTTTAACTACAAGTCCTTGTTCCGCACATGTCCGACTTTCCCATTCTACGCATGCGTCAATCCTTAGAATAATTACGAAATAATATGAAATAATTCTATAACATTTTCCCTTCTAAATAACTAAAAAAACTGTGTTCGTTAAGGTAGTGATAAAATGTCATCAACAAGTTAAACTATTCAGTTTGTTGTCGCGGTCTTCCTCGATTCATTCGTAAAGGATAACGTCTTCCAACCGCTTCTGCATCACTTGCGGCGGGTTCGGGAACATCTGAATTGCAATTGTTGTCCCTGGCTGGGGAATCATCACCACTGGCACCCGTAACAATGTCCGAAGTGCTTCCCGATCCATCAGATGTTTCTGGTAGTTTCTCCGTTACAGGACTTGTACTCGTTTCTGACGATATTTCTGTATCATCCAATTCACTTTTACCTGCGATTTGAGTATCACCCTTCAGTAACTGATCTACATGCCGTTTCCACACACCTCCAGGTACTTTAACCATGTAATGCCTTAAACCAAGCACTTCAGTTATCTCTCCACGAATCCATTTCTCTTTCCCTTGATAGTTACGCACGAAGACGTTTTGCCCTTTGGTAAATGACCTTGTATTACGATTACCGTTACGTTCAAGAACTTTATATTGCTGCTTCTTCACGTGTTCTTCAACAGAAGGAAGGAGAAGGTCAAGGCGAGTTCGCAGTTTTCTCCCCATAAGTAAAACTGAAGGTGCTTCGCCCGTCGTCGTGTGTGGAGTATTCCGGTATACTAAAAGGCTTCAGGCCAGAACAACATTCACATCTTGTTTAGTGACTCGAGCTTGTGCAATTGCAGACTTTAGAATTTGAACTACTCGTTCTGCTTGACCATTTGTTGAAGGTTTGTAGGCTGCGGAGGTTCGGTGCATTATTCCATTGTTACGGCAAAACTGCTGAAATTGACTTGAAATGAACTGTGGTCCATTATCGGAAACCAATATTTCGGGAAGACCGTAACGACTAAATATATCTCGTAGAGCATTGATGGTAGCTGTAGATGTCGTGCTAGTCATTTTAACCACTTCTGGAAACTTGCTGTAAGCATCCACGACCACCAAGTACGTAGTGCCAGAAATAGGCCCAGCAAAATCAATATGGATTCGAGACGACGGTTTTGAAGGAAATGTCCAAGGGTGTACAGGAGCTTGCACTGGCTCGGAACGGATCTTTTGGCACACAAGACAAGTGGACACCGTTTTTTCAATATCAGAGTCTATCTTGGGCCACCAAACGTAAGATCTGGAAAGACCCTTCATTCTTGTCATCCCTGGATGGGCTTCGTGTAATTCGACCAATACTTCATTTCGAAGGGACGATGGTACAACAACTCTGGCACCCCAAAGAAGACATCCCTGATGGATGGTAAGTTCATCTTGTTTGTTCTTGTACGGCACTAAACTGGCGTCAACTACGGAAGGACAGCCGTCTTGAACATATCTGTATACTAAGGACAGGACAGGATCCACTTGTGTCTTTTTCTTTACCATTTCAGCCGTAACATTCGTGACGACACTTGCTTCAAAAAAGTAACACTCCACATTTTCACTCTTCGGAGACCACGTATGAGGTAGTGGTAAACGGGACATGCTGTCAGCATCTGCATGGGCGGCTGTGCTGCGGTATTCAATCTTGTAATGATAAGATGCAAGAATCAGAGCCCATCGTTGTAGTCGGGAAGCTGTATGAGCTGGAACAGCACGATGTGGTCCCAATAAGGTAAGGAGAGGACGGTGATCAGTCAGAATAGTAAACGAACGACCACAGAGATATTGATGGAATCGTTTAAGTCCAAATATGATACTGAATGCTTCTTTCTCGAGCTGTGAATAATTTCTTTGCGTTTCTGTTAACGTGCACGATGCAAAAGCTATTGGTTGGTGTTTTCCATTAATTATATGCGAAAGAACCGCTCCTGCCCCATACGAAGAAGCATCACAGGATAGCACTGAAGGCAAAGTTTCATCGTAATGCACGAATGTTCTGGAATTTAATAAAAGGTTCTTAGCTGCCATAAAAGCATTATCTTCTGTTTTTGTCCATCTCCATGGAACATTTTTCTTAAGGAGGCTGTTCAGTGGTGCTAACACAGTAGAATGATGAGGCATAAAACGCGAGTAGAACATAATTAGTCCAAGAAATGACTTTAAAGCAACAGCATCTTTCGGAGGAGGTGCATCCTGGACAGCTGCCAATTTATCTATTGTTGGGTGGAGTCCGGCACTGTCGATTAAATGTCCTAAGTATACAACCGAGGATTGAAGAAATTTGCATTTGGTCTTGTTCAACTTGAAACCATACTTAAGCAATCGTTCTAGAACTTGAAGTGTTAAGATGATCTTGATAATCAGTTCCAGCAATAAGAATGTCATCCAATCGACTAACAGCTTTTGGAATATCAGCCAATAACCCATCCATAATTCTCTGAAATATTGCTGGACCTGAATGAATGCCATTAGGTAATCTTTTAAAAGCAAACAAGCCCATATGGGTGTTGATCGTAAGATACTTCTTAGAATCCTTCGAAACAGGAATTTGATGATAGGCTTGCTTCAGATCTAATACACTAAATACTGTACAACCTCGTAATGCAGAATGCATGTCTTCTATTTTAGGCATTGGATAAGTTTCAACATTGGCACAAGAATTATATGTTGCACTGAAATCACCACAAACACGAACCTCATCTCCGTCTTTTTTGCCCACAGTTACAATAGGGGCTGCACTGGTTGCAGAAGAAACTCTTTCAATTACACCGTCCTTTTCCATTTTCAGTAATGCATTTTCCACTCTGTTTTGTAATGCATACGGAACTGGTCTAGCTTTATGGAATTTGGCACCAGTACTTTCATTGCTGTCAAAACTTCCAGTAGAAACCCTTTTGTCATCACTTAAAGTTATTGTCATTTCAAAAGAATTTAAGACAATCCGCAAATGTTCTTTATTTCAATTTGGGTTGACAAAGTTACTGATCTTTCATCATGTAGTGAAAATCCTAAATTGTTTGGTGAAGAAAATGTCTTCTGGACATCATGCAAACATCATCTTTGGTGTCTCCTTTTAAAAAGAAGTCATCCTAATAACCACTAGATATCAGCCCCTTGGATCTCAGGGATGATTAAACTGGTTTCATCAATTTTGTAAACAGTCTTGGGGCACAAGCAATGGCTTGTGGCATGCAGCTAAATTTATATAGAATTATTATCCAGAGGAACTTAGGTACTTTTGGCAATTCTCGTGTATTAGCATAAAAAATAAAATAAGCATCTTGTAATTCAATTTCTGCCATATAACATGATTGGTTTCATAAGCCTTGTTCAGTGGTAAATGCTATCCATATTAAAATGATGGTACGGAATAAACTGATTTAATTCCTTCAAGTAAAGTATTATGCGAAATGTGTTGTTTTTCTTCTCACGAAGAAACACTGTGGAGACAAATTCTCCCTCCTCATGGCAACAAGGAATAATAATGCCTTGCTCCAAGTAATCATTTACCTGATCATTCATAGCCACGCTATGGCAGCCATATAAACTCGTATATGAGGAGCATGTACTTGGAAGGGTTCTCATGGTAAAAAATAATTTTTGTAACCCTGTACCATAGACAGTAAAAACCTGTCCTTTGTGAGTTTTTCTCAGTACTTACTATTCTACCACCGCAAGGTTTGCCACTTATATTTCTCACCTGATCAAGTGCTTCTGTTTGCGGGTTCCTGTCATCTTTTTTGGTGCCATGTTGCTCTGTTGTCTGTACCTTGTTTGGTGGTGGCCTGCCTGAAACCTGTGGGAGCCCGGAGCCTTGTTTGCGGGGGTGGAAAGTGTTACATTGAATGTAGCCTGGAAAAAATTGAAACGGCGAGGGGTTTCTTCATGTACTTCATTTCTAGTATTACTTGTTTGCTGTGAATTGCAGCATTGAGTTACAAATATGATTGTTTGAAAATTTTCTTTCGTTTCGTCTTCCATCACCAAATCACTCTTTTGTATGAGGCTGTCTAATAATTGCTGATGTTTTGTATCAGTCAGAACAGCTTTTACGCGCTGACTTCCATATGAATTATGCAACACTGTTTCATGCACTAGACAAACAAAATGGATACTATTTGTTGACAAATTCACAGAACAATGTAAAATGCCGAACGTATACAACAACACATGCACAATGCATCCGATATATAAAAGTTTAAACTAAAGGTAGCATTTTTGGTAAAAAGACAAATGTTTTATCAATTGGTATTATATTAATTTGTATTTGTATTATGTATGGCAAAAACGCTCTTTGAACAGTATACACTGTGTCCAATAATTACATGGAAATCAATATTTCTGTAATGTAACGCACTGTCTTAAACATAGCTAAGTTCACGAAATTTTGCTCGTCGTATGGACGCATTGTGCACGTGTCTGTGTACTTTTTTCAAATTTTACACCGGTCTTTGCATTTTAGCCATTTTGTTTGTTCAGTGCATTGAATAGTGTCCCTAATTTAAATGCGAGATTCAAAGATGTTCTGACTGATGCAAAAATCAGAAAGACGTGCAGCCTGATAATCGACAATTCACTCAAGAAATAGTCAAAATACAAAATAGCTGAGACTATTGTCTGACAAATAATGCTGCAAAAGAGTGATTTGGTGATGAAAAATAAGACGAAAGAAAATTTTAAAATGCTCATATGTAACAGCTCGTTTGGCTTTTTCACATGAGATACCAGCTGCTAAGCCACTGCAAAAAAGTGATATTATTTGGTCAAATTTTGGAGATCGGCTTTATAAGAAATGAAAATATAGTAGGAATTTAAGTTAGACATTACTGCATGCAATAATTGTTATTGAAATAAGATGAAAACAAGACAAAGAGGGGGGGCATTTCTTGCGCCATTCGGTAAATGCCCAAACTCAGACGTGGCGTCCATAGTGCTTTTAGTCTAGGATTGTAAAAAGTAGAAACGAAAGCGAAAGGTTTTTGATGGTTCCGCAGGTTCAACTATTGAACTAAAATAATAACTAAGAGGAAGGGAGAGGAGGGAATTAAAGCCAACTTGATGCAGTTTTTCTAAATTGTCCGCTGTAGCTGGGAGAAAATTAAAGCGAAATCACCAGCGCGTGATAGTGATCACATTTGAAGTGTTAGTTTTAGGCGAATATTTTTCTTATGCTATATATTTAACTGTTGTTTATGTACTTCTTAGTACAATGTTGACTTGTTTACAGCTGGCATAGTATTATTTGTTTAAATTTTAACGCTTAGCATTAGTTAAACAGATGCGAAGCAAGCTGGTTTATTGGTGATAGTGTCTCCAACAACTATCGCTACATCTGAATGAAATTCAAATAATATTAGCTTTGGCCGTTAGCACCCAACGAACAACGTCAATAAATCACGTGCCAATCGAGGTACTGTTTACATATTTGTCACAAACTGAGACATGCATATTGGCCAATGTTTGGAAAGTGTTCCCCACAAGAATACCAATAATTAGCAAACGATTAATAGTGGAGCATCACACTAGGGTAAACGGATGATGCTGACGATATTACAATCCATGTATTCATGACGCATATTCTAAACTGAGCTAGGAGCATTAGGCAGATAAAATAGGTAAGTACACTATTATATCCTGGTCATGTACGCAATATATGCCAGTGAACATGCATGACCTCTTTTTATAACTTTGTTGAATAACGGATTTTTGGATCTTGAATATGTACTAAAAATCAGAACATAATGATATGGTATGATGACGATATTTTTCCCCGAACGCGTCGTTCCAAATCGATGTTATATGCCTTCCATGCAAGTCATCTCGGGAAACATGCAGCCGCCGTGCATATGCGCGTATGCTGAAAACATCACCAGGGAATGAACAACAATTATATATTGGATTGCCTCACTGGTCTAGGAAATGCTATATATAGTGGCACATGAATAAAATATAAAAATGTTTGGCTTATGAAAATAAATATAAGATTGGTAATCATTGCAGATTTCTGAATGGGGTACTATATAAGGGAATAAATAGGCATACAAAATTAGGCATAAAAAAATTATTCAAATATTGGGATGTCCTAATGTTTTCACTATTAAATCTGCAGAAATGCGTCTTCACACTCGAAAAGATCGGGTGTAGTCCTTTGTTTTAAAATTTGAAGCATATATACGAAAGCATACGAAACAAATGAAAATTGCGCGTTGAAATCGCATATTTGAATAATTTCCACTGCGTAGGCAACTTTATTTAAATTTACTCAATTATATTGGCTTGTGCAGAAAATTTATGAAGCAAACTCAATCCTTTCTCATGACGGGTCGGTGCGCGCGATTCGTCCGTTTTCATTTTTTTTCTACATGTCATAGTAAGAATGCCAGACGCATGAATGTGCCAGTTCGATCGGAATTTAATTCGTGTCTGTTCTATTTTTGTTTAAATACTGTTACAACGAACACTAAAAAGTTCAGCCAGCCGCGATAATTCCAAACATTACGGTAAGACTGACATATTCGAAAAAATGATGCCATAATGATTATGTAAAATTCAAGATATGCATTCAACTGCAACACAGCTGCTGTCACCAGATTTTATAATCTGTCGAATCTTCACTTTAAAATATTGTTGAATAATACAGGTTTCAACAGGTTTGCCGTTCATATGTGAATTGAGATTTGCAAGATGCTTTTAGCTTATGTTTGGAATATATTTCTCCACGCAGCAAAAAAATCAGAAGGGCTTATGAGAGATCCTCGTAATTAATCAATGTTAACATTTCTTTCAGATTAAAAGGAATAACAACAACCTCTAGTCTAAAAATAGACTAACAACAGGCCATACATTTGTACTTTGGACATGGTCGCATTTATAAATTCATGCGAATGCGTTTGCGTGCAAATTTATGTGTGCACACACAAGAGATAACTGGAAATTTTTGATAATTAAAATCATAAGTGTGCTTAACGTATTGATGACATTCACATTTTTTTAATGAGAATCAACTGATCAACTTTTTATAACTAGAGCAAAAATGTATATTTTCAAACGAGCATAGATATCTAAAAATTGTCTTATTATCAAAAAATCATTTCTGAGTATATATATATATATATGAGCTGATAGCCGACGAGGTTCGTAGCACCATGTTGCAAGGATAAGTTTGTTTTATACTATACTACTATACAGGGTGCATGATAAAATGTAATCGAACTTGGCAGTGCTGTATGCGTTTATTGTTTATTATAGTTATTCTTCACAGTCGGAAAGACCAAGTATTTAGCTTTCGATTGTCTCCATTTTTGTAAAATTTGGGCATAGTACAAAACATGGACTGGACTGGACTGGACAGTTGGACTGGACTGGACAGTTGGACTGGACAGTTGGACTGGACTGGACTGGACTGATTTTACTGTAATATATATTTTTAAATGTTTTTCACCTCAAAGTTTTCATTCTCGGAAATTTTACGTACAAATATTTACCTGTAATATCGTATGGTTGGCCATTTGTTTCAAAATAGGTTCGTGATGTATGGGCTCTAATCCAATGTATAGTAATGTATATTTTTTACTAAACACTTTAAACGCACGTATATGTGTCTTTTGGACGCGTGTATATGCGTATTTTTGACGCACATATACATGCACTTTTACTAAACACCATATACATGGGTACAAAACACGCATATATCTATATATGGGTTCAAAACAAACATATATATACGTACAAAACACGCATATATTTGCGTACGAAACGCGCTTATACCAGTGAACTGTTTGTCTTATTGGCGTTGGCGGTTTGTCTTAATGAGTTTAGACGTACTGGAGAGAGTGGGGGAGGCTTAGCCCAAATATGAAATATGCTTGGCTGCTTGGCATATTCTTGGTTTCACTTTCAGATAGCTAAAGCAATGGGGCTGGTTATGGCCCGTAGGTTTATATCCCATATGATAAGGTATGTTTTGTAAATTTAGTAATATACTCAATAAGTGATTGCATATATTTGAACAATACATCATATTTCCTGTTTACAATTTTTTATCGTAATCCGCAAGCTATTCTGTATATTTAGAGTATTTCTCAATATCAGTGCAATATCTTACAATAACTCACCATTCCTCCTTGCTTAGAACCCATACATCACGAACCCATTTTGAAACAAATGGCCAGCCATACGATATTACCGGTAAATATTTGTACGTAAAATTTCCGAGGACGAAAACTTTGAGGTGAAAAACATTTAAAAATATATATTACAGTAAAATCAGTCCAGTCCGGTCCAACTGTCCTGTCCAGTCCAGTCCAGTCCAACTATCCAGTCCAGTCCAGTCCAGTCCAACCATCCAGTCCAGTCCAGTCCAGTCCAGTCCAGTCCAGTCCAGTCCAGTCCAGTCCAGTCCAGTCCAGTCCAGTCCAGTCCAGTCCAGTCCAGTCCAGTCCAGTCCAGTCCAGTCCAGTCCAGTCCAGTCCAGTCCAGTCCATGTTTTGTTCTATGCCTAAAATTTGCAGAAAAAGTGAGCAAATTCTAACCAAATGAAAATAAACTCTGAACAAAAGAAAAGTCCATTATTCATTCATCTGTTACAAGAAACAATTAACGTCAGAGGCGTTAATTTACTACCTGAGCTAAAATTCCCAAATGTGATTAAATTTCAACAGGTTTTCACTAAACTCCAAAAGGTGAAAAAATTTCTATCTGATTCCTACTTGCTCAAATTTTCTTCATCTTTTACAATAAAGGAGACATTCTGAAGCTAAAAGCAAAAAAAGAGGAACGGTTTCATTATGTACGGGGTGTCCCAAAACAGATTACATTATAATCTTTAACAATTAGACCATGAGCTCGAGATTACTGTTGTGATTGCTCATCAATCATCACAAATACAAAGTAGGAAATTTGGAAAAACTATTCTTAGAAATGTCAGATAAACATGCACCTCTTCAACAGAAAAAGATCACCGCAAAAGACTTCCTTGAATTACGGGTCCAATAAAAGAACTTATTAATACAAAGGACAAACTTAAGGCAAAGCTATTATTACAAACCTTGAATGCAATTGGGAATATTATAAGAGAACTTGGAATAGGCCTGGGTGAACATAGAGCAAAAACGCCAAAAAAGAGCACTATTCCACGCTAATTGCTGATGAAGGAAGCAATCCCAAAACGACTTGGGATACTATAAACAATTGATTGGGAAGGAAAAACAAACAGTTTTAATTAGTCTGGGGGCATTAATACACGAGATAGTGTGCATGCAGAGTATGATAGATAGATAGATGGTTTATTAAGAAAATTACAGCCAAAAGGCTGAATTGCGTGTTAATTTACACATACCATAAGTTTGGTAAATTATATATTTACATTTTTATATACGACTAAGTTAGTTTAAAAATTCTACTTGCATAGCTATGAGACACAATATTTTATTTTAAGATTTAAACATTGTTTGGTGTTCATTGCAGACATGCCCACTAGCGATTAAAAACGAGTTCGAAAATCGTTTGGTTTTTGCACGTCGTACAATTAAATGCCATTGTTTTCGCAGATTGTAGCTAAATCATCATTGATTTGGGCATTATTATGTTATTTAACTTACAACTAGGTTTGTCCATCATAGATTGGAATAAATTCTGTGCGAGTATCTCGTGATGTTTGTCAAAGGAGGTGGTTATATTGGTCAATTCCAACGCGATAGCGTATGAAACGTCTGGGAAAATGCGTCTTAACGCTCTCTTTTGGATACGCTTAAGTTCCTCTTATTTTGGGAGGGAGTTATGGAACACAGGACAAGCATAATCTATACCTGATCGTATGCACGCAAGATAGTACTGAACAATATCAACCTGTACAACCGACGCGCGTTTAAGTTATACCAAAAAATATTCCGAGAGGCACTTCCCAGGAAAGTTCTGAGTTAGGTGTTACGTACTCCCAGTAGCTTTGCACTTTTCACGGATTTAATTGGCTTGTCCTCTATATACAGTAGACTGGTGACAGGGGTTCTTCATTTAGCCGGTTAAAATTAATAATCAGTTCTTTTGTTTTATCACTGTTGAGTTGAAAAAGTTCTTTTTTGACTAGTCATTAACTTCATTTAGTACTAATTAAGAATTGCTCTTTTCGCCTTTGAGGATAGTTTCGGACACTGTTTAATCGTTTACAAATTTCTATGTGTTGAATGGATCCGATACAGTAAAATCGCGTTGATCATAACCAAAAACAACCATGGGCCGAGTTTGGTTCCTTGAGAAAGCCCGGAGGGTATGGAACCCCATTCTGAGAAACATTCCTGACCCAGCTTAACCATCTGTAATCTGCATGTAAGGAAGCTTATAGCCCAGTTGATGATACTACTGGGGATATCCAGTCGTTTAAGTCTTGTTATAAGCAGTGAATGGTCTATAAGGTCAAACGTTTTGCAAAAATCGCTAAGCAGCACACGAATTTTTGCGCCTGTGCCGTTGGTGTCGCCCGGCCACTTATGTAGCATACTTACAAGGGCCATAAAAGTAGATGAGCCTGGAATTTTTCCGAATTGATTAGGATCGACTGATTTAATAATGGCTAGTTTAGTCTGTAACGACAAAATCTTCACCAATCTTTGAAAGCGCTGGCGTTAGCGAAATGAGGCGGTGTTCTTTTTAGGGGTGATGGACCTGTTTCACTTTTGGAAGTGGAGTTACGTTCGCTAGTTTCCTGCCTGTTGGTACTTTTTGTTCTTTGAAAGAGGTGTTCAGAATATCTGTAACAGGGTCTGGTAGGATTTCGGCATTTCTTTAAAAAGCCAATTTGGGAGACCGTCGGGGCCGGGACCCTTATTCTTGTGTAAACGTAATAACGAATAGTATAAACGCGATGAGTTGGATCTTCCATCATATCTGCTTAGTCGACACAAGTTAAATATGCGGTGGAGGGGTCAAGTGGTTGAAATAGTTGTAGAGGTTCGAGGAAAGCTAAATTAAACGCGTTGGGTATTTCCTCTCGGGACATCCCTTCGAAATCTGAACTGTCAGATTGTTTAACAAGTCACAATGCTCCTTCTTGGTCGATCCGCCTCAGTTTCTTTACTTCTTTCCACCACTGCTTGGGGTTGGCAGCTTTTAGGTCTTGGACTTTTGAGGCGTAATGCTTTGCCTTACAGGACTTGTTTTCTCTTTTGATAGCATTTCTCAATACTTTATATCGTGAGCTTTTTCCATTAGAATGAAAGGCGGTTTGACGCTCACTTATTACGGTTTTTTAAGTTTTATAGACATCCATGGTGCGTCCTTCGGGTAAATGCTAACCTGTTTCTCAGGCATGATATTGTCCATGCCAATTTTTTGAAGTTCTTCAAAGTGGGCAAGTTTACTTTCGCAGTCAATTTGGTTTTTGACGGTTGACCAATCAACGTTTGTTAAGTAACGCCCAAGTGATTTCCTTTTGCTTTTTCTCACGTCTCGAACTGTAATACTGCATGTTTTCTGGTTGATATTCCTTGGTTGCGTAATTATGGTCGGAAAGTCCAAACGGTGGGTTAAAATCAGGTGATGAGTAAAACTGGGCAATCATCAGTAAAGATTAAGTCTAAGGTTGCCTGGCCTCTTGTTGCAGATATAACCAGTTGTTTTAACTTAAGATGATTTTGTAAGCTGCTGACATAGGGTTTGAAAAAAGTGGTTCTTAATGGATTGTGGGTCAGCACCAGAAAGATGATAAACCGCAGCAATGACTTCAGATTCTAAAATACTTGCAATTAATTAGACTAGTTCGTAATCTAAAATAATGCGGTTCGGTAAAAATGTATTTTCCGTTAATCCTGATTGCGAGAAGTCGTCTTCATCACTCTCCATTTTGCTCGTGAATCGAAGCAACTCATGTAGTTAAAAGCCCAGAAAATTTAGGAATAAATTAATACTGTGGCGTAAAGCTTTGGGATTCTCTGTCTCTTTTAATAAAGTATACTCTAATTTAGCCCCACAAATTTGTGCATCCTATTGTTGTTCGCAAATTAGAATTAACAGCCATTTCTATTCAACTAATAAATCCTATGTTATTTTTTTGATGAAATCTTCTCAATCGGCTTTTAGCCGAATACAGCCTTCGTTCTTCGCCTCGCTTCTCGGGCTTTAACTCTCACATGTTGACCCGATTCTTGATATTTAAGCCATTTAAGGGCCTATACGTAAACATGCGCCAATATACGTAAAGGCGTTAGGAAACTTTCGAAATTAGAATCGTCGTATACATACTGTATACACACACATACATACATACACACACACAAACAAAGCCCAAATTTTGCTTACAAGATGACATTTGCGTCTACTTGCAGTAGACCATAGTTAACTCTTGAATTACGGATGGCGTCGTGTACGACACAAAAACCCGTCTTTTATCACGCTCGTCCTAATCTCTATATAATCCTTAGATTGCCTTACAACGCTACTCGCCTCAGTCCACGCGCGACTGTAAGCGATCGGTAAATATCTAATTAACAACACAACGCAAATGTTTAGTCCAAAACAGTGTTTCTTGACAATTGACATGATTATGATTGTGTTGTGTATCATTGTGATTAATTAAGCCCGTTTTATAATTTGAAAAACTTCCTTTGCGCAGGAAAACATCCTTCCATCACAGCCGGCCGCCACTTTGCTGAATTCTTTATTTCATTTCACGTCGCGCGAATATATTTGCCACGAGGAAAACAAGCTTTCCTTCAATTTTAAACTAATACCTTTAATCGGTTAGATGAAGCTATGTCTGTTGAAAAAAACTTGAACGAAAGTGTTTCCATGCTTGGACTTATTCGTTAAGGAAAACTTGTTTGTCTTAATTAAGCGCCTCTATCAGCCATTGCAGCATTCATGGCAAAACCGCTCTTGTAAATGGTGTTCACCTATTCCTTCAATATTGTTTGTGTTAATGCTAATTTCGTACTCATCTTTTTACAAAAAAATTGTGAATAGCAATAGCCAGATTTACAACTTGAAAAATTAAACTGGTAAACAATAAACTTTGTCATTCTCCTTGAGCCACCCCGTGGGGCGTGGGCTGAAACAAATAGATTATCCGAGGATTAGATTTTGTTTGATTTTCGCCGCACCCCATTATCCATTTCCGCAGCACTACCTTCAGCTTTCTCAAATTTCATTATTTCTATCTCCAATTCCTCTTGCATACCGATCATTTGAACTTGTCTCGGCAAGCAATCAAGGAATTTGCTCGGTTATATTTGGTGCATGCATTCGATGCAAAAGAGTTTACTTCATCTGGAACCTAGCTGGTATGTATTCCATGTTAATCGTGATAGACACACAAGCTAGACAGCTCTTTCTAAACAGATCTTCACGATAAAGTATCCACAGATTTCTTCGAATGTAAATTGCGAAAGATGATATTTCGTGTTAATTTTTCATGTTACTCAATGAGTAGTTGCAACTTGTAAAGAGATAAATGTTGCACCGACTTACACTGATAGGAGGATGAGCACGAAACGAATCAGTGTTCACAGCATTTTGTATTTTATGAAATTTGGGTACTTGTTGGTTTTGCGAAATCTCTAGTCGGTGTGTGGAATTCTTGATAATTGGATTAAAAACTTGTATCAGGAATGTTTTGGACTTGTGAAAGCTTTTCTTGAATACTGACAGGACTTTTTTAACATAAATCTCAAGACAATGCCGTGATAATTTACTCAGCAGGAGAGGGTAACAATATCAAGTGTCACTGACAAAGCATTTTATAAAGCGTGATAGAGTGCACGAAACATGATAGCTTTATTTGTTTAAATTAGTTCGCGATTATGCAGTAGTTCATCCTTGTGCTTATAGGCTAATATAGCTAGATATTGCCTTTCTGATATGGCTTGTAAAAAAACTGTGTAAACCCACGTGAGATCATGAGTTCTGTTCTATCTAACTAATCACAGCAGTAGTCATAGCAGCAGACCTGTACTCGAATTAATTGACGTTACCAAGTGTTGATGATAGAATTTGGTTTCTAATCGAAAACCTTTCTTTGTGATCTCTGACATAACGCAAACAACTAAAGGTGATATTTTATTAATTTAGGGCTGCAACCGAGTATTGCTCATAAAAATCTTAAACAACAATTTGTCCGACGCGGCAAAAAATGCAGTTTATTCGAGGTTAAGCTGGGGGAAACCATGCATAAAATGGTAATGTAGTAATCTACTCGCACGTTAAGGAAGTCATTGAGCATCAATATCGAACCATGGCTTCACAAGTCGGAAAAAATCGACTTTCTTACATGCTACGATATATATTAACTAATGGCTTACATTAAACAATACAATATTATATACAAATAATTTACAAGTTCAATTTGAATTTGCATACGATGTGAACTATACATGCATTTACATGGAGATATAGGCTTTCTTAGTGCATACTATTTACAGAAATAACTATAGTATATGAGAAAAAGTAGATTTTCCAGTGATAACTTATTGACATATTTTTTGGGACTGAAATTTGCAGTTTAAGTGATAAAACTGGGATAAAATTCCATTCCACATTAATTCCATTCAAGCTGTGTAGTACTTTGTATGAATTAATTGCGGCATACGCCCACGCCAATAACTTTTTATGCTATTGCTCGCTTTATATTGACCTAAAACATATAGGTGTTAATAATTTCACTTTCGAAATCTATTGACTGCTTGAGAGGTGTACGTCGCTACATCGTCCACACCTGCACCTAATATCATATTGCAGAAATAAGTTAGCTAGTAAAGAACAACGTTGATATTTCAATAAATGGTACAATCGCATGACTTACCATGATTCAACCGGAATTTCCTTCTCGTATCGCTGCGCAAGTGTCTGTGATGAAATGATATCCTCGTCGTCTGTTCAAATTCATATCCACTGCTAGTAAGTGGTTCGTTGGTATATGGTTCAACGAAGGAAGACTGTTCTAGAACATCGCTTTCGATAGAGCTATCTAAATCTGTCGAGGAAGAACTTGAAGCTGAAGCGCATTCACTTTCCCGTGATGTTGCCTTGTTTTATTATGGTTTATAATGCATTTGCGTGTCGCCGTGCCATTTGCATACGTCATCGCCGCATTAAACTCGTACCCAGTTCTCAAGAAAAAATGACCAAAAAATTCGAACTTTAGGCCCTTATATCTCGGCCATTATTTTACGGATTTTCGTCAAACTGCGTTTTATCTCAATCTTTGCTACCTAGCTATCATTTAAGCCCAAAAAATTAAATATGATTTTTTGAGTTCAGAGACACTTTAAGTGTCGTCTAAGACCACACATGCGTTTTTGTTTGTATCTTTTGATTTTCTAAAGTTCAAATCCCACTATCCCCTTGATTGTTATCAGAAATTATTCCATTTTTGAACACGAGGGTAAAATTTGTTTCAGTATTCTCGAACATTGGCTTCACGCCAATTGGACTTAACTTAAGTTATTCAACTCAGTTGGACTTGAATTGCTAGATTTTGATCGGAAGCCGATAAGCTATTATCAAAATGAAAGTGAATAACTTCCAGGATCGAATATTTGGTCGAGGCAAAATTCGTTACTATATTTATCGCTGCACCGACTTTAATGCAAAGTTTCGATTGGGTGCGGATAATATAGCCTCGCGAAATTGCAAATTTTGTGAATATCTGCATGTGTTTCCAGCCGCTCCCCTTTTTAATCTGAGGAAGGATAGAAAGAACATTTTGAATTTTATCTGCAAGGCTTCGACTGGGTCAACCTCGATCCCAGAGTCTTGGCATCGGCTGGTCTATTTTGTAATCCCATTGGTTCATTCAAACTGTCAATTAAATCATTTAAGAGTATAATTTATTCATAAAATACAACTGAAGAGAGATTTAAATCATTTAAACCCTTTGCTTAGTTTGTTTATGTAGCTTTAAATCACTTATTCGGCTTACTCTTAACACTCTTCGTATAAAGTCATATACGTAGAATATCCGTATGCTTCATCATCGGAATTTGATGAAGGTATAAGGACAACTTATGCATGTTATCAGCTCACACACGGCAATCTTCTAAACAAGTTTTAACTGTATTATACCTACTAAGCACTTACTCTACAAGGTTTAACATATTACTTTATTTCTTTGGGCATTGTAGTGTCATATATACAGCCGAAGATGTAGGGCCAGCTATAGTCCGTAGAAGGTTGCTTTTATAGGAAGTTATTTACGTCAAAGCTAGCTGTATTGCATAGAACGTTAAAAATTACTTCTCTGATTTATTATTTATGCAAACACTCACAGGGACCACAGAAATTAACATATTCGCACACCCAGATATTCTGGGTGTCATGTGACCAGCCGATGCCAGGGCCTTTTCCTTTTCCTAATTTAAGAAAAGGCCCTGGGATCGAGGCTGCGACTGGGTGCGAAGGGTTTTCATGGCTAATGTATTGGTGAATTTATGAGTCTGTGAATGTTTTGAGACTTTGGGTGGAGCCTTATTTTGTCTAAAGTTGATTTTAAGATAAATCCGGGTCGGAAAAGTAGGCGTTAATAACTAAGTTAATGGAACTATTTTTAAACTACTAAACAAATCAAATTTCATGTGGACGAACTTTGGAATGCAAATCAGCGCCGAGAAACTTTCGTCTATAAATTATTTTTCTGAATGGTAGTTAAGGGGCTCAGTGCATTTGATCCTAGTTTGAAGAGATGCGATGGATGGAATTAAAAGTGGGAGAGTTACGGTAACTCAAATTTTCGTGATCAGAGTTTTTTAAATAGTTGGTGCATGAAGTGCGTCACATGAAAGAACGTATAAATTTTCTTGTAGAGAATTATTAAATTAATCCTCTTATAAATTATGTAGACTTCTCTTGTCAGTAGTTGAACAGCCTCATTTTGCTTGAAACTATCTGAGAGTCATCTGTGGAAACACCTCATGGGGAAACAACATTCCTTTCATTCCGCCCTAGCACCTAAGATAAATAAGACAATAAAATACAATGGCAGTGATCTGTTGTTAAAATAGTCTTTCCTCGTTTCACGCCGGTAATTGGAACTGCCCACAAGGTTGAAGACGCTTGTACAATCTGTTGAAACTACATTCATTGATAGCCGGTCGACAACGTGATTTTAAAGCTTTTTGACGTTTATTTTCTGAGTCCTTGGTATAACATTAGCAGAGAGGCATGGATGTAACGACCATTCATGGTTTGTTATAATTATGCCATCATTCTCACATTCTAACGTGAAATGATCAAGGATTCATGTTCATTCGAAGTCTACTACGTCGACTCAACATTGAAATAAGACTATGAGATTAACAACGTAACCTTAACATAGTTTCAACAATATCCAAAATTAGAAAAGTATTGCTGTTTTAGTTTTCAACCTTTTTCAAAGTTGATTCAATGTCGTGAAGTTGATTTGTACCTTAACCAAAGTAATTTTTTTTTCTCGATTGAATTGTTTACGCGCAGCAGTCTTGTGACGTGTGGTGTATATCACTAGTCTCTCAAGATGGCGTCACAAGTGTGCTACGCACAAGCAATCCAGTGGAACAATTAGCATTAGTTTTAATTATTCCTCCGTACAATACTCAGGAAGCGTATAAAAAAACAAAATCAAGGTCTTATAATTCAAGCTCTACATGTATTCCAATCGTTTACATGGATTTGAAGAGGTTTAATTATAAAGAATACAAGTTGTCGTATCTTCTAACATTTTTTCCATGTCGTAGCCCCAAGCGCAAGTTAAAATGTGAATAAACATCTCGGGTACATTTCTCAGTCATGGCTTAAAATAAATGAAGGCGAATTCATGGTGGATTGCGATCCAAACTAGAAATGCGAATTTTTTTGGATTTTTTTTTAATTATCCTTTTCTGTTTTGCTAGGCATGGGTGAGCCGGTGAGATGCACTAAGTTACAAGGAGTGTCTAAATTTCTTTTTTGATTTAAGATAATCAGTATACGACTCGGACGTGATTTAGATTTTGAACTGCATGAGAACTATATTTACGGTGCAATCCGTACAAAGAACTGGACGTTGTACTAGCTGGGTAACTAGCATATACAAAGTGGCATAGATTTGGGATTTCATTGGGGATGAACATAAAATCTAGACAACAATCAGGGTTGAATTAAATGTTTGTAACATGTGTTAGTCTTTCTGGTAGAAATAAAAACGTGCATGCGCAATCGGTCGGGCTCATAATGGATAGCATGCCGAGAAGAGCTATTTCGTCCCATTGACATTGTGCAGTCGTCGGCAATCTATTTTTAGGCAAGTTGAATGAAGGCCTAAGTCTGGAAATTTCGCTTTCCTCTGAGACATAGGATGGGTTATAACACTTGCGCGTGCTCAAGGACTAAGCGTTGTTCAATCATCACAAATTATTTTGACGCCATTTGGCAATGCAAGTAACTTATTGCATTTAGTTTTTACTCGTAAAATACACTGGGTTAACTTTGACCTGTGACGGCATATATCTCGGTCGATAGCTTGAGTGAAAAGAAGAATTCATCAGTTAAAATGCTTTTGTGCGCCAACATGAAACGAGACACGACCAATATTCTAGAAGGCGACTAGTCCGGAAACACAAAATTGGGGTGGATTGTAGCTGGGGGGAAATAATAAATATTGTGGGAGGCGCACAGGAAATACATTTGACCACACTCTCACAATATATAAATGCAAATTAAATCTACAAGCGCATCAAGTTATAAGCATTCTTTGAGCTGTGCTGTATAGTGCTATATATTAATTTGCGAGAGTTGAATTGAACAGCTCCGATCAAATTGAACCCGCAAGAATCAAGGCCAGGTCAAGAGGGTAAGACGAGGAATGTTCAAATAAATATGAAAATACATATAGAAAACTGCGAACCCAATTTTACTGGCGCACTCAAGCAATTTTCGTTTAAAATTTAGACACAATGATATTTGGGAGGACGTTGTAAATTTGAGCTGATTTTCCAAGTTAGTTGTGTTTGATTTATTGGGCAGTTGATCATGAGCTATATTTGGCGTGAATCAGCCTAATTTAGTAATCAGCGGTATAGCTTGCCTTCTCGAAATCTCAGGTTGCTTTAAAATTTATACATCATTCATTTAAGGTGCATAACTTTGTACGCACTACGCAGCCGAGATGGTCTACCTAAAACGATCCTGCTATGTGAAGCAGTTAAATTGGATAGTCGTTTAATTTGCATTAGCGAATCAGTTTAACTCGTGAAAGTATCATGTAAACATTCACGGAATGAAACCTCATGCATGAATATAATCATATTTAAATTAAACAGCGTGTTAATCACGCCGCGTGCATATTGTGCATTGTAAGTTGAACGCTGTCGCATAACTGCACGAACGGCTATTTCTTCATTTCTTTTTACAAATTTTTGCATTCTTGCGGTTAAATTTAAAAAAAATCCCCATTACCCATCCGAAGATCGGCATTAATACAATAATGCATTTGCAAGCCCGCGCCCTCTGGCTGCAATCTGTATATAATTTCAAGTTACGTTCAAGGTTTCCTTTACATCAAAAAGCCTTTTTATGATAATCATGGAAGATTACTAGTGTGTGCGACCTTTAACATTGTTAAGTCATTGAAATCGATCTGTTTTTAAAATAAATTTGTGTTGAAGTGTATACATATAGAACTCCACCTCAAGAAAGAGTAGACTCATTGCTTTTTTCCGGATGTCTGGACGAGGACTGGCTTTTTGTTTCTATTTTACCGTTGTAAGAGGGAGATAATAAATGATTGGCTAGTATATAAGATATTTGTATTTGTTAATAAGGAATTAATTATTCATTAATATGTGGAAACGTATTGGTGATTAAAAATTGAAAATTCTATAAATTTTTAAAAATTTACAACTGCCGTCGGTGTGGGAGAAGTTTTCTTTTCAAATCCCACTTGCTCGATACAGAATAAAAATATTGTTTGATATTATGCAAGAAATTGAAAGTAAGGGATAGAAAAACACACTGATCTTCCTCCGCGATAAATGTTAATTCAGCGCAAACAATTCGTGAATTTGTATTGCATCACTGCCGTGAGAGAGACTTTCTAAAGTCATAACCAAGTTTTCTTTTAGATATAGGTAAAATGATAGGTGCAGCACACGAGGAAATGAATTTGTCATTGTATGAAACTATTTTTATAATTATTTTTGAACACGCTTCTGTCAGATCGAAATATTTCAAAAGCATTGTTGTTTTTCAATTCCCATCAAATCTAAGACGGAAGTACCCAACTGTTGACTCCTGAGTTCTATTTTCTCAAAAACATGTGGAAATATGGGTTCTTTTACTGAGCGGAATTCGACTTTTCCGTCAAAAAGCCCTTCGTGGAGTAGTGAGTGGACCGATATATTCGTGCACTTTAAAGTAGCATACATAATAATGTATATTAAGATAAGTCATGAAAATTAAATTTATTAGACAGAGATTTGGAATGGCAAGTGCATGTTAAACTGGTAAGCGTCTTTATATGACACAGCAATAAGACGTTTATACAGTAGGAATAAAATAAGGTGAAATATAATATTAAAATTGAATTGGTAGTTGACAACAATTAAGAAAACATTTTTGAGACGAATACCTTGGATTCAGCTGAAGTAAAGATTCTTTCATAATTGAAAGATCTGTAGGAACAAAAGGCTTGCATGGAATGCTCCAGAAAGTCAGATTTAAAAGAAAATAGGATTACTAGCTAAAGATTAGTGAGCGAAATTGTTGACATGTTTTGCCTGGTGTACTTCATGTGAGTTTATCTTTCTTCTTAACAGTCAAAAAGTGTGATATTCGTTTGAAGACATGGTCGCTCTCAATGGAACGGAAGAATCCGGCACGGCAGATTTTGACAGAACACCATATATTTTTGGTCTTTTCATCGCGTTCTTGTCCGTCCTCCTGAATGGATTCCTCCTTCTTGTACTGGCAAAACAACGAAAGTCATTCCTACACATGCGCGTTACCTATTACATCATCAATTTAGGAATCGCAGACTTCCTCACCGGCGTAGTGATGTCAATTCTGGTGATATCACGGGTATTTCAACTGCAATTAACAAGGCTCTCTGAAGACACGTTGGTTCTGTTTAACTGGGTGACGATGCAATGTTCGTTCTATACACTCGTGCTGATGTCTGTCGACAGACTCGTCATAGTTTTATATTCACTGAGCTGGACACAGATACTTACTGTGCGGCGAGCAATAATCAGCGTCGTCGTGTTGTGGGTTGTATCCGCTGCGGGTGGCGTTCTTATGCATTTCTACGAGATACAAATGCAACTGGCAATCTTGTGTTTTGTGGAGTTGTGCATCTTCGTCTTCATCTGCAACAGTGTGTTCATCTATCCTGTTTTGAAGAGACGAGAGAAGGCAAGATTTGTTACAACAGTGAGCTCAAGACAAACGGTATACAGTGAACGAGTTCTGTACCCACTATCGTACGATAACATGTCCAGAGTGGTCCTCATACTGATCATGATATTGATCGTTACTCAACTGCCGTTTATAATATGCCTGCAGATGTGGTTAATACATCAACTGTCTGGCGGAATTATTCTGAATATCGTCCGTACCAAGATGTTTGCCACGGGATATGTCTGCGCGCAATCGTTTGCTAGTTTGAACTTCGCAATAAATCCGGTAGTCTACGCGTGGAGGATAAAGAAATATCGCGAAGCTTTTGCGGATATGGTTTGTTGGTAGATGTGGAGCGTTCGCCGGTGTATTCTTTCGCAAAATTCACCTTAGCAAAGAAGATGGCTGCATGTTAATTTTACCATGAAAGATGAAACAAAACTAATGAATTGAAATTTTAACGCAAATGTGAAAATAAACTATTGTTCTTCAAAAGATGTTATAATTAAGAAATATAAAACATTTTCCGTGTTGATATATCGTTATATCGGCACGAGTGGAAATTGTGCCGTGCGGGAAGAGCGTGAAGAGCCTTGTCTACATAACTGTAGACACAGCTCTTAACCAATCAGCGTTCAGGATTCACAATTGCGACATTGTAATTTTCTTTTTTAAACGATTTTATACCACAGTGCATTCTGGTATAATCGACATCCGCCATCTTTTTTCTGCGGTCAATATATTGCTTGCAAGCTGATAGAAGTCTCAATGGAAATGCAAACACAAATAAACTCGTGTTAGGAAATAACGGAAATCTTTTGTCGCAATATTTCCGAATATAATCTTACCCTCGGGAAAACAGTTAGTGGAATCGTATTAAAAAACTATATATGAATAATGTAATCACATCATAAGTGAAACTGATCAACATTTTTCATGCCGCCATCTTTTAGGGTACTGTCTGTGCGGAATCTGAGATTGTTAGAAGGAAATATGACGGAACTTACTATAGATTATATCGATTGTTGTAAAAAGTGGTCATTGCGAATTAGTTTAGTTTTAGAAATTGTTTTCACGCCCCTTCGATTTTTCTCGACTTCACGTCTTTTACCACAAAGTATCACAAAATGGCGAATTTCATGAAAATATTTAAATATCTGCGTACATAAAACATTATATTTGGAAATACGATATAGCTTCAAAATCGTAAAACGTTGATTTCCACGAGGTGCGTGTTAAGGCTGTTTTCCTGTTACCAGTAGCGAAGCTAGCCCGACAATTTGGTCATACTATGCAAATTCAAATCATTATTATTATAAAGTATCACAAAATGGCGATTTTCATGAAAATACTTAAATATTTGCGTACATAAAACATTATATTTGGAAATACGATATAGCCTCAAAATCGTACACGCACGTAAAAGTCTAACTCAATTTCAATATTACATTTTAAATGAACAAATGTTTTCATGGAGAGAATTCAGCTTTGCTACGAGTTAACATACTTTAGTGATTCTGTTTGTTAAACACAAACTTCTTAGAAGAGTTTAATAAACTTTTAAGTGTGTTCGCGCAGGTATAGAAAACGGATAACTGGAAATCAGCCTATACATATAAACAGATGATTGCATCATATAAAATAAAAGTGCAAACGACTTTAAAAAATATGTGTACATAATAGGGAAGGGTTGGAAAGTTTGTATGTAATTAACTATTAATTTTTTTCTTTGAAAAGATTCATTGATTACATTTTAGTCAAAGTAGTTTCTCTGCCTTTGAATTTCCATATTAAATCGGAAAGATTAATTTACTCTCACACCTTAGTATTGCATGTGATGGCTTAACTTGTTGCTGGCAGACAATCCGTCGTATAAAAAAGCAATCCTTGCGAATTTCAAGGTATTTTTTACTACAATAATTCTAGTAATTATTTAAACTGTTACGTCTTGTTCCTAGGAACGTAACTATGGCTTTTTCTGGTCATTTTCAGTGATTTCTAAAGGAATTTCAGAAATGGAATATCAATTTCAGAAATGTTCAAGTGGGTTTCAGATAACAAAAGTCTATTTCGGACATTGACATGTTCGTTTGAAAATTGTTAAAATGAATTTCAGGTCATGGATGTGAAGGTACAGTAATGCAAGTTAATTTGAGAAATGTTCAAGCAAAATTCAGATAATGTGATACAAATTCAGAGAATTTATTGTGGATTTCAGACCCATTCATTTTAATACAACAATATTGCACAAACAATTTTTGCTTCGATAAATTCTAACTTTTCCCAATTCTACTTCCGTCCATGGGTGATATTATAAGGACCACGAGGCATTATACTTAGAGTAACAAGAACAAATATGGTTATAAGTAGACACATTCATCTGCTTGCCACACATAACTGTAGCTACAGCTCTTTTTACACCTAACATTGTTGTATGCTATTTTCTATTGTCTTGCTTGTCTACACACAGAAATTTATCTCTGTAGTTATAAAAAACTATCTGAGGGAGTTAGGATTAGAGTCTGAATTTCTAGATTTCTCTCAATTTCTATTCCCTGAAGTGTACGTGTTAATGTTTTAATTTAATTTCAATCGCAAATATCTGATATTGTTATGCAAAATCTGAATATCTCTGAACATTTGAATTTCATCACAAAGTGTGTGAAAATGTATCATCTTGTTATTGAAAACAAAGTACTTATAATTAGTGAAAGAATCGTTTCTTTCAGTTGTTAAGACGATTCAGTGCATGCATGCTTTGAGTTACTGTCAGCATTATTGGTGATTTCCGTATGCCATGATTCCAACGTTTACTGGGCTTTAAAGGCTCCTTATCTTTACTTTTTTTCATTTTTAAAATCAATCCTATGTCCGTTTTTCCGTACATGTGATACCATATCCGAGCCATTTACGTATGTCTTCGCATTTTGTATTGTTTTTTTTCTTGCTTTTCCTGTTTCTCGTGTTTATGACAAGGGAAAATCTGTGCATGGGATCTTGGAAATCGCGTTTCTCTGTTTTTACGCTTATAATAATAATAATAATTGTTTTATTACACACTTCAATAGTATGTACACTGAATTACAATGTGTTTACAGATTAATTCAACAATAAATAAAACTACAGCTAAATCCTAAAATAGTGTTAAATGCACATCAAAATTACAGCTAAGATTAAGATAAAAATCTGTTTAGATATTGTTCATCTTGATTACGTTTAAATATTACAAACGTTGGAACATTTACAATTAAAACTACAGGTTTAACCTATTATTATACTTTTCAATGCATATACTAATGGACTACGTTTATAAATCTTTCAGTTCTGCAGAAAAAATTATAAAATTTTCCTGGATTTATTCTAGTCTCTCTTTCTTTTCTTCAGAGCACTTTCTAGGAAGCAATGAATGTAATTTGTGTGATGGCTCTGACATCTGCTCTATAAGACGAACACATAAATCGTCTCTACGTACACGTTGTTGTACATTCATGAAGCGCACGATTATAATCATATCCGGGAGCAATTATCCTCAGAGCTCGTTTCTGCACTCTTTCGATATCACTCCGTTGTGCTTGCGCCAAGTTCCCATTCCACACCTGGGCACCATGCTCCAAGGTAGATCTAATTACACAGCAGTAAAAGGTCTTGAGGTCATTTTTTGGTGCACCATAACTCTTAAGAACCTTCAAAAAGTATAGACGTTTGGTTGCTTTATTAATAATATACTCTGTATTAGTTTCCCAATTCAAATTATCATTCATCCAAAGTCCCAAAAGCTTTAACGTTTTCACTCTGGACATAGGCTGTTGACCTATGCAGACTGGGGGAATTACAGTCTTATTCTTTCTAAAATCCATTATCATTTCATTACATTTCTTAGCGTTCAAATCCATTTGCTCATTTTCGATAAACCTAATTATGTTATTAACAGTATTTTGACTATTCCAATGCAATTTTCAGATACATGGTTAGTGACATCAATCACCTCAGATAAAGTAGTGTCATCTATAAATATAACAATATCCTCTTGATCGGAACCGTCTATTCTGATCATTACTTGGTGTTTTACCAACATTGGCTAATTGGTTAATTTTTATAATGAAGCCCAGGGGCCCAATTTACTTCCTTGCGGGATCCCTCCTTTTTTACTCTCTGGTTTCTACACGTACACATTTAGCGTCTAACTTGTAGATACGTCGCAAACCATCTTATTAATGAAGGCCGCACACCAATATTCATAATTAAATTTTCCAACAATATGTTGTGGTTAATCAAGTCATAGGCCTTACGGAAATCCAGTAAGGAGACTCTTACAACCTTTCCCGTACTATCCATGTTCTTATGCCAATTATGTACTAAATGCACCAATGCCAAGACAGCTGAAGATATATACCGCAAGGCCACCAAACTTGGAAACACTGATTTCTTCTTGAATATCCTCAAGGATCTATGCAACAGCATACGATTCTTGCACCTTAGAAAGTACACTAGTAAGGGATATTGGTCTTAACTCTTCCACTCTATTACACGGAGTGATTTTGAGGACAGCACAGACATTAGAAATTTTCCAAACTTCCGGAAATTTCATAGTTTGCAAAGATTGGTTGAAAATGTGCACCAAAGGTACAGCAAACCAGTCAGCGAATGCCTTTGTTATCTTTATGGAAGGATCAAATGGTCCATATGCTTTATTAGCATCTATGCCTTTTAATTTTTCTATAAGATTTGCTATGGATATTTGCGGCAGAGGCTCATCTACAGTAATCGTCATCCATTCATCAGATACTTCTAGATAATTCTTAGTTAAGTCTGTGAATAAGGTGTTAATATACTCACCGGACTTTGCGTTTAGTGGGTTTTCAGTTTCCGAATCTATAATGGGGATTGAGTCCTGCTTCCTTCCGGCAACTTTTTAAATTTGTTTCCGCCATAATTTTGGGGTATGGTTGTTTAGCGGTTTAATTCTCTCATCATAAAATTTCTTTTTTTCTTTCCGGATCTCAGACACAATCTTATTCCGTAAGTATTTAAAACGTTCGACTTGTCCACGTTGGCATGCTTTGTCGCGGTTATGCATCATCTCCTTGATTCTTCCAGTAGTATAAGGTTCATCATCCTCATATACTTTGATTGATTTGCAGAAAGAAGGTATTTAACATACTGTTGGTTGCCTCAAGAAACAAACGTACACCATCATCAGCATCAGCATCAACAGCATTAAGTATAAATGACCAATTATATTCTCTAATGAATTGTTAAAATAGAACCATAGATGAATCTCTCTGCGGTCTTACTGTTATTGTTCTCTTTCCTTTTTTGTTTCATAACATATTTCGATTTTTTGGTTTCCATACAATTCGCCTATGGTCAGATGACCCAAGAGGGGTTAGTACTTCTGGGTCTTCGTAGAACTTATGTATGTCCGTAATTATGAGGTCCAACGAAGCATTATCCAACAGATGATTTTGCTATCTGTTTTATGCGGCACTGGCGTGTAATTGTTCTTATATTCAACCCATTACTATCAGGGTTGAAATCGCCAGTTGCAATAATTGCTGTGGATGGACTTTCCGATTTCATTTTATCATAGCAGTAACAAAAATAGGCACAAAAACTATTTACCGTCTTCATGTTTACAGATGGAGGTATGTACACACCCGCGTGCAACTGCAATTCTAGAAATCGATCTTGGTAACCAGACAGGACGTAATACTATCCACACACATTCATATTGTTCGTTTGATATAGGTCAAGTCGAAGTTTATGCATGGTATGTTTTCGGGCAGCTTTCCCGTATATATACTTGTACTCCACCACCCCTTCCAATTGATCTGTCTTCCCTAACCACGCTAAATTTTGGGACATTTACGACTTCATCTGGTACGCTATCAGATAACCACGTTTCTGTGATCAGAACTACATCTGGTCTGTCCTGACTGATAATAACCGCAAGTTCCTCTTTCAACTCTCTGTTTTGGTGAAAGAAAGTGTTGTTGTAATGTGCACAATGGTTTAGCTGTTACAGTTAATATGTCATGCTCTCGTTGCTTGCAGTTAGTTGTTAGTGCAGTTGTGTCTAGGTCTTTCATATCACGTTGTCAAGGCAAGGTCACGTAGTTAGTTTTGTATGATGGTGGATCAGCCAGTTTGAAGAACTAGCGGACCGGTCTCTTAGGTGATGGAGGATGGTTATAGGTGCATGCTGTTTTATTGTTCATTATAATGTCACTAATGGCTCTCACCAGAAAATTCTTACCGCTGTTAACGAGCGCTTTTCTTGATAATGGAGAATCCATATAACTGAGATTGAATCCGTCTTTAAATATCTACCTAAAGAAACCTATATGCAACTTACATCATATACGCTTTTGTACTGCCTGCATTCTTGACCACTACCTAGCAATATACAGGCCGAAATATAACCTTAGAAGAAATAAAATCTTTAAGACAACTAAAGAACTCCTCGCAAACAGTGAGCAATACAATGCGTAAATTCGTGTTTGTATAAATTCCGAGATTATTGGTGTTCAGTTCACTGCTGGAAATGGTGCATGCACACGAAAGTCGATGAATATTAGACATTACAATGCATGCTTTTCGTGTTTCTGTATACTTGCATGTTAGTTACCGTATTTTAAAAAGTTGTGAAATTAGGGCAGCATGATGTTGGTCGCATGCAGTCTAACTTGAGATAATAGCAATTAAGATATTTAATTTTGAAAAAATCGATATGAACAATGACTGAAATCGTTATAGAGGATTTTTTGTGTACTATATTATAGTTCTATAAACTTCAGTTTTCTTGACTTCCTAGCCACTCCTAGCTTTATATTATAAGGTTGATAGATTCAGAAATAATATAAAGAAAAAAAGTAACTAATTTTGTACTGGACAGAATCTCAAACAATAAATTGCAAGTAGTTTTGACGGTTAACACAAAGCGCATACTAATTTATACTATAGTAAGATATTTTATACATACAGCTGATTACAAAAAAGCAGCCACGACGTTTTGAGCCAATTAAGGCCTCGAGCATGCATAAGCATGCGTAAATGCCTGTTGATTTATAGAGACTTTCTACAGTGTCGCAAATGTGCAAAACACTTTCTATGTGAACAGTCCCGACTTGCCAGTGTCAATCGTTCTTGAATTAGCTATAGAGGGAAATGAACTTCCAGCAAGAAAACTAAACTATTACTCTACCCGTGCACCTATAAAACAAAACCGTATACATAGCTCGTATAGAACTATACTGCTCGTATGTACCTTGAATTGCTGAAACTATAGCTAACAGTCTAGTTTTACAAATGACGATGTATATTGGCCTTCAAGGGAGGAATCATCGCAAAAGATAATTTCTGACATAGAAAAAATCTGTTCGCAATTCGTTCAACTGGGCCATCAGAGATATAAAAAGGCAGAGAAGCTTCAATATCTTGAACTGAATCAAGACGTTGGTGTGTAGTCGTTGGTGTGTAATGTTCTGGGCGAATTTCTTTCTTGCATCTAAACGAAGCAAACAAAACTTTAAGACAAACTAACGAAAATTAATTCACTTTCAAGAAATGCAGTTTGCATTCCTCAGCGTAAAATTTTAAAGTGCATATGACACGAAATGTTATATTTCAGAATCATAGAATACATTGTGCAGTGATTATTTTTTCACAGTGTTATTTTTTTTTCAAAAACATGATGTTAAGGCGACTATTTAAACGTTTTAATGAATGGCCGTGAGGCAAAAACTATCCCATGCATGGGAACGAGTTTGCACCAAACTGAAGTCATAATGACGTTAGTGGTTTTTACCAGAGCCAAAATGAGTCAATGCACAGAAAATACATCTCATCAGTGACGTCATTTTGGTGCAATTTCGTTCCCAGTCATAGCACAGTTTTTTGCCTTACGGCCACGTATATAAAAACGTTCAAATGATCCCCTTGGCATCGTGTTTTTTAAAAATAAATTACTCTCCGTAAATCACCGCAGCAAGCAGTCTGTAATTCTAAAATATAAATTTCGTGTCATATGCACTTTAAAATTTTGGTGCAAACAGCATGTGTGGTGTGGTTACTATACGTACATGCGGCAAGGTGTAGAATACCTGACTTGAAACCTTGTAGTAAAACTACCTCAAAGTCTTAATTAACTGAAATTATTGTGGAGACTCAAAACTAGGAAGGGTTGTTTTACATTGACACTGGTGCGTGGAAAACGTTCGCGTTTACCCAGAGAAGGTAGTTAACATTGCAGATGTACCAAATGTCTTAAGGTTGTTTTCCAATTTTTCACACGTAGCTACGTACACGGGCGTAAAAATCTGAACAATTTCAATATTACATTTGAAATAAACAAATGCTTTCAAGGAGGGAATTCAGCATTCCCGATGAGTCAGCATACTTTAGTGATTCTATTTGCTAAATGCAAACTACATAGAAGAGTTTAAACATTTACGTGCGTGTACGTAGGTGTAAAAAACGGATAATTGGAAAGAAAGCAGCGGTTATTACTGCATGCATGGCTCTAAGAATATGTATATTTGATCTTTTAATCTACCTATAACTGCCAATAAACATACTCACTTTGTATATATATACAAGTGTAATAACAGGATTACGGTAAAAAAAGAATGAAGACATGCCATGTGACAAATAACAGTAAGCGCTTTCGAGTCGGAACCTTTGAACTTTACGTCATCGCGCATGCGGCATTACGCATGTTCACTAGGCAAGTCCTTCCAGCTAACTGCTTTTTCCGCACAACAGCTCAACTGGCTGTTCCGCGAGTAAATTGCATAAAAATAGGATGACATCGGTTGAATTGCTGAGTGTAGCCGCTACTATTTATCTGCTATACCGTGCTAATATGCTGTAATTAAAAAAAACGTTCACTTTAGTTATTTTCTTCCACGTCATTAAATATAATGTTAGTACGCTACTTCACTATGAGCGCAATAAACTTCCGCCCTCACTAGGACAAAAAATTCATTATTTTGCAACTAAATAGCAAGATTTCATCGAATCATTGCCATTATATGCATGGTATGCACTTGCTTATAGGCAATGGAAAAATTAAACGTAGTGCACATCTTAGAAAAGGAATACCTGCCAGAGGAAAGAAATCAACTTAATGAAATTTATACGTGGTATAGACAAAATGAAAGCAATGAAAGTCTGCTGTAAGTTTGTTAGTGCTGTTAGTTTTAGAGGCCCCACTCACTTTTGTAAACTTAGAAGTTACCACATGATCAGCGAAAGATTATACCTAAAATATTTCCACGAGAACATACTGTCCGCGGGCTATTGCTTATAATTTGGCCATGGCTTTATAGGATACTCTAAAGGTCGAAATGTCAAGAGAGCACTGGGACCGAGTTGCCCCTGTGTTTTGTGTATCCCCATACATATAATAACTATCAATATCGAGTCATTCTTGGGTTGTCGCATTTCTCACTCACTGGGATTGTGTCTACTTCACCAAATATATTTAGCTAAAGAGGGAGCGCGTAGCGCGACAATCATTACTCGACCTTCGGGCTCCCTCTTTAGCTAAATTTGGCGAAGTAGATAGAGTCCCAGTGAGTGGGGATAGTTTTAGTATAGTAATAAAACAGTACGCTTATTGTCGCGCTACGCGCTCCCTCTTTAGCCAAATTTGGTGAAGTTGATACAGTCCCAGTGAGTGAAAAATACACAAAACACAGAAGCAACTCGGTCCCAGTGCTCTCTCTCGACATTTCGACCTTTAGGGTATCCTATAAAGCCATGACCCTTATAATTTGTACAGTTATACAAGCATGCTTTGTGTAAATTAAATCTATAATTATGCATAATAAACTTTTATCTTAATTGCTATTAATTGCTATTCAATATTCATGATGATAAATATTATTTACAACATGGCGAAAAACCTCTATTTTTGGCGTGTTAATTCGGCAAAATGTCTTTTCGGTGAATATTAATGGTCTCTTCGGCAAATATTCCACCCTTCGCATTGTCCTTTCGGCTAACGTGAATGTGTTCTTTAGATAAATAAGAATTAAACTGTGACTATTATTTTGCTACCAATATGTTAGTTGTCCATCCTATTGGACTTCCGTCATATTGGATCCATCAATACGTCGCAAGTAGGATCATGCAACATTTTTATTGATTTATACTTAGGCCTATAACGATTAACGGAGATAAAAACGAACCATATAATCGTCTAGCCGATATCACACGTTTAGTTAAAGCGCTTGATATAGGCTACGATATTTCGTGAACGATTGGTAATTCGTCAGGTGTATATATAATCAGCGACTTAAAGTTTATGAAAGATGGCAGAGACATTTATTCAAAATCTAATTAAATGTTTGAATAATCAAGCGCGATGTGAAAACGACATAAAGATAGACAGATATGTAGATGTTTTTAATGAATAGGTTTATAGCTATATGCACTCTAAATTTCTGGGGGTTTTTGCACCAAAAAGGCGCCTAAGGCACCTAAATTTAAGTCTTTGGGTGTAAAAAAACACCAATGCGTAAATATACACCTTTTTTGGTGTTTCTACAGAAGCAATAATTTACACTTTTTTGGTGCTTGCACAACACTCAGAAATTTAGAGTGTAACATTTAGTCCTTCAGACCTTAGTAACATTGGTTCCGCCCAACATGGAAGTTTTGACCAACAATAAACATCAAGTTTCATAACACGAAACAAACACGGGAAAACCCACGCACGGTGCCCGCTCAATTGCCATACTGTGACAGGAGTCCTTTATTAATGCGTACGACAGACAAAATAATGTTAATGAAAGTCGTGCTAGTATGACACATTGTTACAAACTAATATAACGAAGTTATCTTTTTCATTCCATTCAATTTCGTCCCCGCCGCCTGCGAAAAGAATTGATCAAGAAATAATTTTTTACCTCAGTTCTTCACTGAAGAAATTTGCTCCGTCATTGAAGCCGTGTTGAAGGTATTGAACTCCAGTTTGACATACCGATCCTGACGACGATTGGGGAAAAAAACTGAAATAGCGTGGAAACACAACACCCGCAGAGCGGGTGTTTTCATACAATTTTGAATTGTTCCAATTTTCACGATTGTCAATTTTTACGAAATTAATGAAATTAATGCGTGGAACAAGCAAAATTAAGATAAATTGTCGAATGTTACTCTGACTTGCAGTTAATGAGGAAAGCGCTTTTTAATTTTCTCGAGAAAAATGAAAAACGTGCATATAAATAAAGTTCCAGCCTTAGGTCGCGTTCTTCGGAAAATCGCCACTGCGCACTTGATATAAGCCCGATTTTTATCAAATTTTTACCAAAGGTTCGTCAGTGCATGTAGAATTACATGAAGTTGACAAAGTGATACAATATAATAAAACATATATATGAAATATTCATGCTCAGATTAAAATCGCGATACCTTTGCGCGTTTGAGTTTTTCTCCATCGGGTTTCAATGAATTTGTTTTTGAAAATTTAACAGCACATAGCTTAAAACATCTGCTTAAAAAACTCGTGTCGTAGCTAAAAACTTCTGCTTAAAAAACTCTTGCGGTTTTGTCCCATTTTTAGATATTACGTAATTACAAACAGTTGACTCGCAAATACTTCATAATCGTCAAAGAAATATCTATAACGGAGGAACGTGAAAAGAGTTACAAAAATCCACACACGTTTTTTTTTGAACAACTTTTTTTGGACAACATTTTAAGAGTGTAAATGAATGTATCTAGCAGGAGGAAAATTCAAGCGGATAAAGTTAACGCAAATTCAATCTTTTCTGAATATTTCATATGTTTTTATATTTCATCAGTCCGATTACTTAATGTGGTCAGTCTACATGCATTGATGAAAAATAATTGCAGACAAGGGATAAACTGCTTGCAGACGGGGATAAATATATAGGAAATTTATGTTTGTAGTTAAACGTAATATTATATATACTCCATGATATTCATTTCCTGATGAGGAATTTCAACATATAGAACGAATCGAATATTATGCAATGTTTTGAATCCACCAATCAGATTACCGCCAAGTCTACCAATAGAAGATAATCTTAAATTGCCCAAATAGCCGTCATTTCCAAATTAAAAAGCGCAAAGCATCTATATGTATTGCTTGGAAGGGCAATGCGAAGTAGCAGGAAACTTTCAAAGTTAAAGTTAAAACTGCTCCAAGAAAAGACAAAAAATGCCTAGATCTGTAATTATTTTTAAGGAAAAACATTAAACGTTGTTTGCTCTCTATCACACTTTCCCTTCAAACAATCTATGCATGCTTTGCAGTCCTGATTAGGAAATGGCTATACAAATTGCTCAGTCATAAAACGTTATTGCATTTTGTTAGTTTAGTCGATAGTACAATTAGCACGTGACGAATGGCAATGGCAGAAAAAGGCCCTATTTTTCCATAACCAGAACAAAAACATAGATTATAATCCTGATGAGTTAATGAGTTCCTATAAATTCTGACTGTGGTCACTTTGCTTTACTTTGCGAGCTAACTTCGTTCTTACATGAAGTATTAATCTCCATGGGAGGTGAAGAGGTCCTGGAAACTAGCGATGATTTCCTCATGCAGACGTGGACATAAATGGCAGACGATTTCTACTTTGTATTTGTAAAATAACGCGAATTTTAACCTTGAAAAGGACTTGAAAACGTTGAAAAGATTGAAAACGTTAACGGAATACCGCTCGAAAAATGGTAAGGGTGTAAATATACCTAAAACGCGAATAAAACTGGGATAATTTTCCTGAAAGAAACGAATAATCGAATGGCTATTTTGATTATTCGATGCTTTCCAAAGTACCGATTAGGAAATATGCAATACTTACTGCTTTGATGCTTTCAAATGGATTTTATGTGTGGTTCGTAGTTGTATTCTCTAAGAAGTAAAGTTATCTTGAAACTTGATCGCATGAAATGTACCTCAACTTACAAAATAGTAATCAAGGCAGGTTTACTATAAGAATGTAACATTGTTCTGTGATAAAACGGAATTATTACGCTATATTTTATAGGCATTGTGTCAAAAGATGCAGGCTTTGAATTACTTGACCAAACTATTGTAGACGTCATACACACAACGATTTTGTCCCCTTGCAGACAAATTTGTTTGTTCCATAACTGATATTGCCCTCCCCTTATTGTACAATGGGACATTTAGTTTCTGATCTACCTGAAGAAGTCTGTTTTCATTCCAATCATTTGAAATTATTCCACAAAAGGCAACAATTTTAGGTGGTTGATTGTTCATTACAGCTAAATGCCCAATATCTCTGCCTAACAGTACAAACTTTCCGCTCTGGATATGGGAGCCCTTTATGTACCTGTATGATAAGGACTGTGAGACTTGTTTTTGCTATTACTGGCTAATTGGCTAATCTTCCTATTCCGTATGGTATCGCAGAACATTTGCCTCACGGGGAAGGGATTAAACTAATAGATAACCAGCTGAAAGTATCCCATATAAAATCAACTTTGATACGTGCAAAATTCTAGACAAGGCAACCTATCGAAATAGAGCAACACTATTATACAGCAACCACATTGCATTTGGACAAAATTGCAATACATTTACTAGAGGAATATAGATTTTTATTAAGTAAGAGATCTAGGTTCATATTTTTAAGTACTGTATGTAGATGTGTGTTATTGTTTGTAAGTGTGTAGTATACAATTTTATAATATAGCATTTGGGAATCCTGAAGGCTGATTGGTTGAGAGTCGTGAACATCGACATAACTTAATGTAAACGCGGAAAATTTCCTGTCGCTCATCCTGAAGTAGTTTTATATTTTTCGCCATATTCTAAAAGAAATATAAAACTTTTTTTCCATATTTATATACAGTGTATATCAACACTTGTGGAAGTTGGAAAAATTCGAAGTTTAGTGAAAACACTCTGCTCTGCGGGCATCGTGTTTCCACACAATTTCTCGTTTTCTGTAACAACATATCAGCATGGAAATGTTTTATAGTTTTTAATTTGGATGAGGCTAAGCATGCTATCAAGAATTATTCAGACTGAGTTATTGTTATCTGCCAAAGCTGGGGAACATAACAGTAACAAGGTCTGGATAATTCTTGATATCATGGATAGCCTCGTCCAATAATTGTTTTATTATACATTCAAAAATTTGTGGTTTAGTTAAAAAAGCTCAAACAACAATACATGTAAACAATGCAAAATTATCTGTATTTTAATTCCTTAACATTTAATGGTGTTCTCGTGGTGGAGAGTCTTGGAAAAGGTTTCAATACAAGAAATAGTGCTTTACTATTTTTTCTGATAATAATGCAGCTTTTTCATCTTCATCAAACAAGGCAAATCTACAGCAAGCAGTTTTGTTCTTTTTTTTGTTTTCAAGTGCTTTTTATAGAACTTTTCAATGGACTCTCATCTGCTGCATCATCAACATCCATCAACATCCAATATTTTTCTTCTGGACCAAAGTTTGCTCTAAAATAAAAATTATGATGGCATAGCAAATGACGCATGTCAGATATTGCAAATTGTCCAGGGGTAATTGACTTATCAGAATCAAGAGTATATACTAATACCAGTAGTAATTGTAAACCAGTGTTCTAATATAAGAGTCATATAAGTAGAATAGTTTTATATTTATTAAAAGTGGTAGATCCTCAAGCAGGATTAATAATAAAGTTACCGAAACATTTTCTGATCTGATAAATTTTGCGATCAGAGAACATCTTAGAAACTTTAGTCTTATATTTATTATCTGTAGAGTAGTCTAGACTTATATCTCAGTGTCATTTGATCTGTTGTTATTAATAAATCTTATGACCAGTCGGACCAGAGAACTTTTCAAAACTCCTCATCTTGCAAGTTAACTGTTTTGCAGTAATTTGACTTCTTGTTATTTATACAGTGTAAGGCTTGATTAATCTTGATATCATGTCTTTTAGGTTCTGCTTGCTGCTGCAATCTGTACCAAAACTGGAAAGGGTAAGAAAAACAAAATGTTAGGGATGGCACAAATACTGTTTTTACCTGAATTGTATTTACCTGAGGTGATTTGGCACCACGTCGTATTGAGATTTTAATTAGATTTTAAGATTTGATTACCTGCTGTAGTTCTACTGGAGAATATTGTATACTGGGAAACATATTTATTGTTTAATTATTGCATATTGACTCTATAGGTCATGGTCTAATGGTTGTGATTTTTCAGTTCACCTGTTGATCATTCTGTCCCAGATTAAAGTTTAGTGTTTACAACTGCCTATAATTTTATAGCTTTTAGTTTGAAGCACTTTCTGAGTGTTGCTGCATTATCCAACCCTAAAACAATAAACCTCAGGACTTCATTTTGTGAATGGATAGTACTGCCCAAAAATGGAAATACATATCTGAATAAGATATACTGTCTTTTAGATTAATGATGAGCATACCCTTACTGTGGTGTGACAGAGTGTAATACAAATACATTAGGCATTAGTTTTGAGTCTTGCAGAAGCAGGATCATTGGTTCATTGAAGCCAATCAACATGCCAAAATCCAATTATCAAGTCCCATGTATTAAGAAAGTTTTGATGAGTGACATTGCTATATCAGAAATTGCGGCAAACCTATTGAGAGAATGTTTTACGTGTCGGACCCCTATTGTGATGTTTGTAACAAGATTCAGTTACTTTTCCAAAAAATACTATTGAGTGACACCACTTAATAGAAACAGTTCACTTATTGCTGATATTCCATTTTCAAATGTTGATAATATCATAGATAAGTGTATAATGACCAGTAGCATAACCAGCCCGACGATTTAGTCTCGCTATTCAAATATTTTCGTGTTCATTGACTCTGAAAACAACACTTTCTGATTTGTTTAATGATGTTAAATTTGCTTAGCAGGGGTGGGTACGACACTTATAATGAAATGAAATTATAATGAAATGATAATGAAATGAATATGCCTTAGTCCAGCATATTCTTTTTTTTTAATGTTTACGGTATTCGCTATAAACTCTATAAATTTAAATCTAATTTTTTACTTGGGATGGCACTACTGTATTAGTGGCGTCACTATCATGAAATATTGAGGGATTCTCTGCTTAATCAGTATGTTACTGTATTTACGATATTTCTGAGAATTCTATTCATAAAACAATGCTGACTGTGATTGGGCGATTTCAGGTGAAACATCATAAAAACAATGTAAGAATTTGTAAAACAAGTCATTTTAAACCATGAAAATCTGCTCTACAAATTAAACATTACTGTGAAAAGTAATCTTTTAAAGGAGCAAATAATTCACGTAGCTTTTCAAAAAGTTTAAGAAAAACATGCGAACTTTGAGATTATACTTAAAGAAAAAGTGGGAAGTTCTGTCTACTTTACTTTTCTGCCGGGGGGGGGGATGTGAACGCCAGAACGAGAATGTAATTATTATGGGAAATTTAACCAAGGACGAGGAGAGCGATCAGGTCGTGTTCAGTCGAGTACAGTCAGATTAAAGTATGCTGCATCAGGGCAGGTTATGATGGTACCAACTAATGAGTTCATGAGTGACATGAAAAATTGATATATTCATTGTGTTTTAACCAAAGCGATAAAACAGGCTTGCGTGCATAGTACTTACGAATGTTACATTTTGTGATATTTAGCAATCATTTCAAGGCAGTTTGTTGAAATGAGCCGCTCCAGAGTGGAAGGCTTGCTTGGTGCATTTCCAAAACTTATGAACACGGGCAAACAACACACGTTCGTTGAAACAGAAAGCGTGCGCTATGTCTATCAGCCGCTGGACAATCTCTACATGTTGTTGATCACAACGAAAGCTAGTAATATTTTGGAAGATTTAGAGACGCTTCGTTTATTTTCCAAAGTGGTAAGATAATCACTAGAAGAATTCAAGAAAAGTTAAGCAAATACGAATCAAATGAAAATAACCGCTCAAAATCGCATATTTATAACTTCTGAACAAAAGAAAATTCCATTAATCATTTACCTGTCACGAGAAACAATTACCGTGAACTATAAGATGCATAAATTTTACTTACCTAAGGTAAAATTTCTTAATTTAAATTCCCAAATGGGATTAAATTTCAACAGATTTTCACTAAATTCCCAACGGGGAAAAAATGCGGCAATTTTTATATTATTCGTATTTGCTAATTTTTTCTTCGAATTTTAAAACAATGGTGACACTCAAAAGCCAAAAGCCCGGAATTATTTCTATATTTTAAATATCAAGCACTCCAGAGCACTTCAAAGTACGATTGCCTTTTTTATATACCATGTGTAATAGTTTATAATAAAATGTAAAAACGTGTGGCTGAGGTTTACTGTAGAATGGACTGGCCAACATATTTTATGTTGGAGTTCCAACCGGCAATTTAAGAGCAAAATGGTCTCATCCCTCAATATCGTAAGTACAATTATTGTACCTGCAGTTACACTGTTACAGAACCACGTAAGAGTAAGGAGGAGTGTGCGTTAAAATTGTTAAAGTTTGACAAAATTACCAAATTAATATTGACTTGACAATTTTATCAACATTTAGATTCCGGAATATTGTCGAGCTGTTGACGAATCTGAAGTAGTGGAAAAATCCTTTGAATTGATATTTGCGTTCGATGAAATCGTCGCCCTTGGATACAGGGAAAATGTGAATCTCGCGCAGATTCGCACGTTCACGGAAATGGACAGCCATGAAGAAAAAGTCTTCCAAGCTGTTATTGAGGTAAATTTAGCAAGTGTGGGATAGGGTAGAACATACTTGAAGTAGAATACGTTTGGATTTTGGCATTGTAGTATTGCACCATCATACTATTGCACCATCATACTATTGCACCATCATGATATTGTTGTACACGCCAAACCTGTCGAAATCCCGCTAACTATGATTGTTATGTACATGAATCACGCTATCCTACACGAAACACAAGTTCTTCAAAGAGGAGGCACAATATTTACTTTTTTAGGGCAGCGCCACCTTAATGAGGATGCGTAGTCCGTTATGCAAACAAACATTTTGTTTACATCTTGAACTTCAACACATGTAAAATACGATATGGCTACTGAATATCTAACACTGTTTTGGTTTGCTATGCCTATAGATTAATATTAACCAGCAGATCGAGTTTGAATACGAGTTTGAAATTTCGGTAATCTTCATAAACGAGTGTTACAAGCAGAACCGATGCGTAGATTTTACCATTGCGTTATAATTTGCGTAGATCACGCTATTCCGTACTGAAAACTCTTTAAAAGGGCCTGCAGTCATTTTTTTCAGGCGGCGCCACCATTTAGCGCACCATTTGCCAGATAGTTTAATTAAAATCACGTCGCAGCCAAAGGCTGAATTGTGTAATTTTAAAAAAATTCACAGTTAGCAGTGTTTCAGAGTTTATAAGTAGAAAACCATAAACATGCAATGCGCAATAGAATGTAATAAAGTAAAAAAAAAACATAATCCGAAAACAGAAAACATCTTGAAAACCCAAGATAATGAATAGACAAGACGCAGATTTAAATGAGAGTTCATAAACACAACGAACATATATTCTAAGCAAGCATTTTCCGTTGCTATTGTAAATGCCTACAAATTTAAAAGGAAATAGTAGCAACAATCTAATTCGTCTCATTTGAAAGAGATGTAAAAGCAATGTAGAGAAGTCTATTACAAAATGTTTTATCTGTTTTCGGGAAATATTCTCACCTAAAAAAACGAACTGCCCGCCATCTTGTATCAATTTTTAACCTCATGATTTGGTCACGTCACAGTAGGGATAAGTCATTTAAAGGTACTCCAAAATACTTATACTAACAATCAATTGCTATTTCCCTTTAAATAGATTTTTCACGAGTGTAATACTTACTGATTATTAAAATTATTGTTCATCAGTGCCATCTTATATAGTGCAAGCATGGGTAGGAAAAGCCTTTTTCCTTTTTGGCACCTGGGTTTAAGTAATAACAGAGTTAATTTTGAGCAGAGGTAATTATCAGACTTCAATTTCTGAGAAATTTTCGGCGAAAATTGAGATCCAGAAAATTCTCCAGCATTGTGCATATAGTGGAGTAAAACGAATTTCAAGGCTTGGTTAATTAATACTACATTCCTTACTTAGACTCAGCAACGCGAAGCTAAGGAGCTGATGAAAAGGAAAGCGAAAGAGCTCCAAGCAGCACGACTGGCTGCAGCTAAAGGCAAACCTGCGCGCTCGTCAATGACAGGTTTTGGTGGAAATGGAAGAACGAACGACACAAATATATCCGTGGAGATTACACCGACTGAACCTGTTGCCCCAAAACAAACTAGGCCATCAAGGTTTGTACCCAACACTAGATAAGATACTTTATAATATCAAGTTCGTACAAAATTTGAATGTCCTTAAGTGCCTATGGCACGAAATTTTGTGCAACTATTTATTGATTGCACTATAAAGATCGCTGAAAATGACAGTGTAACTTCTTGTTACATTTTCTCTAGCTCTCTTCCTTTTTGAGATATCCGACTTTATTCCATATGTAAATTACACAACTTACGACATCACTGTGGATAATGAGTATCTTTGAGATTGCTAATTTTGTAGCATATGACAACAAGAAACAGCTAAAACTGTGCTGTACCGATGTGTGTTATTAAACGCTTAAACTCCTTTTACACGACCAAATTTTTTTTGACATATTTCATATCCCAAATCTTTTTTGACCATGTAAATTAGGAATTTTCGATAAATTTGTCAAAAATTCTTAAATTTGCATGGTAAAAAAAAATTGACACATGAAATTTGTCAAACAAAATTTGGTCGTGTAAAAGGGGCTTCTGTGTCAGCACTTTTGAGCGGAATATATCGATATCGTTAAAATTACTAATATTTTTAAAAAATTATTTTGCACTGTGATGTCGTAAGTTGTGTAATTTTCATGTCCAATATAGTTGAATATCTCGAGAAGGAAAAAAGTCAGGGAAATTCTATAAAAGAGGTTACTATGTGATTTTAAGCGATCTATCCAATGAGATCAATAGAAAGTTGGACAAAATTTCGTTTCGTAGCCACTTTAAATCTCGTTGAATTTGCAGGCCTTGAAGTCTTTAAATTTCTAAATCGAAATAATGTAAAATATAAAAAGCGATTGTAAAATGTAAAAGTTTTTTATAAATTTGAAAAATAGGAAAGTCCTTGAGATCGTCTCGCTTTAGTTTCTAGACATTTGAAATTAAATTACTGTGGAGCACGACCTATAAATTTGTTTCATATTCATTTAAGTTGCAGTTACAACTCAATTTAGTCCTGAAATTTTCTGATATACAGTATGGCTTTGAACGCCCTTAAAACGTGCCTGAATTGTACTCTTATGTATGTGAACCCTGTATTATGTATTGATTATAGATTAGTAAGCTCCTTTCTGCGGGGTATTTGTTCAAAAACTAAATTATACGGATATTTACTATATTAACACACTTTTGCCTTGTCCGTATTCAGAATCTTAACTTCTTGTTTTGACTAATTTCTAATGGCAAGTTTGCATTGGCTAATTTGTTGTCAATAACGTAAAAGACATTTGTGATCGATTTCAGACCTGTGGGCAGCAACAAAGCAATGAAATTAGGAACTAAAGCGAAAGATGTTGATAGTTTTGTTGATAAATTACGTTCCGAAGGAACAGGTAGGTTTAAATTGTATTATATACATAGTTGTATTTATTGTAAAATGTATTTGTAATTGCGCTGTCTGAAAAAGGTCGATAGCCTTGCCGCCTTGCATGCATCCTTGCAAGCTACAGCGCTGTATGCCTGGAGGAAAGTTGTGTGAGATAGTGCTTGAAGGAACTTACAGTAATGCTCAGAAATAACCTAAAACCGCGTTCGCGTTCATTTGCGTTCGGACGCGTTCAAAAAGGGGATTCCAAAGCGTTCCAGACAAAACTTGTGAGCGCATTCCCCGTTTTGATAAAAAAAATCGCGTTCTCGCATCGTAATATCCTGACACCGAACGGAACCTGATTGATCTGATGTAGCGTTTGAGAATTGAGAGTTGACTTGACTTGACGTCTTGTTATGGATCAAATATAATTTTCGTTAGTCTGTGGAGGCCCTTGGTTCAACTTAATTAAAGTGTCGTATATTTTTTCATATTTACTATCGCCCTTAATCCGTACAAAGGCCAAAACAATGTGTCATACTTCAATAGCTTATTCAAAGCACGATCGGTGATATGCTCGTTAAGACCATTAGCGAATCAGTGAAAGACAAGGTGAAAATAACTGAGCGTGTGTGTTTAATTGTTCATCACACATGGTGTGTAGGATAGCATAAGATATTTGGTTCACGACTCATACCAAAAGGTAATTAGTGTAGGAAATTAAACGGTTAGAATCTTAGAGAAGTAGCGAGCGATATTATTCATATGCGATTTCACTTGGGCGTAAAAAATATTCTTTTTCTCACATATTCGAAATCTTCCCCTATAGCTATGGCTTTTTGTGTAATAAAACACGATGATGTGAAGAGACGCTAAATTATTTCTCGGGAAATCGCGATAATTACCGATGATCGCACTCTTATTACGAGTGTTACAGGAACGCGTCCCGGGGATGCGTTCCAGTAGTAGCGGACCGCGAATTGGAACTTAAATGGAACGCATTGACGAAAGCGTTTCGAACGCGTTTTCTGTTAGGATATTTCTGAGCAGTACTGTAAATGTCAACTCTTCCTCTCGAAGACCAACCTGCTATTCTCACATCACATCGAATGAATTCCGACCTCGTTATTTCGCGAAACTTTACTCCGTACTCATTGACGCTAATGAGCATGTTATACCAGATTTATTTATTCACAATTACCATAGTTTCCCATGTGTTATTTTTTGTGGCATTAGAACATTTCACGTGAGAAAACGATCATTTCACATGTAAAATTAAGACATCCATTTGTAAAATATGCGTTTTACAGGGAAGTTGCATGTGAAGTTAGTGGTTTACATGTGAAAGTTCATTTTCCAATATGTGAAATGATTCGCATTCACAAATTCACATATTGAAAGTAAATTTCACATGTGGAATCGAAAGTGAAATTTTCACAAGGGTATTGTCATGAACTCGGCATAAACTCGCGCGAAAAACATCTGGAAAATATACACAAAGACAAATCAAATGTCAACATTTATACATACAGTAAACAGTTCCACCAATACACTGCATAATAGATTCATATTAATCTGAAACTGCAGAGAACAACGAAAAATTAGTTCTCTCGAAGACAAGCGACTCTCTACCTGACTCGATAGCTCAATTGGTATAGAGCGGCAGTCTAGAAACACGAAGGTGCGAGTTCAAATCTCGCTCGAGACAACGAATTTTTCGTTGTTCTCTGCAGCGTCAGATTATTATGAATTCAATTTTTTCGTATCTCTGAGGATGGTTTTGAAATACATTGCATCATTTTGGTTGTGGTTATTCAAACAATCAAATTCTGTCAATTATTCGATATTATACGTTCATCGTCCATAACATGTCAACAAAGTAATTGTCCGATCACATGCAATGCAGGTATTACAAATTCGAACTATTTAAAATTCAACAGTTCATTACAGGTATGCTAGCGCGATGCCACTTTTTTTCCTGATCCAAACCTCGCACCATCAGATGAATTGGATATTCCCATCTCATGGCATTGTGTAAGAAAGGCTTATTAGAGTTAATCAATTGTATTTATGTTGGTTTTCTTCGTGTAGACATCGTAACGTCATCGGGAAAACGTGCGCCCGCTGCCAAACCTTCACAAACAGCTGTCCCTACGTCAGGGTAAGTAAGAAATCTCTCGTGCAGTTGTCGCGTTGCTTGTTGCCTGGAAAATATACATATAACCTTGGTGATGTAACGACCTACTCAAAAGAAGGACGAGAGTTGACGGTCGCACAATATTGGTTAGCCGTATGTTTAGTGCTGACACGATCTTTATTTCATTAAAGTGACAACCTAAAAACCCTGTCACATGTTATTATTTCTAGCCAATCCGAACGTTGTAACCCAATAAAATTCCTGGTTACAACGTTTGATAATTACAATACTAGAATTGCAATTATCACATCATGCGTATAAAATGAACCCTGATCCAAACCCCAACCCCAACCGTGATAATCCCAATAATTTATTGGATACAATAATCTGATGATAATCTTACTAGGTTGCAACGTTCGGACCTGGTGTTATTTCAGTGTGAACCTTAAAATGTTCCCTGTGACAGTTCGTGAAACCCAACTCTTTCGGCTCTCATTTTGTCGCACCCAAAAAATATCCGTTTCTTTTTGTGACTAAGTAAATGATTTTTTCTCAGCATTGTTCTTCTTCAATTTCGATATTTGTGTGATTTCCACGCGAATTGAGACACATTTACTTTTCAGGGCCCGGTTGTACGAAAGGTGGATAAATAGAGATTACTCCATGGTTGGCGAGTGCGTACGATTTTTATGCACGAGTTGTGAAAGATATTGCTAAACGAACGAGTGAGCGCAGTGAACGAGCGAGTTTAGCAATCTTTCACAACAAGTGCATCATAAAAATCGTACAAACGAGCCAACCATGCAGTAATCTGTTTATGCCAAACATATAGAGATTATTTTAAAACTGGAAACCTGTCAAACGCGAACAATGTCGAAACAAAATATTGAACTCTCAAAACAGAATCATACCATTTGTTTCTCCGTAATTTGGCCTTAATAGTGAGTCAAAGCTGTTCTTCTTTCTGTTTCATGTTTTTTAGTGAGGAAACTTTTCTTCTTTTAGACAGAAAAGCCAAATACCCTTTCGCTCCTTCCCCAACACGGCAGCCATGTTGTGAGCAAAATAGCAATGCGATTTTCTTCACTGGTGAGAAAAACCGTATAGCCAATCAAAATGCTGATACGATAAATTTTCACTAGCGAAAAAAAATGAAAACGGCCAATGAAGACGCTTATTCGCTTCTCCACAGTGAAAATACGATTTTTATTTCACCCGATTACCTCACGTAAATCTCTATATGTATGGCATAAAGTTATCCACCGGATAGCGACTTTTTCAAACGTCCTAAGATTGTTGCTTTACTGGAATGGTCAAATGTAACATTTAGCATTTTAAAGTTAACGGGGGAAATTAAAATTTGGCTGAAGTATATTTAGTTTTATTGCCTTTAAAAGCATTTTTAAGACGGGATATAATATCACCATCCGGTAGATAGCACTCTCCATCCTTTGTACAACTGACCCCAGATAACAACAGACGTGGAAAAGTGCGATCTCGTGATCCTAGCTCCTGAGAAATATCTTTTTTTGTAACAAGGACGACGAACTTTTTTAAAAAAAAGGGCGATTTCTCCTTGTCTGGGAAGTAAATAAATGGCATGGACAGTGAAGGGAAAAGGGAAATGCAAATAAACAGAATTGTGGAAAGATCGAGTTTCTGTAGTTACTGTCTTTACGCTCCGCACGAAAGTTATTAGCGATGGTTAGATTTGACACCGCTGCCGCTACCCTTTCTGCCTTACAAGGAACCTGATTTACTAATCTGGAGGTTGGAACACATCATGATTGGCTAAAAGATAGATTGATGTAGCGGTAGTGGAAGTCAGCTCTGAACATTGCTTTTGAGCGCTCGGAAGATAAAGAAAATGCTCCAATTAAATAGATTGTAAACGGTCCTAAAAACGTTATATTACTTCATGTAGAGTACACATCAAAGTTGATGAAAAGATCTCGCTGAGTGCGGGCAGAGATGGCGGTCTTCAAAATATGGAAGTTCGTGGTTTAATTCTTCTCAGGATATCTGACGCTGAGTATGGTCGAATTACCATCGCGGTAGACAACGAAGACAAGCTAGGATTTCAACTGCAGGTTTGTCAGCATTTTCCGATTTGACTTGGTACGTTATGTGTAAGGCTCCATATCAGCAATGTTTTGTAATGACAGGACTATGAAATTGTCAAGCATGTTCCAGGCCCTACAAATGTAAAGACCTTTCCATTCCTGTCAGTAAATGGTCACTAATGTGCCACTTTGTGATGGTTTGCTCTAGACACATCCAAATGTAGACAAGAAATTATTCAGCCAAGATTCTGTGCTTGGCCTCAAGCAATCTGGCAAAGCATTCCCTCTAAATGCTGACATTGGCGTATTAAAGTGGCGTCTGCAAACTAAGGATGAATCGTTGATGCCGCTGACAAGTAAGTACCGTAGACGTCTAGATTTGTGTACTTTTCTCATGAAGGACATCTTCAGGAACATCTTCACAGACGGTATGTATTTCTTAATGTAGTCAATTGCTGGCCCTCGGAAAACGACGGACAATGTGACGTCAATATAGAGTACGAACTACAACAGGAAGAAATGGAATTAAAAGATGTCACGATAATCATCCCCGTGCCGTAAGTTTACATTTATTACAGTCAGTTAGGTAAAGACTAAAGAGTAGCATCTTTAGAGGTGGACAAAGTTTTTATCTGGGTTTCGGGCAAAAAATGTCCGCAATAATTTTACGAGGCAAACTGCCAGCCAAATAACAAAATAATTGTTTCTCCATATCGTGTATTGGCGTACGTAAGCAAAAGCAAAGAAATACACGCATGTTTGTACATAAAATTTTTGTTGTTTTGATAGGATGAAACACAATACTAAAAGCAATCCAAAATTTTGTGGAGAGTATTATGGTTCCCAGAAAATATTTATGAAAATAAATCAGGGAGATTGATGTAGCATTGATCTAAGTTGATTTTGCATTTACATGTAATTGTGCATCGAACCAAATTTTCTGTGAGTTTTTTTGCGAAAATTGAGACCCAAAAAAGTCTAGGAACTACTGTAGGTTCCCAGGATCCGATATTTTCCCACCTCCAGGCACGATTTTTCTGGATGCCATTTTGAATAATAAATATAACTGTACATATATGGGCATGTACGTGTTCCAGCAGCCAGTCATGATCAGCGAGATCAAATGGCTCCAATTTTTCAGTGCGAATCGGCGAGCTTAAAAACTCGTATGCCCGTGGAGCGCATTGGGGAAACGAGTTTTATCTATTCTGTTTCGACCAGTCAGATTCGTTCATTACAGAGAGGTGGTAGACAAAAGATCTTTCGTCGTTGCTGTTTTGTATCCTTGTACGTTTTCATGCATTATAGGCATGGTGTGGGGGCTCCAGTCGTTGGGGAAATCGAAGGTGACTATCATTATGACCACAAGCGATCAGTACTGGAATGGCAACTGCCAGTCATAGACGAATCAAATAAATCGGGAGCGATGGAGTTTTCAATACCAGGACATCCTGACGACTTCTTCCCAATTAACGTATCATTTGGATCAACTAGATCATTCTGCGATATCAAAGTAAGCCTGCTGTTATTTACATACAACACTTTTTTTTGAAATTTCACGCGTTGCAGGTCAAGATAAAGGGTTCCCACGATCGCGGGCCCTGGTAAAAATCCATGAAGATTGTTTTGCGGTAGTATCGCCAAGCAGTTTATCAATTTCTGAAGCTAAAATTTATTTCTTTGAAACGACTTTAGGCTAAAATAGTAATTTAAACTTCTGACAATGAAATTAGGCTTATTTTTGACGCTTTGCATCGTCGTGTTAATGATAGCGTAATTTTGGCAGCGTAGCTCATTCAGCTCTATAAGACCAGTGGGGTTCTGCATACATAACGTACCTACTACATAACTTATAAAATTTTCTTGTACCTTATGTCCTGTATCTAATTTATGACTATCATATTCACAACATACTTATATATGATAGCATTAGAGATTTTTTTATTTCAGTTCACTACATAGTCTTTTGCCCCTGAAATATAAATATTTTTAATCAAATTCACTATTTACTTTGGGTAATAGCAAATTTCGTCTGTTTCTTGTATTAAGACTATGAGTATTAACATGTTTTGTAGAAAAATAATTGTCAAAATAGGCTACATGAAAATACACCCGTACGTGTAACATTGTATATTTGCTACCATCGAGGGAAGATAAACTGTTTCGATAACTTTGAGAACAATACCGAAGCGTATTCGGAAGCCTACACATTGCGACATTGTTCCCCATGCAGCTTACTGTACATCAGTACAGTCATATTTGAGTTGTATATTAGTGAGTCATGAAACACATTTTGCTCTCTGGATTGTTAAAGGTTTTCGAATTCGAGGCAGCATGCCTACTCGAGTACTTCATCCTCAAACGATTCTTCGTGCTCTTTTCATGCCATACCGTGATCGAAAATGACACCGAGATATAAATATGTAAATTTTTCAATGTAGCTCGTTCAACGGCCTGTCCTTTCAGCTGGATACTAAACGTCTTAACTTTATTTAGTTCTGGGGGTTTTTTCCGAAACAACACCACGATACATTATGCGTTAAACTCTTTATTGTTCATTCTTTCTTTCCTAGATAAAAGATGTGAATATTGTAGAAGACGGAATGCCTGTGAAGTTCTCGAGCGAGATCTTATTTTCTGTGGACAAATACGAGATAGTTTGAGAATACATGCAACATAGGTTATAGGAAAGGCATAATGGGATTCGTATAACAAGCAATCATAAATTTTCCCGGAATCTTTAAAATTTAGCATATCTGCTAGTTTTTGGGAACAAGGTGGCTCTAGAAAAGAGCCAATCTTGTGCACTATCGGTGTTTTCAAATCTTTGAGAAAATTAGCAGATTATGTACTATTGTGTCGGAAATTTTTCAGCCAGGGACGCGTGGGTTTTTTTGCTCGAATTGAGCCACAACACCAACAGGAATTGATTAAAAATACCTAGACGGAGGGATTTATGTCATATGAAGACCTCGACGACGCCCAGCTCCGAGGACTTTGTATGACGTCAGTCTTGACTTTAAAGGTATTTAACTAACTTGTACGGGGGGGGGGGGCTCCGGCAGAATGTTTGACCTTGAAAGAAAACGATCATCAAAGAACATCAGAGCCATCCGTATCAGAGCATAGGCGGCCCAATTCAGTGTGTAGTTTCATTTTATATATGTAAACAATACGCTACTGATCTCTATATGAAACTACACACTGAATTGGGCCGCCTATGGTCAGAGCCTCAAGGTAGTATAAAAACTGGCACCATGTGTCGATAGAAATCCATTTTTCTCATATGAGATGAAATTTCAGCCAAGTATTTGCTGATTGTATTGTAAAGATCGCTTAAAATGGTATTTTTTACGTGGAATATAAAGTTTAAAATCTCGAAAAGGAAGAGAGTCTACTTCAGATATTGTACCGTCATGTTAAGCGATATTTACAATGCAATCGAACGCAATTAGTCAAAACTTCATGTGACAGCCACTTTGAGAGTGCTTCAGTTTGTTCTCTAATATATTAGGTTTGCAATTAGCTAACGTTTCCTTACTGATCCCGAGGGAGGCCGAGGATAACGTCGACGGTGGAGGGATCACAAAACATTCTAATTTCCCGAGGGTTCAGAAAGTGTCAGAATTGTTATATACCAAGTGTTAGAAAAGAAAAACCAACAATCTAAACAAGAGAAAAATTTTATCCCAACTGATTTTAAACAAAATGTGTATTAACGTACGTACGCCTCGCCGGTTTTACTATTGACCGGTCAACAAAAATCAAGTTAAATCATAGCAACACAGTTGACATGGCGGTTTGTCGACCTGCCTTGTCCAGAGAGAAAACTTTGAAACTTGGTATGTAACAATTCCCTTTATTCAACACCGTTACAAAAATTTAGGGAGTTTCGTAAAAGAAAGTCAAAAATATAAAATGTTAAAAACTGTAAAATGGATTTCTATTGTTTGTATTTCTGGGCCTTTTTTACACGGTCAGTCAGCTAGTTATTAAAGCCCGTTTTCCACTTGGCGAATTTGTTCGCGCGACGCGAAGCGAAAACAAGAATTCGGCAACGTGATTGGTTAAAATTGGTTGGCGAAAAAATTCGCCGCGAACAAGTAGGAACCGTTCCTACTTTTTTTTCTGTTCGCGCGAACAAATTCGCCAAGTGGAAAACGGGCTTAAGGCGATGTTACGCGAAGAAATTTTCGCTGCAACTAGGAGCGAAATGTTGAGCGAGAACAAAAGAACGTTATGTTTGAGAACAGATAATCCGCAAGCAGAAAATCCCGACCAAGCAGAAAATCCTGAGCTTTACCTTGTGTTGTAGTGATATTTTTCATCATATCTAAAGTTTTAAGTAACACAGTTTATCGTGCTTGTGGCATCATTAAATGGACCTATTATAAAACAGGGTGGCGGATGGCCAGTGTTGGGTTATATGTCCATGTTCAATATACACCGCTACATAATATAGATCTCGTTCTATTTTTGTAATCGTATATGTATTATTGGTGTACTTGGGACAAGGGCATACAACCTAGTGTCATTTATCCTTCAACATTTTCAGAAGCAAGGCATGTTGTTAAAAAACCAACAACAACTTTTAAAGTCAGAGAATGTTTTTCTCAATTTGAATATGTTTGATCCTGGCTACGCGTCATCCATATTTTCTACTTAAAAGGCTGTTATCGATGGGCCAAAAATAAAAATTTTCGATTCGTGGAATTTTCGGTTGCGTAACATCGCTTTAGCCAATAGAGCTGCGTTGCAAGTTGCGAAAAAAATTGCACCGTGTAACATTGTCTTCACAGACAAGCACGTTTTCTATGAGCTTTTTTGACGATTATGTTTGAACAATGACGGAGAATCTTCACAGGAGAGTGCTACACGATTCTTTTTCCCCGCACAATGCCTATGCATCATCGCCTTCCAATCACACCGAAGACAGCACTCGTACTGACTATTCAAATTTTCCTCGTTTACCCATTCAAACAGGGAAAATTTGGCATTGTTGGTTTTCAAAAGTTAGTAAGCTAGCTTTTCAACAAATTTATACCTGTGGCATAAAAACTTTAATTTGGGAAATAAAGCCGAATAGATAAAGCTTTGTCTTGTAGTAAACCTACCGGTCTGTAACATCCTTAAAAATTCAGGACGTGACCGCCATTGGAGCTAATCATAATTTTGGTTGCTTAGAATATCACGCTTTGCACTGTACAGATACATCGTGGAAAATTATTGTAGTGTCACTTTAGAATATATATGTATTGCATTTATGTGAAGTGTTATCAATTATTACATGGCACGGCGGTTTGGACAAATTAACAACTTCTGTACAGGGTATCTCAAACCAGCCAACTGTAACCTGTGGAAACCATAGATTAGAGATCAGATCTTTAGAATTTGCCTGTTCAGCATTAAATAATCATAAGTCTTAAGCCCCTTTTACACGACCAAATCTTCTTTTCCAAATTTTCAAGTTCTAATTAATCCATACATATTAAAATTGTTTTCCGACCTCAAATGTGCATTGTTCGACTTGCTAGTTACACTAACATCTGCCCACAAACTAAAAAGACCTGTTTACGACTACAGACATACAAATTTGGAACAAATGAACCATAACTTGATGGACATTGATTTCATATTCCCAGAAAGATCGTGAAAGGAAAATACAATCCACCCTGGATTACACCTCCAATAATCTCGCTTATCAAAAAGAAAGAAACCATACGGCGAAAAGTCCGTCGCAAGAATTCCGTTACCCTGTTAGGGCAATACAAGAACCTTCGCCGCACCTCAAAAAGACTTATCAAAGAAAGTCTTGAAATTTTCTTCACTTCCCTCAGCAACAATCTACCTTCCAACCCAAGGGAGATAAAAGTTTTGTGGAAAACTACCGACCAATTAATTTCCTTGATGTGCGTTACTGCAATTCAAAGCCTTGGAACGCTGCATTTATAAAGATTTGGTGGATCATACTCGGAAGATGATATTCCTTGCACAGCATGGTTCCTGAGAGGAACCTCTTGCACCGGCCAGCTTCTTTCCGTTCTTCAACGTATCAGTCAAAACCTGGATTCAGGAAAACAAACTGATATCTATACTTCGATATTGCGAAAGCGTTTGATACTGTGGATCATAATCTTCTTCTAAATAAACTCTCTCAAGTCGAACTTACAGGCAATATCTTAAAATGGTTCCAAAATTACTTGACGGGGCGCCAACAACGTGTACTACTCAACGGTGATATATCAGATACTCTTCCTATTTCTTCCGGTGTTCCCCAAGGATCAATACTTGGACCTCTTCTCTTCTTTATTTACGTGAACGACCTTCCATCTTCAATATCCTCACCATCTTTTGGTATCTCCTTGTTCGCTGATGACACAAAGTGCTTTTCCGCAGTTGAGTCTCCAGCTGATGCGCCGAAGCCAGAAATGTAGAGAAATGGGCTCTGAGTTGGAGACTTCATCCCAGCGTAGGCAAATACACTTTCAAAATGGTGAAATTTGGCAGCTCGATTTTGATACATAGAGAGATCTCGGGGTTACCTTTCTTCTGATCTGAAATGGAACAAGCACATATACGAATCGATGACCAAAGCCAATCGCATGCTAGGCATGCTTTAACGATCAACCGCAAAACTCTTGAACGTTAACACCAGGCGCTGTCTCTCTCTAACACTCGTAAGATCCCATCTGGCTACATGCCTCACCAGTTTGGAGTCCACAAAATGCGACCATGTGCATGGAACTTGAACGCATCCAACGTCGAGCAACGAAATTTATACTGTCTCTTACCTTCAGAACAGATGAATCGTATAAATCAAGACTCATTACCTTGAAATTACTAACCCCGTGCTACTGGCATGAGTACCTGGAGGTTTTCTTTCTAGTCAAATGCGCTCATGGTTTAATTAAACCTGACATCTTTTCGGAACAAATTGACAGTCTGACCACCACCTTCAAACTACGCTCAACTGATAACTCTATGATTACATAGCATCCCCAAAGTTAGAACATTGTGTCACCAGTGAACAGTTACTTTGTATGAGTATCGCGAGTATGAAACGCCCTTCCTGATGAGCTCCGGAAAGCGAACATGTCATTTCTGACCTTCAAAGCATGTCTACTACAAAGTGCTACTACTCAGTAACACTAACTGTATTTGATCAGGACAATATGCAGACTTGGAAATCAGTTTGTGTAAAGTGTCATAAAGCAGGACAGTTTGCTGGAACTAGGAAATGTTGTTTTTAAAAATTGTTAATTGCAGCATAATTTATTTTTATCGTTAAGCGCAACTCTAATATTAGCATTTGGTGTTGTGTGCCGTGTGTGATTCCGTAGTGCCCTCGGCCTCTCCATTTGGTGTAAAATCTACTATGCTGCAATCTTGTTTCTTGTTCTTGTACTTCGCGACGTTTTCGATCAGTTTTAAATCTTTATTACCTCCAATGGAGAGTAATTACAAAATTATACTAATTATATGAATTTAAAAACAATATATATATATATATGAGAGTGTGACTTACCTAATTACCTAAAGCATAACTAACTACATTGAAAAATTGTATTCCTAAAACATATTGAGACAAAGTCTGCAAATTCCAGCAATAACTGCGTCCGTGTGTTCATATTTGCGCATAATGTCTCCAATCTTTTACCTGATATAACTAAAAGAAAATCCTTATCTATTAAATTTGCTAAATATACTGCTATTTCAATTGGCATAATGTCATTTAATCCATTCCCAAAGTTCTTCCCTTGGTTGACTGCTGCCCCTACAGTGTAACAGTGCATGTTCTACAGGATTTACATAGTCATTACTGCATAGGATCACCGTGATTCTGGTTTGTTCACACGTTTCCCTTTAATTTTAAAAGAACCAAATAGTGATCTTAACACATCGTTGATTTTTTCTTGTACGTTTGCATGGTGAATACGATATACTTATTAAGCTTTGTGGAAACACCACGTAAATTTAGTATTGCAATAATAAATTTACGTGGTGTTTCCACAAAGCTTAATAAGTACATCGTTGATTTGCTCCAGGTGATCCGGGTGGCTATTACTTATTAAGCACCAGATCGAAACTTCATTGATAGGATAGATATCTGCAAACATCACCAGTTGCCCATGTGTAATAATTTTGTCCCTCCAAAGCGTGTTATAGTGCTCATACACATGTTCGTTAACGACTTTTTTCAATGAACTCTTACTTGGGAATCGATCCTGTAAAATATACTCTGTCAAGGTGTCCATTAGATCATATTTGAGTAGAATCCTTATGATTTCTGGAAGAAAACCAGTCAAGTTGCTTGTAGCCTTGTACGGTTCCATTTCCATCGTATCAACCTCACAAGAAAGATTCTCCGACACGGCATTCCATAGCTCATTAATATAAGTCGACCCAGAAAGTACAGTTTAAGTTTGTCTATTTCAGCCTCAATTGATAATAAACCTAGAAGTCCACGAGAAGCAGATCCAGATGTTCCAGGTAGAAACCCCTGCATAATACGCACCGTAATGTTTTGTACTTTTTCTAGTTCTGATACAGCATGTCGGTTTAAATGCCTGAGTTCACAGCCCTACAGCATCTTTGGACAGCCAATTCGTTTCCAAAAATCTGTTTCAATTGCAGGATTTAGTCATCCATATCGAGCACCCATTCTCATTATGACAATTCCCGCTTCTCCTCCACTTGAAACAGCCTTGGTAACAAATGAGGAAGATTCCTAATTATTTATATGCTACACCAGCTTCTATATAGCTACTATTTATATGATTATACACCAGCTTCTTTTTCTGCGATATTTTTTGAGCCAAGTTTCAAATTTCTGGTATTCTGGTTTACACCACCCTCCCAATTGTTTTTTCCAAAAGTTAGAATTATCGATTTCGATGAATTAGATTTAAATCGCCGCTTGATACTATATTCCCAAGCTAGTACATTCTAACATTCTATCAAGTCCAGATTTCATCCTTGAAAACATAGTCAAGTCATCGGCGAACATAGGTGATCCAAAATACACACCATTAATGAAGACTCCAACCTTTGTATTGTTGAGTTCCCCTATGAGGTCATTTATAAACATTAAGAAGAGCCATGTTGAAAGAACATCGCCTTGTCTCGTACCTTGTTTAACCTCATATATCCGAGATGATTTGCCCTCCTCGACAACAAACTCTTTCATGTTTATTTACCAGTTACGTATAAGCCGCCACGTCTTACCAGTTATACCAATATTGTAGTATAATTTGTGTAGCATTCCGTTGATCCACATAGTGTCAAAAGCCTTAGAAATGCCCATATAGGCTACGTAAACCTTATCTTTATGTTTACAACAGTGATTAATAACTTCATCTATTACGAAACAAGACGTGAGTGCATGGTGACACTTTGGCTGTTTTGTAATCGTGATAGAACGCTTCAGTACTATATTAATTGAAGACAGTAAGCTGATTCCGTGATTCTTGTTTGTTTTGAGAATATGTATTTTGAATTCCAATTTCAATGAATTAATCTTGAGTCTTTTCTCTTTCAATTATACAGTTATAATATTTTAATAGTGCTCGTACCATTGTTTCTCCGCCATATTTATTGAGATGTTCATATGTGATTCCATCAAACCCTGGAGCTTTTCCATTAGGTAGGCTCCTAATAACCTCATGAATTTCCTGAATTGTTAATGGTAAAATTATTAAGTATGCAGTCTGTAATATCTTCTGAATTCTGGATAATATCATTAACTTGGTTTTCAATATTATTCTTGTGAAATTGATCGTAAATTCCGTTATCTTGTAAGGGTGTTACTAACGTTTCAAAATAATTTGCCCAAAGATTTGCCAATTGCTGTGTATCCGTAATTAGTAAATTCACCGTCAATTTTCAATGACATTTTTTCTTTCTTTTTATTCTTCCCACGTGCCTTGTTGTGTAACAGTCGCCAGAATTTTTCATTGTCTACATCTTGTAAATTGCCAATATTTTTAAATTCTTTCCTTTGAAACTCCCATACAGCTCTCTTCTGTTCACGTCTGTATTCACATTTCACTTTTTGTATTTCATACAGAAGGTATTACTCCGCTGTCTTGGAGAACCTGCTTGTATCCATTTTGCTCTTGCAGCCATAGCGGATTTTCTTAAGTAGGCTTTTTAGATTTTTATTCCAAAATGGCTTAATATAGCTTTTAAACTTGACTCTCGCTGGTATTTTGTCTGCCTCTTTGATGCTATGGATTGTTCCTTTCTATATAAATCTAACATAATGATAAACCATGGGCAACGCCTAAGTTTAAAGAAATTATTAAAGACAGGCAAAAAGCGTACCATGATGGGAAAATCCAAAAGTACATCTATTTACGCAATTTAGCAAACAGGAAAATGAAAGAACTGAGGTCCAACTATTTCGATAAGGAAATGGATCAGCTTAAATCTAATCCTAACCAGTAGCGAAGCCAGCCCGACAATTTGGTCATGCCATGCAAATTCAAATCATTATCATTTCCACTTCTTTAGAAATTGATTTCTTATACGGTTTATAAACACTGAAAAATTTGCATTTGCATGATCAGATGTCGGGCTGGCTTTGCTACTGACCCTAACCTCCAAAAGTGGTCGGATTGCATAAAACAACTTGCTGGGTACCCAAAGAGAAGGGCAATATCGTCCATGGTTCTAGATGATGAGATTTGTTACTGGGGATGCTTTAGCAAATAAACATAACGACTTCTTTACATCCATTACTAATGAAGTCACACCATTACGGCTAAAACCTTCCGAAAATCAGTTTGAATTTAACGAATGCTACATCGAACACAGTTTATTATTGACTGACATTGATGATATATGAGCAAAAAAAGCGACCCGTTCGCGATTTCATTGGCTAACATCTTTCCCTCCGTGGCCGAGAGGTAAAGGTAACTGTGTTCCTGATTGTCCACATCTTTTGACTTTGGTTTTGAGGGGTTCGTCGACAGGTCAAGTCCAACCGTTAAAATTCGTCACCCGCTCAGTTGGACAGATACCGATCGACGAGACGACGACCACCCAAAACTCAAGTCAAAGCTGAGCGTGGAGTGCAGGAAAACACTAAGCAGTACTGCGAAACCAACGTTATTTGCCTAGAGTTTTTAACTAATATTTAAGCAAATTTCCTAAACTTGACTGTTGGGGACAAGGTCTGTATGGTTGGTGCAATGAAGACATTATTTCTCTTCGTTCATGAAGACAAGTTGTTTTCCTCAAGAAGTAACGACGAGAAGATTTAAAGGCCCCACTAAACCACAACACTGTAAAACTAGAACTACAGTGTAGTGGTTAAATTATACATGACTGACTTCTTTCCAAAGCTAATGGTAAAAGCATGGATGCGCAAAGATGCGCGAACATTTTCAAAGCCTTTAAAGCAATTTGTTCAGAAATTAACCAAAGACGACAACGCTTACTAAATCAAAGCCGTGTAGTCATGTTTTAAGTTGTTTAGCTAGGTATCTTTCATAGAAAGGTCTTTGTAATAAGCGAATTCGACGTTTGCAAATTAATAGCTTTAGTCTTTTTTAACTTTCCGTGGACTTTTCTACTTTCTTGATCGAGCTTTATGTGCCATTGCGTTCAGTGTCCTTGATATTGGAGTCATTTATTTATGGCCTTGGGTTTAATTCCCAAACACTGAATGGCAGTCTTCAGCTCTCTCAAGTAATGAGATAACATTGCAACAAGATGGCACTAAGCATGACACGTACATAAAGACATTTTACTACCGACATGCAGGAAAGATTGTATCGAAACTCATAGCTTCTACAAAGCCATGCACATTTTATAGGTTATATCACAAATAAACTGCAGAGTAAACTATATGCATCTCATTGATCTTAAAATAACCTTATATTACTTCGGGGAAAAGAGTTTTCTACCTGTCGTGAAAGATTGCTGCTCACAGCTTGTATATAACCAGGCATTTTATAGGTTATATCACGAGTAAACTGCAGAGTTATGCATGTCGTTGTCTTACAACAAACCTGTTACTCTTTAGAAATTAAAACAGTTTCCTATCCACGAGAAAGCTTGACGCTCACAGCTTGTATATAAACATTGAATGATACAAATTGAAGTGCACGATCTATTTATTTAACTTTCCAACTAACATGCAACATTTTACAGTAAATTTACGACAACATATAATATACCTTACAATGGTAGGGTACACGCTACAGTTTTCACCAGTTACAGCGGTGCCATGGACTATGCTAATGCTATACAACGAACACAAATCTAATAACAACACAATATTTGACGGGACAGATTACAAGACTTGTGACAAGACAAACATATAGATTTCACAGTTCTTAAATCATCATACCTGGCTTATAAAATGTACTATACGTTTGCCGTTGTTGCGGCGTGAGTTACGTGTTGACAAATTGGTTATAGCGCGACAACGTAGTAGTGTCATCCTGTTGCAATGTTATCTCATACTTGAAAGAGCAGAAGACAGCCATTCAGTGTTTGGGAATTAAACCCAAGGCCATTAATAAATGACTCCTATATCAAGGACACTGAACACAATGGCACATAAAGCGCGATCAAGAAAAAAGAAAGGCCGACAGTAAGTTAAAGCAAACTTCGGATTCGGTTCTTGCAAATACCTTGCTATAAAACATACCGTAGCTAAACAACTTAAAACATGACTACAGGGCTTTGATTTAGTAAGCGTTGTCGTCTTTAACACTTTCCTGAATGAAAACACTTGTTTTAAAGGCTCTAAAGTGTTTGCGCACCTTTGCGCATCCATACTTCTGTACCGTAAGCTTTGGGAAGAAGTCTGTCATATCTATTTGGCACAGTGTAGTGGTTTAGTCAACCACTACACTGTAGTTGTAGCTTTACAGTGTAGTGGTTTAGTGGTGCCTTGAAGTCTTCTCGTCGTTATTTCTCGACGAAGACAACTTGTCTTCTTAAACGAAGGGAAATAACGACGAGAAGTCTTCAAAGCACCAACCCTACAGGTCTGTCCTCAACAGTCAAGTTAAGGAAATTTGCTTAAATATTAGTTAAAAACACTAGGCAAATAACGTTTGCCTCCTTGACCTTGCGGTACTGCCTAGTGTTTTCCTGTACTCCACGCTCAGCTTTGACTTGAGTTTTGGGTGGATCGTCGACCGGTCTGTCCAACTGAGCGAGCGAAGAATTTTAAGTTGGACCTGGCCTGTCGACGAACCACCCAAAAGCAAAGTCAAACGATGTGGACAATCAGGAAGATAGTTACCTTTACCTCTCGGCCAAGGAGGGAAAGATGTTTGCAGCATGCAAATAAAAAAAATACAAAAACGCCCCTTATTGGCGTTTCTTTTGCGGAATAAGTAAGTAAACTAGAAGTAAGGAAATTGGAGAATTATCTGAGTAAAAAATAATGGCAAAAACACTTCATTCTCGCACTAAAATCTTACTTTGAGCTTCGTACAAATAACATCAAAGATTCTAAATACGGGTATTTCCTGGCGGAATTGGTTATCTGACGTCATTTGCTGCTGGTAGTCCAAGAAGAAGCTTCGAGAAAATATATGTCTGCCACGATGAGGAATGTCCAAGCAACGGGTATTGAAAATACCTCACTCAAGGAGAACAAATACGGATTTACTACGCAGAAATAACAAAAAGCCTCACAGAAGCTACGTGGATTAAAATCGAACCAAAATGACGAAGAATTGCGGCAAAAATTGAGAAGAAAAATAACGTGTTGTCGGACGAGTTTAAAATCAAGATGGCGTCGTCCTCTTCTCCTGAAATCAATGCAACTAAAATCTTTCTAGTGGCGTTGGGCATCAATAATATTGGTATTCTAGTATTCTTCAATTATTCTACGTATCTAAATGGTAAATATTTTAGTTATTAAATGTTACCTTTTTGATAAAAATCCGGCCTGCATACCAGGTCGCAGTCTCAATTTTCTGTAATCAAATAAAAATCACTTTAATGTAATAATATAACACAGTTTCGATTTCTCTCACTTTCTCTAGCTGGGCGTAAGAGAATCGTTTGAAATCGAAAACTGGTCACTTAATTAAACAGAACTTTTAATTCCGAGGTAAGATAATTTGTATCTCCAGTCGGCGTCTCTTAGCTGTACAACTAGTTCGGACTAACGATTTGGCATTAATTTTGTCAGACAGATATTTTCAGTTGGTTGAAAGTTTCTAATTTTTCATACCTAAAATATTGCCTACATTTTACATAATCCAGAGATACTGGGCGACAACCACGAGACAAATGTGATACGAGAATTCACGTCCAAAAAGGAGATTCAAAAGCATTCGAGATGGTAAGAAAAGCAAATATTACTAAATATTTCATTATCTGTATTCTCCCCCCCCCCAAAAAAAAAAAAACCCCCTCTGTCAGTGACGTAACTTTGCCATTAACATGAGAAACATGTCTCCAAAGTAATGTCAATTTTCTTTTATGGGAAATTATTATGACTTACTTTCATTCTTTCTGCTGTTCTTCAAAACTTTTAGTTTCCACTGATACACTGCACTTTATATGAGAAATGGGAATTTCAGATTTCTAGTTCAAATTTAATAGTAATTCGTAGCAAGGTCAAATGAGAATTCATCATGTTAGACCAATGTTAACAACTGACATCATAAGTGTTTACACGACTTTTGTACTGCGTTTCATTTGAACTACATGCAAATCTGAATTTCTTGATCCTTGCACTTCAGGCCCTCGTTAATTTCGACATTAAATCCCCCCTCCCTTTTTTCTAATCCAATCTCCTGTTTACCCCTTTATTTCTTACACTAGCCCTCCCAGGGTAATACCTCCTGATTTCACTTCAATTTCTATTTTTTCACACACTTCTTACTAAAATTACTCCTCCTAGAGTAGCATCCCTTTTCGTCACCCAAATTCAATCTTTATCCTGTTTGCGCCCATCTTTCTCCCACTATCCATCCAATTCTTGTAAGTTGTTCATTTGTCGTAGCAACCTAGCCCTAGCAGAACTAATAAGTTGCTGATATTTTATCTGATTTTACAATTCCAACCACCGTTTCAACATTTCGAAAACGAAGTACCCGGAGCAACGACTGTCGGCAGAGCGTTGATTAACTTCTCACATGGATGTCACAAGTCTGAAGTGGGGATTGAACCCACGACCTCAGAGGGACAGGCGCTTGTTCTGAAGATTGCGCCACTTGGACATTAGTGTGCAAGATTACACAATCCTACATGAGGAATTTACATTCCCTGGCGTTGACTTGTGTTTCATTGACATCGTTGTTGTATAAATCAATTACTAAGTAAATTTCTTAGCAGGATAGCGTCATTCATGTACCTGGGATGTTGCTCGACTTTAATGAAAACGTACAAAGACACTTTGCCTTTCCTTGACCTTTGTCTCGCAACATTCCACATGAATGGATCACGCTATCCCGCAAATAACCTGAAATATTGCAACATATCTCGCATGCATGAATGACCTTATCCTGAACAGAACACCATATGCTATTTCATTAACCCAAATTTTGGAAATCGGGGACATTTTTGGGAGTCAGTTTTAGTTGGTTTCGTATGTTATACCATTCTCTGATACGTAGTTTGTCCATGAGTTTTATCCTTTGATAATCCCCTGATATTCCACGCCTATAATAATTACTTAGTCTTCTGTAATACTTATGTAAAATGCTTTATCTTTTGAAAGGATTTCAAGTGAAAAAAATTCAGTGCATGAAGCAAGGACAAAACAAGATGAGAAAGAAGTGAATTACTAATCGTGTCCATCACAAAATGTCAAGATGAAAATTCTATCGCAATGTACGGTTTGTCAAAGTCATTCACAATCAAATATCCGTTTAGGAACCGTATTCTGAAATACTGAAAACTAAATTTTAGTTTCCAGTATACTTATTCTGAATTAGTGTTTTGTAACATTAAGCCAAAATTTTCTTTTTATTTTACGATGGTCGACTGGATATGAGTGAGCTTGTTACCTAATGGACCGACGTGATGTTCTATACATTAAAAGACAGAGAGAGTGCCAAACTGATGAAACCATGGACAGCATGACGATGCTTCAACCAAATGGAAGCCACGACGATCGAAAGATAGAGTGAATGTAGGATTATTGATAAGACTTTAATCGAGCGTCGTTTTTTTCATGCGCCCAAACCTAATACAATTGAGTTCGACAATCGAGCGAACTTAATATGTCGGTCTAAATGTATACAACACTTTAACGTGAAGTATTTAAGATGATCGGGAAAAAAGAAACTAGGGCACTTTATGCAATACTTTTGGCGCATGAAAAAGCGACGTTTGACTTGCTCTAAACTATTACGTCGTACCGGATTCATCTTTGAAACTTAGTTCGGATTAATGCAATTATAATTAGATTTAGCCCATGAAACAAGCGCGTTCGTCTATTGACTAAGTATATATTATTTGCACTCACTTTACCGGGTGCGCTTTTGTCGCTTTCCGTTTCCTTCTCAGTTCCAGTTCAAATTTTGTGTTTTGGTTTCCAACTAGTGAATGCAACATTAAATGACCAGTCCAGGGCTACAGTACATACAAGGTTTCTCAATGTAAGTTGATAGAGAAGATCATTTGACCATTTACGCGATTTGAGCCGGACGGGCGAGATTCTTTTCGACCGACTAAATCTAAATATAGGGAATGAACAGTAGGACAACTCAATTGAATTTTTTGTGTCCACGCATGTCACATGTCATTACCATTATCTCAGCCAGGCATTGCATTTTCTGGCCAACAACAAGGCTGAAGTATCTGGTCGTGGCCAGTTATTTTCTGATAAAATCGGCAAACTAAAATCGGGTGTTAGGTAAAAAATACTGGGCAGCTTAGTTCTTTGCGCCCCCCCCCCCCCCCCCATTTCAGAAAATATCACCCCAACCATTTCACGTTGCAACGCTCTGCGTTTGTTAATTTTGGCAAAAGTATAAAACATGAAAACCACTTTCACTGGCGGCCATTTTGAAAAAAAAATGCCAACCAGTAAATAATGCCTCACATTTGCCAGTCAGGCAACCAATCAAAATGCTCGAAAACCATAATTTACTAATGAAATTATACTAAAACTAATTATGTATACTGGTCAACATTTCGATAGCAGACCCATAGCATGGGCAGTTGACCTGTATCTGATTTACAAACGCTAGAGGTTGTCAGATCCGATAAAGATCGGATGCGAATGCTTTATCGTACTTATAAAATGTCTGGATGAAAACGTTCATATTCTTTCACAATCTCAAAGATATAAATGATACTTGGTTACAAAAATTAAACTTAAAGTTTATGTACTTTAGGGCAAAATCTTTATCCAATTTATAGATACTGATTAAAACTAAGCGGACATTATTAAAAACAGTGTAATGACTCGGTTTTTATATTTTCTAAATGGAAGATATTGCAGTGGACGATTACCTTAAGCGACAATGACCCGCGTGCTCCGCCCCCTGAGTGCGTTCGGTACATATATTTTTACAATAGCATAGCTTGTAATTTATCGTACTTGTGATCTAATCGATTCTTTTCATTCAAAAGGTGATGGGATGTGAAGAAACATAAAAAAAGATCAGAGTGAACGATCCTGTAAGACACTGACCCACAAACAATAACAATATTCAAGAATGAGAAGACATGACATTGGAATAAAAAGTAGTGGTAATTTACAAGTTAGTAGAGAGCAAGATACTTATCATTAGGAGATCAAAGAGGGGATTAGGTTACTTTTTATTGTTTCTCACTGACAAAATTGTTTCTGGTTGAAAAAAAGAGACAAATTGAGTGACCAGGTTGATACTTGAGTTAATGCGTGTGAAGAAATGAACGATATGGAATGTTTTAAAAGTTTCTAAGTTTTGAATAATGACACTTTCTTTTGGTCTCAATTTTCAAGTTAAAAGATCAGGTGAAAATATAGTGGTTAATAATGACAGTGTTTTTTGAAAGGAATAATACGGGTTATCTGGAAAACACGGACAACATGGACACGGACAACGCGGACACGGACACGTAAAAAATACAACAAAAAGCAATCAAAGGGGAAAATGAGAATAAAATCATATCACCCAGTTTATAAAGTAACAATTCTATGTGAAATAATAGTCAGGGTTAGGGTTAGGATTACAGTTAGGGTTAGACTTAGCATGTTGTCCGTGTCCGTGTTGTTCGTGTTTTCCAGATAACCAATAATACGTTTTAAACATTGTCCTTATTTCTGAAAACAAAACAAAATAAAGCATGTCACTAATTATGTTGGATTAACGTTGAATAGAAGTATTGTGTCATTATCAGATTCAATTCCCAGGGAAACATACTATTTCTTTGTTTCTTAGTTTAATTTACCATACATGTGTGCATGTATTCATTATACTTTTTCGCTCATTTTAAATTCCCATGGGAATACAGCTTGCTTTATTTTCATGGTAATTCATGGTGGAGACTTAAATTTATGAGAATCCTCTTTGACTTATATATGATAAGTATCTTGGTGCTTTCGGGTTTGTTTTGGCAAGCAGGAACAATGGAACAATTAATCCATTGTTTTTGTGCACTAGAGCAAATTACGCAATTGGTTTTAGAGCAGCTGCGTCGTACCATGCAAATGAAGGCGTTTCGGTTAAATAAGTATGAAAATTACGGTAAAGTCTTTACGTATTTCGATCTATTGGTACTGTACTTAGCTGTACGGTCCTTGAATTGCATTCTGAACTATAGATGAGTTATAGATGAGTTGTTGCGTTTCACCTTTTAAAGACTTTCAAATCAAAGTAATTTATACTCCTTGTATTCTCATGCTTATTTGACCCAGCCTCAGACATTGGTAGGGATTAGGTTTTTATTTGCTTCGGACCAGTTAACACAACACAAAGCCCATGCCCTTTCAGCTAAGGTTTTTCATCTTGAAACTCGATCAAAACTCAGATTAAGGGGGTTTAAGTAGCTAGAGATAACGTAATTTATTTTTTATTTTGCTTTTTTGTTTATAACGTAATTTATTAGATAAATGTATGGAATGCGAGGGTGTGCGCCGTGTGTAAGTTGCATGGGGTTATAGGCTTATTAAAGGAATTAAAATTTTAGAAGTATGTTAAAAAACCAAAATCAATAATTGCTTCCAACAAAACAGATAAGTTTCAACAAGCTTGGTCTAAAATTTTCTTTTAAAATTGATATTGTTAGGGACAAATAACTGCTGGTTTATTAGTAACAAAATGCGGGATAAGTTTTGTATATTTGACAAAGTAAGGCAAAAGTAAGTAGGCAGTTTACCTGTTTTTATATGGGATTTTTGATGTTTCTGCTTGGCCTAAAATATCCGAATAAATTAATTTCAGTTGGCATAGCATACTTTACCAAAATTTTGATTCTTTTAATTTTCGTATTTGGGTGGCAGTCGGGGTGGTGGTGGTGCATGTGGGTTTATCAGCTGTGAGTGACTGTGCGATGGTAAGGAATGTGAAGGTAACGAATGGAATGCAGGAGTTTAGGACCGAGGAAGACAGCTTAGAACTGAGGCAGGTAGGAAGTTGGTAGGATCAGCGGGGGGCACTTGTCATTTTGGCTATGGGAATCAAATTTGCATGCTAAGTACTTAAGTCACTAACGTTAGTTGTTTTACTTTGTTAGGTGTGCGCGGCTGCTCTGGAGAAGATCAACTTAGCAATTTGCATTAGCATTTGCAAGGTTGGTCTTCTCTTCGCCGGCTACTCCGGCCAGCTCTCTGAGTGCTACTTCCACTGTAATTAAGTAGAAGTACTTCTACTATATGTATAAGTACTTCTACTTAGGTGGATGTAGCACTTGGAGAGCTGGCCGGGGTAGGGGGATTTTTTTTATTCAATTTCTCAATTCCCATGGGAATTGAATTTTTAATTAAAAGGGGGTCACATGTAAATTTTGTAAACAATTTATTGAAAAGAATTTGTACAGATTACAATTTGAACAACAATAAAAAGAGATTAACTACCAAACTTGTACTTATTTAAATAACAATAGAAGAAAACAGAACATGGCAGAAAGAAAACAATTGACATTGCGCTCAACACAAGTAAATCAACACAAGGAAATAAACACAATGTTAAAGAACTTGGTTTTAATTCAAGTTTTCAAGATAAACATTTATACTTCAAGATAAATGATACAACTCTATGCAAACTTTGATGAAGAAACATTACAGAGTTGTTTCACAATTAGAGAAAATAAATGGCTTAAGATGAAATAGACAAACAAAAATGCTTTATAAAACATTTACTGTGAAAATTTATGTTATGAGTGAAACAAAATTTATGTTGGAGTGAATCCCACGAATTAAATTTCTGCAAATGTCACAAAAATTAAAATATTTAACTTTAAAGGGCCTTGACATTTTGACATTATTTTATAAACTTCCAGCAATAAAAATATTTTGAAAAATCGTTTCTAACGTAAAAAGAGAGTTTTTCAAGTGAATATTTATAAAATCCTAAAGCCATATAATTCTCTCATGGTGTTTTTAACCTAACAACAATTTAACCTAGATAGAGATGACGTTGTTGTTGACAATATCAAACCCAAAACACACAAACGAACTTGGATTTAGCGAAACTGTAATGTAGATGACGTTTCAGTCGAAAACGTTCCTATTATTTTGTTTTTCTACATCTAACAGATTTTGCATCTACTTGAAACAGCATATATTTAATCAAGTTGATACAAAAGCACTTTAGTTTGAAATATTTCATTTCTTAGACTATTTTTCAATAAAAATGAAACTCTACAAATAAACCTCTCAACCATTTTACTTCCAAAATGTCACTTCCATTGTATTTTAGCTATGACTGGACAAGTCTTTAAATGTCAATGTAAAAGTGATATTTTTATTAGGTTTTTTATACAATGAGATACATTTTTACACAAAGACAAGCTTTTTTCAAATGCTTAAGGACTATTTTTAAATCCTGAAATGTCTTTGCCATTTGAATTACTCAAATGAACAAATATAACCCAGTTATACTGAAATGTTAAATGAATCAAGCTATAAAATTTCAAGCATCAAATGCTTCAAACGATTGTTGGTTGTTGGAAAATTCACGGACCAATTTAGACCAAAAATTATTGTTGTCAGGTAAAAAACACACTTATTTGAAGTATAGATTTATCTTTACTTACTTGTTGAAAAGACCATGTTCAAAAGCAATGTAGACCTGTTTTCTTATATCATTATTCCTACTGTTGCAGAGTGGAACTTTTGAAAGTAAAGTTAAACTGAAGCAAACTAATTAATGCATTGTTGAAAGTTTATTTCAATTGCCTAACAAGACAAAATTTCCATAAAAATAAGTCAGTATAAAGTGAAAACGAAAATCAATTAAGGAAATATGTTGCAAGATTAAAAACTTTGAAATACCTGTACGATTCCATATTCCAAGTAGCTCGTATTTGTAAATCAGATACAGATTGGCTGCTCATTTTTTATGACTAATCATTGCAACACTGCTCACTTGTTTAAGAAGATCATTCCTTTTGATTGTGTGGCCAGTTTTGTCATCAATGCAAAATCAGGTCTTACTGCTTCAGTTCAACTCAAGTTCAAACAAGTCCTACTTTCCCAGTAATTTTAGCAAATTTTTGTTTAAACGCTTCAAAATGTTTATTTAAAATCACAAGGTTTGTAAGTTTTTTGCATGTTTAAATTATTTTGTAGCGTAAAGGGCCTAAATAGTTTAGAGTGTAAAAGAGTTTCAAAATGACAAACTATACAAAACAATTGGGTTTTTCTTTTCAATTCACTGGAGAGATCACCAGGTTTGATTTACTTAGTTTTGCCATAAGAATTTCTACAACAGCATTAGTCGGTTACTATGGGCTTAACCTAACCTTAACATTTTCTGTGAATGGAACTGGAGTACCCAGTAAAAGCCCATGGCTTAGTGATTAGCATTGGGCAAATAAAAAACTTTCTTGAGTAAGCTCAAACTTTTAAGCAGTTATTTATATATATATATAGGCAGTAAAAGAACCGATTTTGTGATTTTCAAATAAACATTTCAAACAGTATACTGGTAAGTTCATATAAAACAGAACACGATTGAGAAGGTAGATCAAGTTAACCAAATTATATTTTTTTTATTCATTTTGATAAACAAGTTCTGAAATGTAAATTGTGTCAGCACAGAAAAGGTACAAATTATTTGAGTAAGACAATACCAAAAATATTTAAAATCATAATAAAATATTTTGGTTTCTTAAAAAACCATCTCAATCTTCTAAGACAAACACAGCAATATGGCAAAGACAAATAATGACAAACCGTTATTCTTTGTTGTTTTGGTTTTCGAAACATTACAGTAAAATATTATTGCTGAGTCTTTTGAAGAAAATAGAAGGTAGAACATGTATGTTCTCACAAAGGACTTAGTTAAAATTTATACAAACATTTGAAGAAATAGCTTTATCCAAACTGAAAAATCTAGACTGAACATCTGAAACATATTATCATTCTACAAGATGCAATATGTTTTTTTCAAAACAAACTCAGTTTATCATTTTTGGCTTGCTTAAAATGGAAAATGTTTTGAAAATGAGATGTGTCTTCCCGTGATTTGTGGCAGCATGAAATTTTGTTTCTTTTCAATTGGGACAAAATCTATAGCTGGTACCAGTTACAATTTACAAAGTAAATATTTTGAATCAACTAATACTGACATCGCACATTTTTGTGATCATTAAATTGGTACTGCCACTTGTCACAAGTAATTAAACAATTTTCAAAAACATTTTATACTTAAACAAGTTAGAAAATTATAGACCTTTTAAGTATTTCCCATCACCAGTGTTTGTTTTGAAGGCACTTGAAGTAACTGGAACTTGCAATATAGGTCTAAAAATTTAAAAATATTATTGGTTAGAAATAAAATAAACCATATGCTATTGTGACAAGTCATAATTTTGCATGTGAAATGACTAAATCACAATGGAAAATAATGGCAGAAGATAAAAAAGTCCAGTCAGGTCTTTGTACTGTCTGTGCATGAACGCACACCCCTCCTGTCTGACAAGAATTCATCATAGCAAAAAAGATGGTGGCATGTCAATTTTACTACAATGCATTGTGATCTGAAATTGTTTAAAAGGAAAACTAACGTCGTTTGAAGAAAAGGCAGAAGACAAGAGGTTATTTTTCACTTGTGTTAAACCACAAGTGTTCACCCCTGAAATAAACTACAGGAATGCTCACATATCTTATGTGTATCATAAGCATATGTTACATATATCATACATAATTTATTTGTGCCAAATTAAAATAACACCTATTATACAAATATGTGTTCAGGTACGCAAATATTCTAAATAAATAAGGTACATATTACTACATGTCCACTGTATACATGTAGACCTCTACCCTATATTTCATTAAAATTCATTTATATTTCTACTAGTAAAGATACTAATTAAAATGACAAAACATATTGCAATATTAAGTGCCTGGATACAACCCCCAAGCTTGTCTCTGATATATGTGTTTATGCAATAAAAATAGTTAACATCAATTATTCGTTGGCTCATTAGATGCATATTTATGCAGCTTTGCAAATTTGCGGACATTTGACCAATAGAATGTGTTCTAATAATTGCCTCATGCGGTTGGCAGTTTGCTATGCTTGCTTACTAGCTGGGTTTCACACTGTAGCCTTCACCTTCCCATACATCCCACTCGTTCGCATCGAGTTTTCTATTGGTTGGCCTGCACCTTGCACTATGCTTGGCTGCTTGCTAACTGTTTATCCACGTAGCTTCCCCGTTTGCACCTGCTTGCAATTGCTGACTGCTTGTGCATCTTGTTTGTCTCTCCTTGTTATAAGTTGTGTGCACTGCATTCTGTCACTGGTCACTGTCTGTGTTCTCGACTGGTGCATTTTTTGGGTCAGTATTTCAAAGGTCAAGTTTAAAAGAATTTCAGTACAGTTTCCACTTTTCAAACTTTCAGGTACAAGTAACAATGAGAAAAAAAGTTACAACAAGTGGTATCTCCCACTAAGCTTTTCCAACCATAACGAGGCAAGTCCAAAGTTAGTTCATTCAAAACAGACCAATGGTACAGTGATGCATACAAAATTTCAACTGATTTTGATGCAAAATGCAAAAGTTCTAAATGAAGACAGGCAGCATATGGAAAGAGCCATTGTGAGGCCAAATGGATAAAATCATGGACAAGCAAGAACATAACTACAGGATGTATAAAAAAATTAGACAATTTTGAAATGGCTGTCAACCTCGAGAAGCGCCTTGAAGTATGAAGTTTGTTATTAATCTACATTGCTTGGGTACTTAGAGCACGGTGTAGAATAAATGAAAATATTCTGAAATATAAATGTTTCAAACCCAGGGGTGTGCGTATTTTGAAACACATTAAAAATGGCTTGCGCGCAAAATTTAAATGTTTAAAAGCAATTTTGAGTTGGTAGGTAGAATATATATATATATATATAAATATATAAATATATAAATATATAAATATATATATATATATATATATATATGCTATATATATATATATATATATATATATATATATATATATATATATATGCTAGGTGTTTCATTGCTGTTAAAAAATTCAAGAAATATGATTGAGTTTAAGCCATTCAAAATGTCGTGCAAACGAATATTTTTCACAATAAGAATCGTACGTTTTTCTGAAGAAATGTTCTAATTTTAATCAAATGTCCCTTAGAAGTTGTATGCAAATTAAGTAAGTACTTAAATTAAAAATGCACAATGCTAACTTTGCTAAAAATATGGAAGTTCGTGCGACGTTTTGAACTTTTTAGCACTTAAGTTTTGTGCGCAAGGCATATTTAAATTGCTGTAAAAGACAGAACCCTCCGGGTATTGAAGTGTTAAATTTCTCACTTTTTTGGTTTATTCTAGATTATAAGTACCAAAACAATCTATTTTAATACAAAACATCGTACATTGAGGCGCTTCGCGAAACAGAAAGTGATTTCAGATTTGTCTACTTTTTTTATACACCCTGTATGTGTATATGTATGTATGTATGTATATATATATATATATATATATATATATATATATATATATATATATATATATATATATATATATATATATATATATATATATATATATATATATATATATATATATATATATATATATCAAAGCTTTAAAGCTCAAAGCTTTACTTATTAAATACAACAATCCACACCTCAACACAGGAATGAAGGCTAGAAAAGAACTTTAGCTTTTCACATAGCCCTCATGCACATCGTCTTTCCTACCAGTTGGGTCAGCGCTTGTCTATTTGCAAAATAACATTTTGTAAAAAATATAAAATTTCCTCCTTCATTTGTAAATATAAAATTTCCTCCAACATAGATAATCTCTTGCTTCCGGTGACGTAGTGCTCTTACTCTCTTGCTCTGTATATACTATATGCTCTATGTAAAATATCATTTTTCATTCTGTCTGATGATGGCTTTGAAATAAAGTCGAAAATTTACAGTCTCAACTGCTTGTCTTGTTTTTATTCATATTTTGAAGATCACTCTGTTCTTCGGAATTTGTTTCTTTTTATATTTTCTTAAATTGTCAGCTTGCCGTGATTCTTATGACTTATACATCAACTTATTTTTTCAGAGACATAGTTTTTAATTTTTAAAAATTTCCCCTCCTAACAGGTTCAATTAGAATGGTTTCCCATGATAAGTCATGTACGTTAGTGCCCATGAAAACCCACAACTTTCAGGAACACCAACAGTCGTAAACCAGTTTTTCAGGATGCATGTAAGCATTCAAAGTGTATACATCCTGTTTTCTTATGTTATTATTACTATACTTAGGGGGGGGGGGAGGGGAGGGGAGTTCTTGTCATGAAAGCTAAAGGACTTTTTCAGATCTTATGAATTACGAAGATAATTACATTTTCAGAATTTTTTAAACACTCCAGACAACAAAGCAACTGCATGTTAGAAAAGAGTGGGAAATGATTCAAATGAACGGATATATAAGAACCCAAATTCACCGAACATCTGCTTCAAAGTTTAAGTGGTATGAAACATTACAAAGTATTCAGTTTATAGGTTTTACGGTTTGTGTATGTCAATGGATATTGAAATTACATTTATAATAAAAGTCAAATTATGCACTCGTCACAAATTAACATTCAAATCAACTTTCCAAACATTAAATAAACACTCAAAGTCAAGTGAGAAAAAGAAAATTGAGATGGTTAACCTACAATCAAAATAAATGTTTTCAAAATGCTTTTTCATTGAATTAATTAATAAAATTATAATTTTTTTATGCCATAGCAGAAATAGATTTCTGTGCTCACACAAATTGAGGAATAAATGTATAATGAAATTTTGCAAGAATAATGTTTGCTTCTGATAAAAACCACCTCAATCCCCTTTAGATTTGAAACATATTTTGAGCAAAGTATTTTTCATATAGGTATAAAATTGTCATAAGTGACATAATCATGTATTTCCGATTATAATAATCACATATTTTTTCATGATAATAATTAAAAGGTCTACAATTAACTACAATTGAATTGATTCAGTATTAAAATAAGATGCTATGTTCAGAATTTAATAGTTTAATTTAAAGCCTTTTGCATGTGCATTTCATACACATATAAGTATTAGATCAAACAGAAATATGATCATATGTATAGACTGATTCATATCACTAAACAAGATTTTAATTTTCTCAAAACACAGTTCATCACTACTTGACTTCTTTTGTGATTAAAATGCTTTGAAAACATGTGATTTTCCATTACAAAAAATGATGATCATATTTGGTGAGAATGAAACTGCCATATCCAAAATTATTACTGTACGTCCCAATTGTTGTACAATGACAAAATAATTTTCACATGAACATATTCGAAGTACTTCAGTTCAAAGATAAAGTGTTATTAACTATAAATAAAACATGAAAATATCAAGACCTGCGCAACTTTCATCAACAGTGTTCACATGAATGGCCAGGTAAGCATTGAGGAAATTTACGTAGATGTAAAAAATATCAAAATACAAGATAAGTACATTAAAATTTCAGCAGACAATCTGAATTTCATTCTATACTGGGAGCATATAATGTCAGCTTTGTCCCAAGGGCAAGTTCACCACATCAGTTTACACGAACAACTGCTCTCCCATAGTACCTGGAGAAAACCACAGCTTTTTCCAGATCGTTGACTACTTTTTTCACAAGGACAGGGTTTTAAGTGAGATTAAAATGGAGATCCTACTGAAACTGAACGTGCAACCTGAGAGGTTTAAGAAGGAGGCAAGTGGTTTAAGCACTTTGCCACCAAGGACGGGGTGGGGTGGAAAAATTTGATCTTGGCACACCATACCCACTCTATCTTTAACAGGATACATTTGGTTGAATTAGACAGAAAAAGTAGGGATCTAATTCTTATTATCAGAATCCACTAATAAAGTTAAATTACTTGGTTCTGTCGAGTCAATTATGATGGAAATATTTGTGCTTATCTTAGCAACATATAATCATTACAGCTCACAAAAACTATTTTTATGCATAGTCCTCATAAGTTTCCTGATTAGAAAATACGAAAACTAATAGTGGATTTCGTCTAAACTGCGATTTTTAGTTTGCAATCAAATCATAGAGAAGACAAAGTACACAAAGTGTGAAAATACGAACTTTTTACGTTCAAATATTTCGCTTAATTTAGCCTAATCGACCACGAAATTCATTTATATCATAGATCTAGATACTCTTCTACAACTACTGATAGAAAATATAGCATATTACCTTGAAATAAAGGCAGGATAGCTGCAAATTACTTCAAGACTTTCTGTACGCCATTATTGAAAAAAATTTTTGAATCTGGACTTTTCGGATTTTCGACGAGCAAATACGATGAGCACGCGATGAATCCCGAGCAAATGAATAGAGAAAAAGCCCAGGGGGAGGGGGGGGGGAATACTTTATAGAGAGAACTACGCACTGCGCAGCTCTTTGAACAGAAATTTGACAAAAGATAACGATAAAGTACTAATGAATGAAGTACCTAAAACTGGCAAAGTTTAAGAGTTAAGACAGTGTCGGCAAGCTGCAATTTTTCTTGCAGCTTCCAACGCACTTCTACTCTTGAGAGATGAAAAAATGGCAAAAACGCTTTTTCATTCCACTTTTTTAATATCGTCTTTACATCAAACATTGTTCACTAATTAACATCCTTAAAGAGTGGAATTGCGTTGAAGTTGCAGGAAAAATTACATCGTGCCTTTAATTTATTATTTTCTTTGAACTACCCCCAGTGCCAAGGGTTACAGTTAGCCAACCCTAAGATTAGGGTTAATTAGAGATAGTTAATTACGACAGAGTACGGTTGGTGCTAATTAATCTTACGGTTCACGCAAGGTTTACAAACCCCAAGGTTTGGCTTAGAGCTCACTCTATCGTTTTTTATGTTGACCAATCGAATTTTATCCAGCAAAACGTATGGTTCTGTCATCAGGCTAGCTCTCACAGCTAACCCTAGGGTGAGGGTGGTAAGGGGATGGGTGCGGATCACGTTTCACACCAAGGGTAAAGCAGTTTCACAATCCAGGTGTCTTAGAAACAGCTTCACGTTTCATCTACATTAAAGTTTGCTCGGATCAAAAGCACGTTCCTTTAGAAAGAGATCTAATGATTTCTTTCAATATATGTAATCCTCCAATATGAATTGATCCCCCGAAAAGCATCCGAAGATATTTTTACTGCAACAATCAAGTCACAGTTCACGAGACTGACATCTATTCATCTCATTTCACAGAGAATTTTTAATCATTGAGAATCTCGTAGGACAAATCACCTTTCATGGCACCAAAATCGAGCAATTCACACTTTTCATGAACATATATTAATATAACCAAATATTAATCATGGTTCACAAAAATGCCCTTTATTACAATCAAGAGTTAGTGTTAGGGTTAGCTAATTCGCTAATTAGCTAGTTAGCTAATTTAGGGATAGGTAATTCGCGTGCAAATTTTTTTGACACAATCACTTTCTTTGTAGAGGAGGTTCCTCCAGATGTTCTTCCTCCCTCCCTGGCTCGGCTCCCCCTCCTACGCCGTTAAAACGAGGCCCTAGGATCCCCCTAGGGTTTTAGGTAACATAGGATGTCATCAAGCCCGACAGAATATCTTGTCGTAGGGTAGTTGGGTAGACCAGACAATACTCGGGTTCTTTCGCAGCGGTAGCGTAGACAGAAGCCTTGGTACTAGGTTGCCTTAACCCTAGGGCTAGCAAACGTAACCCTAGAGCTCGAGTTAGCTAACCCCCAACTCTAAGGTTGCTAACCCTAATCCGAGAATCTCGTTGTTGTACATTCAAGAGATCATGTTAAGGATTGACGGATAAAGCAAGTAGGGTTGGGAGGATTGATTACTTTTGTCAGCAAAGGTCTGCAAATTGTTATTTCATTAATAAGAAAACATATTATATTTTGAGGCAGTAAAATGAGTCTGTAATCCATAAACTGGAGTATTACATTTGCTTTGCAGTATAATTTTAAATAGAAGTTGTGCGATGCGTTTGTTTATCACGTGAAGCAGACTTACTAATTAGCTAGTGTGTATTATAGACATGATTGAAAATTTTACAGCCGTTCCAATAGAAGCGTTCCTTCTATTGATTATCAGTTCATTTGGTAACGTTGAGAATTTCATTTGATCAATTCCGCAATTATTTCGAGAAGTTCCTCAAAAAATTCATGTGGTACTAGCACGTGGTCAGGGGTAACAGACCCTACAATCACGAGCAAAAATTATGAGACTTTACTTGATTTAAACGTCTTTTTCATTTCGACAAGTCAATACCCCTACTTTTCCATTTATTATGATTCACTCCCCCCTCCCTCATTCACATTTTTGAAGACATCTTATTCAGCAAACCATGTGCTCTGGTATCGAAGAAACAAAATTGTTTTAGGGGGGGGGGCAGGGGGAGGGAATTCCAGCTGTCAAGCATTTTTGTGCGAGATTGTAGAGTTGGGGTTGCTAACCTTAAGATTACGTTTTCCTAACGTTAAGCCCGTTCTCCACTTCAACCGTACCGCAGCAAAACGTAGCGTTTTCTATTGTGTCCATATCATTAGTTGTGCCTGAGTGTTCACGAATCAATGAAATACGTTACGTTTCACTACGATACGATTGAAGTGGAAGACGGCCTTAAGGGTTAATGAGTTAGGGTAAGTTAACTTTAGTGTTAGATATACCAATAATCCTTGGGTTATGCTAATCAAGTATCGGCCTACGTGTATGACGTATACCAAAACATTTTTAGAAAATATTTTTCAACTGCAATTGGTTACTAGTGTAACATATACCAAAAATATTTTACAATAGATTTAACAATTACTTGTATCACATTTACCAAAAATTTTTTTGGAGATGAGTTTTCAATTGGTCACTTGTGAGACATTCATCAAAACATTTTACAAGAGATTTTTTAATTGGTTACATGTGTGGCATACACCAAAATGTTTTACAAAAAAAAATTTAATTTGTTACTATAGATGTGTGACATTTACCGAAAATTTTTCAGAAAAGATTTTTTATTTGGTTACATGTTTGACATAATATACATAAAAAATCGCAAAATACTTTTTAATTGGAATTGTTGAGAATCTTTTGGAAATGTTGACATTTCCAAAAAATTCTCAAAAGCTTTCAACTGTTTACTTGCGTGAGATTTGTAAAAGACAAACCTCTGATAGGACACATAAACCAAACCACGAAACCGATATAAACATGAATACTCTCTACTTTCTCTTCGCGCTACGAATACTACAATCCGCCACTACAGTAACAAAACTATTGTGAACTATTCGTGGTACACGACGTTGAGCGAATAAATGTGATGAAGTGGCTGAAAAGTCAGCAACTAAAGAGATAGCCTTTTGTCGGCTGGTAGCCTTTTGTTTAAGGTCTGCATGTCCGCATAAACAATGGTCCTGAAAAATTCACAACTACCACACAACTATAGACGATCTTTCGCACGGCTTGTCTCCCTCTGATCACCCAAAAACGTGATCTCAGCTCAGCTAACGTTTCTTTAACGCCGTTGCGATCGGCTTTGTTGTGGCAATCGTGAATAATGAAGGTATTTAGATGATTATCACCAGGTATCAGGGTAGGAAATTATGCAGAGTGTGAAACTTTCGCCCTTTCATACGGTGGCCCAGAGGTGCAAAACCCAAACGCAAATTTAAAAACACGAACACAAATTCCAAAACACAAAAGCAGATTCAAAAACGCGAACGCAAATTCCAAAACACAAACGCGAATTCAAAAACACAAACGCGAATTCAAAAACACGAACACAAATTCCAAAACACAAACACAAATTCAAAGACACAAGCGCGACTTCAAATAATTGAAAACACCAACGCAAATTAAAAAACACGAACACAAATTCAAAAGCACAATCCGAACGCAAAATTAAAACATAAGCACAAATTCGTATTCGTTACACTAACAGAGCCCATTTTCGTTTATTTTTGGTAAAATGTAATGTTTTCAGTTGATGCTGCATGACGGAAGAAGCAATCCGCTTTTATTATAGCAAAAATTTTAAGTACGAATCGATACTGGATTGCTTGGAAAAATATCATGATATTAAAACATGCAAAAGAACGCTCATCACTAAATTACAAGAGTATGGTTTGGGAAGAAGAACATACAACGCGAATGAAGAACAAGTCAGAGCATGCATTGAAAAGGAGCTACATGACAATGGCAAGCTTTTCGGTTACAGAGAAATGTGGAGGAAACTGCACTCGAAATATATATGGAATGCGTGTACGCCGTTTGCTAGTTCGAAATATTCTAAAAGAGCTTGATCCAGAAGGTTGTGTATCAAGAAAAGCAAATAAATTGAAGCTGAGAGAGTATTTGAATCCAGGCCCAACTTTGCCTGCCATGCCGATGCGTATAATAAACTGAAACAGTTTGGATTTCCCATTCATGGCTGCATTGATGGGTTTAGGCCACCGTAAAATTCGGACCGATTCGCACGGGGTGCCAAGATGCAAATGCCGCGAATGCTCGAATTTGCACGGAATTTAGTGCGAAAATATACATTTGCATACAGTTTAGCATGGTGTGTGGACTTATAGCAAATTTAGAATTTGCACATGAATTTGCATGCAGTGCAAATTTTATGGAAATGGAAACAGGTCTTGAAACTATTTTGCCATAGTGCAAATTTAGTGTTATTTTTTTTATGATTTAATAATTTGACTATGATACTAATCTGTTGTGGCTTTAATATTGTTTTCTTTAGATTATAATTCTCGCACAAATTTTGTTGAGTGTGTACAATAGTAAGCTGACCACGGGTCGGCAAGCACAATGATGTTTAACAAGTCTGTTTCTTACGATAATAATACCCATAATACTGATTGATTGTATATATTTTTTATTATAACTTAACTATGCTCATTAATTTTGTTATTGTGCTTCGCAACATGCAACAGCAACATTTTAAAACAATAAACGAAAGTTACGTTATCATAAGGTTTTGACTACCTTTAAATACTTGCATGTCTCCATGACGGCGAGCCAAAGCTGCAGAGGTAATATGAATGAAGTGGACTGGAAAGCAGGCTAAAGGACCAGCGTTGCTGTCACGACATCCATGGTACACCGTGATATACGCTTGCTATATAACTTCACTTTAAATATATTTCACACTTTCTAATTAGATATTTTACACAAAAATAGCAAATCACAACGTCTATTAAGCAATATTTGGTTCGGTAGATTCATTACTGTAGCTGTTAAAAAAATTACCGGTTGCGTTCGTAATGCGTATCTACGTCAGGATGTCGCGTTAGCTTTACCCTACGTTTCTTGTCCATTCTTTTGATTAGCTATGAATTTGGCGATTAAGTTGTTTAAAATGCACATGCAGTCATTGCGAATTTAACGTCTTTGTGACATGCGGCACATTTTAAGATGAAATGCAGTCTGGTACCAAAAACGTCATCTTCACAGCCATCTGGGCGGATAAAGTTGTCGCAAATGACATTTTAAGACAATACAAATGGTTTTGTTTGTTTTATTTTTTTCAAAAATGACGTCAATTACGGCAACCTTTTCCTGTCAACTGAAAGACCGTGAAGATGAAGTTTTTGTCTTATAAAATATGTTGGATTTCGTTTAAAAATATGCTGAATATCGCAAGGATGTCAAACTTACAATGGCTGCATGTTTACGTTAACTAAAACGCTTATTGTCCTTTCACCATCCAGTAAGGTATTTCTTCTGGAGCCTCAATTTCAATGGGCTCTCCCAGTATCCGGTCTTTTATCATAGACCTTGCTTTGTCGGAGGTCCTCTGCGAAGTCACTTTCGATCCAAAGACATCAACGTCTTGTAAAATTGGTCGCTTTGCCAGGACAGTGGTCGGACTTTTATGACCTTCTTCGGCACAATAGCCAGCAGGGGCGTCTTCGTCAGAGTCTGCAGAAGACCCCCTTTCTTCCATCTCCTCGGCGCTATGCTAGTCGGGTGACATGCACTTTGCTGTCAACCCAACCTTTATCTCCCCTTTCTCTTCTGGCGAAATGGTAGCTGATCTTTCCAGCGTTTTCAGTCGACGTCTTAGTTTCTGCAATAATGAATAGAGACATGACGATATAAAAGGGCTAATATTTCGTTTATACCAGTACCCGTACGAACCGATAGCTTAAGTTCGTCTTTTAAGACGAAGCTCGTCTGGTATCTTAATTCGTCTGTTCTCTGTGTTTATGCGCAGCTACACGAATTAACAACTACTATAAGAATTTTTGCCCAAGTTCGTCCAGACGAGAAACACTGCTAATTGAAGAAAATGTTACGCTGTTATTTTTTTGTCATTTGTGACAGAAAAAGCCTCCCAGTAATTCCATTTGTTAGGTCGGATCGACGAGTGTAAACTGCCACGGCGACTTAATGCCACTGAGTTAATTGCATTCACTGCAGAACCGATTCCTTGAGCTGAATAAATTCTCAGTTATCTACGAAAAAATATTCCTGAAATTCGGTGCTAATTCTGACCCCGAATTATAAAATTGGGTTGCAGGTTTTTGGTGATTTACATTAAAAACATGTATTGCTAAGGCGTGGCGCAAGTCAGCCTTTCTATGAGATTTTATGCATCGCAATAAATCTGCGAGATAACTCGATATGTGTAGCAAAACGACCTATAAAACTACATTTCAAGTAGATCCATTTATCTCATCGTCTAATTGAAGACATTGAGGCCGCCATGTTTACACTACGAAGTAGTTGAGTTTCCAAATAATCTCCCAGTAATAATCAAATTTAGCCAATTATGACGTACTTCACTCCTGCTAAAGTATCAAGATGTTCCGCTAAACTGTTGTGATGTTCTGCGGTTACTAGGGCATAAAATTTAAGATCTTCAGCATATAATATATACGGATACAAATTTTGACGGTAAGTAGCCCCCAATAAACTGATATGTTCGTTTTGATCGCAAGCTACGGCACCTCTTATAAAATTGCCACATGCGTAAAAAGTTGGTAACCTGCACTAACGGTTCGCAAAAGCACTACAGATGACGTCGGCTATAGTAGCCGTTCAATATTCTAGTATAGAATTAATCAAAAGTTCCACTCACGGCCAAAACGATACAACACGATTTGACTTTTCGAACTAAGACCCTTCGCCTGGAATTATAGCATAATTATCCTACAAATAATTGACGTATATCCCATAAGACGTAAGTTTGCGTGGATCAAAACAAAGATCGGTATCAACCTCGCAAGCCAGGGTCTTTACCTACGCCCGGCGCTGCGACAAAGACCCTGGTTCAGGCTGGTCACGTGACACCCCAAAATCTGGGATACTTTTAATTAGCGACCTTTATTTTATTGGGGAGGGGTGGTAGAGTGGCTTATGAATGCATTTCTCGTAAGAAGTTGGTCAAATTGCCGAGAAAGCTCATCAAAAATTGTACTTTTGCTGCCGGGGTCATTATTTTCTATGCATGAAAGCTCAAGCGCGTGTCGAGTTTCACATGAAACACAAACGTGGATCAGATTTCAAAAGATTACGCATCGCCGCAATGTAAGTGTCGAAGAGAAAATAATCCTGTAATATTGGCTTTTGGGTCGTATTGACGGCGTTTGCAGTCTGTATACGATCACTGATACCAAAGGACGCATTTATTATTGAGAGTCTGGATTTATATTACTGCGAAATTTCTGTAGAAATATATAGAAAGAATTACCGCAAGCGACGGCAAAATTTGTAAACAAATGTCAAATGTGCATCGCGGCGACCAGGCGACGAAAAACATATCAGGGCGAGGAGATAGTCTAATTTTTGCGCCTCGCGCCTCGCGCCTTTTCTTCGCGCCTCGCGTCTTTTCTTCGCGCCTCGCGCCTTTTTTCGCGCCTTTTTCGTGCCTTTTTTCGTGCCTTTTTTCTGCCGTTTTTCCCGCGCCTTTTTTCCCGCCTCGCGTCCTTTTCGCTAAAAGTTCATTAAATTATTTACTACCACTTACTGACGTTCACTTTGGGCATATAAGATTAGCCCGTCAGTGAATTTTAATTCATATAAACCCATGTTTAACTCAACCAACTATAGTTTGAGTTCAACTAATAAGAAGGTAGGTAGGTAGGTAGGTAAAACTTTATTTTACTACGCTGACCATTCAGCAAGAGCTGATTTCCAAGAGTCGCGTAGTTTAAAAATCATATTACATACATATATTAAAAATATTAAGCAATTACAAGATACAGACAGTACGTTACTACATGGAATATTTGGAATTACTCATAAATAGAAATTTTGAACTCACATGAAATATGTAAATAGATTAAAAAATTTTAAGAAATTGGCCAGGTGCACGAATGCTGGTTTTAAAGGCAACAAGTGATTCGTTACTTCGTATATCATCTGAGAGGCTGTTCCACAGTTTTCCCCCTCTATAACTAAAATTCTTTTTTAGATAATCAGTCTTAGGTTGGGGCAAACAAAGTTTAGTGGAAGAACCTCTCAGATTGTAATGTCGAGAGGAAGGCGTTTCATGAAAAATATTGGATAATCGTTTGGGTGCTAGATCGTGGGTTATTTTATACATCTGGCTTGCAACAAACTGAGCCCTTCTTTCACTTAAGGTCTTCCAGTTGAGTTCAGCCAGAGCAAGTTCAGACTGTCCATGTTCGTTTATACGGCCCACGATTATTCTAGCAGCCCTACTTTGTAATTTCTACAAGCGATTGCAACGTGTAAAATTAATAGTGTCCCAAACTTCACAACAATAATCGAAGTGCGGTAAAACTAGTGCATTGTAAACACATATTAACATATTATGATCAACATGAGGCTTTAGTTTCCTGACTGCCCCGATGCCGGATGAGATTTTTTTCGAAATATTTCAATGTGCTTATTCCAAGATAAATATTCATCAATATAGACCCCAAGTGCCTTTGTTTCTTTCACCCTTTTGATTGGCATGTCACCAGCATGTACTCTGGGAGCATGAAATAAGTTATTTATGTTATGCCCTGATCCGATTAATAAATACTCAGTTTTGACAAGATTTAGTGATAATTTATTTGCTGAGAGCCATTGTTTGATATTTGCAAGGTCATGATTGATGGCCACCTCAGCATCAAGAACTGATTCACCAGAGGCAGTTAATGTAGTATCATCAGCAAACATTCTTGCCGACGAAAACTCCAAACTACCTGGTAAATCGTTTATATAAATTAAGAATAGAAGTGGACCAAGAATCGAGCCTTGAAGAACACCACACGCAACTGTTTTTGAACAGGACAATACGCCATTTACTGAGCACATCTAAGTTCTGTCTGTTATGTAATTTCTTAAAAGATTCAACACTGGTGATCCCATGCCATACCTTTCAAGTTTCTTTGAAAGAATATCGTGATTTATCGTATCAAAAGCTTTTTGTGAGTCTAGAAATACTGCAATATTAATTTTACCACGGTCCATATTAACTGAGCCACTCATTTGTGCTATCTAAAAGGGTTGATGCTGTGGAGTGAAACTGTCTAAAACCAAATTGACGATCGGGTAGCAAATTATTTGAAACAAAATAATCATATAACTGTTCATAATCAGACTTTAATTAATCAGGGGTACCCCCCTAATTTTGTACTTATCTATTCTATGATATATTAAGGCATTTGACTAATGACATATGACATTGGACAGTATTCATAAGTAATACACAGTATTCATAAGCCGATTTTTTGCTGGCAATTATTTTCGCGCGATGTGACATGTGTACGGTTCTACTCAAATTGAAATGAACTATTAATTAAGAATCTAATTTGTCCTAGTTGAGAGCTTATGAGATGGAAGATTCGCGCGACAAAAATTTGCCAGTGAAAAAACGGCTTATTGCGGAGTTATCGTTCCAGTTAATGAATAATAGTAGAGTCACTTGTTTAGCAAGTTTCTTTCTCCCTATACATTAAAAGATGATAATGGTAATTTTAAAGAATAATTTAATGAACTTTTAGCGAAAAAAACGCGAGGCGGGGAATAAGGCGCGGGAAAAGCGGCAGAAAAAAAAGCATGAAAAGTAAGGCGCGAAAAAAGGCGCGAAAAAAAGGCGCGAGGCGCGAAGAAAAGGCGGGAGGCGCGAAGAAAAGGCGCGAGGCGCGAAGATTAGATTATCTCTAGGGCGAGGAGATACATCCATATTATCAACTTTACTATAAAGCCAACAAGAATTTTTCAAAGATAAGTCAAAGGCTCGTCTATACGTGTACTTTTAACAATACAATTTTTTAGTTGATCCAGTCATCTTCTATGCACTATGCGATATGTATGGATACGTAGTAATACTTTACATGTAGAAAATGAATGACAAATAATAATTTTGTTCGATACAGGAATACAGTACTTGCACATTACTAAACGAGGAATATCTATTGAGGTAGTGCTGTAAATAGTGTGTAACTTATGTTACATAATAATTGTCGGTGTAAAATTTCTGTTCATATATGTATATACATATTGAGGTCCTGGTAGGGAAGTGTGGATGTTACTCGTCTGATTTTCAAGATATGCTATATATCGCCTCTCGAAAACAATGCTATGTCTCGCCTCTCGAAAACAATGCTATGTCTCTTTCGAAAATTTTAATTGTTTCCCCCTTATATATGACTATGACAGTATTGACTATGGTCTATGGCGCTGTCGCTATAGCCAGCGATTGTGCTAACTTGAAGAAAATTTACCCTAGAAGGGCCTCATTGTTTCTTACTTTAACTCTTACATTGCTGTTAGTTTGTTGCTCGATTCACGGGGTCAAAACTAACAAATGATAAAAAGAATATGTATATATGAAAATATAATATAGAAATTATATTATGTGCAAATGTCAGTTGCAAAAGGTGAAATACATTTCACTCCATGGGGCCTGTGTTGGACATTCCCATTTTCGTATTTATTTCATGCTCTAGAATTCCCCTGTAATACAGTATCTCGCCCTTTTTAAATCAGTAATTCATTAGCGTCAAAGTAGTTTTAACATAGTAGTTTTACATGGTCATTGAGAGTTTTGTAAAGTCACTCATGGCTCATCGAATTATATGCCCTTGGCAATATTCATCTTTATTGATGATAGACATGATACGCGTAAGGCGTACACTCTGCGCGTACACTAAATATTTGCATCGGTGCACACACAATTTAATGAAATAATTCAGAGGTCATGAATGTATATGACATAAACGAATAAAGCAACAGTGAGAGGCCATTTTAATGTCTTTTAAAACAAACACGGCAACGAAAGACAGACTTAATATAAACTTACGATCGCGTGCCGATGCCAGTTGCCCAAGCCCAACTTAACACTTAAACTGTCAATGAAATACTCATGCTTTTGGAGTTCAAACGCTGACAAGAAATTCGGACAAAAAAAGAGAAAAGTACATAATTTTAGATCAGAAAATTCATGTTATTTTTCGCAACCACTACATCTCGCTCCTAGCATTTGAAATGTATCGCTTGTATGTGGAAGCATGTAATTTGATACTTTCCCCACCCCACCAAGCAAAAGATTTTTGAAAGAGTCACGTGACCAGCCTGAACCAGGGTCTTTGTCGCAGCGCCGGGCGTAGGTAAAGACCCTGGCTTGCGAGGTTGGATCGGTATTAGTTGTACCTCGTGGGTTCAAATTGCTTATTTTCGTGTTATTTCAATTTTCTTTGCCGATTTTGTTGTTCTTGATCATTTATGCGCTATAGCACAAAATAGAAAATATACAGAAGAGCCACTCGAGTCGGAGCCTTTAAAGTTTGTGTCCCACGCATGTCGTATTACGCATGAACAGCGCCGGTTATAACTAAGTTTTTATTTTATGAAATTGTAAAATATTTTCATAAACAAATATATAAATAAAGAATGAACAACAATAACACAATTTTCAAGAACAGAACTTAACAAAATGGTAGAAAAAGCCAAGATTACAAATTATTTGAAATATAACAGATTTGAACTTGCAGAAAAACTTGGTATTGAATTCCAAAACGAATTAAAACAAAAAGCACCTCTTATAAAAATTCCATTTCGTCGTGTAAGAATTATTAAGACTGGCGAAGCATATCCGAGCATGTCGCAAGCCGCAAAAGCACTTGAAATAAACACATCAAAAATTTATTTTTCAATTGCCGCAGAAGAGGCTGAATGTTTATAACCTATAAAATGAAGGATGAGTTTTACAAGTATTGAAAAGAATCAATCAAATCGTGTAACCAAACTTGATTACATTTTAACCTTAGCATTCGACGAATATGTGAATTTACCATTTAAGGATGCAAGGGTTGAAATACTTAGAAGTTTAAAAAAATATAGAAATAGACAATTAACATTTGTTAGATATAATACATTCGAAACGTATGGCTAAAGCACACATTATAGAAATCATTATTCCAAATATTATAGATCGACCTTTGTTAGGAAGTGACATTAAAAAGATCCTTATAGAAACCGTGTCATAAAATTAAGAAGATGAATTTTTTATAACTCAAAAGAGTTATAAAAATTGTCGTATAATTAAAAAAACTATATAAATAAATAAGCAACACGAGTGTTAAAAAAGATTTAAAACCGACCAGTAGAGGATTAAAAGAATTATTTAACTATGGCAATGATTTTTTATCTATAACAGAAATATTACGAAACCCAAAAGTACGAAACTGAGAAAACCTTTACGAATGAAAAGGATTACACCAATAATGGTAGAAGAATATGCTACATTGAACCCATTACCACAACAACTGGCTACTCGGTATGGATCACAAACGAGCAAAACTTCCATTCAAAAGAACCAACGGAAGATTAATGACAGACCCACCTATCATAAGTTCAAAATCATCCGGGGAGAGACTTATAACAATGAAAATTTTTGGTAACGGAGAGAAGTTATCGGCACGCCAAGCATTGGAAAAATATCGAAAATCCAAAAAATATCTTCAACTAGAAAAATAACTTAAGGAAAATCATTTATATTCAGAACTCCGAAAATTAAACAGAGAGAGAAAAATTCAATTAGAAACAATATATACACTGTAAATATGAAAGTGTTAACGTAACACCAAAATGGGTGTAAATTGTTGCAACGCTACCGATACCAATTAGGTGTTAGCTAACACTAGCTCACACTTTCGTAGTGTTAGATATTTGCCATGTAACTACATGGCAAATATCTAACACTACGAAAGTGTGAATAAACGCCAAAATTAGCGTTAGCTGACACCTAGCTAATTGGTGTCGGTAACGTTGCAACAATTTACACCCATTTTGGTGTTACGTTAACACTTCCAGATTTACAGTGTGTTAATCCAAAGATAAAACTAACACGCAAATGACAAATTAAAAACATTGTTGTTCATCATAAAATTACCATTAATGTTAAAACATCCCCAACAGATTTTTTTGAACAAACAAAAGGAACTTTGGTTAAATTTTTAAAAGAAAATACACAGCATAAAATTCAAATTACATTAATATGTGTAATGCAAAAAATAGACCCAGCAACTGGAGCTATTTTAGTTGAGGAAAGTGTTCCTTTTCATTCAAAGCAGACAAGTGTTTTTCCTCAACAAATTTAGAGGATCTGATTGAATCAATAAAAGCAAAACTTTTAGAGTCCTTTTCTACATTTTTAAGAAATGGCAACGGATGGACCTTAAAAAGCGTTGAAACACCACAGGAAATAGTGATTACTGTGTTATCACAGACATGTCAAAATTTGTCGGGAGTCAAGTTAATGAGCATGAACATAAGATATTTATTTGTGATTGTTGTTTAAATTATTTTGGACAGCAGAAACTATTAAATGAACATCTTGAATATCGTAACAAACACGACGTAGTAAATAGCACATATCCAAAACCAGGAGAAAACATACTAAAATTTAAAAATAGTATTTGATTTTGAGTCCTTTTTGAAACCCATCGATAAAACACACGGTGAAACTAAATTATGTCAAAACTATCAAAAACATATTCCATCTGCTTTTTTTATTTACATTGTATCGCACATTGATGGATTTTATATGGATCTTATTACGTATGTACGTGAAAATGCTGCTGAAAGTATTTGTAGAAAAAATAGAAGAAGTGACAAAATATATTTAACAAAAATTTAAGGTTTCCGTTCCAATGATATTTGACAAAGCTGCAGAAGAGCCCCATAATAGTCAGAATGAGTGTTATGACTGTGGTGAAAAGTTTAGTTCTGAGAAACGGGGTTTAGTGAAGGTATGGGACCATTGCCACGGGAAAGTACCGAGATGCACTTCACTCAAAGTGTAACCTCAGGTTGAGACGTAGTAAGACCATACCAGTATTTGCACACAATTTAACAGGATATGATGGCCATTTGTTCATAACAAGATTATTAGACACGCCGGGTCAAGTAAGTTGTATTCCGAATAATGAGGAAAAATATAAAGCCATTTCAAAGAGTGTTTTGCTGATACCATTGTTAATGAAATATTTTACAAATTAGAATTTTCACTAAAACTCCTTAGAAGTTCTTGTTAAAAATTTAGACAAGTCACAGTTTAAACACTAATCAAAGTATTTTAAAGGCAAAAAATTAGATTTAATGCTTCGAATATATGACAGATATTTCTAAATTTCAAGAGAAACAAATTTCTTCAAAAGACAAGTTTAATTCAATGTTAAGCTGTGGGGAAGTTTTAAAGGATGAGTTTAAGAACATAAGACCATCAAACATATCTGATGAAGATTATTTCTTCGCACAGAAAGTTTTTAAAATTTTTAGTAAAAACGTAGGTCAATTATTGCACCAATTTATATTGTTTGTCTGATGTTCTTCTTCTTGCGGATGTGTTAGAAAATTTTATAGACGTTAGCCTTAAAAAAATGGACTTGATCCGTCTTATTACATTTCCGCACCAGTTCTTGGAATGGATGCAATGTAAAAAATGACTGAAATTGAATTGTAACTTTTAACCGACCCAGATATGTATTTGGTTTTTGAAGATGGTATTACCATTATGAATAGATATTCAAAAGCCAACAGCCCTTACATGGGAAATATCCGTGGTAAAACACTGAAGGATATTATGGTAGAATTAGGAAAAAGAACGAACACAGAACAGCAGTTTTCTATTAAAGCTGTGTGTGAATACTTTCCTGACTTTTCTGAAAAAGAAATTAAAGCCCTTCGTAAGAAGATGGAAAACCGAGAAATTTTTAACCCTCAAGAAAAAGCAACTTACATTCAATATTTGGATGCAAATAATTTATACGGATGGGCTATTAGCCAACCGCTTCCTACAAGAAATTTTAAGTGGTTAACGGAAGATGAGATTAACAGCAAGTTGGAAAATTATGAAGAAATTAAAGGGTGCAAATTGGAGGTGGATCTGGAGTATCCAAAAGAGCTTCACGATTATCATTATGATTATCCTCTGGCTCCCGAATCCATTGAATTTAACAAAGTAAAAAAATTAATACCAAATTCAAATGATAAGGAAAACTATTTGTTCACCATGCAACGTTACAAGTACTATTTACAACATAAGCGGCCGTGTTCTATCAGCATATACAAACTCGAGCCGAAGGCGAGAGTTGTATATCTGATACAACACGGACGCGAATTTTGTACATAGCTTGTGAAACTCTCCAATCTTATAGATCAGTTTGCGAAGTAATTTTGAAAATACATCTTGTATAAGACTAGGAAATCAAAGTTAAAAGTTTTGAAAATCAACAATATTCTGTATCAGAGTATACAGACTCCTTCATGCTCATGATTTCTTGTATTTTCTTTAGGAATTATTAATAAGTTTCACGATTATAATCAAAACATAGTTTGAAACTTCAAAAAACTCATCGCAGAATTAAATATCAAGAAGAAGCTTTTTTAAAAAAATATATTGACAGCAACACTTTGTCGCGAACATTGGCGAAAAATGACTTTGAAACAGACTTTTACAAGCTTATGAACAATGCTGTTTACGGAAAGACCATGGAAAATGTAAGAAACAGATGTAATGTGAAGATTGTAAATGGGTTAGAAGAGAAAAAAACTAGAAAAGTTAATTGCAAAACCTAATTTTAAAAGTGCTTATACTTTTGAAAATTCAAACTTAGTAATGGTTGAAATGGGAAAGTCTACAGTAAAATCAAACAAACTAATATTTTTAGGACAGATTATTTTAGATTTGTCAGCAAATTTAAAGATGCTTACAAGCAAACTTAAACAAAATTCAACTAGTTGTGTAAACAAATTTTAAGCAAATTTGAACAAATTTAAACTAGTTGAGTAAGCAAATTTGAATAAAATTTAAGCAAAATTTATATTTAAAAATATATTTTTTTTAAAAAAATTGAAAAATTTTTTCACTATTTTGATTAAAAATAAATATGGCACTAATAAGTATTTGAAACAAATGAAAAAAGAAATGAAACAAATAAATGCATTTCAACCTTGAAGAAGCTTTGTTTTTTGTGGATATTATTTTAAAGAAATTAAATATTGATGTAAAACAAGCCGCGCGTATGATGGAAAATGAACAAAGAGAATTAGTGGAAAACTTGGTTGAAAGAACGATTGCCATTGAAGGAATGATGAAAAGCGAAGAAATAAATAATTATGGAAGAGCGATATCATATATCGTATATTTATGTCGTATGCACAAGCGTTAAAAAATAATTGTGGAGCAAGTTATATCGGAGTCTCGTAAATTATTGGATGTGATAAGATCATTTACATAAAAATTTTATATCTATACGCGAATATAAAATATATTCTTTGATCTGATTTTGTTCTGGTGCTGGAATGGTTGCAACTTTTTCATATTTTTTAGTTTTGACTTTGCAAATACCAGTTGAAAAGTCCGCTCCTTCACGTTCACAAGTTAAATGTAATCCTGTAATAAATTTTCTTTTAACATTAATATCTTCATCAAACAGATCTCCATTATGTTGTATTTGCAGTTTACTTGGTCTACAACCCATTTATGTAATATAAAGTTCCAACATAATGGTTAAACCAACTTTATCACCAATGCTGGTGGTAACATCATACTCAAACATGTTGTGATCACCGTTTAACACGGGTGCAATGCTATTAATGTGGTTAAAAAAGCAACTGACGAAGTTAGTGGCTGCTCAGATGTTATGGGTAGCGTTAAGATTACTCGGCTTTTATGTCCGTGTGTGTCCGATTGTGACATACTTAAGGCCCATATTTACATTCACAGGAAACGGTGAGTTTGTCCACGAGTTGGATTCTATTATCGTATTTCTACCAAATCCCAACAGCGGTGCAAGTGTTTTTAAAATTAATTTTTGGTTTTCGGAAAATATTTTACATGTATTGTTGTGTGTGTTCCGCTCCAGCTTAATATTGCTTTCTTTGAGTTTGGTTATGATCATATCAAATATAGATCCTATCAATCGTACCGTAGTCTCAAACACTCTATTAAAACTCAAACACTTTCTATTAAATAAATACAATAAAGATCTAATTTAATATGTACAATAAAGATTAAAGTTAAAAGTCAACGAATACTAACCGAACTGTTTGCGAAACGCGCCAAAATCCACTAATTTTACAACCCAACGCGTTTAACATAACATCGACTCCTTTTTTGTGCGGGAAACCCCAAAACTGAGCCCGCGTTGCCTAATGTGGGATACCTTATTCAGTTTTACTGAACGGTACAGCAGCTGCGAAATTTGTCTGAGCATGCGCCAGATAAGCCTGCGTGAACGCGTGGAAATTGCGTGATTTACGCGTGGTATTTAAAAATCATATAACAAACATGGATCACAAGCATTTTCAGTGGACTAAACGACCTTTTAGCGTAATTTTTAAGAGCACGCTAACAAATCAGGTGAGTAGATATAAATATGAAGGCCAAGTTCGAGCTAAAATCATGTTGGAGCAAAAGGCTAATTTTTTAAAATTCGACTCAAACTAGTCAACGCTCGTACTCGAACAACAATAATACAAAAATGTCACTGAAATCGATCGACTAAACGCATTAGTCAAATGAAAAATATCTTTACCATTTGTACGAAAACATTTATACAGTATCAAAGACATCATTGCACTGACGGCCCACGTGATTGTGGATGTTTTATCACTTTCACGACCATTTCAACAACAACCGTGATTTAAAGTACTTTTCCGGTAGCAAGTTTCACAACAAACTATTGGCCATGAGCGGAATTTATAAAACAAAAAAATTGGTTTTGAAAGGAACATAAACATATTGGAAGTAACAGGAAACAAATATCTTTTTGGAGCAAAAGCTAAATTTTTCAGTATTAAGTCAAATGTAAATTCAACATCGCGCTTAATTCTTGGCAACCCACTCACATGTCAAAGTTTGGAAATTTGCTTCAACAGACGATGTCATCACTTCAAAATATGATTAACTGACAGCTATATCAGTCCTTTACTGAAATCAATGAAAAATTGTGAACAAAATTATAACTGGCTCGTCAAAGAAACTGGATTCCGAGCACCTCTGAAACCAATCTGTATTTTGCAAATAATATGCTAACTAGAAATTTCTAATAGAAAGGGAATGCTGCGAGGTATAGAGTATTACCTTAAACTCGTGCGTGCGCATAGCTATAGCTTTACAACGCCCGCTACTGAACAATGAAAAATATCCTTAAATCCTCTTAAATCAAGTATTAGAAAGATAACTACACCACTACTGACCAATACATTGCGGATTCAGAAGATCATCTCGAATGATAAATATTTTCAAATCGAGTGCCGTCAAGAATATAATGCCGCTCGCTTCGCTCGCAGCAATTACATTTTGTGTTAAGCCGCTAACAATATTTTTGCACAGCGGTGGCAAATTTCCCAGCTGCTGAACGGTACTACATCAAATGTCCAATATCCCTCGTCAAAAGTGATGGTACCCAGCGTGTCATTATAGTTTGTAATAACATTTTTAATGTTCTAGTATTTGGCAGCATTTTTTATGGTAATTTTGGACTCAATATGGGTTATGATAAAACCCTCCAGATAAATTTTATGATTGCCGATATTTAACATTAACGTTAACTTGTCCATTTTTATTTAAATAAAAAATGTCTGATGTATTTTGGAGGAATTATTTTGGAGGAATTATGAAAGTATTTTGGAAAAAATTTTCACAAAGCCATGAGAAATTGGCCGTTGAACGTGCAAAAACAGGAGTTTAAGGAAAAATATCCCAACGCCGACATTACAAAATTTACATTCAACGCAGATTTAAATAAGAGTGGAAACGTTATCAAAGTTTTCATCACATATATGTTCAACTACGAGGAAGGTTATGATAGTACATCTAACACATTTAAGACCCAATATGCCGATGCATTGTATTGGTCACCGCGCATTTGGAGTCCAAGTGGAACGGTGAAACCACTAATTTTAACAACAAATTCGCTTCCGTACAACGCAACCAAGTTTAACATTTACGTTACTAAAACTTGTAGTTTTTTAAGTAGCTTTGAAAAATTAAATACGTCGTGGCAAGGCAACGGAAAGGATATTACCAAAGTTGCCGTTGATCGTAATGATCCTTATTTTGCATCCTTGTTGGCCTCAATTATCATATCGCACAAGGGTAGAATAAGCAAAAACATTTAACTGGGGATTCTCAAACACCCAAAATTATTACAAGTATTGCCAGATATCACGTATATTATTACATAAAAAGGTTTCATCGAGACTCCAAAAAAATTGCATCTTACATTTCAAACGAAATGTTGCAACTCGTCAAAAAAAGTCTTTAAACTAAAAAAAATATGGGTAAAAAAGTTTGCACACACCAGAGCAGCCTTTGGTTCGTGGTTAAACAATCAATCCAACAAACATAATATCAAAAATTTAAAATACAGAATGAGTGCAAACAGCTACAATGTTTTGGGTATTTAATGCGAAGAAGTTGAAAGGGTTGCAAACAGAAGTAATGATGACTGGATGAGTTTTATAAAAAGTAACAGCAACGGACTAACAAAATTAGGAGCAAAGTTATTTTAAAATTCTATCGAATCATACGTTTACTTCGTGTTGGGTGCTCACACGCAAACACGATAGCCAATTATCCTTCAAGAAGCAAAGTCCCTTCAAACACAGGATATATCTCACATTCTCGTGCAAAATACCATCATTGATTCCTCAGGACGATCAAGTAAAACTTATTTCCAACATGAGGATGGCAATCAAGGACACCAACGTTGTGCTCGGCATGGTAATAGCACCAGGTTTAATCCTTATTCCATCAAACATGATTACACTTAAAAAATTTAAATGGACATAATAACGTTCTTACCATGGCATCGAACACAATAAAATTTGGCGCGAATAAAAATATTAACTAAGTTGAACCAAAAGAAGTTGTTGAATCAAAAGAAAAAGAAGTTGTTAAACAAAAATTTTTTTGCACAACTTATAGTGAAAGAAATTTGTATTTGTTGGGTAGTGTTGTAACGTTAAGTCTTATCACAACATACTTAGCGTTATAAGTGAATGTTTTGTTACCAACTGTTGGTAACAAAAAATTTAAAGTAATAATTTTGTTAACGTGAAACCAAAATCAAAGTCTATCACACCCATAGCGATAAGCATGTGGTTTTCCATCTCGCTCGAAGGTTAGTAAAAATTTTGTAATCTTGGTTCCTCATCTTCTTTTAAATTTTCTTGTGCTACTCGTAAGTTGTGCTACGCCGTATTGACACCATCCAAATTTTTATCGGCGTCAAATAACTCCTGTCGAAGTCTGGCTATTTCATTTTTTTTAACACTTGTCTCTCTTGCCATTTTTCTCTTTCGTTGTTAAATTTTTGCATGGCTCTGTTGTGTCTTTTCACTTCATCTTTATAACCACTTTCGTCCAACTTTTTAAACAAAAACCCTGCTCCTGCAAACGTCATGGCGTTAAAAGTTCCACTTGCAACGGTACTTGTCATTTTATTTCTTAAATGGGTTGTCTGGTAAAAGATCGTTCTTTTGTGCGAACTTTACGATTAACGCTCCTCCTCCAACGGCTGCCACCAACTTAAAAATTCTTTGCGCTGTTGTTGGAACTCCAAGGTAATCTCTGAATATTTTTTACTCGCCACCACAACCCCAACGGATCCGACCGTAATAAGTCCGGCGTTGTAAAGGTCGTTCATTAACTCTTCTTTCGTTAAAGACATTTCTTTTATTTATTTACTCACCGAAAGTGATTAAATTTTGAATTTCCCTTTTTGTTCTACTAGGTTTGGATTCCTCTTGTTTTTGTTCTGGTTCTGGTTGCTTAGAACTAAAAAAATAATTACACGCAAATAATCCTCCAATCACCGCAACACCACAAATTGCTATTGGTTTTAAATTAAAATTATTACATTCTTTTTTAAATTTTCTTCACTTTCTTTTGCTTTTCTTGCTTTCGTTTCTTTTTAAAGTCTTTTGAAAGTCTTTTTCCTTGTTCAACCCTTTTTGGGTTTCTAATTTTTTCTGTTTTACTTCTGCAGTAATCTTGTCTTCCATATCATTTAAACGCTTTTATAAAAGATGGAAGACACTAAAGTTATTGTCGAGCAGAAATATCTACGATCCTACCGTGGGTTATCAGTCTGCGGAAAAGTTAAACCAAAAAGCAAAGAAAAAGGGACTAAGCGTAAGCAGACGAGTAGTGAGAGAATGGCTAAAAACTCAAAACACATACACCAGATACAAACCTGCTGTCAGAAAATATAAATTTCAGAAAACCTTTGTAAAAGATCTTGCAGATCAAATACAACTAGATCTGGTGGATATAGGTAAACACAAGAACAAAAACAAAGGGCACTACTGGATACCGTTGAAATTCTTAGCCGATGCACCATTACAATCCCCGTCTACAGAAAAAACAGTAAAAACATGACAAAGGCTATTGTTCTACTGCTGGACAAGTTTAAGACAAGGTTTGAAAAAAACCCAAACGTTGTCCAGTTTGACAAGGGGAAGGAGTTTTATCACGTTGGTTTTAGAGATCGTCTGAAGAGTTATAACGTTAACTACTTTTCCACCGAAGTCCGACAAAAAAGCCGCCATTGTAGAAAGGTTTAACAGAACCTTAAAAATTATGATGCAGAAATATTTTTACAGCAAGGGAACTTGCAAATGGGTTGACGTGCTAGACGAACTTACTAATAATTACAACACCACCAAGCACAGCAGCATTCTGATGAAACCTGCAAATGTAAACCATTCCAACAGTAACTTGGTCTGGGTTACGCTGTATGGTTCGGCTTTGGGTGAGCTTCCGTTACCCAAGTTTAGGATTGGCGATACCGTTAGGGTAAGGAAGTATAAGCGCATCTTCAGTAAAGGGTACCAGGCTAACTTCACAGAAGAGATATTTAAAATAGTAAAGGTGTTCAGAGATGATCCTAACATGTATGAGATAGAGGATCATGAGGGTGAGCCTATTATCGGAAAGTTCTACGAGGATGAGTTAATCTGCTGTGGACAAAAAAGACAAAACGCATAGGATAGAAAAAGTACTCAAAAAGAAAAAAGTATGGCGTTGGTAAAGTGGTTGGGGTACGATAGCCGATCATGGGTGCTGATAAAAGATATTAACGACATTGACAACTTTGTAATGGAAAACTTTCAAAACTGGCTTAAACGGCTTCGTGATCCAGAGAAAGAGCAAGAAACCAACTTTGATCATCAAAAAAATCCTTTAAACCAAAGTATTATGACTATTGACACATCAAACCCTAACTTTAAACATGCAGCTGAAAAAAATTTGGATACCGTTCTTGCAAACAATGAACCATTACAAGAAATTCATGCTAACAATGAAAAGTTGGAAACACAAAAGAGAAAAAACCTTCTTAGGGAGTTAGGGTTTAATATCAACAAGGGCGACGGTAAATTTTCAAAGCAGGTGCTCGAAAAGTTAAAGGTAACGGTAAACACCAAGGGTAAAGTTAGCGGTGCCGAACACGACGGAACTAAAATTATAGGTAAGAAGGTAAAAAGTTAGTTTTTTCGGAGGATATTAAAAAGACATCTGCGGTGGGTAAATTTAAAGAACTTCTTAGAAAAGCACAGGAGGAGCATAAAAAACAGCAGTTGCAGCGGTTGAAGAGGCATTACCGGATGTGGAAACAAATGATGAAATTACCAACTCTTTGGTATAACGATCTAACAAAACTTCAAAGGTTTAAACAATGGGCGAAAAAAAATTTTGGAGAAATATTTGTTGATGCAATATCCATCGGTGGTATTATCACCACAATAGTTATGAATTTTAGAACCGTCGTAAAAAAGGGTGCCAGGACAGCTGGTAAATTTGCAAGGGCGCTCGCCGATGCTGGAAAAAAGTAGCACTACTTTCAAACCTGGCTGCAAAAATTATAACATTTGGTGCGAAAGACCTTGAGTTTTTGGCGAAAAAATTGTGGATTTTGGCCATTCCCATCGTCTATGGGCTATATAAAAAACATACTAATAAATGAACAGAGTAGAGGAACTTCAAACCGTCTATAAAAACATCTTTATAAGCAATCAAAGGAAAAAGAACATGTGAAATAACATCACTAATCAAAACAGATGCATATCCAAGAGATACTTACTATGTTCCAATACCAGGGTTGGGACCATCACAGTGTATTATTCCTGACGCACTATGTTTGTCGTACAATTTTAAATAATCTTGGAAGATTATTAACAGAAAAACTTCTTATTTTCATCGGAGATAAGGTTGTCTACGAAAGCACTGGAGAAAGCATGTTAAAGATCTACTAAGATCTTTGGAAATCCGACGAAAAAAGAAATAACATGGCAGAATACGGATTGGCCAACGAAAACATTAGAAAACCAATGTCAAAGGATGACTGCGGAGATAAAACGGCCAAAACAGATGGTGTGCTTGACGAAACCATTGCCACCCTTCACGAAAGAAAGAAAATTCCTTTGGGACAAATTTTATGTGATCACGGTCCATACGCTCCGTATGGTATGAGCGACTTTCTGTATTGAATTCACTACCAGCACCTAGTTCCATTATGAAAGCACAAAGCAGTGAGTCAGTAGGCAGTTACAAGTTGAAAGAAATGCAACTCGAATACGAAAACATAGAATCGAAAGTTTGGCACAGGAAGTAAGATCATTGGCATACGGCTACTAAATGCGTTGTTAAAAACGTTGTTCTGGAGCAAAAGCAAATCAGGTGCTAAAGATAGTGAAAATTACCCATTTCCAAACATAACAAAGGTTAGCATTATGGTGGAAGGAAATCCCAACGACATTTGCCCTCATGCAACGTAAAATGTATGACGAAGCTCGAAGATATTTCGAGTCTAAAGATGTCAAGGACAACGTGTCACGTTATGGTGGTTGCAGATGGGTTGGTTAACATCGTTGACAAATAAATACAAAGCTTGGACTACTAAATGAAGACCCCATTTGACATGATAATAGTCGGAATGACGGGTTGTGGAAAAACTTACTTCTAAAAATGTTGGAACATGAATATAAACGACATTTTGATTATATTTTTCTTATTTGTCCAACTTCCGAATATAACACAACATATCAGGAATGGAAGTTTAAAAACGAACCTCAAGTGTTTGCACTACCATGTGATCAGGATGATGTAGACATTTACCTCTAACGTGTAACCGAATTTGCAAAAGGAACAAACAGCTTGATAATCCTGGACGATTGTGCCAGTTCTCAAGACGTTAAAAAATGAGCAAACGTGCGAATTGGTAAAACTGGCCTTCAGCGCAAGACGTTTGGTTTGTCTACCATCGTCAACACACAGCAAATAAAATCCATTGCAAAACCTTATCGAGAAAACATATCTAAGTTAGTAACTTTTTACAATGATCTGAGTTCAAAGGACATGAAAATAAAAATAAAAATGTTAACTCAAAGAGAAAAAATGTTAATAATAATAACATTTTGTCTTACATTTTGTTTTGCAATGATTGTGTTGACATACCCTGTAGCATCATTTCTAATCATATCTCCAACTCATTAATAATTCATGACAAATTAGCGAATGAACTCGCCCTAATTCGTCACATGATTGACGTTGGATACCGCAAGGAAACACGCTAAAAATCATATACCATCACTGTTGTTAGTTCAAAAACGGTTTTCATCTAATAACTGAAATCCTAATTACAAATTCATCCTAATTACTCCCTCTTCGCTCATGTTCAAATGATCAAGGTCCGTAATAAATTCTACACGCCCTACACATTTCTGTCTTACAATGGACTATAGAAATTAACTTACAAAAGCAGGAAGTAGAATACTTATCTCCATTGTTCACAAAGACAAAACAAATTACTTTCATAGGTCCCCCGCACTTTATAAAACTGAACAGCCAATGAAATGTTTTCGTTTGAGATGTTATGTAAACAACTCGTTTCTCGTGTTCCATCAGGGGAACCAAACACTCGAAAACAATTAAACACTCGCGCTTCGCGCTCGTGTTTCATACCGTTTTCTCGTGTTTGGAGCCCCTGATGAAACACTCAAACTCGTTGTTTACATTTAACATCCATCATGGTGAAACATTCCAAATGTGTTAATACATTAGAAATGTTATTCATCTTCATTTTTTGAACATACTTTTTTTACGATGTGTGCTTCCACGGTAACTCCACTACTTAACAATCCAACCATGGGAATGTATGGTGTTATAAGACCAATAACTTTTTTTACATCTCTTTTTAACAACTCATTATTGACACGGTCATTTTCCAAAGCAACGTTGTCCTTTACAGCTTCTAAGGATTTCATAAGTTTCGTAAGAAAATTTTGTAATAAGTATTTTGGTTATTTGTTCGTTCACCTCAACTAGCTCACGTTGACATTCATTATATTGATATTCATCGTGACTCTAAGCGGTATTCCGGTGCTGCCGGCGGTATGAATTCATCTTCACCTTCCATTTTATTAATTTAGATGGTTTTCACTTTTTCTATGTAAAAATACGAGTCTTGTTTAAGATCTATACCACTACCTGCAGCTTCGTTCTCAAAAAGCCAGGTCATCTCCATACCTAAAAGTTTTGGCTCGCTAATTTGTGCAACCAACCTTTGAAGTAAAAACTCGTTGAACGCACCATCCTCACTAAACGCGTAAGACCTTCCGTAATTTATCACACTGCCTTTCTAAAAACCCTGCAATGTGAATGTGCTTTCCCCTGCCTTTGAAAATAACCACCGCAAGCATTATTTTGGGTATGTTTTGTAAATGTTGTGCTGGAGCTACCGTAATGCTAACAGTTGGTGGAAATATCATATCCCGTTCCACTGCACTCGCCGTAAAGGAAAACTTTCAGGGTTTTGGATCTTCGTAAAATAAGGTCAAACTCATATTTGTAAATTTCGTTGGTAAGTCCGTTGAAAAAGAAACAGTTAACTCAACGCCGCTGGCGTAACTTTCGAAAGATGTTGGTGGTAAAACGGTTAGATCTTTGTAAACCAACGTATAATTACTCGGTTCGCTCTGCTACACCAACACTTCCTTCTTTAATGGCGGATTGTAACATTCGTGCCAACGACGGTCTGTTGCTGTTTAAAGTTATTAAGTGACTCAGTTCCAATGCATTTTTATTTACTATCGCACTGACTTGTTGAGGTAATAGCGAGCTTAAGATCACACGACGCGGACGTCGATGACGACGTGAAAATGGTTGCTGTGCCCATGTATGGACATGCCACGCCATTTTGACGCCATTTTCGCGTCGTCTTTGACGTCCACGTCATCGATCTTAAGCTCGCTAATGTCTTGACAAAACGCACCTGCATTAACAGTAACGTCGTCGTAAAAACCGTCGGACCTAAATCAATAGCGAGGTTTAGCAAACACGACGCGACGTCAAAGACGACGTGAGAATGACGTCAAAATGGCGTGATATGTTCATTTAAGGATGTTGCAACGCCATTTTGACGCCATTCTCACGTCGTCTTTGACGTCGCGTCGTGTTTGCTAAACCTCGCCAAAGTCTGTAGTGGTGGTCGAGCCATCCTTAAACACACACATCTTATCATCCACATATTTCTTGGTAGCGGCATCGTTGTTGTTGGGTGGTATCGGTAGGTTATAAACCTTATGGTTAATATTTATGTCCTGATCTTTTTGAATGTATCTTCCGTGTGTAAAGTTTTTTTGACACGGCGGCCGTTCGACTATCTCATGACCTCTCATACTGATATGATCTCGCATGGTAAAATCTGAGTAATGGGTATCAGCATGCTCTTTAGTAACGGGTTCGCTGTTTAACTCTGAATTTGGAAGACTAAAAATTCTGTGTTCTGTCATGTCAATGTCGCTGTCAGCCACGTATTCATATCCATACGACAAACTCATTATTTATTTTCTAATATTTTGTTTTAAATATGCTTATGAAATTTTTTTAAATATGTTTTAAAAGAAAATTTTAAAGGAAAATATATATAACTTTTTTTTAGTTTACATTTTATCAACCACTTTTCGAAGGTGCTTTCTTTTCCTGGTTCTTTAATTGACGAATGCGTCGTGGACTTTGATTTGAAGATTGCTTTTGTTGTCGGATTGCGTGATTCCTTCAACTTTAACGTTGGTGTTGAAGCGTTTGTTTTCAAATTTAATAGGATTTATTTCTTCCTCGTTTTCATCGAAAAAAGGTGTTGTGGGTGAGAGTTTTACGTAGATCGTGTTTTAGTTTTTTCCGTAGAAAATTTTGGACAAAGGTTGGGATAATTTTCTCTCGCATTCTGAAATAATTTCTTCCAGTTTTTCTTTTTTTGCTTCGTCGAGCATTAAAGACATTGGTAGTGTGTTGAATTTCTCATTTCTTCTTACTCCGTAGGAAAAGCATTTTTCGGTCTCCAAATATAATAGTTCTTCGATCGTCAGTTTCTGTTGTTATCAAAATTTTTGAAATGTTTGGGTTATAATTTAATGGTTTTGGAGTTGAAAGTTTGAATGACATTGCTTATTCATTATATGTTTTTTTTTTATTTTTTTGCTAAAATTTTTTGCGTTTTTATAAGTTATAAAAATTCAGCCTCTTTAGTGGCAATTGAAAAATAAATTTTTGATGTGTTTATTTCAAATGCTTTTGCGGCTTGCGACATGCTCGGATATGTTTCGCCAGTCAGTAATAATTCTTACACGACGAAATGGAATTTTTATAAAAGGTGCTTTTTGTTTTCCTTGGGATTTTCAATACCAAGTTTTTCTGCAAGTTCAACTCTGTTATATTTCAAATAATTTTTAATCTTGGCTTTTCCTGCCATTTTGTTAAGTTCTGTTCTTGTTCATTCTTTATTTATATATTTATTTATGAAATTAGTTTACAATTTCATATATAAAATGGAAAACTTAGCTATAACCGGCGTTGCTCTACTACTCGCGCGCCTGCTTTATGTGGACTCTTACCTCAACGACACGGCGTCGTCCATGCTCATTTTTTAGAATTTCTGGCCTGGAACCCTCGTCAACCAGCCTTTTCTTTCTTCTGAGCGTGAGAAAATGAGATTTCAATGCTCCTAAAAACAACAATTAGTCTCTTTTATTTTGGAAATAATAGACAGAAAATCAATATAAATGGTGTGGGCGGGATACATAATATTATTGTATGACTTATCCAACTTTCACGTGCGCAAATGAATTCCGCAACGTCTATAAAGGAATGGACTTGAGCATGCCCGTTAAACGTGTAGATGATACTGAATGACAGTTTTAGCTGAAGTCTAACACAGTATCAATGATACCTGATACCACCAATCATGAAGTTAACCTTATTCAAGTAGTTCCCCTTATGCTAGCGTGCACCGGAAATCTATGTTAAAATTTTAACACTGATTCTGTTCTATCAAAAAAGTTTACAGTAAAGTCAGATATAATGGGTGCAACTAAACATGATATAAGGGTTACCACCGAACCAAACTAATTCGCCATATATGAGTTGTATTATATAATAATAGAATAGCAAGAAAAATGGTCTTATCCCTATGATAACACCCTTAATTGGCTCTCCTAATGTATTCGTACCCTCGATATTGCTTTCGAACGTTATTCCTGGCACATCTAGCACTACATGTATTTAACTTATGTGGGAAATATTAGAGTGTTACTGAAAAAACTGCCCTTTAAAAATGACTTGCGCACAAAAGGAAGCCATTGAACAACTAGTCAGGGAGGCAGAGGTAATTTTTTACCTAACTCGAGGGATAAATCCATTAATTTGCTCTTAAATTGTCCGTTGGATGCCTAACATAACAATTTTGAATATTGTTTGGCCCGATTTATCTTGTGGGCTTGGATCAACACGTTTTTCTTTAGTTTTGCTATAGAACTATTATGTCGTCAAAAATAGCTACCTTTCATATACGTTCATTTGAAAAATACCTTGTATAATTAAAAAGCAACATACGACATCATTACGGTTACCCTGGTTTTTCAAGCTGTTTTTGAGTTATTTCTGCTTCAAAATGGAAAAATGTCTTAAAATAGCGCTAACTTTCTGGGGACTAGTCTGAAAATAAGTTTTCAAACGCTCATAACTCAACAAAAATGTGAAAAATAGAAGTAGAAGCATGACAGTATTTGTAATCAACTGTTCAATTCCATTGCTTATCAAATCGATGCTGCACAGTCGTACAAGATGGACTGCATGATAATATAACTGATCAAGACGGAAAATAATGCCGTCCGCCTTTTCTTCATGTAAATCAGAGTTTGCCAACTGTCGTAAAATATCGCGCAAAGCTTCGTTCTTGAAATCTTGAAATAAACGTTCTACTATTTGTCGCCATCTTGCCAGTAAGAGTTTGCATGATTCATATAGGAACTTAATCAAATACATAGCCGATTGACAAAGTTAAGAACTACAAAGCCGAATGAGTGTACAGCAGCTATAGCCGAATGACCAAGTGTATAGCCGAATGAATAGTATATATCCGAATGACGAAGTATATAGCCGAATAACAAAGTGTACAGCCGAATGACTAAGTGTATAGCCGAATGACAAAGTGTATAGCCGAAAGACAAACTATGTATAGTTGAATGCCAAAGTGTATAGCCGAATGACAATGTGTACAGCCGAATGACAAAGTGTATAGCCGAATGACGAAGCATATAGGTTTAGCAGAATGACAAAGTATATGGCCGAATGACAAAGTATATAACCGAATGACAAAGTGTATAGCCGAAAGACAAAGTGCATAAAAGAATGAGAAATCTATGGGATCAATTTCACATGACGAATTACATTTGTCAAACAATTCAAACCAGTGAATATTATCACTAAAAACGCACCGTACGAGCAGAGGGTAGATTCATCCACTTCACCAATACTTGGCCATGCTGACCGACGCCCCAACCATGTTCCTTGAGAGATGGAAGGTAGAGAGTGGGTTGTGTGGCATGTCCCCAGATGAAAGCATTGGCACGCTGCTCGATTAATATGTAACTCCAAAGAGTCTTTATTCGGAGGCAGCGTCTCGTCGTCATATTTTCCTCCTTAAATAACAGGTAGCGTACACGGTCAACGTCTTCTTCTCTCTCGTACCCATACAAATGGTACACACGTTTGGAAAGCTCTACAATCAGATCATTGGACAGGGCAAAAACATGCCTATACATTTGAAAAGGAAGACTGATAATTTTCCTTGCTTCTTGCGACCTTTAAAGCTGTTGTCTTGCCCTTTCCGTACAATGCGCTGGTGCTGTCGCAACCTTATTGTCCTTAATAAAAACAAGTTATTATAATCAAGTTTAAAAAGTTAACAAAGTAACATGGCTGATTACATATTTTTAATTTTTCTTGTTTATCTAGATAACAATTTATTTTAAAACTTGGAAAAATAAAATTAAGTTGATCTAGAAAATATCTCTGAAGAATTCCTTTCAAGCTTATAAGCGACCTGTCAGGAAATTTGCTTTCAATTCATCCCAAGGTTATGGCTAACCTGCATGCTTTTGAACAACAGGCCGCGCTAAGATAATCTAGGACATTGTCTTGCCTGTAAAGCCATGGAATACAAGTGACGCAGCAACAACAACACTGAGGACTGAAATCTTCCTTGCATCCGAGCTCTTTATGATAACTTTGGAATGTGTCAGCGAAGCGTCCTTAGAATAGCAAATCATCCTTGAATCCGCTATCAAGTGGTTACATAGATGTTATAGACTATTGACGATGGAACAGATCATATTGTTGCTCATTGCGTTAAGTCTATGGCATTCATTTTCATGCAAGATTAACACTTCAGCGCTTCGGGACTAGATCTTTGCCATTCTTCAAACAGTAACTTAATCAGTTCTTCCTTATTTCTCCCAGCAGACAAAAATTTCTTCCATTGGCATAGACCCGCTGTCGGGTTCCATAATTCTTAGTCAAATATGTTTCTCCGCCACTACGTTTTTCTCTTTCCAAATCTTTTATACTCTGCTGAGGTACATGTCTCCAACAAAATCCACTCTACCTGAATTCGAAGAATTTGCCGTCATGCCGATCTTCGCTAGCAAGTCCTCTTCAAGTTTGCCAAATGTAGTCGCTGTAATTTTCATTGTTTGGAGTACAGCACTTTCTACCTTAGTTTCATTACTTTTAGCTTCAACGATAAAAAGAAGTTTTGACTTGCACGTTTGCACGAGATTCCCTTCAATTATCGCTAAAGGTGCAGGAAATGGTCGCAGAGAGCATTTAAGAACATCTTCCATACCAAGTTCTCTACTCTTTGCTATTAAAAGCATCTTTGCGAACAGCTTTTTTGAATTCTTCAAAACTACGACATTGCCATTTTTGCCCTTACCGGTTACCTTTCAATTGATGGACGAGTTTGTCATTTTTTTTTGGTAATGTTCCTTTGAATCTAATTTATTATTGATATGCGTGCCAGAGCACGTTAATGTTTAAATAAGTCTAATTAGTCAATTAAAGTTATGAGTCATATCCCAAAAATTCTTTATAAATTTAATTTTAACTGCGTATGATAACATATGCATTTGAATTCATTATTTCTAAAACGAGGAAATGTCGAATATCTGATAATCATACAAATAATTTGTTAGTCCAAGCTAGTGTTATCGCAGAAAAACCTTATTTTATTTTACAGTATACAATCTTGCGGTTACCACCGACTCGACACAATGGTCCAAATTACCATTTCGTTGAATATGCAAGATGATTATGACTATATAGAGTGTCGTCCAGTCTGCTGTTCGATATTACAGAAACAGTATAATCGCGTTGTCAAATATTTAACATTAGTAAATAAATTAATAATAACTATAAACTGAGTATGAATAAAAGTACAAATATAACGACAACAAACCCAACGATAACGTTAGCTTAGAAATAAATTCAATCCAAATGGGTGTGCTACAACGAGATGTAAATAACATTTACAAATATTTGATAAAAACAGCATCGGTAGCACTCACATAACAATAACAATATAACTTCAACTAAGTACAAAGCATAAATAAACAGCAAAGTATTAATGTAAACACAGGAAGTAAACTTCGATGACAAAGACATTCATGTGAAATTGACTAAGTACATAACAAATTAACATGATGAAATAACTAACAACATAGGTTCTTACCCATGAGCCAAAATAAAAAAACTTATTGAAATGTCCATTTGTTACTATTGCTAGAAAAACCTGCGTGCATGTTCAATTGAAATGCTAGTGTCGATTGCACGAGACGGGAATAATCAACAATTATTGAATGAGGTCGAGCAGGATATGAGGAATTAAGACAGAGGTTTGTGTTATTCAATAATTGTTTTATTATTTTTTGAAAACATTATAAACTAAGTTTAAACGCTTGCTTTGCAAGTAAGACACAAGCTGCTAACAATGGAACAGCATGAAATTGTTCGGAAACTTTAAATAAGGCAATCAGAATATGAAAAACATATTCTTAAAACAATTGTCAGATTACAAGGTCAGTCGAAAGCCGCATGAATTTAAGCGTGACGTCATATCTTATTTCAATAGACAACAAAATGAGTCATGATGTATTATATTTGTTTTCAATATACGATAATACGACAAAATGACTCATAATATCGTATATTTATTTTCAACCCCAAATTTGGGCAACTATACCAAGCCAATATGGCGATTTCACCTTTAGCTCTTAAAGCCAATCAAAACTCTTAAAATATTTTCAATAAATAATGATTATATATATGCAATCGCCATTTTGTCATGGCCATGGTCTGGAACTTGGATGATCGTGAAAATTTCCTGCGTGTTTCGTCCATACTTGATCATTATATTGGGCCATTTGAGGTCGTTGTATCATTGTATATATTGGTATAGCTATCCAACGTCCGGACGTCTTCCTCATTTCTACCCACCACAGGAACTAGAAATTTATTCGGCTAAATGAATTTGTTTTTCTGTGTTGAAATGCAAAATTCTATATGCATGCAATTTATCCATGCTTCCTGTACTCGTCGTCCAATCACCTCTAGCGTCGTTTTGCAAACCGATTATTCTAATCATTTATCGAAGATGATTGATAAGAATCACGACAGCTGTAACCTCAACATTGGCTGATCAAAATTGCATTTGCAATAATTTCGTTCGGGTGCCCATTGGACATCATTTTAGGTATTGATTCAGATGCAACTAAATCGACCCAACCAACTTTATTTTGCCGCTTAGCTAGGTGGATTTGATTTGGACATGTTGCCCAGCTTTTTTCCAAACTTGAACGGTTCCAGCAATTAATGATATATTCAACATATTATACTACTATCAAACCATATTAACAAAGTCTGTAATAAATATATTATTAGATTAGATCTAGCAAGTTGGATTAATTCTTTCGGCGATTACCACTGACTCAATCCACTTATATAACTCAAAGCTACAGTCACGTGCAAAATGAGTTGAGACAAGAGTTAGAAATTGCCCATATTTCAAAAATATTTGCTCTACGATTACCGGCGTACCCCCCTTTCTCCCCAAACAATGTTGCTCGTTGGCTTTTCATGAAAACAACATTGAGCAAAGGGGCGAGGGAGGGCAGAATGTGTTGAAGCAGAAATTTTGCAAAGATTTGCCTAATTTAATAAGATTAGCTTGAAAGTACGTGCTTTCTCTCAACCATTTTGCACACGATTGTCCGAATCAACAATTTACACGTTTGCATTGAATAGTGTGCCGACAATTGAAATTAGTTATGGCTAGAATGCAGCGTGGAATAAAAAATCAGTATTAAAATTATTACGCATTTTAGCAATGATTAATTGAACAATTTTACGGGGGATTCATTGTCATTTGGTGTTTATAAAAAGGTGGGTGAAATTTAATTCCTTAACCATACGCTCCATAGTCGGATATATTGATGAGAAAGAAACCGAGATGATGGCCGTACGATGGAAAGCTTTCTATTTTAACCATCATGCAGATTAATGAGGCAGAACAATATGAAACGCCAGCATGTGGCAGATGCTTTGCCAAATTTATTTTGGGCATGTAAGAGGCGTGATTTAAGTAATGTCTTTTTTGTGAAATCCTGCTAATAGCGAAATCATTGAATAATATAATGAGATGCGTTCAAAACACACGGTTTACGGTTTACAGTCAATAGTATAAAAATTGGTATGAAGGAATTTTTTAAGGCAGGTGTAAACCGTAAATCGTGCCTTACAAATAAAATTTTATTTTGTCAAATAAACAACGCCAAGTATTCTCTTCATCTCAATCATTTAGTTTTGCTAGACATTTAGTGTGATATTGTTTATACTGGGCATAATGACAGCGTTAGTATTGGGTGTTTATTTGTAAGTTATTTTAATGTTTATTTTTCGGTTTATTATATAAAATACGTAGTATATACCCCAAAGTTCACTTAAATGATGCATAGTCTAGTAATCCTTTATAAAAATCACTTTGTTGGTATAAGTGTCTATGGTGTGATTCCCCAACAATACTGCTGTTAAATTGCAAAATATATTAAATGAATGCATGGTTTAAACATGAATGTCAGTGTGACATTCGAAATATATTATAATAGTCATTGGACTATGACTTGTTATTACGTCCGTAAAACCTTTTTGCATTTGTTACATTTACTTGCAATTTCTCTCATGCTTAAGCTCGTGTGCTCTTTAAGCAACCTAGCATACGCTCTTTTCTCTGCGCTTATTTCCTCTCGAAAAACAATTCTAAATTTGTCAAAATGTAGATAATTGATCAAACATGAGAATTAGGATTGTGATGTCACAATATCATTACATCATTACAATTGCCAATTATGCGACCTTTCATGCCATCCGCGAGAAATTCTTTTCACCCTGTTTAATATAGATTATAAATGCCTGCCTATATATACCATTTAACACAGCATGCACGTATACTGTCTCTAATTACTATACATTCGAAAGTTCCAGAAAAAAATGGCACGTGTAATGTGGCCTTAAGTGACCATTTTCAACGTCGAAAGAAACAGTCCAGAATAACATGATAGTGATGGCCTGTGTCGTTGTCCTTTTCATCATATTACAGAAACTAAGCATATATCATCAAAAATTCTACAACGACTACTATAGTTACTTAAAAGGTTCTTATCGAAAAAATAATCCAAAATAATAATATAATATGACCATATCCCATTAATTGCCCGAAAAAACTTGCCAGTCATAGCATGCAGAATTAAAATGCTAATTGTATTGCATGTGACGAAAATGTATATTAATTATTCGTTATTTGTCAGTGTCTAGAACTTGGATAATGTGCAAATCTCTACTATTTGCTATATAGACTTCTATTTGTGTGCTTCTTCTGTACTTGATCATTGTATTGGACCGTGAGTTGTATTGTATCCAATTTTATATCGCAACCATGTATGCCGAACCGGTACCGTGTAGTTAACGGGATCTCAAATCTAATTTACGGGTAGGATTCAACTAGTGCATGTTGCACAGCTATTTATGAAAATATTAATTCCACATGTGTTAACAAATTTGCGATATAGATTGTACATGTGAACCCCTCCCGAATTTTTTTATTTAAGTACAATTAAGCATATATTTCTGGACATTATCCTATGCCATTAGGCATGTAGCAGATTGAACGATGCATGCAAAGCCAATATTCGATGGGAACAAGAGGCTATTTTGTCATTATTTTTTGGTAATGTTCCTTTGGCTTTGAGTTCAATTTATTATTGATAAGCGTGCCAGAGCGCATTATTAATGCTTAAATATGTCTAATAGTCAATTACAGGTCAAAAATTCTTTATAAATTTTATTTCAATTGTGTATGATAACATGCATTTGAATTATTTTTTTTAAAACAAGCAAATGTCGGATACTGATAATTATATAAATCATTTGTTAGTCCAAGCTAGTGTCAGCGAGTTGGAAACTTATTTTACTTTACAGTATGCAATCTTGCGATTACCACCGACTCGACACAATAGTGCAAATTACCATGACTGTGTATGTGACATTTAACATGGCATGCACGTAGGCTATTTGCAATTGCCTTACATTCGAAAGTTCCAGAAGAAATGACACGTGCATGTAATGTGGCCTTAAGTGACCTTTATTTCACCATTATCAATGTCGAAGGAAACGCTTGACAACAATAGGGTTTAAGTTTTTGCATTAATTCGTCTCTATGACAATTAGCCACAAAATTACCCCCTCCCCCCATGGCCAGTTCGAGTCTTTATATCTAGTGAAATCCGCGAGAGCAGATTAAACTGTTACAAAGCCAAACGGTCCATACATGCATAGCAACCCACAAAAAAGTATTCGTAGCATATCTTATGTTATACAGAATGTTCCGCTGATATTTTCAATAGTTACGGCTAGGACGTTTTGGAAATCAGTTTATATGCTTAGCAATTACAGGCTCTGCCAACCACAGTAGAATTGTTAATCTTCATGAAAGAGATTTGAAATACCACGAAGACTGTGCGGAAAGAATTTGGAAAACAAACGACATTCCAAAAAGGCTTCGTATAAAGTTCTTTGTGTTTGCATAAAGACTTGACGCGTGATCTTTGCTTACATTGTATGCAAAGTGTGATCCTCCATAACACCGGTGGGTGGCGATAAATTTAGACATGACTTTCTGTTAGCCTGTTAAGATATACGATTGTGTCGTTATATAAGGAATTTTTGGCGGTGCAAGTCTTAACAAGTTATGCAAACAAGTATGTGATATTGTTTGCTTGTACAAAAGATTAATACAAAAGTATCATTCATTTAAATTGGGAAGACGTTAGCTGTTATCACTTCCTCACAAACTGAGCGGAATGGTGATCATGCAGATTTTCTGCAAGTTTGTGCAGCGAAAGAACCTGGCTGTTTCCTTAACGGTTTCTTTCAATCTTACGAACGTGTCGCCAGAAACCTGGTCACATGCAACTTGTCATATACTGGGCAATATCAGACCTCTGACAAACTTTAAATAACAACAATATAATATTGATTGTTTCAGCGACATGTGGATTGTTTAAAGGTTTTAATTTATCGATATACATATTCATTTATCATCATATTTTGATACTGTAATCTGTATTGTTGCATCTTTCAGTGAACGAGCGGGCATAGCAGCTAGTTTGCCAAATAGTAGGCAGCTCTGGCTCGGCATTTTTATTTCAACTGAACCGCTTTCCAGTGCAGGTAATGCAGTCAAAAACATAAGAAAGTGTGTATGGTTTCTTTATTCCCATCCGAAAACATAAAAAACAAATTCAGCAACGTTTGTGCAAAGACCCTTCGTCGGAAAGTTACTATTAGTGAAGAGTACAGTACCGACTGCTTACTTCCTGCCAAGGATCTTGGAACGTTGATTTCTGCATTTTATCACATAATATATATATTTCCTCTTGCAGTCTGCCTGTTCCACTGAGAGCCAGGCACGTTAATGTATACAATATCTCCGGCTTGACGTTATAAAAGAACCTGTCTCACGACGGTCTAACCCAGCTCACGTTTCCTATTGAACCAAACCTATATATTTTTATTCCTATATATAAAAATATATCTAATAGTGAGAACAAAATACAAAGTAATTATCATTACAGCGTGCTATAGTTGCTGGGTGGTATCAAATAAAAGTGATAATGACGACTCGTGCAATGAAGCCATTTTATGTCTATCATATAGGAAGCTAAATGAGTGATGCATGATGCAATAATAAAATGAAAATGCAATAACTCTCGTAAGATAACTCCTAATCTGTATTACCGCTTATAAAACTGTTCATCACTCGTGAAAGGCAAATAGCAAATCGAGACGCATGTCTACATATTAATTGTTTGTCTTTTATCTTTTTGATGTGCTCCGCAATTTGATTTACGCGTTTATGTCGTACATACGACACGACCTCCGTATATAAATAGTCGGAGAGAATCTAAAATTAAATCTCAGCTAGTATCCGTGTAGCACAACGATCTGTCAACGGCTATCATGCTGGGGGGCGAAACAATTTGGGGGAAAGTTTGATCGTGAATGGCAACAAAGCATGAAGTGAGCTGTGCCCGTGGAGCCATTGAATTGTGGGGGATAACAGCATTAGTTTAAATTAACTTTGTTGTTTGCCTGGTGTGTCACAGGGAAGCACATTGCTCGTGTCAGTTTTGTTTAGGCAGTCATTCTGGCTACGGGAAATATATCAGGAAATTCGCACGCAGCTCATCGTGTTTTTTTTGCTGGCCCTATTATAAATTAGTTTGGTTGCTACGGAAACATTTTGACCCTGTTATCACGGCCATAGGTCAGGGTTAAACAGGAAAAATCGATTCCTTTCGCCACTAAAAACATGCATTTGTAAGTGACGGACACATAACTTATACAATGTCACGAGGTAGTAATAAGTAAGCTGCAAAATATACGTCGTACCTTTTAAGGTACCCAACAAGTTGGGCTGTCGTAAGCCTTAGGATAAAAGCGTTGATATTTAGATTTAAGATACAATTGCCATACCTTTACGATTTTATCGTCTAAAAGTATGCAAGAGTCGATACTGTACACAAACGTGAAATTGGTACATTAATAGCTGTATAATTATTGCCCACAATTCAATGTGTGATAGGTATGTGATAAAACACACACCGAACAAGCGTCAGCCGTTTTTTTATGTAGTCAAGGTAGCCGAATGCATTCCTTGATGTACCGGATCAGTCGGTGCAGAATTTTGTATTAAGATCTGGACAAAATTCCATACCAAGGTCGTAAATATGTTAGCCACAAACATTGACGTCATACCGAAACCAATAGGGTGTCTCAGGAAGTGGCAGGTTCATTTCAACCAATCACGTCGGCGCATTCCTTGTCAATAATAACGAGCATGCAGGCAATCGTCGACATTCCTGACACATTTCAACCGGAGTAGAGTGGCATTGTGGTAGAAGAATTTGCGGCCTGTGACAACCGTTTGACGAAGAATTTGTGGCAACTTGAACTCTTTTGGTTCGTGGGACTGACGTGGGTGCGATTGTCGCTTAGTATATCTGGATTTGACATCGAATTGTCGTTGTATTTGCGACCTCCTCCTTTGTACAGAGCTTTGGAATTTGTTACTTGTGTTACCCGCAGATTGTTAATCACGAAACGACTAATTTAATACGCGAGCAAACAAAGGCTTTCGCTATGGAGGGCATGGAAGTGGAAACATCTTTAGATGTGTTATCAAGAGCAGCTTCGCTTGTTGAAACAGAAACGGACCCGGAGATTATTAAAGCTCGACCCGTAGACAGTAAGTGCTGTTGTATTACGGTGTTTAGAACGCTTCGGATGGAATGCTCTCTTGATTTAGAATTTATAGACTCGAGTGTTTTGAACACCAGTATCGTCTGTATGATATTCGCTTAGTTCAACTGGCTAGTAATTTGACTAGCTATTATACCCTTTCTAGATACATAGCAACATATAAAAGGTTTACAAAGGCTCTGTATACATATACATAACTAACAGAAGTATATAAATGTGAAATTCCCTTCCGTCTTCCCACACTAAAAGTTTCGATAGATACAACGCTTCGCATGAGGAAAGTCATGAAACGGGCAGTCTTTAAAGTTTGTAGGCACGGCGAGAGCAAAGCAAATAGCACGATCGTCAATAAAACTTATCCTAAATTAAACAGCTTCATTATGTAATGTCAGTGGATGTTTATGAATTGAGGAATATATAATTGCGACATTTCTGACGGTATATTATACGAATAGAGCCCTTGCATTGTTCCGCTTAAAATAGTTCAACTTTTGCATCGAATATTTCGACTTTAGATTCTCGGACATGGTCGGCCGGCTTGTAATATTTATCTGCAGTGTGTTAAGGTATATATTCTCTGTCTCCGAACCACAAGGGCATACAGATTTCTTCGTGTTATCCGCATTCGTCTGATTAGAAAGCACAACATCTGTTCACTGGACCATGTATTCAGGTCATTTTGCCGCACACGCTAATGTGTTGCCAGTTCAAAGAATGTCGCTTGTTTGCGTTTGTTTAATGTTACAAAGTGCACGTATTCTCGAATACCATTCTAATGTGCTTCATTGGACAAATTACAAAATCCTGACATAATTTCCCGCTTTAGGTTTCGAGACGAAAATAGAAGGCACATTTTACCCCAAACCTACCCTTCTCTCGCAAGCAACGGAGTATAAGGAACAATCGCAGTCGATGGAGGTAGACGAGGGAGCGACGAAGGACCAAGTTGTCTATCGGCGAAGAAAAATGAGATGCACGGGAACCCAAACTTTGTGAGTAGCCAGGGGTTATTCAGTTTTCGGTAACATGATCTGGCATGTCAAAATTGCATTTTGCCATTTATAGGCACGAAGGAAGAAAAAGTTTCAATTCTTCGTAAGCGGATACTTATCATGCTGGCCCCAAAATGCTATTTTTGCCATCTACTGAATTACAGAAATGTTTTGAAACGCGTCAAATGACACGTTCTCTTACAGCGATAAATTAAGAAATAAATTGGCCTCGCGCTCCCATCGGGAATGCAACGCTGTGCAATTTCGTAATTTGAATACAATGCTATTGCTTTGAATACAATATGGGAATATAGTGGCTGTGTCAATCGCTTTAGGCAAATTTTATACCGTTGTTAATTAATGATAATGTGATTGGAAATATTGCAAAGCACTTGAGTGGTCTATGGTATGTTCTAGACAAAGCAATAATTAGTTATTATCTTTTTAGGACTGATGGGACACCGACCTTCCCACCCAGACCAATGTCTGGACCACCACCCCTTCTGTGTGTCTCACCCAGGAATAGTCTTTATGAGGAGATCCGTCCTCAACAGAGGCCGTCTGTGATAACCTCTGCACATCAGCAACGTCGGCAGCGACCACATACAATCGTTGGTGTGCCAGTTGGTTATAATGCACCAGATCTTCAAACGCCAGATCGAAGAGAGGTGAAGTCATTGCCAATAACATCTGGAAATGCAGACCCAGTTGTTGACGAACATTTTAGAAGAAGTCTTGGGGCGGAATATGCCGACTTCACCCCACCCTCTGGTTCTGTTGATGATCATTTTGCTTTGTCTCTTGGGGATGCCTGGTATAAGCTAAATATTAACAAGTGAAAAAGCTTAAAATGGTGGACAAGCCCAAGTAGTATGGGTTTTTGTGTACTTGCTATGACTTGGAATAGGTATGACCAGCTTTACTTTAATCCTTGCAAAGCAAATTTAATCCCTAGTAGAACAATCCCAGTGCATGTTTCCTTGAGATCTGGTACTTATAGCCTGAAAAATATGCCTTAAAAGTGCTATTTTAAGGCACAAAAATGAGGAGGTTTTATGGCAGTTGAGTTTTATGAGCTGCCACTGATAAGTATTGAGATGGACTGTAGAAAACCTATAACCAGGCACTTGACACATTCTAGGGAGTGACCTTTAAAAGTACTGTGTAATCACATTCCATAAGTACTGTTAAAAGATAATAGGTTTCAGCTGTGACATATATCTACTTCTAAATCTTTCATCTGATAATAAGGTGTGCTGTATTTATCACATTCATGTGGAAATTTATGATATAAAATCAATCATTTGTAAATATAGTTAGAGTAATATATATTTCTATATATAGACATATATATCTGAGAGTTATCATAATACCTCAATCTCTATAAGGAATCTGTTTTAAGAACTATGTAAAATAGTTTTCAGGTTAAACTGGTTTTGGTCTTGTTATGAATATGCTAAGAATTTATGCAGCTTGAAGTCAAAAACATCTTAAATGAGTAATTTTATTTGCACATGATGCAAATATTTTTAGCAAATGTTGCAACAAATCAATGAATTACATCAATTTTTTGTGATTTGTTGACAAAATGTAAAATATTTTCGTAGTAATATTATTTTGCAACACAAGGCCAAGACCAGGTCAGATAGATGTTTTGGAGTTAATTAGGTATATATAACTCAGCTGTGAGCTTGACATTTCAGACCTCAATATTTTTAACATGTGGTCAAATTAAGAGCTGGTCTCGAATAACGAAATTAAAACAGGACAGTATGTATTACAAAGATCTACTTGAGCTGGACTCGTGATATGATCGATAACATGTTCTGTGACAAGCATTTAATGCATGGAATACATAACTGCTGCCTTAAAGTGTAAATAACTGGTAGATGCTTATTTGCACTTAAGTATAGGACATCAAAAATAAAGAGTATATGAAGGATTACCTTGTCTCAGTATGCTAGCAATGTCTGGTATACGTATTTAGGATAGCATCAATTGTGATTAGCAACACATAACAGCTTAATGCAACTTGCTATTTGATAGTTTCATGTCACTCAGCCTTTGTCAGGTTTTGCCACCATTCTTAGCTATTAAAGATTTCGTCACTAAACAAGGATTTGGGCTTTGGAACGAGGCAGCAGTTGGTGTTTTTATTGTATGCACAGCGTTGGAATAGTAATTAAGTAATTTGTACATGTACAACAAAGTTGTGTTTTTTTTGTTATAGTTTTATTGTTTATCTGTTTTTATATTTGTATATTTTTTAACACAGTTTATAAAAAACAAAGTATTTATAAAAACATCAGTCGAACATTGTGTTAATTAGCCTTATATATACTTGTTCCGAGGGTATACATCCTTTACCTTAATAATGTTGTTTAAAATTAATTGATTTGGATTTTGAGGATTTTCGATAGTTTGTGTGTTCATATGCTGTCAATTTTAGAAGTATTACATCAAGCGAAGGCCAATATAAGCAATATAACCCAGACATTTTGAAAAAGGCATAATACGGGTCAATATAAGTGATATCACAGCGCATGGCTGTATTGAATATTGCTTTTCTTGTTTCTAAACTCCAGTTTTTTTTTATTCTGAAGCCGAGATAGGGTAAATAATTTATGACGCGAGCTCGTTAAATGCGAGATTTCAGGCACGACTGCCATAAAAGTTCTCGACACGGTCCAGGAATGTTTATATTTAAAGTTACAATTGAAATCCACAATTCAGATTATCAATATATTTATTAGTGTGATAATTTATCACAAACTAATTAATTTCACTCATCCTAATTAATTTCAATCATCCAACGAGCGTAGACTGTTATTACTGTTATTACTCTTAGCAGTCAGCAACTCCTATCAAAACCAGAACAGGCTAGTCTGAGTTTATGAGCTTGCATTGGAATCCTAAGAGCTCAGTATCAAGTCTTTCTCATTTAGCCGAACATTCGGGGGTCTTCTATAGAATTGAATAAATAAGGATGATCAATCAGGATAAAATCAACAATAACGATGATAAATGAGCATAAAATCAACTTATTGATTAACTTGAGTGAACTTGAATTCTTAACTAAATTATTTTGTACCTAAGTAAGTCGCAAACGAAAACTCCTTTAAGGTTCACACTATTTTTTAGATAGCGAAAAAGAGTGCAGGGGCACAATTAATTCCCTTTAATCTTATGTGTCGAACAGTCGAAGCAATAATTTGTTTCGCTTCTAATTACAGCGCTAGTCCATCCTTCGTCTTTCGCATTGTTTCCCGGATATTGTAATAGCATTACCAATCCCCTTTCTGTTTATTTGACGACGGAACCACCCAGGAAATAATGAGTCACTCCCACTTCGTGCCATCTGAGTGGACACCCCTAATTCAGATCAAAACAATGGATATTGGGTGCTGTCTAACAGTGTTTGCCGGCCATCAAGACAAAAATGTGTACATTTTCCCCCTAGTTTGAAATTTCGTATTTTGAATGATTAACCACCTTGGTTTCAAAAATGCCAATGACGTTTGCTTACACTTGTATGTTTCTCAGGAAGCTTTAGTATGTTTTCCGCGGTTTACGCATTTGAGATTATTGGCAAACGCCCAATCATGACGTCAGTACGTCATGGTGACAGCCCTTATTAAACTGAAATAAATCAATGTTTACTTTTCAACATACCTAAACCCAGGGGCACACCAGGAGTTCGAGTAACCTATCACGATTGCTTCAACTTTCCAACCGTTTTTATCATGGATATAGATTATAGTGTTTCACCGCCAATGAAAGTTTTCATATTTTAAACGCAAGATTTTCTTTTGCCGATAAGCAATAAGCTATTCAGTACCGACACGTATGATTGAATGGTGTGGAATACTTCGTCGTGAATAAATCGCTAAACTTTCTTAGTCTACTTCTCATTCAGGTCCGCACCTATAGAATTTGCAAACTACCGAAACAAGAAGCAAGTGTGTAAACTATGTCAGGGGCCATGTCTGGGAAATTTTTTATTTCTTGAAGCTCAGATGCGCTATTTCCAGCATATTGAAGAGGTTTCAGAAAGAGATTTACCTTATAAGAAGTGTGAGAATTGCTACAATTCAATTAACAGTCTTCCGGCAACCGTAATCCAATTTCCCCTCACGAGGATCGTTACCAGGTGCATGACAAAAGTGTTAGTGTCAATTTTATACAGCAAGACAGTAAAGCTAGCATAAAAACTTGAATACAAAATTGAATCCAATGAAACGAATCCACTTCATACTGAGTTTGGCATTAAAAATTTTTTCTGTTTAAGATTTCCGCGAAATTTCTACAGAGTCAACGGATAAAAAACAGCATTTAATAATGTTGTGCTGACATCATTGTTCAATGTTGTCAACATTGTTTTTGTGGAAAGCACAACATTGTTCAAGTCTGTTTTCATCGCCCTGATTTTATTTAGTGTTATTTAATTGTGTGTTCAATGTAATTACCCACCGCAAGAGCAATTTGAAAAGTAATTTTAGTCTCATAACACAACAAAACAATTTAAGAATTTCTACGCGAAGAAAATATGAAATTAACAAGTATTTTGAGAATACTTTTATAAAAGCTATTAAGTTTTTATAAAAACGTTTAAAACTCTTGTCCACTGTCCTCTAAAGGTTTAAGTCAACAAAACCGGCGGATTCTACAAATCTCAAAGCCATTTTGGTTATTCGCACCAGATGGGAAAATGAAGTATTTTCCCGTACGATCATTTCTCGCTAGTGACAAAATATCGTTTGTCCAATCAAAGGCCGCAAACGATGATTTTTCACTGTGAAATTTCATCGTTCGCGTTGCTGATTGGCTGTTGCTGATTTTGGAACGATTATTACGCATTGTCATTTCGATGAAAAAATCTCAATACTTATACAATAAAATGATTTATTTCAACACCACAGGATCATTTCCCTAAGAAGCTGCGAAATGGGCAAAATTATACCCAGTTATTTTAAATACATCGTTTCTCTCACGGCATTGTTACTCTGGCCAGGCCTACACCGTATGGTTACTAATTCTATTAGCATTCAGAAGAATGTAGTTAATTGTCCATGCAATTACAGCTTTGCCGAAACAAATACAACTAATGACCTGAAGAAATATTTCAAAAATGGGAAAAACGTATCTTTAAATTCATAGGTGTTTAATGCCGTGTCGAAATTTTAAATTAAATGCACGGTATGTCAAGAATTTATCCACACGTCTTTTGGACATCCTGGAGGATGCTCAAAATTCTGGCTGTTTGTGAACAATTCTATTCAATAAGGAATGCCATTAGAACATCCAAAATTCCATTTTCACCACAAGTTATCTGGCATGACTCACTTTGAGACCAATCCTTTTGCGCCGGAAACGACTTTTTGAACCCTTTCCCTCGGAATTTTAAGTTGCTACTGTTCAACAAAGCTATGAAATACCATTTATACATGGTGAGTAAAAAAACTGATGGCAGTGATGCTCCTAGCCTCCTTCCAACTCAAATTAGCCGCGAATTTCATTACGGTTTATTCCCATGGGTCTGTATTATTGTCTTGTTTCTGACTTTGTCTTGTATCTGACAAATCTTGCACGGCTAGAACTGATTATGCATTTTAACTTCCACAAGAAATTAGATTTTATTTTACAACAACGCCTGCCAAATTGCAAGAATGCAAGAGATAGTCTACTTGGAGCGAGTAAGAGGCGCGGGTCGCGGGTAAGAGGTGCGGGTCGCGGGTAAGAGGTGCGGGTCGCGGGTAAGAGGCGCGGGTCGAGGGTAATCAAAAAGGACGTGGGTAATTGAAATGGCGCGGTTAATTAAAAATGGCGCGGGTAATCAAAAATGGCGCGGGTAATTTTTTCGGGAAGTTATCGCCGATAAGAAGTTATTTGAAAATTAGAAGAAATTTTGTTCATCCAAGTGGAAAACTTTAGCCAACGAAATTTCCGACGACACCACCCGATCCAAACGTTGTATCCCAGTAAAATTATTGTCTCCAATAAATTATTGGGATTGTTAGGGTTAGGATCAGGGTTGGGGCTGGGGTTTGGGTCAGGGTTCATTTTATATGCATGAAATGACAATTCCAGTAACTATTGGAATTATCAAACGTTGTAACCAGTAATTTTATTGAAATACACCGTTCGGGTCGGTTGACGACACGCAACCAATCTTTGACGCAACGGCGTTCTTTTCGCTTGTCTCTCTTGGATTATATCTGTTGCTTTTAAAGCTTTTAGAATCCTTCAAATATTAACCAATCCTAAGACTACTTTAGCTTTACAAGGTACATCTTTCTACTCAAAAGGTAGGTTCATGCTTTCACAAAATTTTTTAACGAGCAATGCTTCACTGTAATTTAAATAAATTTTAATTTCTGCATAAAATGCTCCTATAATCAATATGTTGGAATCATTTATGCTTGAAAACCAAGTTATTCCTGTCGAAAACGAAGTAGGTGTAATAAATATATATCACGTTTTTTATTTGTTTACAAATTACAGCTACTGTATTTATGTTTATTCCTCAGAATCTGATATGTTGCATGATATTATTTTCTCTAACATTGTATTAATATCATGCCTCTCCTGAAGTGCGGGAGTTAAAGAGAAGGCTGTTATGTTGAGATCTAGATAGCATAACCCCCCCCCCAGCTTGAAGCTGAATGTATCAATCAATTTGAAATATAACCAACCCTGGTCATTTGACTTTAAGTTTCTTCTAGGTATCTTTTGGTAGTTTTATCGAAATTTCGTTGGGCATGAAACTGAAACTACGAATAGAATCCACAATCTCAAAGTTAAAAGGCACTTGTTCTGATAATTGCATCTTAATAGCCTGTTACATCTTTCATCCTGTTTACATCTTTTTGAAGGAATCTTGACAAATGAAAGCCTTTTTAATATATGCGCTTCTACATTCTGATAAAAATAGTCCTACAGTATACCATGAGTTAAATTCTATAGATTAATCTCCTATTGACTAGTCGTATTGTGTACCATTTTTGTTTACATCACATCTATCTTTCAAACTGGATGGAGAGGGATTAGGCCTTAGGGATTCGCCTCTTAATGACCTCATAAATTTACCATGATTAAGTTGTTCGTGGTTCGTTGAGTTGAAACTTTGTACATAGTAAGAAGTTTAGTTTACAGTACACCCTGTGTGTACAGTGTAAGGAAATGATACAGATTTTATGAGTTTTGTGGTTGAGAAATGGTCAAATGAGACTTGATGAGAGTAGGCAATCACAGATTGTAACAGGGGGCACTTTAAGTCCTAGAATCCAGAGTGATCAAACTATGTTTGAAGTTAATATTAAACCCGCGCCATTTTTAATTACCACGTCATTTTAACTACCCGCGCCATTTTTACTACCCGCGTCATTTTTGATTACCCGCCACCCGCGCCTTTTACCCGCGACCCGCGACACGCTCCAAACTGTAGATTATCCCAGAATGCAATGATGCTAGTTTGAATTTCAAAAGACAAATAATAGCATCAGTTTTTTTTACGCACACTGTACTGTGTACAAAGTCACGATCTGTTCTTGAAAGGGCATCAGTTTGTTTTTTACTCACCTTGTACAGTGTGTCCCAAAAAAGGCAGCCTGTGCACATTCCAAAATCGGAATGATTAAGGTCTGTGAATATTGGAAGATTTCTTGTCCATGCATAAATTAAATCTCAAGTTTTGAAGAATTAATTTATGCAACATTATAATATAATACATCAATTGATGTATTTAAAATGGCGTTTTTTGGAAGGAAATTTTCAATTTGCTTTAAAGTTAGCGTGTCCATTTTTCCTTTAAAACCCCTCTACGATAAATTGCAAAATGGTGTTAAAAATGATCCAAATAATTATCGACCTATATCTATTATTCCAGCTGTCTCAAAAATTTTTGAAAAAATCATCTTTGACCAACTTTATGTCTATCTCAATGACAACAACCTGCTGTCTCAGTGTCAATCTGGATTTCGATCCTTATATAGCACATTAACGGCGTTGCTGGAGGCTACAAATGACTGGTGCGTTAATGTGGATAACGGACTGTTGAATGGGGTAGTTTTTATCGATCTAAAGAAAGCCTTTGATACAATCGACCATGGTATTCTCTTACAAAAACTAGAGTGCTATGGAGTTGATACAGTCGGCATAAGATGGTTTGAATCTTATCTTTTTGGTAGAACACAAAAATGTGCTGTCAATGGTAAACTTTCAAATGCTGTTCCAGTTACTTGTGGTGTTCCGCAAGGAAGCAGCTTGGGACCGCTACTATTCCTTGTCTACATTAACGACCTGCCAAATTGCCTCAACACTAGTACGCCGAGAATGTTTGCTGATGACACCAGTATAAGCTACTCGTCAGATTCTATTGAGCAACTCCAAACTGTCATGAACTCTAAATATTGCTAAAACTGAGTTTATGATAATTGGATCACGACAGAGAATTAACGCTTCCCAGGATAACATAGACATTAGGATTGATGACCGTGAAGTTAAAAGGGTACATTCGACTAAATCTTTAGGGTTACATATTGACAGCAACCTTACATGGTCGGTGCATATCGAGAAAGTATGTAAGAAGATATCTTCAGCAATAGGCGCTTTAAAACGCATTAGATCTTTTATAACAACTAGAACAGCTGTTGATGTGTACTTTGCTCTGATACAGCCTCATTTTGATTATTGCTGTTCTGTTTGGGACGGTTTAGGCGAAACTCTTAGTACGAAAATTCAGAAACTACAAAACCGAGCGGTTAGGGTCATCACTAAATCGAGCTACACCTGTTGTATTTAGGTCCTAATTGGTTAGTATAGGTTTGGTCACATGATAAAGAAAAAGCACATGTAAGAACGGGGAGATTTTAAGGTTTAGCGAACGTGAATAAAGTTAGTGGTTAAGTATATCATTATAGTGGTTAAACCGGCAACAAAGACACAAAAGTGGCGACGAGGATACTTTAAAACTCAATCGTTAATATGGATGAGACCGAACAGGCACCTACATCATCAGGTAATAACGCTACAAACCCAGCAACCCCGCAAGTTCCTCGCAGTGGCTTACCACCATTCCCTCCCTTTGACCCTCACCAAGACCAAGCTACAGTCGGTCAACGATGGGCTAAGTGGGTTCGTCGTTTCGAAAATCTGTTGATAAGTCTTCGTGAGTTTGATGTAACAGTGCGAAGAGGTTTATTGTTAACGTATGTGGGGGAATCTACGAATGACATCTTCGATATTCTCCCCGACACTGGGACAACATATCAAGCTGCAATCGATGCCCTCACTCAACACTTTACGCCTCAAGGGAATAACGACATGGTAATCTTCGATTTTCGAGAGCTCAAACAAGGGGCAACTGAACCATTGAACGAGTATTACAGGCGATTGAAAACGAAAGCTGCACAGTGTAATTTTCACAGCGAAGAAGCGGAAATCAAAACCCAAATTATCCATAAAACCCGAGATTCCCGGTTAAGAAAGAAAGCCCTCCGCGAGACCATGACCCTCAAAGAAATCCTGGAATACGGAAATACACTTGAGCGAACGGATGAGCAGTCCAAACGACTCGATAACGCCAGCAAACTACAAAGCGAAAATACGGTAAATTTCAACGATAAACAATCAAAACAAACTCGGAAATCGGCGACTTCCGACGGCGCAACTTCCGGTAGCTCAAGAAACAGGTATCCCAAGCGCGATAACAGCATTCCGGATGAAACTCAAAGCAGAAATCGTAAGTCTCACGCCTGTCGCAACTGTGGGGGTAAATTTCCACACAAAAATGGCATGGAATCTTGTCCAGCTCGAGGAAAGCCATGCCATAACTGTCAGAAAATGGGGCACTTCGCCAAATATTGCAAATCTGCACCAGAGCCAAAAGAGACAGTTCGCAGCGTTACAGACAACAAAACGTACCTCGATGACTCGGATGATGAATATCTTTTTACTGTTAACACAAGCTCAGGTAGCCATCCAGAAACACAAGTAGAGATTGGACACACCAAAGTCAACATTCTGATGTTAATCTTCTCAACCATAATATCTATCAACGTATCCAGCAGAATGACCACCGTATCAGGTTATCCAAGACAAACGCAAGAATATTCGCATACGGGGCAGCAACACCACTCAACCTGGCTGGAGAATTCCAAGCTACAGTAACTTCAACATCAGGTACATCCACAACGGCTAAATTTTATGTCACCCAGTCCAAATCTAAATGCATTCTGGGCTACCCTTCATCTTCATCACTGGGACTCATCACCCTTAACCTGAATAACATCAACCCCGACCAACGCAATCCAGACGTACAACAAATCATAGATAAACATGCTAAGTTGTTCCAGGGTACTGGCAACCTGAAGAATCAAGAAGTGAAGCTCGAAATTGACCCAACCGTAACCCCAGTTGCTCAACCAAGTCGGAAAATTCCACACAGCATGAAAAGCAAAGTTAACAAGAAGCTTGCCGAAATGCGGGACGAGGGGATAATCGAGAAAGTCGAAGGAGCTACACCTTGGTTATCACCGTTGATAGCAATCCCAAAGAAATCGGGGGACCTTCGTCTGGTCTTAGATATGCGTGTACCAAACACAGCACTGGTACGACGGAGAGTACAGATCCCCACAGTCGACGAAATACTCCAAAAAATGGAGGGAGCAAAAGTCTTCACCGAGGTCGACCTGTCACAAGGTTATCTTCAATTGACATTGGCTGAAGAATCGCGATACATTACAGCATTTTCCACTCCTGAAGATGGTCCACACAGATTCAAACGGCTCATAATGGGAGCATCACCATCCGGAGAGCACTTTCACGAGATTATCCATCAGCTCATCAAAGACATACCAGAATGCGAAAACATCTCTGATAACATTTGGCTATGGTCCAAAGATAGAGCGACACACCTCAAGCGGTTAGAAAAACTCCTTTATTACATGAGTATAGAGATTTATTCATCGATAAGGCTGTGCGTAATAATCGTTCCAAATTAGCAATAGCCAATCGGCATCAAGAACGATAGAATTCCACTCGGTGAAAAATCATCGTTCACGGCCTTTGATTGGACGAACGATGTTTTTTCACCAGTGAAAATTTATCGTTCAGTGTTCTGATTGGCTGACCCGAACGTGCAACACCTGCTCGCAGGCTAGTGTAAACATGGAGTCTGATTTTACAAGTATTTTTTAACTCACCGAAAAGAGAGATTTAAGACAATTTCACTGATAAAACAACCACCTAAAATCATAACGACGACATTCGTGGCCTCATTAACTTGAAATAAACCTCATGGTTTCATTTTCAGCAAGAAAACAAAGCAATAAATGGTAAGAAATTCCATTTTAATATTTTGCTTGAGTATTTGTTTTTGTCAGTAAGATATGTCCGTATCTTTATACACTCATCTTTATACTCATATAATAAACAAATTACTTCATGGTTGGTTCGTTTGTACGATTTTTATTATTCACTCGTTGTGAAGGATCGCTAAACTCACTCGTTCGCTGCGCTCACTCGTTCGTTTAACGATCCTTCACAACTCGTGAATAAAAATCGTACGCACTCACCAACCATGAAGTAATCTCTATTACTATTCTGGAAAGCAAAGGCATCACCCTAAAATTACCAAAGTGTTCATTCGCAGTTCCGGAGATCAATGTGTTTGGCCATATCGTGTCCGAGAAGGGTATCCGGCCAGACATTTCCAAAGTCGAAGCTATCAAGAACGCACCACACCCTACAACAGCATCAGAAGTCCGATCCTTCCTTGGGCTCACCAATTACTGCGCCAGGTACATACCCGGCTACAGCACAATTACGTTTCCACTTCGACAGTTGACCAAGAATGATGTCAAATTTCATTGGGAACATGAACACGAGAAAGCATTCCAGTCACTCAAAGATGCCATCACAACTGCACCAGTACTAGGACATTACAGTCTCACTGCGGAAACCAAGGTCGTTGTAGATGCATCGCCGTGGGCAGTCGGTGCGGTCCTCCTCCAGCAACAGGCAGATCATAGCTATCGACCGATCGCATACGGAAGCAGATCGCTCACCGAAGTCGAGCGAAAGTATGGTCATATTGAGAAGGAGGCCTTAGCTATCGTATACGGATGCGAACATTTCCATATGTACCTGTACGGCCGTAGTTTCGAATTAGAGACAGATCATGGACCATTAGAGCACATATACAAGGCAAAACCCCAAAGCAAACCCACCTCAGCCAGACTCGAAAGATGGAGAATTCGACTACAAGAGTACGACTTTAATGTCGTCTATCGGCCCGGTACTTCCAACTTACCAGATCCTTTGTCACGACTGCCAAAGAATGCCCAACCAGGAGATCGCAGAAGTAACGTGGAAGCTTGTGCGGATCGATATGTACATCACATAACAAGAATGCAGACCCCGAGAGCCATGCAACTGGAGGAAATCCGCAAGGCAACGTTGGAAGATCCTGAACTCCAGAAAGTGAAGCAGTGTCTGCAAAACAACAAACTACACCAATTACCTAGATCATATCGACTCATCTCTCACGAGCTCTGCATTACAGATGAAGAGCTTCTTCTCCGGAGCGATCGTATAGTCCTTCCTTGCAAGCTTAGACAACAAGCCATAAATCTGGCACATGAAGATCACGCGGGAATGGTCAGATGTAAACAACGTCTCCGCTCCAAACTTTGGTGGCCAGAGATGGACAAGCAGGTAGAAGAAAGGATTCGAGGTTGTTATCCATGTCAGCTTGTTGGTCACAGTCCACGACCAGAACCAGTTAAACCAACCACACTTCCGAGCAACCATGGTCTAAACTAGCCATAGATGTATGTGGCCCGTTCCCAACCGGCGAACAAGTTGTTGTTCTTACGGACTAGTATTCACGCTGGCCAGAAACCAAGATCTTACAATCAGTCACATCTAAGAACATCCTCAACTGGTTACTATCGGTATTTGCAACCCACGGTTTTCCTGACGAAATAAAGTCTGATAATGCATCCTATTTTGTCTCTGCCGAATTCAAGGATACACTAGCTTCCTGGGGAATACAACACAAGACAGTAACTGAATACTGGCCGCAGGCCAACGGGCAAGTTGAGCGATTTAATCAAGTGCTCGAGAAACACATACTCACTGCGCAGGCCGAAGGGAAAGATTGGAAACTCACTATTCCAATCATGTTACTCAACTACCGCAACACACCTCACCGGATGACTGGAAAAACACCTTCATTTTTGCTAATGAACAGGGACATCAAGACCAAAATTCCTAGCATAGCAAGACAGTCAAACCAAGGACCTGATGTCCAGAAGAAAGATAAAGAAGAGAAAGAAAAAGAGAAGAAATACACGGATGCAAGGCGAAAAGCCAAGACAAGAAATCTTCAAGTGGGAGATAAGGTGCTCGTGACTCAGAAACATAAAAACAAGTTTTCGACAAAGTTCTGTCCTGATCCAAAGGAGATTATCCAAGTAAACGGGACGCAGATCGTGCTTAAAGACAAAAACGGCTTACAGCATCGAAGAAACTCATCGCATGTCAAGCTATATCGAGAAAACCCGGATGTGGAGGAAGAAATCCACAGTGATACTAAAACAGACGAAGAAACAACACCTCGAGAAGACAACACTGGCATAGTTCAACCGGAAACCCATCCGAAAACCGCGGAAGAGAACCCTCTACGAAAATCAGAAAGAAAAAGAAATCCACCAGACTATTTCAGATTTTGAACTGTAGATACGGTAAATATAAATATAGAGTTGACGTTTACATAGCCTAATTAATCGTAGAGACTATTGATATTGATATTGATATAGAACGTTACCCTAGACTTAAGCAATAGTTTAAGTTAAGGATATAGAGCAAAGACTGTAAATGACTACACAAAGACTTTCATATTAATTTAACCATGTTCAAGAAAGGGATGTTGTATTTAGGTCCTGATTGGTTAGTATAGGTTTGGTCACATGATAAAGAAAAAGCACATGTAAGAACGGGGAGATTTTAAGGTTTAGCGAACGTGAATAAAGTTAGTGGTTAAGTATATCATTATAGTGGTTAAACCGGCAACAAAGACACAAAAACCTGTATGACACCAATGCTAGTGTTCTTTTGAATGCCCTGCAGTTGGATAATCTCTATGTACGACGTAGAAAACTAAAGGCTCAGCTAATGTTCAAAATACTAAAAGGGAATATGCCTTCATATTTACGATCTCTCTTTTCTATTCGTAACACTGAGTATAATTTGAGAAATAACCAATTTAAACTTAATTTACCAAAACCACGAACAAATTACTTAAAACGGAGCCTTTCTTACGATGGGGCTCTATTACGGAATAGCTTACCTGAGGAAATACGTAGTCTTACATTATTTCCTCACTTTAAAAAAGCTATAAATGATTATTATTGTTATCTATATCGATAGTGACTCCCACACGGCAATCTTGTAAATCAGTTTTAGTTTTTTTTGTGTACTGAATGATTTTACCGTGTTTAAATAAATTTTTATTGTATTGTATTGTATTGTATTGTATTGTATTGTATTGTATTGTATTGCACTAGGAGCAAATATTTGCAATGTAAACCTCGAATAATTAGCATATTTAACTTAATTTCGTTCTCATTCTTCTCTCGGCCAGGGCAAGCAATGCTTCAAGTCTTAACAGACCTTCCTCTTTTATTAGAGTTAGGCACAGAGCTCTAAATAGGTCTGTGAACAGGCTACAAAAAAGGCTACCCTTTGTAGTTAAGCGCCAGTGCGGAACGTTCGAATTTGAATGTTTTAACTCTTTAATGAGCACAAGAATGTGTAATTCTCTACTATATGGCGATTTTTTATGCTTACGTTGCAAGTTAATTGAATTTGTTCCGCCAAAATAACACAGAATGGGCTCATTAGGAAATTAAAAGATCGACACAACCCTGTTGGAAATAAGGCGTGAATAAAAAATTACCGAATGGTTTTCCGTGCAGGACAGCGTGATCCATACACGCGTGATGTTGCGATCATTATCAACATCCTAAGGACACGGATCACGCTATCCTGCACGGAAAACCATTTGGTAATTGTTTTATAAAATAACTGCAGTGAAACGGCTAATATTTTTAAAACCATTGATGAAGTACGCAGTTCTCCCAAGAATCATCAACTCTGGCTTTGTCGGCATTCGGCCGTACGCTAAAGTTAACATAATTTTAAAACTTTTCGCATTACTTTTTTGTTTTGTATTCGTTTGCTCCAAATCTTTGTGAAAGTACAGTTCTTTAACAGAGACACAGGCTGGTATAAAAACGAAGAGAAGATGTTGTAAAAAACTAATGTTATGAACGGCCAAAAATGGTCGATATGTAACTTTCATTTTGTAATTTTGTATTTTTATGTAACAAAAAACTAAAAACACAAGCATTTGAACTACGGTACCTGTTCTAGAAGACATTCACTTAGATATCCTTGCATGCTGATTCAGAACAACTGTACTTTCATCGCTACAGCATAAAGTAAAACAAGAATATGCGATTGCAAAGAATCGTATGTCTAAAATTCATAACAAAAATAAACAAGGAGACGAGCCTACAGCACATTATAAACGCTTGACATTTGACAACATAAATTATTATAGTTTCTTTACTTTGTGCTTTGGTATTTGACTTTGCCTTCATCCTCTGTTAATTTCAGAAGTTGGTTTTTGTCGGCAATTTAAAATCCTTAATGCACTTTTAGGCCGTAGTCTGTGGACGATTATCGTTCAGTTTCTCTGCCCCCATTCGGGAGCTAATATTTTGCACCATAAATCAGTAGTTTGAACTTTGAAGCATTAAAAGTTAAAACTTACTTGTTGTCACTTTTGTAGACACGGAGTTTTGTCGTGAAATGCTTCGAAACCTACTAATTTTTGTCCGTTGAAAAACAGTCCGCCATATTGTTTTTTGCTTCTGCGCACGCTCAGAGCCGAGAATATTAAGGTGGCTACATGCAGTTTTGTAATGTGTGTTACGAGCCCTTGACCTATATGCATATCGGCAGAATTTCAAGACATTTTTTCCCAAATATATACAGTTTCAAATACCCTAACATCAATCTCCCACGCCCTTCAATTTTTGCGATTACAGCTGACTTTTTTCAAGTCGCATGTAGGATTCTGTTCTACTTTGCAAATTGATTTTTTGCGCCACATTGGTTTACGCAGCCATCGGAATCATAACACGCGTTTACTGTATTGGATTATCTGGATTGGAAATTTTCGTAACCTTGTCGATAGGCTCTACACAGGAAAGGACCACTGGATCAGTTCAGTTATAAGGTTGTAGACTAGACTAGACTACAACTTACGTTGTAGAAAGTAAAAAGCACTATTGAAAGCTCAAATTCGGACAAATTTTTGTAAAAGCAGCCAGAAAATAAATGCATTTTATAGTAAGATTGTTGTAACCAATGCATTGTGCTTTGTTCTTTAGCACTTATCCCTACTCGTCCGGCTGCCAATCACGGCTCAGGAATAGGCATGTAAATCACATTTCACGACACAAAAATTCGTCAAATCTCATTTCACAACAACAAATATTGGCAATTCACGGCTCACGAAAAAACTCTTTACCACCCTCATCAAAGAACTTGAAGCAGGTAAGCTGCTGAAATTCAACTCGCGATCTAATTTGTCATCGTCTTTCGGGCAGTTTACACAATCACACAATTCGTTGCATTTAAGTCCTGATTTCACGCAAGTACAACGCGTTATTTTGCAACCAGTCTTACATTCACAGTGGATGCAATTAAGAAACATATCAGGAGCAACAGCGCGAGACATCCAATCAATTTCTAATTGCCCGTTGATCAATTTCCAGCTGTTATCCACTGCAGACGGAAGGTTTTGTTAAGGTGTAAGAGATTGAGACCAGCAAATTGCCTGAAGACTTGCTCTTTCAATATGCTTTAGCAGGCGATCTAAATTTGGAGAAAGAGCGTCACTACCATACTTTCCAGATATAAAAAGTCTGTATCTACAATCATCTACATCCGCACGTCGAAACCATAAAGCAAACACACGCTTCTATTTAGTGCAGTGACAAGATCTTGAGACACTGGAAACGATTGTCCAAGTTTGCAAAAACTTTCTTTAAATTCTGGGTAGTCGTTCAGTATTTTCCAAGGCTTGACTTTTCCTTTCCCGAAAAAGGCACTCGTAGAATCACAATTAACATCCTAAAAAATGATACTTATTAATGAAACTGGTGGTGTGTGCAACATTTACAAAAGACTTATGTAATATTTACAAAGCATGAAATTCGGGTGACAGGTTTATGTAATATTTACAAGAGAAAACATGAAATCCGGGTAGGCAGTGGCACAAGTCTTCTCCGAGTGCATACGAGATTGCTGAGACATCTATATAATGTCTTGATTATATTAGTATCATCTCATATACGACTCGAGTTCGTAGAATAACTGTTTATTATTTAGTGAACATTTGAAACGCTATTGCAAAAAAAACTGCGATCGAGTTTGCAGAGATGACAACAAGTAAATTTAGATAAAGTAAGGTAAAAACTATAACATTGTTCTTTCAAAATTTAGTTCCCGATTGGGGGCAGTGGAACTCAATTTCTAGGCATAATTTTGGGCCACAGACTATTGCCTATTCCCAGTCTTTAATCAATTGCACAATTTAGGCGTCAGGCCTCTTATTGTGTATCTTGACCTCTTGCTTTTGCTTTGAGTGCCTTTCAAAACGAAATTTTATGAAATATGCAGGTCAACAGGGCTTAAATGAGAACGCATAAACTGTCTAGTTTAACAAAATCGTTTGTTAAGTATAGCCAATTTCACCAAAAGCTTGGTTGAATCCAAAACCCAATCCAACTGACTGAGTCCCAAAAACCATCCCAACTGATTTAAAACATCCCGAGATGTCGGGATAAAATCCCAGACTTGGCAACACTGGCCTTATCCTGCACGGGTATTGACCATGAATTGGGTGTTTCACTGTAGTTATTTTATATAATACGTATTTCCAGGCGTTTGATGATGACCGAAGCGTTTGCATGATTTATTTGCAAGCTTCGTTGCTATTTTGCTCTTTGCTGTCGACGTTATAGCTTTCAACCATTGCGTTTTATATATATGCAGTCTAGGGGAGACACGATAAAATGGCTTGAAAATCGGTGTAGACTAAATAACATGATAAACAAGCGTGCTCATCATTATTGCGATTTAATATTTTATTTTACATTTTGCAGAACATGGCAGGGATAGCTAGATTCATATTCATCTGACACTGCAGAGAACAACGAAAAATTCTTTGTCTCGAGGGGAGTTTGAACTCGCATCTTCGGGCGTCTAGACTGCCGCTCTACCAATTGAGCTATTGAGTCAACTGGGGTAGCGAGTCTTGTCCAATCTAAGTGTAAGTTTGGCTTACTAAGACATTTTTAATGTATTATAATATTGCTTTAAAATTACCCAAAAACGTATAGAATCGGTAAAAGAATTTTAGTATAATTAAAATTAATTTTATTTCCAAAATTAAGAGCGAAAACCAAACATCGTAAACTGAACCATTGCATGGTGAGTTTGGGCCACTGACGCACTGTGGTTTATAACATGTTTTTTACAAGAATCAAGCGCAAATTCTACTGAAATATTTATATACAAAACACAATTTTTAACATGTAATAGTGAACAAAAATGGAAAGGAAGGTTCTTCATCAAAACATTGCTCCAGAAATGTTTTAAAACGGCAAATTTTAAAATACTCCATCATTCCATGATCAAGGAGTGAGTCTAGGAAATGTGTCCCTAGTTCCAATCACGAAGTATTCGTTGTGATTTCTTTCTTTGGTTTTCTATTTCAACCTATGTTGAGATGCTGATATTGTGTGCAAAATAATTTGCTTGCTTGTGAGATCTCATACATTTATAAAAGGTAAAAGGCATTTGACATTCCAATTCCAGAAATACATATGTTAGTCTAAAGTTCCCAACAAATTATATCGTGGAGACTTCAGGTAGTGTGCTACAGAATTGATTTAAATGATGCTATCAAGTTAATATATTTATGAATTGTATACACCTTTAGTAAAGTTTTCTTTACTAGCAACTACCCAAAAAAAACAGCCATATGTTGGTGGTATTATGACAAAAGAATCTTGTTTAATATATGTACTATGAAAGTCTTTGATTTAAATTAAATTCTAAAAAATGCAGTCTTACTAGGACTTTGGGCAGAGTGCCTGACAAGTCACCCAGACATTGATTTTTGGTTATCTTAGTGATTACAAAAGATGAAAGAGCTAGCAATGTCTTAAAATGCCTTGGAAGGTACCCTAGTAATAACTGATTTAAAAAGGAATTCGCTGGGCAGAACAGAAATAAGTCTATATACTCCACTCCCAATGAACGCTCTAGTTACAGCCCTGCCTGGCCTTGTGCCCATTTTCGTTTTAGCAGGCGGAGTGAAAGTCTTAGCAGGCGTCTTGTTTGTTGTAAATTTTGAAAAAGTTTTGCTGTTTGAAAGGCTGAATATGGCCTGAATGTCGGATGTATCGCTGGATGTATTTGGAGTACCATGATCTGTACATCTGTTTGAGCATGCAGAGTCTCTTCGAAGCAATGCTGAACAGCTAATGCTGAAGTTTGTCTAAGGTTTACTTCTGATACGAACAAGAAAGCGTGGATACATATTTGTTTAGCCATTGAACCGCAGTACCAAATACATGTGCGTACGTAATACACAAACAGTGAAAGAAGCTTAAGACGCTTAGAGATGATTTAGAGAAACAGTTTGCCGTCGTGCATGAGTCGTTACTGCAAAAAGGTAAGATTACGACAGCAGTACTATTCTTGTCGATTTCAATCTGGAGAAAGGATAGAACATGCCTATGAGTCACTTATAAGAGCGTTGCATAACCAACTGAAAGAGATGGGCGTGCGTGAACATTGACAATAAGGAACAAGCTATGAAGCTCGGTTTAGCAAGTTAACCTGTGAGGACTTCAAAACATTAATAACAGCCCACGATATCGCTGGTGATGAAAATATGTCGGATGAAAAGGTAAAAAATATTCGTTTAAATGGTGTTAATCATATCAGTGATTCTAAAACTGCCGAAGATTGCCATCGAGCAGGAAAACAAGAAAAAAGAACAAAAATAGATCAGCCTGTTCTGCTGAAAAAGACAATGATCTAATCAGTGAAGATGAAGCGATGTTTATTTTTGATGTGGTGGTTTCTGATCTGGATGGCATTCAGTAGCGTGGCCAGCTCGACAATTTACCCCGCTATGCAAATTTCAAGTTATTTTCAAGTTATTATCATTATTCATTTCTTTAGAAACTGATGGTTTTCGCATTCCGTTTAGAAATTGATTGTTTTCGTCCAATGGCGAATTTTTCAATGAAGAATGCAGGATTACAAGGAACGTAAAGCTACTAGCTGTTGGCAACACATATGGTAAGCTCTATATGTTGGAGATTGTTAAAATGACCATGTAAATGTTGCCTGAGAGGAATGGTTGATGGCATGAACGCTACCAAAGATAATGATGATACGACGTGTGACTCCTGTTTCATGGGAAAATAACACTTGACATGCACCCTATCCTAATGAAATCCCATATCGATCTGCTGGACCATTTGAAATTGTGCTCAGCGATGTGTGCAGTCCTATGTCATGTCAATTCATTTCATTATTAAGTCATCTTCATCTATGACTACAGAAGATATACATGTGTTATATACATATAGATATACATATAGAGTAATAATTAAGTCTTGGGAAGATTTGAAAAGCTTACCAGTTATGCAATCACCACCACTAGAAAAAACTCAAAGTTGTACGCTCAGATAATTGCGGAGAATGTTATTCAAAAGGCATTCTATAGCGTACATGAAACAAAAATGGATTGTACACCAAACTGCAGTTCCGTACAGTCCTGCACAAAAAGTCCTGGGAAACAGACAAGCAGGACACTTGAAACTGCTCGTTCTATGATGCAACATTCCAAAGTGCCTAACAAATTTTGTGCAGAAGTTGTTACTATTGCCATATAGATATGTCCGTAATCGCAGTACAGCCAATTCATTGAAAGTAATGACACCATTTAAAAGTTCGTTTAATTAAAAGCCTGATGTGTCAAATAGGTATTGGGATGCATAGTATGTGCACGGACAGTATGCGAAAGAAGTTGGAAGTGAAATTTTGAAAGTGTAAATTTGTTGGATACCCAGAAGGAACAAAAGGTTTTAAGTTGCATGACCTGCCAATGAAATCCTTCATTCGAGGAAGAAATCGATTTTATATTTGATGGAAGAAATTCCATAATTTCACTAGCAAACAGTCCATCGAACAGAAATAAAATAAGAGCGAGCGTGTCGAATTTCCATACCTTGTTCAGAGTAATGATGAGAGTGATGATGATGTTCGAGTGAATGTGAACCTGAACCTGTAGCGGCTAAATATCGTAATGAGCCAGTGGACGAAACCTGGGAAGACATCTTCATGTGAAAAAAGATTAACCTGAATCCTGTAAGATACGTAGTAATAAGATACATCGGAATTTGTCCCTCTACCTGATGTAAAGAATCTTGTTGGAACTCGTTGGGGTTTTAAAATTAAGATCAAGAAATGGAGAAGGATGCGTACAGCGATTCAAAGCGCGACTTGAATAACAGAGATATTCGCAAACCGAAAGTGTAGATTACAATGAACTATTTTCTCCTGTTAGGCGAAACTCTTCAATAAGATCCTTTTTAGCACATGCAAATGTTTGTGATTTGGAAGTCCACCAGATGGATGTGAAAACCGCTTTTCTGCCAGGGAATCTCGACAACGAAATTTACATGAAGTAACTTGACGCTTATGTGATATTCAAAGTCTTTATGGTTTGAAGCCAGCTGATCGTTGATGGAACTCAGCAATTAAATATTTCCTAACGTCAAAAGAGCACGATTGTGTTTAGGGATTGGATTAATTGATTTAAGTTTTTGTGTTGTGGAACATAAAAATATCACTAGATATTCTACTGTGAGAGGTGACACCATATTACAATCTAAATTAGACAGGGCGTTTTTATGAGGGAAAGGTTTGAATTGCTACAGCAAACAGGGGAATTGATATTTTCTTATATAAATAGATGTAAATTCAACTTACTAGGGTGCCATATCAAGTTGGACAGCCTTTTAAAAGTTCAGTTTATAATGAAATGAGAATTTAATCGTATGTTTTATGATTGCTTTGTTGTGGTTTGAAAGCGACATCCTAATGGCAAAGCTCTAACTTCTCCTACTTGTCAGTAAAATATTATATATGTTAGACTGTTGGGCGCGATTTCACACTTATTCCAAAGGAGAATGCCTCTGAACACCCTTAGAATATTTTGGCACAGTGAGTGGGTAGACCAGTATATAAAATAAAACTATATATAAACCTCCATTGAAAACGACCAACTCAACTTTAAAACATTGGTTTATTTGAGGGATTTTTCAATCCATGTCTTTCAAAAGTTTGAAGAATTTTTCAATCTAACAGACTATTTTTTAATCTAATAACTTGAATATAGATTGAGGGATACTCTTTCAGTGTTCCTATCGATTGGAATATGTCATTCAATTAGATATACTTTTCAATAGGAAACGCAGGATCCCTAAGAACGATCCCCAAAAGACTGAAAATTCAATGCCTTAGATTTTCAATCGTTTGAATTAATCTTTTGATTCTCTATGAATTAAGTGAGAAGCTATAGCACTGTAAGGCAGAAGACAAAGCTTTGAGTTGCTTTTGCTGCAAATTCAATCAACATTGTTAGGTACTTCTAATGTAATATGACACCCAATATATCACTTCCTTAACATATATGATTCCAATATAAAATAGGGTAAAGAATTCGAATATCCACCTATTGTTGTTCCTAACGATACATATTTCACAACATAAAGCGCTCCACTCTTTGTGAAAAAATAAGATGACTGGGCATATCTAGTCCACTGTTATTGTTTGTTTACTTCTGGCAAACACCGCGATTTGTGGTGTTCTGGTTCGATTTGTCCCAGGGCTTATGGCAACGCAGGCAGCCAATAAGGCTTGGGAACGAAGATGATTTTGGAGCAGTGAGAAGCAGTCCGGGATATATTGCAACAGCAGACTGACTCCAACATGTTGGTTTGAAAATGAAGAGAAGATAAATGTCAAATTGTCATTAGTAAAATAAATCGTCCTCGACAGTCACATGAACTTTAAGTTGATTCCACATTTAATATCCGCGCCTATTCCAACTCCCTACCCAAAGCCGTGATCGCGCTACGATCGCAATGCATTACTATTGTGTATTTTAAGATGGCGGGCGTTTGAATCGAAAATAAGGTTTGGTGCTAGAACTTTGGTAAAAATGTTGTGCTAGAATCTTGTTTTTAATTTTCAACAAAAAGTCAGATATATGACTGTGATGTTCATAAAATAAAAATGAGGAATAAAATTACTTGGTTATATAATTTAGCGTCATACTGTAATATGCATGTCTACTAATGTTCTAAGTTGCATGTTTCAAGTAAGAGAGCTCCCACTTCTTATACTTGTGTAGTCATTGCGTATTTCCTTTTTTTACGTTCGTCAAACGTTGTTTTCGCTAATATTTTATGGCGCCCCTGGCGTTCCTTTATTACACATATTTGGTGCAACCTAAATCCAATATTTTCGAATTATTTAATTCTTTTGTCCTGATAGAGTCAGCTAGTTCTGGGGAAACGATCGTATTTGTCAGAGGCAATACTCCTGAAAACACTAAAAAAAACGGGATAAACAGGGAAAGAAAAAACAACATGAAAATCATTTGCTAACGAAACAAATGGAAAGTGCAATCCGAATTCGACTGCATATGGTAACTGGACAACTGGTGAAATAAAAGCACATTTGCTTGTTCTGGGATGCCAATTACTTAGACAAATAGCCAACAGTAAAATTATAAATTTCTGGAATGAATGTGCTTCATCAGTCTTTCAAACTAAATATGCAAGTCTTCTAGAACAAGTTTGTTTAAACTAGAATATTAAAGTGCTTTAAATTAGAATACATTGCCTTGAAAATAAAATTCTTCTTTTGGTTGGTGCAGTGATTATCTTGTTTAATTGAATGTTAACAGTCTAGTGCAGTTATATTTTCTGCAATTTTTTAATGATACTTATGTAGTTAACATGCATTAAGTACAATTCACTATTTCCCTTTTTTAGGATAATCATGTCGGGCAATCGTTACAAAGCATTTGAATAAGCAGTTAAAGAAGCTTAGGATTTTTATGATGTCGATTATGTATCTGAACTGACCTATTCTAAAGGAAATGATTGCGCTTCAACTCCATCAAAGCAATTGATTAAGAATATTTCTGCATGTATCTCACCAATTTTAATCCTTTGCTTATGAAAGAATCAATACAAAGAAGTTTATAACAGCATTTACCAGCGTAAATAGATTCTGCAATGTTTATATCATCATATTGTTTTAACTTCTGGTGGTCATGCCTTCTGTTCATTTGTTGAACATGATTTCCTGTGGAAGAGCCTTTCAGCAATGAAAGTTCTTCATACTGAGGGAAAGCACAACCTGGTATATCACCTGAACCATTGTTTCTCATTGGAAGAGAAAATAGATTTATACGAATGGCATTGAACAGAAGGCCTCATGGTTTGATTAGCTATAACATCAGCTTTTCTCTCATTATCATCTCAAAGGCTAGGTTTGAAGAACCATTTTGCCCTTTTTATTCAGAGGAAGTTTTTGGCAGCATGAATTAAATGACGATTCACAGCGAACTACAAAAATAGAAGTCCCATCTTGCTCAAATGAAAAAGTCCTTGAAAGTTTGAATGATAATACAATCTCACCAAGTACAAAAAATGAAATTCCACTTAGCTCTAATGCAGGCAATGGAATCCAACGTAGCTTGCTTTATGAAAGCTTATCTGGTTTGAGTGACAAAATCCCACCAATCTCAGTTGGTCAATACTCACAACACACCGATGGTGAAATCCTTACAAGTTCTAGTAATGAAATCTTAGTTGGCTCAGATGATGTGATAGAATCAGATGGTGAAATTGCACGAAGTTTACATGGCCAACGGCCAAAGCATGGATTATAAAATCCTATCTATTGCAAACGAAGCATCCATGATTGCTGATGCACTAAGGGAATGCTTTTTGAATTTGGACATTTTCTCGGAAAATGACCAGGGATATCTTTTTGAACTTGATGACATTTGGCTTTCAACTAGACAATTTTGGTTGTTCGGTGGATAATGAAGAGATGAAAGAAAATTGAAAACATCTAGCAGGATCTTTAAGTTCAAGGACTAATAGAAGCTATTTACGGAACAACATCACAGCGGAAGAAAAACAATACATTGAGAGTGGGCAGATATTCCCCGCATGTATGGAAGACCATCACTACATTGTGCCAACTACAAAAGTAATAAAAAGTCCTAATCCTTATATGTATGACGGAACCAAAGTATGTAAATTTTGTGTTTTTATTATTTTGAATATACATATTTTTAACAGTAATCTTTGGTCTTTAAAAATTCTTGTAGATGCTTTTCTGGAGTATTTTGGTTAAGAAATGTTTAATATCTTCATTAGGCTAAAGGTACCAAGACTAATACCGTGATTCTCACAGTATATTTGCTTTTCTTTAATGACTGAAACTCGCTAAAATTTTATAATTATATTGATGTATGTTTTTAAATTTGACGGGAAAATTATTAGTTTTAATTGGAAAATGGTTTTTTATGCCAGTTCTTTTCAAGAATTAATTAGATTCTATTTTATCCACATCGCTTTCCACACTATACACAAACACCCACAATTATAACATATAGTTAATTGACGTTTTGTATGCCTACAACTAGATACGTGCCTTACAAAATGCTGAGATCAGCAACCAAACGGCCGGTGGTGGATAAAAGCAAACGCCTGCGACATCAGACAACGATTACGCGAGAGCGTAAACGGGTTCTTATTTTACCCTTGACAAAACGTAAAGGATAGTTTACACAAACTCTGTAAATTTTACGCTGTTGTCTACGATTTTGATATGACCCCTATAAACGATATAGCTAATTCAAAAAAGGTTGTCTTTCAAAAATCTAAAATCTAAATTACAAAATCCAAAATAGGAGACACAACATACGTTCTGCTAACAACACAAAGTTAAATGGCAAAGACAAAACTATCACGACTATAGTGTTATTCAAAACTTCGCTCTTCGTAAGGCATATAACGTTAACCAGAAGTCATGAAGTGAACCCCTTGATGCATTTTGCTCTCGTATTTTGGATTTTGTAATTTAGATTTTAAATTTTTGACGGACAACCTTTTTTGAATTAGCTGTATACCTTAACATGTCTTTTTAGGTAGGGAAACTGTGGAGAATCATACAGCTGTCATACAGCATTTGCTCACTTTTGATGATTCTCTGTGCCCACTGAGAAGGAAGTTCTCGCATGACTCATATATTTTGTAACAGGTAAAGTATTCCGTATGGCATACGTTTAGGAAATCGAATAAATACATGCGTTGTGTTTTCAAGGTCGATCGGAGACAAGAGCTGAAATACTGATGTCTATCATGGCAATTTATTCGTTTCCTTCGGAGATTAGTCGTTCAAAAGAGTTACCAGATGACCCAGCTGACTTTCCGCGCACGTTTATCAACCTGTAAGGGACTGTGAAGTCCATGAGTATACACACTATCGAGAAGACCACAACCACGTACTTAAGCAATTGATAAACTGTCTGCGCGAAGGCTCAATCCCAGGAATTGACATAAGACTCTTCTGAGAGGCATTGCATGACCCAAACACCGTCACGGAGGAAAACAAGCAATCGGCTAATATCCCAATTCCCAAGCAGTGGTACCTTTTCTTAGAAAAAAAGGCAATGAAAGAGGAGCAAATATTCTGTGAACAATAAGGAATTGGCATAAAGCGGTAAGATGGAAGAGGATTAAACGTTGACACACGGTCTGCCTATATTGCAGACATGAAGTATCGGCTGTTGGACGATTGGATGCTCTGGCATACGAGTTGTTGAAGATTGTTGAAAACAGGATTGAGCAATGTTGTGCTGCCCACATTGTTCAATGTTGTTAACAATACTGAACAAGTTGTTGAGCCTGAATCCAGCCCGCAATTGGGTGTAACAATGCTGAACAATATTGTTGACAACATTGAACAATATGGGCAGCACAACATTGTCTCAACCTGCTTTCAACAACTCGTAATTTTTTGCTGTGTACCTATACCCACGACTATTCGACAATTGACGTCAATAGGTCGTATCTTTTAATAATGACGTCAAATGCGAAAAATGTTACATGAAATTTAATTGGTATAGGACATTTCACACAGCCAATCAACTGCATTTGTCGTCATTATGAAAGAGGTCAAAAGCTGACCATTGTTTTTGGACATTGCTTGTCCTTTTCCTCCGAAATTAATGCCTATTTATTTTAGGGCCATCGTATCAAAGGTGTCTGTGGTCTCACTAGAGAATTGGTGCTTGCTATTGTTCCTAATATTGAAAGCAGGAAGCTACGGCAGCTTGAATACGAAAGAAGACAATTGACACCCGAGCACCCGCACCCGCAAGCATCATCAAGCGACGACGTCGTAGGGTTTTTCTTTTTGCACGGTATGTTATAGGCCCTGTCTTCGACTTTGAAGCAATTTTACGACGAATGTCGTAAAATTTTGAATAAGTTTTGAACCCAATCCTACCATTCTTTTGCTGGTCCGGGAAAAATGAAAGTATCGGGATTTCGAGCTGCTGCTGTTGAGCGACTGGACTATTTTAAAGCTGAGCTTGCCATTTGTTTCTTTGACAGACTTAATATATAGATAAGAAACTGAGCCAAATTGTTTGTATACAAACAACCTGTTTGTATACAAACAAATGTTAATCAAACGTGATCGAAAGTCACGAACAATCGCAATCAGTCAACCAGTACCTAGAAGGAATCCTTAAAAGATTCAACGTGCAACAGTGTAAGCAATGTGCATTGTAATTCTATAAAAAGCGATAAATTTTGAAATTGACTTTGTGTACTTTAGTAATACCCAATCTGAATCAGACTCGGACTGGCCCCAATTAAGGGGCCTTGCCATTCTAGCACTGAGAGGAGCCCTGAAATTTTTTGCTGTCCTGAATGTTTTAGATGAAGATTTCTGGAGAGAACATAATGAATTATTTAACCGCTTCCTTGAAGAGTTCAAAAATTCCAAATCATTTCCATCCGGCCCCTTTTATTTTCGTTTCGTACTGCCTGATAGTCTGTTTTAAACATCTTTGAATGTTTACAAATACGGAAATTAAACAACCATTGTCAAGGGCCCATTTGATGTCCCAGTAGGGGCCCATGTGCCATGGCACAGTGGCACATAGGCCAGTCCGAGCCTGATCTGAATAAATATGTCACCAAAACGTTCACAAATGAGCCTGAGTTATCTGCTTGCCTTAGTTTTTGAAAATTGTTTTCATCCTGCTATGTATTCATATTAATGTATGATTTTAAATATCATGTGTATAACATTTAATTTGCATATCGGCTTACAGTTATAATCGTATGATATCCAGTCAGGCCAATAATTTGATATCCAGTCAGGCCTATACAATTTACCCTGTGGGTCCTCTTCCGCTTCAGCTAAACGGTACAATCCTATTGACGTTCCTTTCTCTATAACATTAATTCGTTATATCTTCATATCCTCATTTTAGTTAACTATACCATTACGCAGCACCTGACAAAGCCATATAGCAGTACACTTTCACGACACTCAAAATGAAAACAATTCTTCATTCAATCATGTTTCTGACAGTTTTTATCAACGCAAAGTATTCAGGAACAGTGGGCACCCAGGTATATAGTTTTATGTTTATAATTTTGCAAGATTTTTATTCTGAAGTTCAAATATCGTGACACAAAACTATTTTCGGTTTATCTAAAACATGTTTGGTATAAACTTCTACTGACTACTATAATAACAACATAGAATTCTAGTATCGTATTTAGGAGATTCAAATATCATACACTATGCTGTACTAATTGTTACCCATTTTCGTTCAGGCATACCCAACCAATCCTCCATGTACCAAGCCGCAAATCAAAGCCCGAAGTTGTCTTGATCTTCACAAAATAGGTTTCATCGCAAATGGTTTCTATCAAATCTCTCTCTCCAACAGCCACGTCACCGTGTATTGTGATTTTGAGTCTGAGCCTGGATCAGCATGGACGCTGGTTGAATCGTTTTCGTTCGAGAATAGAAAAATAAAACAAGTACAGGAACATTCGTTCTCTGAAAACGCGCCACTTAACGAGAACACACCCAACTGGTATCGATATCGAATGTCCTACACCCAAATGAATCATTTTAAACAGCAATCAACACACTGGCGAGTGACTTGCAGCTTTCCACAACACTCGAAACACATCTACACCGACTACTGTCGTACAACGTTCAAAGATTTTGATGTAATGACCTTTCGTGGCTACAGCGTTTGCAAAAAGATGGAATTCGTGAATATTCGGGGCCATCAATGTGCACACTGCTCTTTACTGTGGTACACAATTGTCGGTCGAGAAATGATACATGTCGACAGTAGTCGCAGTCCAAAATGTGATCTCAATGCAGCTGCTGGTTCTGTTTTCACTGAAGATAACTTTGGATGGTATGATTCTACAAACAAAAAGTTTCGATGCACAGCTGGTCCTGATTCAACAACAAACTGGTGGTTTGGAGGATATTACTGAGAAACCTTCATACTTGATGCATCGTTATGCGAGATAGAGTATAGTATAGTGGTTATATAATTATCTTGATTATAGTGTAGTGGTCTAGTTATTGGATATGTAACGATGTGTGAGTAGATGAAACTTTCAGTGGGTACTACACAGTTAAAGTAACGAACATGTATCGCAATTGGATAATTATAGTGTTAAAATAGAACTTCGTTACTGATATAGGGTTAGGTAGGGTCATTCAAAGTCATTGGTTGATTCGTTTTAATTTCCTTAACTGCATATGTATATGTTGTAATGCATATATAATTGGAGAAAATAAATAATATGAGACTTGCCTATCATAATTATCTCAATATGTCAGATCAGTTATTATTCACCGACGAATATTCACCGCTGAATATTCATCGGTGAATATGAGTCATATGAAATAACCCAGCAAGTGGTAATCATTTTGTCGCCAATTTCTGGCAATGCATAGCAACTTGATCGTATCCACGAAAGTGCATCACACAGGCGAAGTGATGGAAAGCGCAGTACCAATGGTTTCCGGAATGACTGTTCTCCTCAAAAAACGTGTTTAATCCATCAGTAAGTTCAGTCGTATTTTTTTTACTTTCACTGTGCAGCCATGAGGAAATAGGCTTGAAGTAGTGTGAATTAATGTCTGATTTTGAATATCATGTGTATAACAGTTATAATTTGCGTATCGGCTTTTCAGTTATAATCGTATGCGGTTCGATATCCAGTCAGGCCTATGCAATTTAGACTGTACATCCTCTTCCGCTTCAACTAACCGCTACAATCGTATTGACTTTCCTTTCTCAATAGCTTCAATTCGTTATATGTTTATATCCTCATTTTGGTTAACTATACCATTACGCCGCACCTAACGCTGCCAAAAAGCAGGATACTTTCACGACACTAAAAATGAAAACAATTCTTAACACAATTTTTGTGATAGTTTGCATCAGCGCAAAGTATTCAGAAACAGTGGACACCCAGGTATTTAATTTTTTGTTTATAATTTTGCTAGATTTTTATTCTGAGGTTCAAATATCGTGACACAACACTATTTTCGGCTTGTCTAAAACACGTTTGGTATAAGTTTCTACTGAGTGCTATAATATTTGCATAGAGTTCTAGTATCGTATTTAGGATATTCAAATATCTTACAAGTAGCCTATCTGGTCTTTTTGACAACATCGCTTAATTGAGAATGACGTCAAATGCGAAAAAATGTTACATTTTGCTAGATTTTTATTCTGAGGTTCAAATATCGTGACACAACACCATTTTCGGCTTGTCTAAAATACGTTTGGTATAATTTGGCAAATGTTTTTAATAATGACATCAGATGCGAAAAAATGTTACATGAAATTTAATTGGTAGGACATTTCCCACAGCCAATTAACTGCATTTGTCGTCATTATGAAAGAGGTCAAAAGCTGACCATTGTTTTTGGTTGTTGCTTGTCCTTTTCCTCCGAAATTAATGCCTATTTATTTTAGGGCCATCATATCAAAGGTGTCTGTGGTCTCACTAGAGAATTGGTGCTTGCTATTGTTGCCAATATTGGAAGCAGGGAGCTACGGCGGCTTGAATACGAAAGAAGACAATTAACACCCGAGCACCCGCACCCGCAAGCATCATCAAGCGACGACATCGAAGGGTTTTTCTTTTTGCACGGTATGTTATAGGCCCTGTCTTCGACTTAAAGCAATTTTACGATGAATGTCGTAAAACTTTGAATAAGTTTTGAGCCCAGTCTTACCATTCTTTTGCTGGTCCGGGAAAAATGAAAGTATCGGGATTTCGAGCTGCTGCTGTTGAGCGACTGGACTATTTTAAAGCTGAGCTTGCCATTTGTTTCTTTGACAGACTTAATATATAGATAAGAAACTGAGCCAAATTGTTTGTATACAAACAACCTGTTTGTATACAAACAAATGTTAATCAAACGTGATCGAAAGTCACGAACAATCGCAATCAGTCAACCAGTACCTAGAAGGAATCCTTAAAAGATTCAACGTGCAACAGTGTAAGCAATGTGCATTGTAATTCTATAAAAAGCGATAAATTTTGAAATTGACTTTGTGTACTTTAGTAATACCCAATCTGAATCAGACTCGGACTGGCCCCAATTAAGGGGCCTTGCCATTCTAGCACTGAGAGGAGCCCTGAAATTTTTTGCTGTCCTGAATGTTTTAGATGAGGATTTCTGGAGAGAACATAATGAATTATTTAACCGCTTCCTTGAAGAGTTCAAAAATTCCAAATCATTTCCATCCGGCCCCTTTTATTTTCGTTTCGTACTGCCTGATAGTCTGTTTTAAACATCTTTGAATGTTTACAAATACGGAAATTAAACAACCATTGTCAAGGGCCCATTTGATGTCCCAGTAGGGGCCCATGTGCCATGGCACAGTGGCACATAGGCCAGTCCGAGCCTGATCTGAATAAATATGTCACCAAAACGTTCACAAATGAGCCTGAGTTATCTGCTTGCCTTAGTTTTTGAAAATTGTTTTCATCCTGCTATGTATTCATATTAATGTATGATTTTAAATATCATGTGTATAACATTTAATTTGCATATCGGCTTACAGTTATAATCGTATGATATCCAGTCAGGCCAATAATTTGATATCCAGTCAGGCCTATACAATTTACCCTGTGGGTCCTCTTCCGCTTCAGCTAAACGGTACAATCCTATTGACGTTCCTTTCTCTATAACATTAATTCGTTATATCTTCATATCCTCATTTTAGTTAACTATACCATTACGCAGCACCTGACAAAGCCATATAGCAGTACACTTTCACGACACTCAAAATGAAAACAATTCTTCATTCAATCATGTTTCTGACAGTTTTTATCAACGCAAAGTATTCAGGAACAGTGGGCACCCAGGTATATAGTTTTATGTTTATAATTTTGCAAGATTTTTATTCTGAAGTTCAAATATCGTGACACAAAACTATTTTCGGTTTATCTAAAACATGTTTGGTATAAACTTCTACTGACTACTATAATAACAACATAGAATTCTAGTATCGTATTTAGGAGATTCAAATATCATACACTATGCTGTACTAATTGTTACCCATTTTCGTTCAGGCATACCCAACCAATCCTCCATGTACCAAGCCGCAAATCAAAGCCCGAAGTTGTCTTGATCTTCACAAAATAGGTTTCATCGCAAATGGTTTCTATCAAATCTCTCTCTCCAACAGCCACGTCACCGTGTATTGTGATTTTGAGTCTGAGCCTGGATCAGCATGGACGCTGGTTGAATCGTTTTCGTTCGAGAATAGAAAAATAAAACAAGTACAGGAACATTCGTTCTCTGAAAACGCGCCACTTAACGAGAACACACCCAACTGGTATCGATATCGAATGTCCTACACCCAAATGAATCATTTTAAACAGCAATCAACACACTGGCGAGTGACTTGCAGCTTTCCACAACACTCGAAACACATCTACACCGACTACTGTCGTACAACGTTCAAAGATTTTGATGTAATGACCTTTCGTGGCTACAGCGTTTGCAAAAAGATGGAATTCGTGAATATTCGGGGCCATCAATGTGCACACTGCTCTTTACTGTGGTACACAATTGTCGGTCGAGAAATGATACATGTCGACAGTAGTCGCAGTCCAAAATGTGATCTCAATGCAGCTGCTGGTTCTGTTTTCACTGAAGATAACTTTGGATGGTATGATTCTACAAACAAAAAGTTTCGATGCACAGCTGGTCCTGATTCAACAACAAACTGGTGGTTTGGAGGATATTACTGAGAAACCTTCATACTTGATGCATCGTTATGCGAGATAGAGTATAGTATAGTGGTTATATAATTATCTTGATTATAGTGTAGTGGTCTAGTTATTGGATATGTAACGATGTGTGAGTAGATGAAACTTTCAGTGGGTACTACACAGTTAAAGTAACGAACATGTATCGCAATTGGATAATTATAGTGTTAAAATAGAACTTCGTTACTGATATAGGGTTAGGTAGGGTCATTCAAAGTCATTGGTTGATTCGTTTTAATTTCCTTAACTGCATATGTATATGTTGTAATGCATATATAATTGGAGAAAATAAATAATATGAGACTTGCCTATCATAATTATCTCAATATGTCCGATCAGTTATTATTCACCGACGAATATTCACCGCTGAATATTCATCGGTGAATATGAGTCATATGAAATAACCCAGCAAGTGGTAATCATTTTGTCGCCAATTTCTGGCAATGCATAGCAACTTGATCGTATCCACGAAAGTGCATCACACAGGCGAAGTAATGGAAAGCGCAGTACCAATGGTTTCCGGGATGACTGTTCTCCTCAAAAAACGTGTTTAATCCATCAGTAAGTTCAGTCGTATGTTTTTTACTTTCACTGAGCAGCCATGAGGAAATAGGCTTGAAGTAGTGTGAATTAATGTCTGATTTTGAATATCATGTGTATAACAGTTATAATTTGCGTATCGGCTTTTCAGTTATAATCGTATGCGGTTCGATATCCAGTCAGGCCTATGCAATTTAGACTGTACATCCTCTTCCGCTTCAACTAACCGCTACAATCGTATTGACTTTCCTTTCTCAATAGCTTCAATTCGTTATATGTTTATATCCTCATTTTGGTTAACTATACCATTACGCCGCACCTAACGTTGCCAAAAAGCAGGAAACTTTCACGACATTAAAAATTAAAACAATTCTTAACACAATTTTTGTGATAGTTTCCATCAGCGCAAAGTATTTAGAAACAGTGGACACCCGGGTATTTAATTTTTTGTTTATAATTTTGCTAGATTTTTATTCTGAGGTTCAAATATCATGAAACAACACTATTTTCGGCTTGTCTAAAACACGTTTGGTATAAATTTCAACTGAGTGCTATAATAATTGCATAGAGTTCTAGTATCGTATTTAGGATATTCAAATATCATACAAGTAGCCTATCCGGTCTTTTTGGGATCGAAAGTAATTAGTATGCAAGATGGCGGGTGACGTCATCACGAGGGGCCTCTTTGGGAACGGAAGTAATTAGTATGCAAGATGGCGACGAAAAATTTATTCAAGATGACGGTGATGCAGTGCGTTGACGTCATCATAACGTTACTGGGGTAGAGGGACTTAGGTAGACTTGGTAGCGTTACTGATTTAGTGTTAATGTTGTGGTGTTACTGTTGTAGTGTTAGTGGTGCAGGTTAAGCGATGGGTTCTCAATTAAGTGATGTTGTCGGAATTATTGTCATGGACGGATTTATGGTTAGCGGAAGATACTAGAAATACATGCATGCAGCAACCCCTCGCCACTAACTAAGAGCATGCAACTATATTTTCGGAATTACATGAAGTACTTGCATAGGCTGTTGTCATAGCAACACGGCCAGTGTTGCCAGATCGTGAACAAAGTTCACAGATTTGTGAACTTTTTATCCTCTACATGAACTTTTTTTGAACGTTGAAAATTTGTGAACTTTTTGTGAAATTTATAAGATATCATGAACAATTCTATGAACTTTGATATTTTCATTTTTTTCAAGATGAAAATGTTCAATGATTCAACTAAAAAACCCGTAATATGTTTAGAAATATGTCTTGCAGACTTACAGTGGCTGTAAGAAACAATAGGTGCCATAATAGAAGTATAGAACACAATTTTTATAATTTATGTTAAATTAAATTTCCCGCCTTTTGTAATGAGTTGCTAGCATGTTGACATTGCGTTAATTTAATTATTATAATATATTCTAATTAAGTCAATGTATGACTGGGGAATTGAATAATAAGATTGTAGTTCTGGAGTGGAAGATATGACTTTACATGGTGTCAGGAGTTAAAATACGCCAAAATGAGCAAATTTAACCCACCAAAAGAGCTAAGTTTTGAAGGAAATCTAAGTGAGAATTGGGAACGATGGAAAAAGGAGTTCAAATTTTATTTAACAGCGACAGAATCCGACGAGAAAGGAGACGATGTCAAGACATCACGGCTTTTGACAACAATCGGCGAGAAAGCACGTGAAGTTTATTATACGTTTACATTCGCTACGGAAGGAGACGATATGAAGTTAGACCCAGTCATAGCCAAGTTTGATGAATATTTTAGTCCGAGAAAGAATCTGCCTTATACACGCTTCAAGTTCTTCACTTATAATCAGACAAATGGACAAACAATTGATGAATATGTTACGGAATTGAAATCGAGAAGTCGTCATTGCGAATTTGGTACTTTAAAAGAAAGTTTGATAAGAGATAGAATCGTAGCAGGGATTCAAGATGCTAAGGTACGTGAAAGATTACTAAGAGAGACTGATTTAAGCTTGGATAAAGCAATATCTATTTGTCGAGCAAGCGAAGCGACTAAGAAACAAGTCGAAGAGATGGCAGCTAGCCCTATTGTTGACAACGTGGATTCTATTAATAATTTTCAACGGCGCGAGTCACGTGACTCACGAAACCCAACAGCGCATAGGCCAAGGCAAGATCGTCCTGAAATGACTAGAAACAATGACCAATCAAGAGTTTGTAAGTACTGTGGAAATATGCATCAGAGAGGATGGTGTCCTGCATATGGCAGGATGTGCAATAAATGTCGAAAGTGGAACCATTTTGCCTCAGTTTGTCAGTCCAAATCTGTTAACAACATTGAACAAGAACAATCCTCAAGTGGTGAAACAACTGAATTTTTCGTAGGAACAGTTGAAGGGGATGAAAATGATGTGACCATGCCGTGGACAATGCCAATTCTCACATCTGGTACCAATGTATCATACAAACTTGACACAGGATCTCAGGTAAACATAATTCCACAAAAGACCTATCATGCCCTTCAAAAGAAACCCAAACTTTGCACAGCTACGGAAAAGCTAATGGCATATGATGGAAATGCAATTCCTGTTATCGGAAAGTGTATCGTCAACTTGGCAAGAAAAGGAAAACCAAGCATTCCAGCTCAGATGTTTGTGGTGCCAACAGATTCCTCACCTATAATTGGTTTGGAAACATGTCAGCGACTCAATTTGATAAAGAGAGTAGAGATTCTTAACTGTGATGATGCAAATTTTATGCCAAGTCAAGATGTATTTGGAGAGATAGGATGCCTGTCTGGAGAGCATCATATCCAAATTGAAGAGAATGCAACTCCCGTAGTACACCCACCACGACGTGTGCCATATGCCCTAATGAACAAACTTAAAACAGAACTTGATCGCATGAAACGGTTGGACATAATTGAAGAAATTGATGAGCCCACTGAGTGGGTGAGTTCCCTTGTGATAATAGAAAAGGCGGATGGAAGACTTCGTGTTTGTTTGGACCCCTCTGACCTTAATAGAGTGATCAAAAGAGAGCATTATCCAATGCCCACAGCAGAGACAGTAATGTCCGAAATGTCGGAAGCGAAGTACTTCTCAAAGCTTGATGCTTCAAACGGATATTGGCAAATCAAAGTCGACGAGCAAAGTTCAAAGCTACTAACATTTAACACTCCATTTGGCCGTCACCGATTTAAACGTTTACCCTTTGGCATACTTAGTGCCAGCGAAGTTTTCCAAAAGAAGATAGCAGAAATCATCCAAGGTCTTGATGGTTGCACCAATGTTCAAGATGACATTCTTGTCTGGGGAAGTACGAAAGAACAACACGACGCAAGACTGAAGGCAGTTATGGAAAGAATACAGCAAGCCGGACTAAAACTAAATGAAAAGAAGTGCGTATTTTGTTCGACGGAGGTGGTTTTCCTTGGACACTTGTTCTCACACGAAGGTGTCAAGCCTGACCCAACAAAAATTGAAGCAATTCGAGATATGCCGACGCCAAAGTCTAAACAGGACCTGCAACGCCTGCTTGGAATGATAACTTACCTGGGTAAGTTTATTCCAAATTTATCCATAACGACAGCACCATTAAGACAGCTCATGGAGTCAGATGTGGAATGGCACTGGTCTAATCATCACAATGCTGCTCTTGATCAAATAAAGAAACTACTCACAGAAAGTCCTACGCTGAAATACTATGACTCTGAGTTACCAACAAGAATTTCTGTCGATGCATCAAAATTCGGGTTGGGAGCAGTCCTGCTTCAACAGCATGGAGACACATGGGCACCAGTGGCATACGCCAGCAGATCGCTCAACAAATCAGAACAAAATTATGCCCAAATCGAAAAGGAGGCGCTGGCAATCTTGTTTGGCTGTGAACGTTTCCACGTCTACCTGTATGGAAAATGCTTCACGGTGGAATCTGATCATAAACCGCTTCAACCCATATTCAAAAAACCTATCTGTAAAGCTCCACCACGCATCCAACGATTTCGTCTGCGCCTGCAGAAATATGACATGCACATAGAGTTCAAGCCTGGAAAGGAACTAATGGTTGCAGACACCTTGTCTAGGGCATTTATTCCAGCAAAGAAACAAGACGAAGAAACCGAAGCTGAATTTCAGGTCCATTTAATTATGTCAAGCCTTCCGATGTCAGAAATCCAACGAAAGAGATTCCGACAAGAAACTAGTAACGATGAAACCCTACAACGTCTACAAGCAGTTGTACAAGCGGGATGGCCGAACAAAAAGAGTGATCTTACGGAAGACATTAGACCGTACTTTAGTATTCGAGACGAAATCACAGAAATGAACGGCATATTGATGAAAGGAGAACGAGTCATTGTCCCATCAAGCCTCAGAAAGGAAATGAAAGCAAGAGTACACGAGGGGCACTTAGGAATCGAGAAGTGCAAAGCCAGGGCCCGAGAAACAATGTTTTGGCCAGGGATCAACGGTGAAATAACGGAAATGGTCCAACAGTGCAGTGCATGTCTAGCTACGAGAGTTTATCAACAGAAAGAGCCACTGGCACCACATGAAGTTCCCGCAAAACCATGGCAGAAGGTCGGCGCTGACCTATTTCATTTCAAGGACAATGACTATCTGATTGTTGTTGATTATTTTTCTAACTACCCAGAAATGGCTTTGCTAAAAGGTGCGACAAGTTCAATGGTAATCACGCACATGAAGTCCATATTTGCACGACACGGAATACCTGAAATAGTTATATCCGACAATGGCCCCCAATTTGCAAGCAAAGAGTTCGCTGAATTTGCCGCTAAGTGGGAGTTCTCTCACATTACATCCAGCCCTAGGTATCCGAAAGCCAACGGAATGGCGGAGCGAACGGTGCAAACGATAAAGAAACTTTTAGAAAAGGCGGACATGAAGAATGAAGACCCCTACCTTGCCGTTCTCGCGCACAGATCATGCCCAGATCCAAATGGAGATCCATCCCCTGCCGAAAAGTTGATGAACAGGCAATTACGGACAAGACTGCCGGCAGTCATGCCACCAAAAGAAAACCAAACCGCAATTCAGATCAAAAACATGCAAAAGAAGCGAAACCAAGCCTTTTACCATGATCGTAACGCGAAAGAGCTACCAAAACTAGACGAAGGATCAACGGTGCGTGTTTATCAACATAACAACCCGGCAATAAAGGCAAAGTGGTCAACAAAAGCAAAGGTTGTTGAACAGCATCACACACCGCGATCGTACATTATTAGGACGGAAGAAGGACAGACTCTAAGACGAAACCGACGTGATCTGCTTCACACAGGCGAACATTTTAGCGAAGAATACCCAAATGAAGGAGAAACTCAAGACGTGAATGATGTACCGAAATCATGGGAAGAAAATCCTGGAGAGGGTGAAGAGGATACAGGCGAGGGAGACTTAGCACCTACTGGGTACACCACGAGGTATGGAAGAGTTGTAAAGCCACCTTGTTATTTCTACTAAAGAAAGAACTAATTCGAACAGACAGATTTAAAAAAAAAAAAAAAAAAGGAACAAGTCTAACATTCGAAAAGAAGGAAGATGTAATGAGTTGCTAGCATGTTGACATTGCGTTAATTTAATTATTATAATATATTCTAATTAAGTCAATGTATGACTGGGGAATTGAATAATAAGATTGTAGTTCTGGAGTGGAAGATATGACTTTACACCTTTTTTGTGCTGTTCGCTGTGTTTTTAAAAAATCAAAATGTCGGATTGGTCGGAAAGCAATAGTAGCGATGATAATGGTTTGCTCGCATAAAAATATAGTCTAATGACACTGTTTTTTAAATACAATTTTAAAAAAGAATTCTTTGAGCAATTTATTTCGCATTTAAACATAGTCTGTGAAGGATTTTCCGACATGTTGATAAGTTCCGACATTTTCGAACGATCTCCGATAAATTCCGACGAGTTCCGATCTTAAAATTTAGGGACATATGAACTTTTTGTGAACTTTTGGCGTAAGCATACATGAATATTTTGAAATTTCATCTGGCAACACTGAACGGCAAATGTTATTCTTTCTGTATATTTTCTCAAAATGACAAAATATCAGTTTTTAATCCTTGTTTTATTGACATTTTTTTTAAATGGCACAACATTTGTCATCAGTATATTATTACGCCTAATGTAAGCTTAAATTTGGTATAAAATACGACCTATTAATTACATTAGTAATAAGAAGACAGTCTTGCATTTACAAAACATAAACTTACTCTGGAATTTAAACAGTGAATAGACTGGGTGAGTACGGCTACGCCGGTCTTTATAAAGCATTAAAACACAAGTATAAATACGCATTATCAACAAACTTGCGTTGTGTTTCACGCCATAGTCAATTCTTGGCGCTTCTCTGTATTTTCCCCGAATTAGTCTCTCTTCAAGAGTCTTGTGGCAGTCGTTTTCGTCTTATTTCTCGCCTTTTTGGATGCCTTAAGTGTTTGCTGCTCCTGATAGTCCGCCATATTCCTGAGATCAGAAATGACCACCCTTCGTTGGTTGTGAAAGTTGCCAAATCTTTTTGCAAAAATACGAAATATCATAGTGCAATATAGTCTGCCATATTTTTGAGATCAGTGATGACCACAACCTCGGTCCCAGGGTCTTCTCGGGTAACGGCCGATGGCAGCTGACGAAGACCACTGAGCTATACTATATATCTGGAGATCGCATTCCCGTCCAAAAAGTGTAATCGAAAACATGGCGGATTGTGACGTAAAACGCGTCACTGTTTCCTATTTTTTTCGGATGAGCGCTGACCAGAAAAACAGTCCAAAGCTTTCCTCCCCCCTGTTCCCCCTGGATCATTGGCTAAATTTTCAATGAATTTTTTTTGAAACTGCGACTCACTTTGTTTAAAACATGCCTCGTCCTTGTTCCGTTTTTTGGTGCAAGAACTCTTGAAAGAGAAAAGGAGTATCTTCTCCCTGGTAAGATTTCCTGAATATTTAATTTGTGCTATAGTTATACGCTTTTCTTTTATACGCGAAATGTTCGTCACTCAGTTATTTTGCATCTCGCCATGTTTTGACGATCAAAAATTTTGCTGTATTATTTGAAAAAGTTTTGCTGTTTGAAAGGCTGAATATGGCCTGAATGTCGGATGTGTCGCTGGATGTATTTGGAGTACCATGATCTGTACATCTGTTTGAGCAGGTAGAGTCTCTTCGAAGCAATGCTAAACAGCTAATGCTGAAGTTTGTCTAAGGTTTACTTCTGATACGAATAAGAAAACGTGGATACATATTTGTTTAGCAATTGAACCGGAGTACCAGATATGTGCGTACGTGATGCATAAACAGTGAAAAAAGCTTAAAAAGCTTAGAGATGATTTAGAGAAACAGTTTACTCGTGCATGAGTCGTTACTGCAAAAGGTAAGATTACGACAGCAGTATTATTCTTGTCGATTTCAATCTGGAGAAAGGATAGAACATGCCTAAAAGTCACTTATAAGAGCGTTGCATAACCAACTGAAAGAGATGGGCGTGCGTGAACATTGACAATAAGGAACAAGCTATGAAACTTTTAGCAAGTTAAGCTGTGAGGAGTTCAAAACACTAATAACAGCCCACGATGTCGCTGGTGATGAAAATATGTCGGATGAAAAGGTGAAAAATATTCTTCTAAATGGTGTTAATCATATCAGTGATTCTAAAACTGCCGAAGATGCTTTTTACGCATAACGAGATTGCCATCGAGCAGGAAAACAAGATAATCGTGAATCAGCTATATTTCATGGAAGAAGTTCTATAACTTCACTGGCAAACAGTCGATCAAACAGAAACAAAATAAGAACGAATGTGTCGGACTTCCATACATTGTTCAGAGTAATGATGAGAGTGATGATGATGTTCGAGTGAATGTGAACCTGAACCTGTAGCGGCTGAATATCGTAACGAGCCAGTGGACGAAACCTGGGAAGACATCTTCATGCGAGAAAAGATTAACCTTAATCATGTAAGATACGTAGTAATGAGATACATGGGAACTTGTCCCTCTATCTGATGTAAAGAATCTTGTTCGAATTCGTTGTCGTTTTAAAATTAAGATCAAGAAATGGAGAAGGATGCGTGCAGCTATTCAAAGCACGACTTGAATAACAGAGATATTCTCCTGTTAGGCGAAACTCTTCAATAAGATCCTTTTTAGCACATGCAAATGTTTGTGATTTGGAAGTCCACCAGATGGATGTGAAAACCGCTTTTCTGCCAGGGAATCTCGACAACGAAATTTACATGAAGTAACTTGACGCTTATGTGATATTCAAAGTCTTTATGGTTTGAAGCCAGCTGATCGTTGATGGAACTCAGCAATTAAATATTTCCTAACGTCAAAAGAGCACGATTGTGTTTAGGGATTGGATTAATTGATTTAAGTTTTTGTGTTGTGGAACATAGAAATATCACTAGATATTCTACTGTGAGAGGTGACACCATATTACAATCTAAATTAGACAGGGCGTTTTTATGAGGGAAAGGTTTGAATTGCTACAGCAAGCAGGGGAATTGATATTTTCTTATATAAATAGATGTAAATTCAACTTACTAGGGTGCCATATCAAGTTGGACAGCCTTTTAAAAGTTCAGTTTATAATGAAATGAGAATTTAATTGTACGTTTTATGATTGCTTTGTTGTGGTTTGAAAGCGACATCCTAATGGCAAAGCTCTAACTTCTCCTACTTGTCAGTAAAATATTATATATGTTAGACTATTGGGCGCGATTTCACACTTATTCCAAAGGAGAATGCCTCTGAACACCCTTAGAATATTTTGGCACAGTGAATGGGTAGACAAGTATATAAAATAAAACTATATATAAACCTCCATTGAAAACGACCAACTCAACTTTAAAACATTGGTTTATTTGAGGAATTTTTCAATCCATGTCTTTCAAAAGTTTGAAGAATTTTTCAATCTAACAGACTATTTTTTAATCTAATAACTTGAATATAGATTGAGGGATACTCTTTCAGTGTTCCTATCGATTGGAATATGTCATTCAATTAGATATACTTTTCAATAGGAAACGCAGGATCCCTAAGAACGATCCCCAAAAGACTGAAAATTCAATGCCTTAGATTTTCAATCGTTTGAATTAATCTTTTGATTGTCTATGAATTAAGTGAGAAGCTATAGCACTGTAAGGCAGAAGACAAAGCTTTGAGTTGCTTTTGCTGCAAATTCAATCAACATTGTTAGGTACTTCTAATGTAATATGACACCCAATATATCACTTCCTTAACATATATGATTCCAATATAAAATAGGGTAAAGAATTCGAATATCCACCTATTGTTGTTCCTAACGATACATATTTCACAACATAAAGCGCTCCACTCTTTGTGAAAAAATAAGATGACTGGGCATATCTAGTCCACTGTTATTGTTTGTTTACTTCTGGCAAACACCGCGATTTGTGGTGTTCTGGTTCGATTTGTCCCAGGGCTTATGGCAACGCAGGCAGCCAATAAGGCTTGGGAACGAAGATGATTTTGGAGCAGTGAGAAGCAGTCCGGGATATATTGCAACAGCAGACTGACTCCAACATGTTGGTTTGAAAATGAAGAGAAGATAAATGTCAAATTGTCATTAGTAAAATAAATCGTCCTCGACAGTCACATGAACTTTAAGTTGATTCCATTTAATATCCGCGCCTATTCCACCTCCCTACCCCAGGCCGTGATCGCGCTACGACCGCAATGCATTACTATTGTATATTTTAAGATGGCGGGCGTTTGAATCGAAAATAAGGTTTGGTGCTAGAACTTTGGTAAAAATGTTGTGCTAGAATCTTGTTTTTAATTTTCAACAAAAAGTCAGATATATGACTGTGATGTTCATAAAATAAAAATGAGGAATAAAATTACTTGGTTATATAATTTAGCGTCATACTGCAATATGCATGTCTACTAATGTTCTAAGTTATATGTTTCAAGTAAGAGAGCTCCCACTTCTTATACTTGTGTAGTCATTGCGTATTTCCTTTTTTTATGTTCGTCAAACGTTGTTTTTGCTAATATTTTATGGCGCCCCTGGCGTTCCTTTATTACACGTATTTGGTGCAACCTAAATCCAATATTTTCGAATTATTTAATTCTTTTGTCCTGATAGAGTCAGCTAGTTCTGGGGAAACGATCGTATTTGTTAGAGGCAATACTCCTGAAAACACTAAAACAAAACGGGATAAACAGGGAAAGAAAAAACAACATGAAAATCATTTGCTAACGAAACAAATGGAAAATGCAATCCGAATTCGACTGCATATGGTAACTGGACAACTGGTGAAATAAAAGCACATTTGCTTGTTCTGGGATGCCAATTACTTAGACAAATAGCCAACAGTAAAATTATAAATTTCGGGAATGAATGTGCTTCATCAGTCTATCAAACTAAATATGCAAGTCTTCTAGAACAAGTTCGTTTAAACTAGAATATTAAAGTGCTTTAAATTAGAATACATTGCCTTGAAAATAAAATTCTTCTTTTGGTTGGTGCAGTGATTATCTTGTTTAATTGAATGTTAACAGTCTAGTGCAGTTATATTTTCTGCAATTTTTTAATGATACTTATGTAGTTAACATGCATTAAGTACAATTCACTATTTCCCTTTTTTAGGATAATCATGTCGGGCAATCGTTACAAAGCATTTGAATAAGCAGTTAAAGAAGCTTAGGATTTTTATAATGTCGATTATGTATCTGAACTGACCTATTCTAAAGGAAATGATTGCGCTTCAACTCCATCAAAGCAATTGATTAAGAATATTTCTGCATGTATCTCACCAATTTTAATCCTTTGCTTATGAAAGAATCAATACAAAGAAGTTTATAACAGCATTTACCAGCGTAAATAGATTCTGCAATGTTTATATCATCATATTGTTTTAACTTCTGGTGGTCATGCCTTCTGTTCAACAAGAACATGATTTCCTGTGGAAGAGCCTTTCAGCAATGAAAGTTCTTCATACTGAGGGAAAGCACAACCTGGTATATCACCTGAACCATTGTTTCTCATTGGAAGAGAAAATAGATTTATACGAATGGCATTGAACAGAAGGCCTCATGGTTTGATTAGCTATAACATCAGCTTTTCTCTCATTATCATCTCAAAGGCTAGGTTTGAAGAACCATTTTGCCCTTTTTATTCAGAGGAAGTTTTTGGCAGCATGAATTAAATGACGATTCACAGCGAACTACAAAAATAGAAGTCCCATCTTGCTCAAATGAAAAAGTCCTTGAAAGTTTGAATGATAATACAATCTCACCAAGTACAAAAAATGAAATTCCACTTAGCTCTAATGCAGGCAATGGAATCCAACGTAGCTTGCTTTATGAAAGCTTATCTGGTTTGAGTGACAAAATCCCACCAATCTCAGTTGGTCAATACTCACAACACACCGATGGTGAAATCCTTACAAGTTCTAGTAATGAAATCTTAGTTGGCTCAGATGATGTGATAGAATCAGATGGTGAAATTGCACGAAGTTTACATGGCCAACGGCCAAAGCATGGATTATAAAATCCTATCTATTGCAAACGAAGCATCCATGATTGCTGATGCACTAAGGGAATGCTTTTTGAATTTGGACATTTTCTCGGAAAATGACCAGGGATATCTTTTTGAACTTGATGACATTTGGCTTTCAACTAGACAATTTTGGTTGTTCGGTGGATAATGAAGAGATGAAAGAAAATTGAAAACATCTAGCAGGATCTTTAAGTTCAAGGACTAATAGAAGCTATTTACGGAACAACATCACAGCGGAAGAAAAACAATACATTGAGAGTGGGCAGATATTCCCCGCATGTATGGAAGACCATCACTACATTGTGCCAACTACAAAAGTAATAAAAAGTCCTAATCCTTATATGTATGACGGAACCAAAGTATGTAAATTTTGTGTTTTTATTATCTTGAATATACATATTTTTAACAGTAATTTTTGGTCTTTAAAAATTCTTGTACATGCTTTTCTGGAGTATTTTGGTTAAGAAATGTTTAATATCTTCATTCGCAAACTTATTTAAACTTCTTTTATACATTTTTTGGTTCCAAAAGGAAACGTTTTTTAATCTTTTCTTCGTCTTTAAATTCTTCATCTGTTCACCCGATATTGCAGCGCAATTTCATTTAAAATTGCATTAAATTTGCGTGTTACAGACGCAAGTCCTTTGTAATAAAATTACTCGCTAATTTGAATTTGTTTACAAAAAACGTTACTGCTTTAATCCATCAAGACAATAAAAACTTTACCACTTTAATCCATCAAGAGTAAAGACAATACAAAAAGTTACCACTGTTAATCCGGCCTTTAAAACAATACACTAAAGGTGCGAAAACAAGCGTGTTAAAACAATGTGCAATATTGAAATTTGTTATTTTATATATAAAGTATCTCCTTCCAGTTTCGTAAATATGAGTATATGCAATTTCAAAACAAATAGGAACGATAATACGGAAAATTAACGCTTGTTTAAAGGGGGGGGGGGGGCGTAAATTCAAACGCGAAATTTTGTTATTTAGATATACGCCACCCTATGCATAGGGGGGGGGGGGGGCTTTAACTTAAATTGATCCTTTTTTTTACTTTCACACGCGGCGATCACGAAGTAGGCTTGAAGCAATATGAATTAACGTGTGATTTTGAATATCATGTGTACAACATTTAATTTGCATATCGGCTTATCAGTTATAATCGTATGCGGTCCGATATCCAATCAGGCCTATACAACTTAGCCTGTAGGTCCTCTTCCGCATCAGCTAAACGCTGCAATCCTATTGAGTATTGACTTTCCTTTCTCTATAACTTGAATTCATTATATGTTTATATCCTCATTTTGGTTAACTATATCATTACGCAGCACCTGACAAAGCCATATAGCAGTACACTTTCACGACACTCAAAATGAAAACAATTCTTAAAGCAATATTTCTGATAACTTCCATAAACGCAAAGTATTCAGGAACAGTGGACATCCAGGTATTTAATTTTATGTTTATTATAATTTTGCAAGATTTTTATTCTTAGGATCAAATATCATGATGGCACAACACTATTTTAAGCTTATCTAAAACATGTTTGGTATAAATTTCTACTGACTACAATAATAATAGCATAGATTTCTAGTATCGTATATTAAGAGATTCAAATATGATACATTACACTGTTTTAATTGTTACCCATTTTCGTGTAGGCATGCCCAATAAATGCTCCGTGTACCCAGCCACAAATCACAGCCCGAAGTTGTATTGATCTTCACAAAATAGGTTTCATCGCAAATGGTTTTTATCAAATCTCTCTCTCCGACAGCCACGTCACTGTGTATTGTGATTTTGAGTCTGAGCCTGGATCAGCATGGACGCTGGTTGAATCGTTTTCGTTCGAGAATAGAAAAATAAAACAACTACAGAAGCATTCATTCTCTGAAAACGCACCACTTAACGAGAACACACCCAACTGGTATCGATATCGAATGTCCTACACCCAAATGAATCATTTTAAACAGCAATCAACCCACTGGCGAGTGACTTGCAGCTTTCCACAAGACTCGAAACACATCTACACCGACTACTGTCGAACAACGTTTAAAGATTTTGATGTAATGACCTTTCGTGGTTACCGCGTTTGCAAAAAGATGGAATTCGCGAATATTCGGGGCCATCAATGTGCACATTGCTCTTTACTGTGGTACACATTTGTCGGTCGAGAAATGATACATGTCGACAGTCATGCTAGTCGAATATGTGAACTCAATGCACGTGCTGGTTCTGTTGGCTCTGAAGATAACTTTGGATGGTATGATTCTACAAACAAAAAGTTTCGATGCACAGCTGGTCCTGATTCAACAACAAACTGGTGGTTTGGAGGATATTACTGAGAAACCTTCATACTTGATGCATCGTTATGCGAAATAGAGTATAGTATAGTGGTTATATAATTATCTTGATTATAGTGTAGTGGTCTAGTTATTGGATATGTAACGATGTGTGAGTAGATGAAACTTTCAGTGGGTACTACACAGTTAAAGTAACGAACATGTATCGCAATTGGATAATTATAGTGTTAAAATAGAACTTCGTTACTGATATAGGGTCAGGTAGGGTCATTCAAAGTCATTGGTTGAGTCGTTTTAATTTCCTTAACTGCATATGTATATGTTGTAATGCATATATAATTGGAGAAAATAAATAATATGAGACTTGCCTATCATAATTATCTCAATATGTCAGATCAGTTATTATTCACCGACGAATATTCACCGCTGAATATTCATCGGTGAATATGAGTCATATGAAATAACCCAGCAAGTGGTAATCATTTTGTCGCCAATTTCTGGCAATGCATAGCAACTTGATCGTATCCACGAAAGTGCATCACACAGGCGAAGTGATGGAAAGCGCAGTACCAATGGTTTCCGGAATGACTGTTCTCCTCAAAAAACGTGTTTAATCCATCAGTAAGTTCAGTCGTATTTTTTTTTACTTTCACTGTGCAGCCATAAGGAAATAGGCTTGAAGTAGTGTGAATTAATGTCTGATTTTGAATATCATGTGTATAACAGTTATAATTTGCGTATCGGCTTTTCAGTTATAATCGTATGCGGTTCGATATCCAGTCAGGCCTATGCAATTTAGACTGTACATCCTCTTCCGCTTCAACTAACCGCTACAATCATATTGACTTTCCTTTCTCAATAGCTTCAATTCGTTATATGTTTATATCCTCATTTTGGTTAACTATACCATTACGCCGCACCTAACGCTGCCAAAAAGCAGGACACTTTCACGACACTAAAAATGAAAACAATTCTTAACACAATTTTTGTGATAGTTTCCATCAGCGCAAAGTATTCAGAAACAGTGGACACCCAGGTATTTAATTTTTTGTTTATAATTTTGCTAGATTTTTATTCTGAGGTTCAAATATCGTGACACAACACTATTTTCGGCTTGTCTAAAACACGTTTGGTATAAGTTTCTACTGAGTGCTATAATATTTGCATAGAGTTCTAGTATCATATTTAGGATATTCAAATATCTTACAAGTAGCCTATCCGGTCTTTTTGACAACATCGCTTAATTGAGAATGACGTCAAATGCGAAAAAATGTTACATTTTGCTAGATTTTTATTCTGAGGTTCAAATATCGTGACACAACACTATTTTCGGCTTGTCTAAAATACGTTTGGTATAATTTGGCAAATGTTTTTAATAATGACATCAGATGCGAAAAAATGTTACATGAAATTTAATTGGTAGGACATTTCCCACAGCCAATTAACTGCATTTGTCGTCATTATGAAAGAGGTCAAAAGCTGACCATTGTTTTTGGTTGTTGCTTGTCCTTTTCCTCCGAAATTAATGCCTATTTATTTTAGGGCCATCATATCAAAGGTGTCTGTGGTCTCACTAGAGAATTGGTGCTTGCTATTGTTGCCAATATTGGAAGCAGGGAGCTACGGCGGCTTGAATACGAAAGAAGACAATTGACACCCGAGCACCCGCACCCGCAAGCATCATCAAGCGACGACGTCGAAGGGTTTTTCTTTTTGCACGGTATGTTATAGGCCCTGTCTTCGACTTAAAGCAATTTTACGATGAATGTCGTAAAACTTTGAATAAGTTTTGAGCCCAGTCTTACCATTCTTTTGCTGGTCCGGGAAAAATGAAAGTATCGGGATTTCGAGCTGCTGCTGTTGAGCGACTGGACTATTTTAAAGCTGAGCTTGCCATTTGTTTCTTTGACAGACTTAATATATAGATAAGAATCTGAGCCAAATTGTTTGTATACAAACAACCTGCTTGTATACAAACAAATGTTAATCAAACGTGATCGAAAGTCACGAACAATCGCAATCAGTCAACCAGTACCTAGAAGGAATCCTGAAAAGATTCAACGTGCAACAGTGTAAGCAATGTGCATTGTAATTCTATAAAAAGCGATAAATTTTAAAATTGACTTTGTGTACTTTAGAAATACCCAATCTGAATCAGACTCGGACTGGCCCCAATTAAGGGGCCTTGCCATTCTAGCACTGAGAGGAGCCCTGGGATTTTTTGCTGTCCTGGATCTTTTAGATGAAGATTTCTGGAGAGAACATAATGAATTATTTAACCGCTTCCTTGAAGAGTTCAAAAATTCCAAATCATTCCCATCCGGTCCCTTTTATTTTCGTTTCGTACTGCCTGATAGTCTGTTTTAAACATCTTTGAATGTTTACAAATACGGAAATTAAACAACCATTGTCAAGGGCCCATTTGATGTCCCAGTAGGGGCCCATGTGCCATGGCACAGTGGCACATAGGCCAGTCCGAGCCTGATCTGAATAAATATGTCACCAAAACGTTCACAAATGAGCTTGAGTTATCTGCTTGCCTTAGTTTTTGAAAATTGTTTTCATCCTGCTATGTATTCATATTAATGTATTATTTTAAATATCATGTGTATAACATTTAATTTGCATATCGGCTTACAGTTATAATCGTATGATATCCAGTCAGGCCAATAATTTGATATCCAGTCAGGCCTATACAATTTACCCTGTAGGTCCTCTTCCGCTTCAGCTAAGCGGTGCAATCCTATTGACATTCCTTTCTCTATAACATTAATTCGTTATATCTTCATATCCTCATTTTAGTTAACTATACCATTACGCAGCACCTGACAAAGCCATATAGCAGTACACTTTCACGACACTCAAAATGAAAACAATTCTTCATTCAATCATATTTCTGACAGTTTTTATCAACGCAAAGTATTCAGGAACAGTGGGCACCCAGGTATATAGTTTTATGTTTATAATTTTGCAAGATTTTTATTCTGAAGTTCAAATATCGTGACACAAAACTATTTTCGGTTTATCTAAAACATGTTTGGTATAAACTTCTACTGACTACTATAATAACAACATAGAATTCTAGTATCGTATTTAGGAGATTCAAATATCACACACTCTGCTGTACTAATTGTTACCCATTTTCGTTCAGGCATACCCAACCAATCCTCCATGTACCAAGCCGCAAATCAAAGCCCGAAGTTGTCTTGATCTTCACAAAATAGGTTTCATCGCAAATGGTTTCTATCAAATCTCTCTCTCCAACGGCCACGTCACCGTGTATTGTGATTTTGAGTCTGAGCCTGGATCAGCATGGACGCTGGTTGAATCGTTTTCGTTCGAGAATAGAAAAATAAAACAAGTACAGGAACATTCGTTCTCTGAAAACGCACCACTTAACGAGAACACACCCAACTGGTATCGATATCGAATGTCCTACACCCAAATGAATCATTTTAAACAGCAATCAACCCACTGGCGAGTGACTTGCAGCTTTCCACAACACTCGAAACACATCTACACCGACTACTGTCGTACAACGTTCAAAGATTTTGATGTAATGACCTTTCGTGGCTACAGCGTTTGCAAAAAGATGGAATTCGTGAATATTCGGGGCCATCAATGTGCACACTGCTCTTTACTGTGGTACACAATTGTCGGTCGAGAAATGATACATGTCGACAGTAGTCGCAGTCCAAAATGTGATCTCAATGCAGCTGCTGGTTCTGTTTTTACTGAAGATAACTTTGGATGGTATGGTGCATACAACAAAAAGTTTCGATGCACAGCTGGTCCTGATTCAACAACAAACTGGTGGTTTGGAGGATATTACTGAGAAACCTTCATACTTGATGCATCGTTATGCGAGATAGAGTATAGTATAGTGGTTATATAATTATCTTGATTATAGTGTAGTGGTCTACTTATTGGATATGTAACGATGTGTGAATAGATGAAACTTTCAGTGGATACTACACAGTTAAAGTAGCGAACATATATCGCAATTGGTTAATTATAGTGTTAAAATAGAACTTCGTTACTGATACAGGGTTAGGTAGGGTCATTTAAAGTCATTGGTTGATTCGTTTTAATTTCCTTAACTGCGTATGTATGTGTTGTTATGCATATACAATTGGAGAAAATAAATAATATGAGACTTGTCTATCATAATTATCTCAGTCAATATGTCAGATCAGTTATTATTCACCGATGAATATTCACCAATAATCACTTCGCCTTCATATGAGTCAGTGCATATGAGTCATATGAAATAATTAACCAGCAAGTGGTAATCATTTTTTCACCAATTTCTGGCAATGCATAGCAACTTGATCGTATCCACGAAAGTGCATCACACAGGCGAAGTAATGGAAAGCGCAGTACCAATGCTTTCCGGGATGACTGTTCTCCTCAACAAACTTGTTCAATCCATCAGTAAGTTCAGTCGTATTTTTTTTACTTTCACTGCAGAGCCATGAGGAAGTAGGCTTTAAGTAATGTGAATTGATGTATGATTTTGAATATCATGAGTATAACAGTTAATTTGCGTATCGGCTTTTCAGTTATAATCGTATGCGGTTCGATATCCAGTCAGGCCTATGCAATTTAGCCTGTAGGTCCTCTTCCGCTTCAACTAACCGCTACAATCGTATTGACTTTTCTTTCTCTATAACTTCAATTCGTTATATGCTTATATTCTCATTTTGGTTAACTATACCATCAGACCGCACCTGACGTAGCCAAAAAGCAGAATACTTTCACGACACTAAAAATGAAAGCAATTCTTAACACAATTTTTGTGATGGTTTCCAAAAGTATTCAGAAACAGTGGACACTCAGGTATTTAATTTTATGTTTATAATTTTACTGTTGAATTACATTATGTCATTACAATACATACATTATACATTATGTCAAAAGAGAGATAAAGGAAGTATGACGAATACGAAAATCGATACATTTTTAGAGCAAAATCATTGCATAAATCGTTGCATAAATTACCACACAAATTAATGTTTGGAATAATTTATTTTTGTTAGTATTACGGACAGTAGAGCTATATCTTGTTAGAATTTCATGTCTCGTACAACTTTACGCGGTGAGTACATCAGCATGCGCATCTGCTCATACCTGCTCATGAGCACATGTTCATACGCTCATTAGGCACTATGTGGCCCGATGGCCCGGTCACATATGAAACATACCATATTTAAATCTGATTGGTTTCAGTTATTCAACCAATAGTAAAAAATGATAAATTTGTGTCGATAAACGCATACTGCTTGAATTGTTGACAGGAAAAAGACTTTAAGATTGACATTTTAATAGACGAGAACTTATTTCGGTTACATGACTTGAACAAGCTTGTGGCAGAGGCCAGAAAAAGAGTTGAATATTTGAAGAAAAAGAGGACTGCTTTATATCTTCGCAAACGGAGGGTCGACGCACAAACCTGCATGTTAAACAGCTTGGTAGACGATGCATGTCGTAACCTTAAAGAAATTAGAGGACAAAGAAACAACCAGGGAACGCTCTGCCAGAGTTTGTTATGTAGGAAGTTCGCCTTGTCTGTCGCACATGACATTTGCAAAAAGGTTTGTGAGAAGAAGTTAATAGAACAACCATGAAACTTTTGAAAAATAGCTGAAGTAAATAAAGGATATATATACACCTGTTGGCGTCGTTTTATTTGCATGGAAGCAGTGGTCAATAAGAGAAAATTTCTTATTAACAAACATTTAAAAGACTACAGTTTCACAGTGATGATGAAGAAGATTATTAACTACAAAATATTTGTCATATTGTTCTCAATAAAATTACATATACATATCAGAGTTTGGTACTATTTTGATATATGGAAGGGTTATAACTGTCCGGCATGGGACCTTATGAGCGTATGAGCATGTGCTCATGAGCAGTTATGAGCAGGTGCTCATCTGCTCACCGCGTAAAATTGTACGAGACATGAAATTCTAACAAGATATAGTTCTACTGTCCGTCATACTTACAAAAAAATAATTCCAAACGCTGATTTGTACGTTAATTCATGCTACCAAAGAAACACTCTAATATTTTGCTCTAACAATGTATACATTTTCGTGTTCGTCATACCCCCTTTATATCCCTTTTGACATAACGTATTTGAACGTCTTTCCATCTTTCCGATTCAAAAAAAAACGACCGAGCTGCCACTCCTCGCAATAAAATCTTCCGCAAACCATAAACCGTCCATGTCAATAATTCCGACAACATCGCTTAATTGAGAACCCATCGCTTAACCTGCACCACTTGCACTACAACAGTAACACAACAACAGTAACAGTAACACTATATCAGTAACGCCACCTCATACTGCCATTCCTGGCTCTTCCATGTCACTACCTGAATTGTTGAATGGTCAAGTTGTAACATGACCGTTGCTAATGATATTTTGATATCATTTTGAGGTAGATATCCTCAATAGAAGAAATTATAATGCAAGTGAAGGTCGCTCGACAAAAGCTCATATCAAATTTGCCTTTATGAATTTTCAGGCCGGGGAGGATATCCAGGTCAAAATCTGACAGTATCATGTTTGAAGGCTACAATGATCTAAAGGGGTTCGGGGACATGCTCTACAGAGGAATGTTTAAAAATTTAACCTCGGAAATGCTATTTCCAGTGATGTGAGAATCAAATTGTAGCATAAAGTTTCCTTTCAATCCGGGTATATTTTAGACAAAAAGTTTAGGAAATCAAACTTAATGTTGACACATTTAGATTACATACCGTGTTAGTTTAAAAAGCTTAGGGCCGAATTATCGAATGCATTCAAAGGAAAAAACATAGAGGGTGCAAGCGTACTAAGACGTCATTTTGAGCCAGCAGACATTTTATATTCATACAATTTGCCTGATTTACAATTTCACAATTTTCATTCGACGCAAAATCTTGTAACCTTTCAATACAAAGTAGACTTGCAGAAATAATGCGCAGTTAATGTGGACTCCTTAGCGCTTTACGATAGTTACTAGAGCCATCTGTCCAAACAAGACCAACCAACAACAAGTGCGAATTGGTAGAAGCCTTTCAACCTTCAAGATTGTAACCCACGGCGTACTACAGGTTTCAGTTCTTACCCCACTGTTCTTTAATTTGTAAATCCATGACCTACCTATTAGCCTATCCGATCAAAACTTAGCCCATTCCACTTGTAAGAAGCAATTTATGTGTATTATTTAAAAACATTTACAAGCTTTTATTTCGTGTTTAATAACAATACTGTGCATGAAAACATGACACTGAAGACAGATGCAAGATGCAGTTACAGTACCGTCGGGTTTTGCTAAATGGCTTCCGTTTCGAACGACCAAAACCCCCCACAAAAATGCTTGTGCTTCGTGATTGGATGCAAATTGCTGTAGCTCATTCAAATACACCTTTCCGGAAAGCATACGGCAACAAACACGAAAACGAGGCTCTATAGCCAAAGTTCTAATTTATGCGAAATTACATGTAAAATTCAAAGATGATACTTTGAAATTTACATGTAATTTCGCATAAATCAGGACTTTGGCTATAGAGCCTCGTCTTCGTGTTTGTTGACGTATACTTTCCGGAAAGATGTATTCTATTTTGTGTCTATTGACGACGACTGGAGATTCGACAAAGCCGAAACCGATACTCCCTTAGGTCCAGTGCCCTAGCGAGTAATACAGTAAAAACAGTTGTTGTCTTGTTTAATGCTGTGGTCAGTCACTTTGCGCCTCCGGAAACATCCCCGGCTCGTCATCACAAAACATACTGCTTTCCCGAGTGCCCAGTAAATAAGTGTTCATTGGCTGTTTTTATACTAGAGACGCATTATGCGTCTGGACGAACTTGGGCAAGGTTTTATTATTCGTCTGATTATCCGTCTGTAGTATAAAGACGGGCACAAGACGCATTATTTGTCTGGACGAACTATATTCGGTTCTTCGTCTGAACAGACGCACTATCGACGATAGTTCGTCCAGTCAAAGTTCTCCTTCTCATGTGTTTCATTGGTGGAGAACGTATCACGCGAAATTGACGAAATTAGACTGTCTCGTTCGCATTATCGCGCGAATGAGACATTATTCACCAGCCAATAACAAAAAAAATCACGTACGCTGTCACGTGAACACACAACCTTTGTACAGAATTGACATTGTGTGCAGAATTAAATTTAACGTTTTTTTAGAAAATTAATGAAATATTTAAACATTTATTTTCGTATAAAGTTCGCTGTATTTTTCCGTATCGTTGGGGTTAGGTATATATATTTCCACTTCTAGGGAAACGATTGTTGACTGAGACCTCAAGAAAGCAGTATGTTTTGTGTGTAAAGACCTGCCTAATATGAACGGGTTTTGGAATTAATTAACTTTCAGAGACAATAGTGATCAGTGTTTATGATTCGTTCTTTAGAATTTCAGCTTCTACAGTTTTATTGTCTTTTAATGTCTTGATCGCAGGTGCTGTTCGTGCAGGTAGGTCCCAATCTGATTGTCTATGCGTTTTGTGGACCCAAGACTATCAATGCTTTCCGAGGTGAAGCCGAGGGAAGCTGGAAGCATCAGCGTGTACAGTCGAGGGTCCACAAAATATACAGTTTTCCTCGGTCTCAGTCAAGACTACTCTCTCCTCCGCAGAGGCTTTTTGGTTTTTAGTGCCTTTTCATTGTCTTACATGACGTTAATGCTCTCACGTTAACGCAATATTGAAGTTCACGGAAGATCGCCGCTCAACACCGAAAAATGAGAATCTGAAGTGTGACCATGCTGGGTGGAAGCACCGTAAAGAAAATAAAATCAAAACTAGGCAAAATTGAAATTGTTAGTAAAATACAGTGAAAATATGGCTGACGAAGAAGGAAAAAGTCACGCAAAAGTCCTACAGTTTGCCCCTTTTTCTAGCGCTGTTGATGCTGGATTTTGGAGCAGTTTGCAGCTGAAGAAATTGGAAGAATATCATTTAGATGAAACTGCCAAAGTCATTCAGGGATATTATGCAATTGGTAAGTGACTATTTTATTAGGTCATTCTATTTGCACTTCTAGGGAATGATTGTCAGCTTCCTTTGATTGTTTTAGTTTTCTTAGGGGTAAGGTGACAAATTCCAAATTCCTGAGGGGTATTTTGTGTCAACACTGAAAATTTTCAAGCTTGTCACTATGGGGTGGGCCGTGGGGGGGGGGGGATGGGTTAGGCGTGGATATTAAATGGAATGAAAGTAATGTTCATGTGACTGTCGAGGACCCTTTATGTCACGATGACAATTTGATGTTTATCTTCTCTTGATTTTCAAATCAACATGTCAGAGGTTTCATCAAATTTTGGTGGAACTTTAGGTCCATGTGCATGTGGGTTGTATTCAGGTCAATGTTAGTGTCGCACTGCAGTTTGTATTTCTGGAACTTTAGTAGAAGCAGTGTTTTTCAGGTTCAAAGTATCAGCGCTGTAGTGATCCACCAACTGTGAAAAGAGTTGTTGTCAAGGTACCAGTACGATACTTTGCACTGGCTGCCTTGAATTGTACATGCCTTTTAAGATAACCATGCTTTCTGGGGGGGGGGGGAACTTCAAAATTATCTCTGCTAAAATGTTGTCACACACTTAGTTGGATACACTGAAGTTAGATACATCAGTTTGTGAGGCATCTAAATCACTGAAGCGGGATCTTATGCCAGAAACAAGAGTATTGCACATTTCTCACCAATAGTTTTAGGTTCATCTATGAGAAGAAATTGACTCATCTTGTTGTAGAACAGTCAAAAGTGTTTTACGTATCTCAATCTCTTGAGTAGCAGTTGTCCATTCCAATTGTGAGCATTGCAGTATTGTGTCAGATAACCGCCAATAATCATGTATTCCTTTTTAGGTAACTAATTCAAAATTTCACATATCAAATTCAGCATAGCGTCTACATTTAGCATCGCTTCGATTTCACACTTCCAACGCGAAACTAGTTGTTTTTGATAACTGGATCAGCTTTACTAATAAAAACTTCCCAACTCTGACATCCAGGCCAATGTATTGGTGATCACTAAACCCACCAGATACTATTATTCAGCATTGGCTTCCTGTGGGAAAAGCTCTTAATTGAAATCTGCCCATAGCTTTCTAAAGCTCTAAGTTAGTTGAATTTTTTCTGAATAAAAATAAAATAGTATTTCATTGTAGGCTTCTGCTGAGCATTGATTTGAAATATTGATGTTATAATTATATTACCTTATGTCAGCCAAAACACACTGAAGTTTATTTCAATCTATACTTTTACATGCATGATGACAATTGCACAAATTTACCACGAGTATGCTTTTGTTCACATTTATTAATTTTGATGATTCTTTTCAGATGATCTTGATGGATTGCCTTCCAGATTTAACCTTGATTATGATGCATTGGAAAGGTATTGATGTATTATTTTATTATGTTGACTTAATAATATAGGTTAATATTATATACCGTTACCAAGTGGGGGAAGATGGAATGTTCCATCTACTCAACGAGTCGATATCCAAGTTGAATGGATCGCCCCATCTTTTGCCGAATGAAAATATTTTTACCATTGCACAAATAAAAGATTCTCTCAGAAGCATACTTGCTGTGAGATGAGTCCTGGATTGGACGCACCAAAGGTAGCTGGACTCACTGTATCTGCAAGTGATAGTGAAAAAAGAGCATTAAACTTGAAGGTTTTTTAATCAATAATTTTTTTTCACCATTTTAAATATACGGTCGGAAAAAGTCGTAACGCACATGGAATTGCTAACAGTAGACATCACTTAGCATTGCACTTACTGGAGGAAAGGTCTGCATGAAAAAGTGTCGCCGAAAACATTGCGGATTTCAGCCTCTGCTGACGCCATATAATTCCTTGGGTTGCAGATATTTACCACCTACAATTTGAAAAGACCTTCGACTTCGTCCCTCGTATTTTTTCGGTCGTGCGCGCATTTGTAAAAATAATGTTGAATTGTTTCTTCTAGCAGGGTAAGTTCACAGGCCTCTGTTCTATGTCATCGTCTTTCTTGTTCAATGTTCGTTTATCCGAAATTACGGTCTTTCATCGCTGACGTTAGATGTGTATAGTCTCAAATCATTTATTAACAATCTTTAAATACGCTATTAAAATCCACAACATTTTGACCAATAAAACAGCCAAGGTCTATAAGAAATCACATAGCTACTACAAAAATTTTAACCTATCAAGATTTATAAGACTGAAAAACCCAACAAAGCATGCCATGAAAAGCACACGACCGACAATCGTCTGTGGCACTGTTTGATACCACCGTTAGCATGTCTAAAAGACTCGTTCAAGACTTAAAGTGGAACTAACACCTTATATGATTTTTTGCATGAACACCTTATGTGATATGTTTGGATCATTCTTAGAAATGGAATATATCTTTATAGTCAAAGTCCTCATCTTCATCAACTTTTCACTAATAAAGATTGTGGATATGATGTCACAAGGTGAATTTTTGGAGCAAAAAAATCAAAGGAAAACTTATTTGCAATTCACCTAATGACATCATATCCGGAAACTTTATCAGTGAAAGGTTGATGACGATGAAGATTTTGACTATAAAGATGTATTACATTTTTTCTTAGAATGATCCAAACATATCACATACAAAAAATCATAGAAGGTGTTAGTTGCACTTTAAAAAATTCCCACTGCATTGTCGTTTAAATTAAAATCGTTTAAACTTCAAGTTGTTTTCTATGAAAGGGTGACCTAGCCCCCCTAACGCTCACATCTATTTTCCTTAATTTAATAACGACCTTTCCATGATCCTTACAAGATCTTGCCAATGTCTTAAGTAAGATCGTGCGATGATCTTGCTTTAATGCATGAAAAGATCTTGGAGGATCTTCTAAGATCTGGTCAAGATCCTGCAGAATTTTTTCAAAGGCCTTGTAAGATCTTAGCAAAGATTTGCTGCATGTTGCCATGATCCTGCTATCAACTTGTTTTGATAGACGTGATGATCTTAGGGGTCGTGCAAGACCTTCTCAAGATTTTGTGGGATCTTAACAAAGATCTTTCATGATTCTCCCATAATATTGTAAAATCTTGCCAAAAATCTTGGTAGATCTTTCCATGATCTTGAAAAGTCTTAATCTGTTGTAGAATCTTACAAAATTTTGCAGTGATTTTGTAAAATTCTGCTAAAATCTTACCATAATCTGTTGATAAATCGAAATAATGTCGAGTGCAAGTATGTGTAACTTCTGGTTGCGAAATACAAGAGTCACAAGTGTTGCAAATGATTATTCCGAACACAACAATGAGTTAATTAACAATCGTCAATGTACAATAACTATTATTTCTAACAAATTTATTTCAATGGTAACAGCACATGCAGAGGCCTTTGTACAGTCACGCAACGTGGCATGGTAGCCAAATATAATTTCAATACATGGTTGCAATTGAAAGGCAGGATCTGGGATCTGTGGTTTAGGCGTGGGTTGAACTGATTTTAGATAAATAAATTGTAGATTCGTCACAACACAATACAAGTATTGTAGATACAAATTGAAACTCGGCAGTAAAATGGAACTATTAATTAATTAACTCAGTACCAACAGTGTTAATGACTAACAAAAGCAGTTAAACAAAAACAGATGTAACAGTATAGAAAAGAGTGATGGCACGAATAAATTGAAAAAAACCTTTTTTACAATATTAAAATGTTCAACGACACTTTATTCAGCAGATGATGAGTCGCCTGTGTCCTCAATTTTGTGCTCATATTCCGGCATGCACTTCTCATTGCATGAGTAAAATTCAAACATTTTCTGACGTATAATTTTATCATAGACGGATCGCCACCAACCTATACTGACAGAAATTGGTTTTCAAAGGAATAAATCACAAACAATGACGACTTTTTGTTTTGAAAAGCCAATTGAAGCGTGATTTATCACTGGATACTGATTGTTGGTACGGATCTTGTCATTACTATCATTCTTCAAGGAGATTTACTTCAAACAGACATTCATAAGCTGTGATGTTCAACATGTTTGCGGGCGTCAAAAAAGTATTATCTTTTTGAAAGAAGTATTAAAATTTTCAACAAGAAGTACTAATATACTTTGGAAAAAGTAATACATTTTTTAAGAAGAAGTATTAAATTTTTGAGAGAGAAGCTAGATTAAAATTTTCAGTGAGAAGAACTATATTTTTTGAGAAGAGTACTGTTGTATGAAGTGCTAAGTCTATTTTTAAGAGACCTTGGACCAGTTTATCAACAAGTAAAAATTACGTGTTAACAATACATATTTCCATCACAAAACAAGTCATATATTGCAAACAAGTATTTTCCCCAGATCGGCACGTCATAATGAGGTATAACTTACTAATGAAATTCCCTAATGAAATTCCTCCAAACAGCTTGGGTTGAGGGCTTTTTTGACATTGTTTTTCAAGCTTTGGAAATTGCGGTAGTGGAGTCGAAGTAGGAATACTGCCTGGTTTTATTATTTGGTAAGGATTCAAGGAGTCGATGCCAGGCCCCCTTGAGACAAATTGAAGGTACTTCTGATGTTTAACCCAAATGAGGATGGCAGAATAAGCGTTTTGCAGACCTATTTTCGCTAGCCAGTCGTGTGGCGGCATCAGATTGCGAAGCCGGTGGATGCCCTCTATCTTGAAGTAGTGGTATCGCAAGAACTGATTTACCTCTTTGAGATCACAGATATTTATTTATTAAGATATCGCTTTAATTTTTGCAAGAGATCATGTTACAGAGATTTATTATGGGTCTGTAACCACTACCCTATATGGCTACTATATTGGGGCATATTTCAGAGATAGAAACTTGGTTGGAATTCAATCGATACCGAATTGGCGTTGGAGCTCGGTTACGACAGTACTGCTTCTCGTCGATCCCGTCTTGGTAAAACGCAGGACACAAAAAAATTCTCTCCACGAAATTAAAACAGATTTGTTCCTATTTTTCCCATGGAAATTTCCGGCAGCTGTTAGCTTCAGAGGCTTAAAGGGTTGCTTTGCATAATCTGCTCACACGCTAGAATTGGCAACAATTTCTTAATGTTTGCTGGCATGTCTGTTCAGAATAATACATCTTTTTCTGCTACATTTGATTACCCCCAGCTGACTCCTGTGGATTTGACAAAGTGTTTCTGATCTAGGATTTCATGGCACGATTGGGTGTGTTCCTTTGAACAGCAAACTATTACTACTTTATCGTAAAGTCCAGTATGGTCTGGCTACGACAGGAACTTGTTGTCTAGTGCCCAACCAACCACTCTTGGCTAACTTAAGGACCTCTAGTAGTTCAGAATAAGTTTTTATCTGCAACAACCATGTAAACCTCCTGGAATTCCTGGTAATTTCCCAATTCATAATTAGGCAAAGATGCTCGACTTAAAATGCCAGCAAATACTTTTTTGTGAGGAACATGACACATCTCCACGACAGGAACATGACACATCTCCACGTCACATATTAAAAATTTGCCTTGCCAAAATGTTATACAACGGTTTGTGACATCGGTTTACTGTTGATCTCTTGAGGAGGTTTATTGTCTCTCTCAACAATGGCGCCTCTGCCATATATACGCTGATGGAGCTTACGACAAGCGAAGACCGCTCGAGGGATAACACACAGGCTTTCGCTCTTGTAGCAACACTGCTCCTCATCTTTGCCATAGTTGCAAAAAGCCTTGAACCTTCCTCCGGGCAAAATTTTCAAAGTTTGCAAACCTTCCTCAAAATGTTGTAAAATTGGTCTTTTTAAACTGAAGATCGGAATGAATCTTGAGATTAAGTCACTATTTTTTGTGAAAGAAGGAATGATTTCTGGAATAGATCATCATTTTTTAATTTTATTGTTATGTTATCATCCGGAATAACCTCCACACCGCCTAAATCTTAAACCATTTCGACCATGGTTCTGTGGAATATCATTTTGGCACATTATACTCCAAACTTAAAGGTAACCTCGTAAGTATATGTGTTGAAGGTGCAAAGGAATGAAGACTCTTGCATCCAATATGCTAATAGTATTAGCACTTTTGAGACAACTGATGATTTCATCCACAGTCTTATCAAATGGTGGAAGCTCCCCGTGGCGCCAATGGGATCCTCGGATCAATACACAGTCTCACTGCACTTTTCGGTTTTTGAACGATGACGATTACGTTGACTCAATCTGTCGCTTCTTCCTGTTGCACAATCACACGGAGTCTTTAACTCTTCGATGACCTTTTCTCTCTGGAATTGGTTACTGTTTAATCGCTGGTTTCGAATATCTCGCTGACGACACTGTGCATGTAAATGGCATCAATGCTCGGGTCTTCGTTTCTCGTGAGTTTCTTTACACTAGCTAATTTGGTTTCCTCGTTTCGTCCAGTTTTAAAAACGATCGCACCACGAACCTTGGACGAGGCTGGTTTTTCATGAGCAATGCATGGTATACAGTCAAATGCATGGTCATGAAATAATAATAATAATGTAATAATATAATGATATAATCACCATAGTATTTGCATAATCTATTTGTTTCTTTAGAAACTCCCAAATTTCGAAGAATTGTTTCAGTTGCGAAGGAGAACTACATAACACAAATACAATAGAGAATTTCAAAGCATCTGACAAGCAAAAACTACTGGAGTCTGCTGGGAGAAAGGCAAGTATGGGAAGTATTTAATAATTTCCCGATCAAACCACAACCAACTTGTTGTAGCGGACACCCTGGAGACCATCATTCAGTGCCTGTAATAGCGAGTCTGTATTATGCCGAAGATGATAGCGAGTTTGTATTATGGCGAGGATGATAGTGATTCATGTATTATGCCGAGGAAGATGGTGAGTCTGTATTATGCCGAGGATGATAGTGAGTCTGTATTATGGCGAGGATGATAATGAGTCTGTATTATGCTGAGGATGATAGTGAGTCTGTATTATGCCGAGGACGATAGTGAGTCTGTATTATGCCGAGGAAGATAGTGAGTCTGTATTATGCTGAGGATGATAATGAGTCTGTATTATGCTGAGGATGATAGTGAGTCTGTATTATGCCGAGGATGATAGTGAGTCTGTATTATGCCGAGGATGATAGTGAGTCTGTATTATGCCGAGGGTGATAGTGAGTCTGTATTATGCCGAGGGTGATAGTGAGTCTGTATTATGCCGAGGATGATAGTGAGTCTGTATTATGCCGAGGGTGATAGTGAGTCTGTATTATGCCGAGAGTGATAGTGAGTCTGTATTATGCCGAGGGTGATAGTAAGTCTGTATTATTCCGAAGATGATAGAGAGGCTGCATTATGCCGAAGATTATAGTAAGTCTGTATTATGACGTGGATAAGAGTGATTCATGTATTATGCCGAGGATGATAATGAGTCTGTATTATGTCGAGGATGAAAGTGAGTCTGTATTATGCCGAGGGTGATAGTAAGTCTGTATTATGCCGAGGATGGTAGTGAGTCTGTATTATGCCGAGGGTGATAGTAAGTCTGTATTATGCCGAGGATGGTAGTGAGTCTGTATTATGCCGAGGATGTACAAAGTATCCCTAATAGCGGGGTACATGTCTGCGAGAGCGAGGTATGTGCAAGGCGAAAGACCGGAGTTGACTGTAGTTGATTTTTTCTCTTTTGATGCAGCTATGCAAATTGCACGTCTATAATGATTAAGAATTTTGTATCCTATGCATTGTTATTTTACTTTGTTACGTCTTTAATGTTACGGCCATCCTGAAAGCATTTTGAAGAGGATTGTGTATGTGTTTGCCATAGATATGGGACAGTATTTTGTCGAAGAAAGCAGCAGAAGAACCTGCGCTTCTCAATCAATTTGTGTTACTCACATTTGCTGTAAGTTTTTCTCGCACGTACATGCAATTGTCTGTCTAGCCCATAATTTCGTTAAATCGTTGGTGATTTACCAACAATAGAATTTTTCTAACATAATGAAGATGAGAATGTATTCACAGGATTTTAGCAAATTTTTTTTTAATTTAATTAATATATTTATTTTTTCAATGTAAATAAACGTTTTGGATGCAATCACCTTAGGCCACGGTCTTGCATCTTTGCCTTCAGGTTATTCACCAAAGCTAGTGTCCTGTTTCAAATGGCAAATCGTTATTCAAGTTGACCTTTTTCATGCAGGATTTGAAGAAATATCATTTTTACTATTGGTTTGGATATCCAGCTCTTTGTTCTGCAAACAACGTTGTTTTAAAATGTCCACCAAAACCTCTGACAGATGTTCTCACTGAAAAACAGGTGAGCCTTAGTATATGGTTGACTTAGTTTATTTAAATGTCTCACTACAGTTAGTTTTAGTCTAAAATAGATGCGCTTTATTCAAACGGACCCTGTAAACCGGGGGGAGTGTTCTGGCTAATCGATTGTGATATAATGCGTAAATACATGTTTGTATGGCCTATAATTTTACACTGTGCATAATGATGTAGACAATTGACCATGACGAAAAAGATGGCACCATGTACTTTAACAGATTGTATTGCGAGCACCAAGCAAAAACGATTGAAAAAAATGCAAAGAAAGCACTTAGGCATATGAAATTTCAACAAAACAAAGGGAAAAGCCTCTTCTCTTACGCTTGTCATTCAACAGACGTCAATTTGTTTTTTGGAACGATTTCGGCCCCCGATGCATCCTAGTAAACTGTTCATCCATTAACTGGGAAATGTTCTAATTTCAGACTAAAGCAGTATATTTGGCAATTTTAGAAAAGTTGATGATTTGGTTTTGTAATATCTTTCACAGTTAAATGATCCTGAAAAATTCCTTTCTCGGGTGCATTTAAGTGTGTGACAATTAACAACAGCCGAAATCATCCAGTTTTTCAGTTTTTACACAAATATAAAGAATAATGCGCCAGTTGCCTGATGTCAGCTCACTAAACTGTTAGAATCATGAAGTACGACTTAGAGCTCCGTCACAGAACATTTGTAAATATGCGGCTCTATCGCTGATTCGTATGAAAAAATGTTTTCAGATATCAAGTCTTCAAGAATCGTATGATAAACTCAAAGGAAACTGTACAGGTTTGCATTCAAGTTGTTTTCATTTGCCATACAAAATAGTGCCAAACTTTTATGCTTTTCTTGAGGTGGATGGAAAGCCTCAACAGATTACGGAAACTTTCGATCTGAATGGGATAATGTACCTGAATAGCGTTCCTTTAGGGTTCGATTAATCAATTTCGAAGCCAGAGTATTTAGATGGTGAGATGTGAATCGAACGTCTGTCTAAAATCTGTGCAAATCTGCTGTGGGTGTGTTTAAATTGATAGCGTTGTCATGCATGTCGATGTACTTTTTACGCAGCTTGTAATGAACATTCCGTCTTATGGGTTTTAGGCCTCCATTTTCACGGGCAAACTTGTATGGAGTGGCTAAGGTCTGTCGGTAGTCGATGTGATGGCAAGTGCCACAGATGGTTACAAATGGTTAAGATGCTCGGTATGTTTGTCAATGGTTAAGATGGTGCTCGCGGATGGTGCAGATGGATAGTATATGTTGGGTGGAGCCCTATCGGATAGCACGCGGGTGCTTACAGATGTTTACAGGTTGTTAGCATGGTTAGTAGGCTTATAGATGGCGAAGGTCGTACGGATAGATCATATTGTGCCATGGATTAAAGTGTCTAAGGCATGACACCTTGTTCAGCTATTTTTGATTTTCATTACAACGATCGACATTTAAAATGACAATATAACATCATCCTTTGGTAGAATTCTCTTTGATTCTTGGGTTGGTAGAACTCTCTTCATTCTTGAGTTGTTTAAAAATTTATTTGATATCACTGGCGGATTTTCTGGGGCGGATTAACCTCCCTGGATGAATTTTTCTTAACCATCGTCAGAAAGTGTTCAGCCCCACTAGGCAGAATGTTTGCTTCACCTCTTCCCAAAGCATCAAGAGTGGCGCTTTTTTACCGCTTGTACCCCACCTAAAATTCGTCCACTCCTTCTTTAACAAATGCCCGTCGTTGTTTGTTGTGAAAATTACACAACGTTATATGCAGTGCATAATAACTTCTCAACAATCGTTTACAGCAGCGTGATTAACATATTCCGCACATACATGCATAGGCTGGGGGCGAGTTGTTCAAAGCTTGGTTAGCGTTAAACCTGCAAGAGTATTGTCGAATTTACACCGCTGTCTCATTCATAACTTCATGTACTATTTATTCAGATAACACTTCTAAAGAATATTTCCAAGCTTATAAAAAGGCTTTAGGAAATTTACTCGAGGCAAGCACACGTTTATACACATAAATGCACTCTTTGTATAAATAGCATATAAAGTTGCTGTTGGGAAATGCCATTGTTATTTGAATTTTCAATGCATCAATATTATCTCGCTTTTCCTCTCCTCTCGGCAAATCGGGATCATTCAAGACATGTAGACTACCGCTAAGGTTTACTCGCAGCTGAAATGAACCTTTTCGTCCTTGCAGCTGTGCCGTATTTTCTGGTAAAGATCGCAGGTGATAATGTGAACTTGGATCATATTCGCAACTGGGACTCGTTCTTTGAAAACAATTTAGAAACAGTGAGTATGTATTTTATAAAATGCAAAACAATATAGACACTTCGAAAATTGATGAGTATGTATATGTTGGTGAGTATGCATTACTTTCTACAACTGCCTTGACCATTTATTTAAAAATCGTCTTGTTTTAGGTTACCCTAGGTTTTGCCGATCCGTGTACATTACCGAGCAATCCTGGCTGGCCGTTGCGTAATTTTATTGCGTTTGTCGGTGTTCATCGGTAAGGCATATGTCAGGGATCTAAGTTTAAGCTTTTTTTATAGTCTTGGCCCTTTCGCGCGGACATGCATTATTAGCACTATTTTTTAAGAACTTGAAAAAGTTAAAAGTTCTTTCAGTCTTTGATTATAAAGAATATGTCACAAAAGGGGTCGCGCAATTTTTTCATGTCGACAGGCAATGAACATGCAGGATCACATATCTATATAACGCATCCTTTAAAGAGAATCCAGTCACTATTTGTTACAAATTGGCCTATGTTTGAAAGGTGAACAAGTATATTGCATATCACTGAAAATATATATCACTTATACTCATACTGAATAAGAGGCCTGATTTAAAAGTAACTTGTCTCTCTCTAATTCTTTCCCTCTAGCTCTATCTCTCTGAACCTAACTCTCTAATTCTCTAACTCTTGCACTTGACTCTAACCCTCTATTTCTGTAACTCTCTAAATCTAGTGCTCTAACTTTACTTCTCTATCCCAAAGATCATATACAAGGTTTATAAATAACTAGGGCTTTAAATGGAATGAACACGTGAGTATATAAGAACGTTGATAATGCGACGAAGTGAATTTGTTTACTGAAACGGTTTACAAAAAGTAGTGTTGATGTCAACAGCGTCTATGTAATCAAGACTATCTATAGAATGTTTATATAAAGTATTTTACCACACGGTTTATTACAACTCCTTTCCCTGCAAGACATATATAGTGAATAGATTCTATGAAACGTATTTAGTGATTTACTACCGCGTGGACATACAGCGGCTTATAATTTTAAAATATCCAATATTCATGTAATTATCGTAATAAAGACATTTAATTAAGACATAATTAATTAAGATGTTTTAATTTGTTTCCCTTCTAGGGGCAAAGATCTAAAGAATATTCGAGTGATCTGTTACAGAGATCGAGTGAGATCTGGTGTGAGGGAAATAACTCATAGTATCGTCATTGAAATTGATGCAATTTCTTTTCCAACAGGTACTGCCGCCAGATGGGCGTATTAGCTATTCAGTTAGCAAGTGAAAGCGTTAATGCTGTTATTCTGCGTGCGTATCTACACACAAACAAGCCTGGCCTCGGTGAAATCAAACTTACGTCCTTCAGAATACTAGACTGATACTAGCCTGGTATTTACATATGTATAACTAAAGACATTTGATCAAGCGGTAGAAACTTGCTTTGTATGCTAAATTCATCGTATTTTTCCAAATTTCCACCATTCTAATTGTCTTGCATTGTATGTTGTTTTTTTGTGATCTTCCCAATCAGGGTGTTAGCCAGGATTCCAAATCTGGCCGTCCAAATATGTTTGTGGGTCATCTCGTATTTTTGTGGGCGTAGTCGGACAAAAACATGTGTTTTGGAATATTGTCGCAATTTTTTGTTACGGAGTTACACTTTAATTCCATCAGTCATATTTAGGCATACTGTGTTTTCAAAAGGATAAGGAATGAAAGTATATACCATTGATAAGTTATATGAACAGCATAGACTATAAATCGAGGTACTCAACAAATATTACAAGTCATAATTTTCTATCTTAAAGAAATTTGTGCCTTTGGCCGTCCATGACCGTCTACTTAAATATAGCCGTCTAAATTCAGAAGTAGACGTCCCTAGGACGGTCAGACGGCCGCCTGGCTGACACCCTGTTCCCAATGTTATAGTTTATTTTTGTAATAAGTGGACCTTGTGGACTTTTTACTTTTTTGGTCCTCGAATTTACTTCTAGACTTGCGACAAGTCGCTTAAACTGTACGCAGCAAAGATGACGTCATTTAAATGTTCATTATTATTTTGCTGTCATTGAAAATTGTGTATTACTTACTGCTCTGTACTATTTTTATACCCAAGACTTTCCAAAATGTGTCGGCTGGGAGAAGAATCATCGTCAGAAATTAGGACCGAGAATGGTTAATCTTAGTTCGACAATGGATCCCAACAAGTAAGAATGTTTTGTGGAACGATTGTTACTTTTTATGGACTATATGCACGATGCCATTGGTGTTTAATTTGTGACCTTGAATTATTGAGAAAATGTTTCGAGACCTCAAAAATATATACTCGGCAAAATTATTTGCAGAAATCCACAGTATGCAAATTGACTGTATGGACGTCCACTTGAAGTGAAATGGATTTTGATTTTTCGCAATAATAGTACCTTCCGTACTATGGAAATTGTCTGCCGAACCTGGCAGCATCCGCGCCATTTAATTCTGACATCAAACTTGTAGAATAGGAGGTATTTCTATTCCCATTACTGTCAGTGTTTTTTTGGTAGAATACATACTTGATCAATTAAAGTGACTATTTTTTATGGCTTATTTATTTGCCTTTCGAACGAAGTATTCCTTAATGTCTACTTGAAGCAAGTAATAAGTAATAACAAGTAACAATTTTAGCGCAAGTAGTCATTTTGAGATTAATAAACACGAAAAATAATTTTAAAAATGAGATGAATGTTCTCTTTTCAGATATGAAATCCTGAGATAGCTACTTAGAATACAGATTGTGAACATGTGACGTTATTAAAGCCCTATCTCAATTTTAAAAACTTCGAATCGCGATCGGTTAATGTACCATAACTTGTGAATCGCTCGCTCAAATTTCATAGACAACCTATCCAAAGAAAGCTGAATGAATACACCTCTAAGCGAGAACAAACACTAGTTTTACTACTCAATATTCTTTTCAGAATTTGAACTTGACTTCAGAACTCCGCTTTTTTGGGACACCCTGCATGTATATTAATGTTGCACTCAGGCACGTTACGTCCGACTATTTAGAAACTTGGTGGTTGATGTTCAATAATTTTTCTACTCGCGTGATTGACGTTTGACTACAGGCATTTGCGGCCTTACTTCTATTTAGCCGTCAAGTTCTTCATCTTAGTTTTCGCTCAAGATCTGTGTTGAATATCGTTTACATTAGTTTTTATTCACCTTTTGTCTCTGCTTTGTACCTATTTTTTCTCTCCTGCATCTTCAGACTTGCTGAATCTGCAGTTGATCTCAACTTAAAATTAATGCGGTGGCGTTTGTTACCTGAACTCGATTTAGAGAAGATCGCTCGTACGAGATGTTTGTTACTTGGCGCTGGTACTTTAGGCTGTAATGTTGCAAGATTGCTGATGGTAATGTTTGTCACAGTTGCTTGGTTTGAGTTCCGCCATTTTGTTTTACACTTTTTGATTACGCAATTGACTGAAGTAACGCTGTATACTTTACCAGGTGATAATTTCAGCATATATAAAATTAAAGCAATTCCGAATATTGTGTTCATAGTGAAACTTTACACAATTGAGCGCTGTAATATTGCTGCTGAAGATGAATCGATTGATTCGACATATACAGTATTCAATTGTGTAAAGTTTCATTACTGTAAATTTAACGCTGTATATTGTTTAATTATACAGAGCGTTCACTGGGCAAAACCAGGGGCAGGAGAGGCCGAGACATTACGTTTAGACACAGTCAGGCCACTTTAGTATGACACCGGGTCAATACACCCGCTGTATACATAGGCAAGAGCATGCCGAATGTGTTTAATTTGAAAGAACTTTTTTACATTGTCCGTCATATTTTTCAGATGATCTATGAGGTACTCCACTTCTTTTCGGTCGCTGGTCATGTCGCATAATTTATTTTCTTTGTCTTTGTAACAGGGTTGGGGTGTGCGAACAATAACGTTTGTCGACAATGGAAACATATCTTATTCCAATCCTGTTAGACAAAGTTTGTTTGAATTTTCTGATTCCGAAGATGGTGGAAAAGGAAAAGCGGAGACAGCAGCTAATGCACTTCGAAGGATATTCCCTGGTGTGGTAAGTATTCTTGTGTGTAAACAAAGTTTTTTTCTTCGGTAAAGGTAAACCATGCAGTCAAAATGATACAGCTTAAAGTTTTCCAGGTTGGATTATTTGCTCGATGTTTTATACCTCCATCATATCAGGAAATTTTCACTCGGGTTTTACCCTCTGGGACCAGTTGTTGCACAGTTTAACTCACTGTTTTAGTTTCTGTGTTTCTGCTCATCCGTGTATTTGAAAACTTAAGAAATCAAAACTACTATGGATCTGGACAGCATTTCTGGGTTAACCTAATTGGCCTATGAACAAACGGCTCCTGGTCGTTGGGTCTTCTACTAATATAGGATATTGACTTGTTATAAAACTAATACAAGACAGAAGCTGTTAGAACTGGAGAAGTTAGAACGAAAGAAAAAAGGTTAAACTAGCTTATTCATTCTTTTGAGCCCCTAAAACTTTAGTTTCAGTGTATTTAAAGTAAATTACTCTTTTTTTGGACACTGTTTTTTTTTAAAAAAATCACGTTTCAGACTAAAACAAAACAATAATTTGAACTAGGGTAAAAAATTAACTCTGCTAAACTAACACAAACCATGAATTGCTCCTGTATGTTTACTGAACATGCAAGGGCCATTTTACGTAAGAGGAATTCAAAGTACTGACTGAAAGTTATTTAAGTAAAAGTGAAATGGTTGCCTGAACATTATTTTATTTTTTTTTACTTAAGTAAAAGAAAAGCATTGAAAATATGTACTGAATTGAAAGTACTAACTTAAAAAATTCATAGAACTTTTTTTGGGCGGTATAGGTCACAGCCTTGAGCGATAGCCCGGATGAGCCGAGCACATTCTCACTAGTCTGCTTATCAATGACTACGCTTTGTCAACACTTTTAAACCTTTTTTACCCCGCCAAAGTATATAACAAAATTAATGAAGTGAAAGTAAATATTTACCAAAAATTGCAATTTTTCACAAGTAAAAAATAGTTCATAAAAATACTTTGTTACGAGTAAATGATGGGGTTTTTTTCTTAAGTAAGGTAACGAAGTAAATTTATGTTTCGTTACTGGCACTACAAAACACCATACCAACATGACAACAACAACACTAGAGTAAGAACTGCTTACAAATTGATACATTTGGATTACAAAGAATGATTTGTTTAAGTAAACTTTATATTTTTTTCTATAAAGAATTCCACTTGGCATAATTTATCAATTCCGATGCCTGGTCATCCGGTAGCACACAATGGTGAGTTTTATGTTTTGAGTTGTGCACAGAGATATACCTACTCAATATAAAGTCCTAGCTCATTATAAGTTCGCCTAGTTTGCAGAGGCATTACAATTGCTATGATGAATCTGTATAGAGCTATGTCGCTGAACTTAGGCCTGGAGCTATAACGATTTGACAGTACAATAACGTTGCTAAATGTTTTAGCGCCAATTTCCTGGATAATTTCTCCTGGGGCCGATTGTATCAAAAGTGTTTAGAATAAACGATGAATAATTCGAAAATATAAAGAACATTGAAAATATTATTCAAGAAATAGGACGAGTCGCGTGCATTTCTGGTGTGATAATGCACGCGGGAAATATTTGGAGAATACATATGAAACGTGTGAAACACGATGTGTAGCCGAGTGTTTTACAGGCTGCTCGAATATTCTCCCAACATTTCCCAAATTCATTATTTATCACACCATAAATGCGCAAGACGAGTTTTTCTATTTCTTTTATAATGTAATTTAATATAGTATAAAATATAGATATTATCCATTAACTATTTTTGCGAGAGATCAATAATCAAATTCTCTTAAATCGGCCTGTCATGCTGTTACCTAGGAACAGCAAAGCAACAGATAAAAAGAGAATAAAAAACATACAGATATAATAATCTTTGGTAAACAAGACTTATCGCTGTTAATTTTGGCATTTTGTAGTGTTTTTAATGTGAGTTTCTATCTAGCAGAAGTATTTAAATGCGCAAAAAATTGTAGTTTTTACCTAACTTGACAAATTTTGTCTTGTTTAACTTTTTACTTAACTTTGTCAAATTTGCTTTAACTGCTTCTTTTTTTTACAAGTTAATACCATAGCCAGCCCAAAACCTGGTATAAAACGTTCTAAATGTCGATTTGTTGTTAACTCTTCCCAGTCCTGTGAACTCGTCGCGCGCCGTATTGAAAAGCAATTGATATACTATAAACAACATAATTTTGGCGACTATATCCTAGATTACGAACGTACCACTTGAGCAAAAAGCCAAATGCTTTGCTTTCAGACTTAAAACATGATAAAAAATCACATCATTCCCTGATAACTGTACTATCTGCTCGCACCAAAATTAAGCTTCAATAGTGCCGCAGAGCTCGAGTAAAATGTATATGCACATGATATGATTAGAAATCATGAAGCCTTAGTCTACGTTACCAACAGCGTTCTTGGAATAAAAAAGTACCGTAACTGTGAGGGAGGGAATGAAATTGGTTGGTATATTTATTTATTATACAATCTTTTCAAAAGGTCTTTGTCTGACTCTTTGTTTTCATCTCCTCTCCCTATTAGAACACTCAATAGCAAATTTTATTTTTGAGAAATATTTTGAGCAAAATTGAGCAAATACGAATTAAATGATGATAAATTATCTGTTCGCATATTTTCATCTCTGAACAAAGGAAAATGCCATTAATTATTTTTATCAGTCACAAGAAACAGATAACGTTGCTAATAAGATGCATTAATATTACCTACCAAATTTCGAATTATCTTGTTGCTAACGTTTTCTTAACTCGCTTAATATCAACAATTTATTTCATATAATACGATCACCTGTTGCTTGCACGTTCGCCAAAAAACCTCTCCCCATGAGATTTGAAACTCAATCGTTTGTCCCACCACTTCTTCGAACGTGATGCATTTTCCCATTCTTATTCTTAACTGCTGTTACCATATTTTCACGGTTAAGTGTGTTAATTCTGTTTTGCAGTTGTTCATTGTCTTCTTTCCGTATACTTTTGTTTCGTATTTTGTACAAATGTTTCACTGGAGGAGACATATATGGGGGATCTAGCGTAGATAGTTTTACTTTAATCAATTATTGAATGCAGAAGCAATGATATTATTCAGTAATGCCACAGCTTCGTTCACAACTGGGCTTCGTCGATCCGACTCTAATCTGTGCATCCAATTCACGTTTTATTGCAAACTTTTGTGCTCTCTTGCGTCTTTAAAATGGACAATTTTTCTTTCTGGTTCGATGGCGGCCCGTGGGGTTACAGTAATTGCCAAATGATCGGTTTTTACTACCCCATAAAAAAAGGAGGGCTCCACCAACGCGGACAGTTGGTTAAGAAAATGTCAAGAACTTTGTGACCTCTTGTTCGCTTTTTCGCCATTTGTTCCATGTTATGTTGACATGGAATGTCTTAAATTTTTAGTTGATTCACATTTCGTGCAACAATGATCCTGGCGTTTGATTCCAACGAAAGGATTTGCTCTAAGTGATTTGTTTTTTCTCTTTCATGATACATAGGGTTAGGGGGATGATACAATGAGGCAACATAATACTTGGTGTTTACTGTCTTAATGTCACACCAAATACATTCATTCGTATCTTTCTCATAATAAACGTCAATGTAGACACCGTCTAAATTAGGGAACATTCTCAGGATTCCCCTCTGTCTTGTTAGTCTTACATCAAAGACGAAATCTTTGTTGAGGTACTCGACATACGCGTCGTAAACTTGCATTTTTGGGTGGTTACTCCTATTAACATCGCGAGCTGACGCACACCAACCGACGTGCATTTTCCACCAATCAGCTTAATTGCTGTTGACAATGCACAGGAATATCTAGCGCGTCTGTCCGACAATGCTCGAAATTTGTTGCCATTTATCCGGATAGCTTGAGGTTCCAACGAAATTGGCGGTCATACCAGTCTCTCCAGGCGGGGAACTTTTATCACAGATAGACGTGTGATGTTTGGCATTCATTCTGCAGCGCGATGTTTGGCCCCTTGGGAATTAAAACAGTTGTTTTTCATGCAGCCAAAATTTTCTTTCTCCAGAATTTACCGTCTTGTCACAACTGATGACTGCGGCTGCATGGCAGCCTTTCGTGTCAAGGTTTTCTGGGCAACAGCAACAAGGCTTTTGATCTCATGAGTAAGCATCCATACACACTGATCTGCTTCAGCTAACATTTTTCTGGCGTTTGGGTCCATGTCTTTACTTCTTCGTTTGATTTGCTCTGCGAGAACACGTTTTCTTCAATTGGTTCCTTTAATGTGTCGAGCATGCTAGAAATTGCCTCATCTGATAGGCGTTGTCTCTTTAAGGCTTCTCTGTCACCTTTCGCTCTAATACCATCTGATTTGCCGATTCGAAATTTTAGCACTTTTATTTTACCGTTTAAATCTTCCAAAGACTTCTCCATGCTTCTTCAATGATCCACATCTCCGACTTAACAACGTTGCGCGACTTTGATTTGAATGTTTTTGGAATACAATCCCAAAATGTACTAGCTTTTGCTAATATTAATGATAAAATCCTACAAAATAACTTACTAATAGTCACCCACACAAATCATCGTAAAAAACCACTTCTCTTGCAGTAATACAGCGTGGTCTGCTTGGCTTTATGCAAATTCGTGATGTTCACCGTTTAAATTCCCTCAGGGGAGGTCTTTTTATCCTGTCGGCAGGTCACTACTGTTTAATTAATGTACTTATCTATACAGTTTCATTTAGCCACTGGTCAACCAATTGCCGTAGTTGATTTCCTACGATGGCCGCTGTTCTTTTTGATCGTCGCACAAGTCCATTGTTATCATCTTCCGTTGCAGCTCCGTCTTTTACAACTTTTAATAGGTCTTTTGTAGCACCTTGATCCGTCCTCCCTTCCAACTTTGACGACAGCTCCCCAAACTTCTTCGTCTCTATTCTTTTGCTGGTTTACAACTCTCCCAACATGCTCCCATTAAGAAAAAAACAACGCTTGAAAGCAATCTTGTCAGCATGCGTCGAGATCGTGATTACTTTCATCGTAAAACGCGTAAGAGTAATGGAAAATACCATTGGAATATGTATTGGAAACTAAGAAACTATTCTAATCGCGAGGAAAACCGTTTGAAATCGGAATACTTCTGTAGTCTCGTTGAGGATTCAAAGATTGATAGCTAAATGATGTTGAGCGCTATAAAGAAAGTTCTTCCAAATAGCGTTGCACAGCATGAGATCCCTTCAGTGGTGCATAACAGTAAAACGTATAGGAAGCAAAATTGCATCATACTAAATAAATATTTTTCTAGCATTGTCCATACATATTTGGGCGCGTAAGGAGAGTTGTATTACCACAAACATGCACTGATACAAGGTAGATTATAGATTTTGTCCTTGAGCAACTACACAGTCTTAAAGTGAATAAGGCTGTTGGCCTTGATAAGATCAGTGCTCGGCTTTTAAAGGACGTTTCGGATGTTATTTCACCAATACTAACTAATTTGGTTAGTCTATCTATTGACCAATCTTACTTTCCTAATGACGAGATAAGCGCTAAAGTCGTGGTCTTATTTAAATCTGGCGATAGATCTGACTCTGCAATAATTATCGTCCAATTTCCATCTTGGCGACCTTTGGTAAGATCCTTAAGATCATTGAACGTGCTATCCATTCTCAATTTTATGAATATTTACATCAGAATAAGTTACTTTCTATTAGACAATTTAGTTTTCGCAATAATCGTTTAACAACTAGTGCCCTGTTACAGTTTACAGGTGAATTGTTAATTAACGTGGATCGTTGTAGAGTATGTGGGGTCGTCTACTTGGATTTAAAGAAGGCGTTTGACACTGTGAATCGCGCAATCTTGCTTCAAAAATTGAAATGGCTTGGTGTTAGCCCAGGATCGTTACAGTGGTTTCAATCGTATTTGAATCATCGTACTCAGAAGACCGTCGTTAAAACCTGCTACTCGTACCAATGAAAGGTGTCTGTCGGTGTACCTGAGGGCATTGTTTTGGGGCCGTTGCTCTTTTTAGTCTATATTAATCATATCTCGCTGTGTTTACAACAGACGAAGGCATCTCTTGCGGATGGTACGGTGATCTACTGCGGAGCCTCTAGTCCAAGTGAGCTTCAGACCACATTTTGTCACACTTTTGTCTACGCACTCAGCGTTTTGAAAAACGATGAGAGTTTATCAATTGTGTTTACTATCTTGTTTCGCAAAGACACAGAGTAAACAAGTATGAAATTCATTGTTGTTTATTTACAAAATGTAAAAGCATCGTGTTGCTAGTTCGCCTTTGTGTTTCATTGACAATGTCCCTATAATATTTAAAGTGTTTTGAAGTTTTTGAGGTTTGACATTGTTCAGTCAACAAAAGCAAACCCCAGAATTACACGTCAGTCCACGGAATCCTTTTGACTTGTTTTGCAGTAAGTTCAAGTTGTATAAGTACGGCATTTTAGGGCGGGCTACGTACACAATTTTGCTTACTTTGTATCTTATATTTGATCTTGCTGGTATTGGGTTAATTGTCACCCCCCCTGCTGCCAATTTTTAATCCTCAAAACGCCAACCTCTGGCATCGCACATAGAGACAACACATTTTTCACAAAAACCATGAAAATATATACATTTTATTCCTGCTCTGCTGCACTAGAAATATTTCGCAAGAAAATGTCATACAACTTTCACGGCAAAATGACAATTTAAGACTTAGAGCTTCAAATAAACAGCAGTGGACCTCCTAAGTTTTTTTTATGAAAACATAGTTGGTATTTATTTAAATATATTATCACTATTTTGGTGCAAAATAGCTAAGATTTTGTACTTTACTCCCCAGTTTATAACCGATATTCGTTGATACACCTCCCAATGGCCATCTCTAAAAGCACTATCTCCGAACCATATTAGCACCTCAGATAAGCCAAAACTGTTATGGTTTGGTAGATAGCACTGTGCGAAATCGTCATATTTGGGTGTGGTCAGTTTCGGATGTTTCGTCCCAGATTCGGGTTAGGGCAGCGTTACCATGTTGACCGCCATGGTCAGCTTACCCTAAAGCAGTTGAGATTATGAGAATGAAGTGCACACAAACTCGTATACAGGTCCTGGACTACTATCATAATTTAGGATCGACTTGGCCAACCTTAAGTACTCTTGGGATTGTGTGGCTCAAGCATGCCCACTTTGCTTGAAAAGTGAAACCACACAACGCTTGCATGTAAGTTGTGACCAAGAATTTATGTTAGCTTCAGACACTTGAAGGTAGCGCCTTTTCCTAGAATCCCAACATATGACAGCGTTAATTTAATAACTTTAAAGGTAGCTGGGACCGGTTGTGTCAAAGGCGTTTACCTTAAACGGTGGATAAGTTAAAAATGTAAAACAAGTTTGCATGTTGTATAAACAAACCAGCCAAATTTATTTGACCTGAGAAAAACAATTATTTAGAAAACTAAATATTTATTCTATTCAACTCATAATTTTGGTTCTGTACTAGATGTAAAATTGATTTTTAAATTTGACTTATCCACCGTTTTAGCTAAACGCCTTTGATGCAACCGGCCCCTGAATCCAACCGCGTTAATAAGATTGCTCGTTGATAATGTATAACGCGTTAATAACGCGAATCGTTACTATCCTATACTAAGGTAATCTGAGAATAACTTAAAAAGTATAAATTCGGTTATATGTACAAGATGTAAACGTGTTTTTAAATTATTTTGTAATTATCCGATTAAGCTAACCGCCTTTGATACGACCGGCCCGTGATTAGTTAAATTTCCTGGCTATTTAAGCACTTTCCTGACTATTTTAATCCTGTGTTTTGGTGAATTAAGGAGACATTGTCCGCTGGAGAGAACGAAAGTTCTTTTCTGCGATTGCCTCAATTATATTAATGAAATTTAAGGAAAATCAAATCAATTCCACTTGCAAAAAAGGTCCGTGCAATTTCTCTGCTATGAAATTTCTAGGGCCCGGGTTATTTTGCGCCTATAGGTGATGAAATTAACAGGAGTGCTTAGGTAATTGTTCAGGAAAAATAGCTGAACCAAAACACTGTCGCCATGCATGAAGCTTAATCACAAAGCGATGCTCCCTGATCTTTGATATACATCCTAGTGTTTAAACTCCTATGCTTTCCGTTTCAACTATTTTGATCGTGCAAAATTTTTGTTTGATGCAGAAAGCGAAGAAAAATTAGTGCGAGAAACGGTAGAGAAGCTTGATAGTCTTATTAGCGGGCACGACGTGGTATTTTTATTGCTGGACACCCGAGAAAGTCGATGGTTACCAACTGTTATTGCAGCTACAAAGAAAAAGGTATGTTGTAGTTAAAATAATGTAGCTACATTAAATATGGGTTTATGTTAGTGCGTAATGTCCATAGTTTAGTTTTTAGTTAGATGCCTTACTCTTGAGTTAGTGAGTTTTCTCAACAGCTATTGCCAAATTACTGTGGATCTGAGATATACGATATTTAGGTTCGAGAAAACGCAAAAGTCGCCACGCAAACTCTTATGCTGGTTCTGTTGGAAATTGCTGTTGGAATATTTGATAGGCATAATACTTTAATAGTAGCACGTAGTTTTCTCGATTTCTGCTGAGAATGTGAGTCTCAATATAACAACTACTGTATAACATTGTACCCAAATGTTTTATGAACATTTTTATAGAGTAAAGGTTAAATACCCCTCTCATCACCATGCATGTAACACGAACAGTTTAATATGATGAAACAATTTAATATGATGAAACAATTTACACATGGGAGATGTTTCACGCTGTCTATGAGATACCGAAACGTTTTATAAAAGTCATTTTACAACAAAATGAACACACGTAAACCTCTTGATTCTATTTTTAAATTGCTTTCATATATGCTATAGCGATTTCAGACTCGATATTGATAAGTTCTGAAAAATTACTGTGCATAAAACGTGTTTCATTTTCTGGCACACATATGCAGGGCATTTAACCGGGGGCGTTACTAGAGCGTTACTAGTTTATTCAAGTCTAGTGGCGAGCATACCCTATGGTTGTTTTCATACGTTTTTTCTCATGTATAGATCGTGATAAACGCTGCATTAGGTTTTGATACGTATCTTGTTATGCGCCATGGTTTGAAGAAATTCACTGAGATTGGTGAACTGTCTGAACAACCAAGTCATTCTGGCGTTCCGTGTTCATCAATACCTGGTCATATGCTTGGCTGCTATTTCTGTAATGATGTGGTCGCTCCTGGAGATGTAAGAAATTCACTTCATAACATGAATGTGATATTATCGTTCAGATGTATAGTTATTAAATGCTATGACTGTCGTAAGTGGGCAATCGTCCCTATTTTAGGTGGTTTTATTATTGTTATATTTATATTATGTTTATTATATTATGTCTTAGCTTTTCTCATTATTCGTGTTGTTTACAACATTATATGCGGTGCTTCCGTCATTATATGTGGTAGTTTCGTTATTATATGTGGTAGGTTCGTTATATGTGGTAGTTACTTGGTATCGGTCTATTTCTGCTTTTGAAGGTATTTTGAGATTGGTCGTCAACATGTGTTGAGTTGTTATCGAGATTGAGGCACCTGTCGATCTCCGACCTTTCAGAACCCGACGATTGTGTTAGAAAACATTCCAGACGAAGGATTTTCCACAAACGAGACATCGACTGTTCAAAGCATTTTTGAGAGTACGCTTTATAGAAGGATGAGAACGTTTGGGTTTAGCAAGCTGGATTGGATTCCCTATGGTGTAACCTGGAATTTACTTGTGAATACTGACAATGGCATCTTCTTTTTAGTCAACTAAAGACCGCTCCCTTGATCAGCAATGTACAGTATCAAGACCTGGCATGTCTTATATTGCCAGTTCCATGGCCGTGGAACTTCTTGTTTCTGTTCTGCAACATCCGTCTGGGTATATATCATATTTTTATTTTATTGACAAACAGGTTAAAGGCCATGGGAGATGTTTCATGCCGTCATAAAACTAATTAGGCCGAAACCTTTTTCCACGTCGCATTGTATGGCATGCTGGCGAATTGAAACGCTGATGTGGCTCCTTCGCTATTATTATTTTTGGCCAGTAAACTGCATGAACATGGAAGGATGTTGCACGGCTGAATTGCCCTCCTGTTCATTCGTTATGCTGTTTCTACATGATCATTGGAAGGGTCGTAGCCAGAACGTTAATTGGGGGTGAGGTGTAGATTCTTAGGCTACGTGCACACGGTCTCGTTTCCGAGCGTTTTCATTCCGAATTATTTCAAAAAGCTCCCGACTTCTTTACATAATTTAATGAAAACCAGCATTGTCCTCGTCTAAGGACAAAAACTAGAAACTTCATGCGATCAGAATTTTGTAGTTCATATCGTTTTCATTCTGACTGTTGTGAAAACGCTCGGATACGACCTCGTGTGCACAGAAACTTATATTTGCATTCTGCCCGACGAGTTTCTTTTCAAATCAAATTCAAATTGATCAATTTGAAAAGAAACTCGTTGGACAGAACATGATTATATGAATATCCTCCCCCCCCCCCCCAAATTGACGTTCTAGCTATGGTTATGCATTTTGTCTCGTTTTAGTGCTTACGCAAGTGCAGATACAAGTGCTGGCGAACAACATTTGACATCTGAGCTCACTTCGTCACTTGGTCTAGTACCACATCAGGTAGTTTGCTGAAAATTGATAGAATTATAATGTACTTTGTATTAGTCCGTATGTTGCGACCTCGAAAAGATTTTCATAGTTCATGTCTGAGGACTGAAATATTTTTATGCGAACTAACATTTTGTAGCACCCTGAGTTCGAGTCCGCGAAGAGTTCCCGTACCGTAGACGCGCAGTTTTGTCACTAACTGCTATGTTATCTTTGCTAATTTCACGACATTTTTTATTGTTCAACGACACGGATGAATGAAGACACACGGTTGCATAACTCAAAATGACTAATTACTGTGGACCAGTTTCCACAACTAACAAGAGGCCGTTTTTCTTAGATTATTTTGAACTATGTAATTTTAACCGCGTTGGACGTCGATAACAAATCTTCTCTACAAGTTTGGCAAGGTACTGATATTACTTTCTAAAATCATCAGTTTTAGTTCTGTCGATATAAAATCACAAGTCTTTGGGCTATATCTCTAGGCAGAGAATTTTTTACGTGGGATGAAACGGTATTGCGCAAGGATGGAAAACGTTAGCTTATGTGATGGGTCGGCATTTAAATTTCCACTACAGTCTTTGAGACCTAACTCAACTGGTAACTTATCGTTTTATTTGAATTATCGTATATCCATTGGTGTTGTGCTGTGCGATAAAGGAAAATTATTGGACAGATGGCTTTTATATACGCCTAAATCGCTTATGAATTGTCTGATCCACTTGCAGAAATTTTTAACCTCCTTTAGCATCGGCTACCTCCCCTTCTCAATGGAAATCTGCGAATATTTCTCCAATCCCAAAAGTGACTCCTCCCAAAGAAAAAGATGATCTACGCCCAATTTCTCTAACGTCGTGTATATCTAAATTCTTAGAGGAATTTGTGGTTGAATGGATTTTGGAACATATCGGACATCTAATCGACCATAAGCAATTTGGATGCCTTCGCGGTTCATCTACTACTCTATGTCTACTTGACATTTTTCATTCCTGGTTATCCAATCTAGACACCGACGGATGCTCACTACGGATTGTCTTACTAGATTTTACTAAGGCATTTGACAGAATCAACTTGAACGTATTGATTACTAAGTTAATTGACATGGGGCTTCGCAGATCTCTTATTCCATGGTTATGTGACTTCTTGTCTAATCGCAGACAGAGAGTCAAACTTGGGGATTCAATCTCTGGGTGGGCATAAGTAACTGCCGGTGTCCCCTAAGGAACTAAATTAGGCCCAATTTTGTTTTTGGTAATGGTAAATGATCTAAAATCATTACAGTTAGATCGTTGGAAGTATGTAGACGATCTTACCAGCTCCGAAGTTATACCAAAGCATAGTCAATCTAATATGCAACATAAACTTGATTATATTTCAAATTGGTGCGGTCGTAATTATATGAAACTTAACCCAAAAAAGTACAAAGAATTGAGAGTTAATTTCCAACGTGCCCTGCCTGATCTAGCACAGCTTACTATCGATGGAACGTCACTTGAAACGATCAACAGCCATAAATTGTTAGGTCTTCACATCCAAAGTGACCTAAAATGGAATGAACATGTTGACATTATTACCAAGAAAGCCGCAAAACGCCTGTATATTATTCGTACTCTGAAACGTAGTGGAGTACCTGACGATGACCAGATTAGTATATACACATCTCTTATTCGCTCCATTTTGGATTATGGTTGCGCTGTGTGGCATACATGCCTTCCCTCCTTCCTTGTTGTGAAGATTGAACGTATACAGAAGCGATTTTTCCGAGTTATATTTCCGCACGTATCTCACCGTGAAGCTTTAACCCTTACTGGATACCCAAGACTAGAGGACAACTGCCAAAGTTTGTGTTTAAAACTCTTTAACAAACTTAAAACTCAGCCAAGTTTGAAACTCTCCCACCTAGTACCCTGTACAAGGTATGAATCACATGGACGATTGTTACGTGGCGGAATTAATATATCTTTATATAAATGTAGAACAGGCAGATACAGAAACAGTTTTTTCAACCATGACGGAGGTTTATAACCAGTATTATTTAAGTTCTTCAAAGTTTTAATTAACTTGTAACATCGAAGTTCTTGTAATTTTTAACTATATTGTAATATATCATTTTATTTGGTGTAAGCATATTTAATTTATAGTTGTTCTTGTAATATATAATGTAATTCACCTTACATGGTGCGAATTTATATATTTTAATAAATTGAATTGAATTGAAATTAAATCACAGCTCATGCACGCATTTCTGCACTTTGTCGTAAGTTTACAGAGAAGATTTTATACTTTGGCACTGACCTCTGACTTTGATGATAACATTTACCTTTCTCGATTAAAGTTATTTAGAATTGGCCCTCGTGTCGTACGTCGTCAATCTAACAGCGACCCATCGGCAGTATTTCATTCTACTGTTGCCTTAACCGTCACGTTAGCTCTGAGTTACATTTGATTTGAATACCTTAATCGCGTCAAAAGAACTATTTTCCAGACCAATGACATAGTCAAAAGACTTAGCACTAACGAAAGCAATGCTGTTTATTAGAAATTGTTCCTTTTGAATGACATAATCGTGTGTCTCCATTCATCTGTGTCGTTTTAAAGTATTAGTTCCCACGAAAATATTTCAGTTCTCAGACATGCACAATGAAACTGAACGATATCGGAGCACAACATGTCGTAAAAATTAATGATTGTATCATTTACATTTGAAAATCAGCAATATTTCATTTCATAAAGCAACAAAAAAATCGGTGTAACCCAATTTTTGGTTGTTTGAACGAAATAATATTGGTAAAAAGAAAATGCGTCGAAATTTTAAATTGGCTATTTTAACAAAAAACTATATGTTAAGGAGCCAAGTGCATGAATCTTGCCACATCACTCTCAGGGGCTCATTATATCTGACATTGAATTCCAAATGTTACACACAGCTATAATACACATTCGCTAGAATAAAGATTGCGTCTGAAATTATACAAACAGAATTCGACGTTTTGAGTGCTAAAGCTGTTTCTCAGGAACCTAGTTTAAAGAGCTTAAGATAATGGTAACGAGTACGAATAAGCACCAAACACTACGCTATACTTTATGATAGACACAAAACTATAGTGTTATGATGATTCCTTTCGCGCTTTTATTTAACAAATAGATGTCATTGTTGCCTGCGTCTGTATTGTAATAGAACACAGATGACGGCAGGGCGTGCGAAGAACAAAAAAGTGTTGATTTTTTTTCTTTGCACGAAATGACGTCTTTTGTGGTCTATTACAGTACTGAAGCACAAAAAATGAAATCTGTTTGTTTTATACAATAAAAAAGCTTAACTAAACGAGAAAAAAATCCCCTCAAAAACATTTTGCTCAAGTACATCACGGCATCGTCTGACGTCAACTGTACGTGTGTACTATATAATAACACAGCTCTCACCCAATGAAAATGCAGAATGAACCCAGATCATTGTATAGACGTTTATGTTTAGTGTATAAATTGATGGTTAAAGTTTAAAACAAATCTATGCATATGCTCTTGAGAATACGTTTAACTAACCGTTGACCAGGATTACAATTTACTGAACATCGAAATTTTTGTGTCTTCAAAGCAAACCGAGATCAGCGGTGTGTAAACGGACTACGCCCTGCTGCCACTGATTTGACGATTTTTAGCTACAAACAACTTTTTTAAGGCTCATTGATTAACAAAACCATGGCAATGAACTAAGCGTGAGAACATTTTTTTGAATAAATTGGCGACAAAAGATAACGACTACCTTTTCTATTTTTCATGAACGGTGTGTTAAACTCCCTTGTGACCCGACGAAGATCCTTCTGTCGGAATGTCGAATTCTGCTCTATCTGGTAGTGGAAGAGGCTACATATTCGTATGTCTTTGACTGCTGTGCAGCTCAACAACTGATAGAATAAATAGCTTTTGTTAATAAACAGAGAATTTGTTAATTTTTTCTCTCTTCAACAGATTCGTGGATTTCTTTCAAGATTCCACCAACTCTTACCTGCCAGTTTGGCATTTGACAAATGCACAGCTTGTTCCCCAATCGTAAGTGTTCATTCAACTCAACCGTCTTTAGTGCAAAGAAATGTTGTGAAATGGCTTTCATAATTGTATTCTTGCTTACAACTTATTGGTAATGAGAAATGGCTTACATGTACTATGTAGAAATTCTGGTTTAATGTTATTGCCAATATTTTACAAGCAATTTACAGTGGAATTTAAAAACTATGTCAGTGTGTACTTGTATAGGTAATAGCATGATTTCAAGTGCAATTTGGAAATAACATGCATGCACGAGTAAGTTTTTCAATGACGCTAACTCACGAGTCCGTAAGACGAGTGCAATTTGGCGCCATTGAAAAACTCACGAGTACATTTTATCTCCAAATTGCACGAGAAACCATGGTATTGCTTGTTGATAATATAAAAGAAAGTATTCGAAAGAAGAATACACACAATACAACTGTACTTACATCGCGATCGCTCCTCTTCACTTTTTCCTTAAAAAAGTTTAAATTTACGCCCATAACGTCGTGATAAAAACATGTAAACTAGTCGGAACTTCCCAATAGAGTTCGTTAAAAACCCAGCCAAATTTGACCGCAATTGCTCCCAAATTTCACCCGCCATGTCTGTTTGTATTGTTAAGAAAATTTGCACTCCCGTTTTCCTACGTCAAATTTGATTGGTTCTTCTGTTGTTACAAATGTTTGCACTGTTGTTACAGATTTTTGTACTGCTGTTTGGGATTAAACTGAAGTTGACCAATCACTGTTGAGATACCTTTCCTTGTATATTAAGTTTGTTAATGTGATTTACGGTCTATTTAGGGATAAAGTACACACTGTTTACATACTGTTAGATGATTTTTTTCAGGAAAATTCGATGTAATGCTATTTTGTAGGACGCATCATAAAATGTATTTTTATTTACTGTTCTTACAGATATTACAAAGATATTCAAATGAAGGATTTCCTTTTCTTCTTCGAGCTTTTAACATTCCTAAATATCTCGAAGACCTCACAGGACTGACTAAATTAATGGAAGACACGAAGCTGCTTGAGGTATGGAAAATGTACTTCATGTCATTCGATCGAATGCATCGCTAACATTACATCTCCTTCACGAGTATAGTCGATTTCTCTTAAAATGGATAGGGCAATATTAACTACTTCTTAACCGAGAGTGGGGTCTTTACGGAAAAAATATTAAATCGAGGTCTTGCCTTATTGCGTGGAAAGACTGAAGTTTAATATTTTTCCATAAAGTATGAGCGACCGAGGTTAATAAGTAGTTTATTATATGACATTTTGAATTTTTTTATGCTAACCTATATACATCCGTTTATTTGTATATACTTATATACTATATTTATATCCTGTTGTTTTCATCAATGTTTTCATTGTGTAAACATTATAAATCTGTATTCTCAGGGTAATAAAACTCGCTCTCTGAATGTTTGTCTTCGCTCATTTGGACGCCGACTTGCATCTTTCACGTCTAGTAACTTTACTGTACTTAACTGTTTTCTTTGTTTTTCTCAAAAACATTAAGTATCTCGTATAATGCCCCGCCACGACGCCAGAGAGCATTACGTGAAAATCCGGACCTCATAGGCTTCGGTGGTGTAGTGGTCAGACCACTCGCCTTTCACCTCTGAGGTTCCAAGTTCGATCCCCAGTAAGATGGACTTGAACCCAGTCCTCATGTGAAAAGAGTATAGTCAACGCTCTGCCGAAAGTCGTGTGTTTTCTCCGGGTACTCCGGTTTCCTGCCGCAGGGAAAGTTGACAGGGTGGGATAGGTAACACGGGCCCACAGTAATCCACCTATACGACCCTCATCTAATATGACACCCCACGTGTTAAAAATAGCATTTACTCGGACAAGCATTGCGCGATTTATGTATAGATACTATTACACGAGGGCATAACTAGCGGACAAAGTTGGGTTTTTTCCCGTTTTTACGATAGAAACCGGAGAAATTGCTGAAATTTATTACTTTGTTTATTATTTAACGTATTCAAACGAGCAAAAAAGGTTTAAAAATTTTGTTTAACCGTGGATTATTGTGTTTGATTATTGTTGTCGTGTCCGAGTATACTACGATTAAAAGACGTGCTTGGGGTACATGTACTACTGTGAAACTGTCCCCACATTGGTCCCCACATTCGTCCTCACATTCCTCCCCACATTCTCCCCACATTCATTATGAGATTATATAAACAGATTAAGACCACCTGCGGTATGCTTACTATTTCCAATCATTCGAACAGCCGTTACCTGTATATCAAGCTTTAAGCATTCCAAATACTTTCAATTTTCGTCTCTGAAGCAATAAAAATTACAGCTCTTGCGACTTATATTTTAAAGGTTAAAATAAAAAAATTACCATTTCTGGGGAACAAATTTTCTCCATGTTTCTCTGCAACTTAAATGTCAGTCATTGTAATATGATATTAACAGTACAATCAAGGAGCCATCTGCCTACGAGTGCTACCAACTTAATTTTCTAGTTACTTCTTCTATAAAATTTTTTTATTTTCACATGAATGATACAGATTTTTATGCTCATTCCAGCCATATATCACAAGTTCTGGGGAATAACTTTTCTGTATGTGTTTTTGCATCTTAAATATCAGTAAATTTGAAACAATATCAGCATTAAATGTGCAAGATGAGTTGAGCATGAGTAACATCAACTTTATTTTCCAATTACCTATTCTATAGATTTTTTTTATTTTCACATACATGGTAAAAATTTTCATGGTTTTCCTAATGATATATCACAATTTCGGTGGAATAACTTTTCTGCATCTGTTTATGCATCCTAAATATAAGTCTTTCTAATATGATATTTAGTGTAAAATCAATAAGCCAACTGCGTATCAGTGATACCAATCTAATTTTCTAGTTACCTATTCTATAAATTTTCTTTATTTTTGCATATATGATATAGATTTTATGCTTTTTCTAACAATATATCCCAAGTTCTGGGGAATAACTTTTCTGTATGTGTTTATCCATCGTAAATATCAGTCATTGTAATATGATGTTTAGTGTACAATCAATGAGCCAACTGCGTATCATTGCTACCAATCTAATTTTCTACTTACCTATTCTATAAATTTTTTTTGTTTTCACACATATGATATAGGTTTTCATGCTCTTTCTAACGACATAGCACAAGTTCTGGGGAATAACTTTTCTCTATACGTTTTTATAACTTAAATGTCAGTCATCGTAATATGATATTTACAATCTTTGAGCCAAATGCGTACGAGCGCTACCTACTTAATTTTCTAGTTACCTATTCTATAAATTTTTTTTGTTTTCACATATATGATATAGATTTTCATGCTCTTTCTAACCATACATGACAAGTTCTGGGGAATAACTTTTCTCTATGTCTTTTTGCAACTTAAATGTCAGTCATCGTAATATGATATTTACAATCATTGAGCCAAATACCAACTTAACTTTCTAGTTACCTATTCTAAAAATTTTTTTTGTTTTCACATATATGATATAGATTTTCATGCTCTTTCTAACCATATATCACAAGTTCTGGGGAATAACTTTTCTCTATGTGTTTTTGCAACTTAAATGTCAGTCATCGTAATATGATATTTACAATCATTGAGCCAAATGCGTACGAGCGCTACCTACTTAATTTTCTATTTACCTATTCTATAAATTTTTTTTATTTTCACATATATGATATAGGTTTTCATGCTCTTTCCAACGATATATCACAAGTTCTGGGGAATAACTTTTCTCTATGCCTTTTTATAACTTAAATGTCAGTCATCGTAATATGATATTTACAATCTTTGAGCCAAATGCGTACGAGCGCTACCTACTTAATTTTCTATTTACCTATTCTATAAATTTTTTTTGTTTTCACATATATCATATAGATTTTCATGCTCTTTCTAACCATACATGACAAGTTCTGGGGAATAACTTTTCTCTATGTGTTTTTGCCACTTAAATGTCAGTCATCGTAATATGATATTTACAATCATCGAGCCAAATACCAACTTAATTTTCTAGTTACCTATTCTATAAATTTTTATTTTCACATATATGATATAGGTTTTCATGATCTTTCTAACGATATATCAGAAGTTCTGGGGAATAACTTTTCTGTATGCGTTTTTGCAACTTAAATGTCAGCCATCATAATATGATATTTACAATCATTGAGCCAAATGCGTACGAGCGCTACCTACTTAATTTTCTATTTACCTATTCTATAAATTTTTTTTGTTTTCACATATATGATATAGATTTTCATGCTCTTTCTAACCATATATCACAAGTTCTGGGGAATAACTTTTCTCTATGCCTTTTTATAACTTAAATGTCAGCCATCGTAATGTGATATTTACAATCATTGAGGCAAATGCGTATGAGCGTTACCTGCTTAATTTTCTAGTTACCTACTCCATAATTTTTTTTTGTTTTCACATATATGATATAGATTTTAATGCTCTTTCTAACGATATATCACAAGTTCTGGGGAATAACTTTTCTCTATGTGTTTTTGCAACTTAAATGTCAGCCATCGAAACATGATATTTACAATCATTGAGCCAAATGCGTACGAGCGCTACCTACTTAATTTTCCAGTTACCTATTCTATAATTTTTTTTTGTTTTCACATATGTGATATAGATTTTCATGGTCTTTCTAACCAGATATCACAAGTTCTGGGAAATAACTTTTCTGTATGTGTTTTTGAATCTTAAATGTCAGTCATCGTAATATGATATTTGCAATCAATAAGCCAAATGCGTACGAGCGCTACCTACTTAATTTTCTAGTTACCTATTCTATAATTTTTTTTTGTTTTCACATATATGATATAGATTTTCCTGCTCTTTCTAACGATATATCACAAGTTCTGGGGAATAACTTTTCTGTATGCGTTTTTGCAACTTAAATGTCAGTCATCGTAATATGATATTTACAATCATTGAGCCAAATACCAACTTAATTTTCTAGTTACCTATTCTATAAATTTTTTTTATTTTCACATATGTGATATAGGTTTTCATGATCTTTCTAACGATATATCAGAAGTTCTGGGGAATAACTTTTCTCTATGCGTTTTTGCAACTTAAATGTCAGTCATCGTAATATGATATTTACAATCATTGAGCCAAATGCGTACGAGCGCTACCTACTTAATTTTCTAATTACCTATTCTATAAATTTTTTTTGTTTTCACATATATGATATAGATTTTCATGCTCTTTCTAACGATATATCACAAGTTCTGGGGCCAGTTGTTCAAAGCTGGGTTAACACTAACCCTGGGTTAAAGTTTAATCCACTGTTTAAGTTTCTGTACTTCTACACATCTGTCTACTTTAAAACTTCGGGGTCTCAAACTACCATTGATTTAGACAACACTTCTGAAGACATATTTCCAAATTCATCAACAAACTTCAAGAGAAATCTCATTTTAATGTTACGTTAATCCAGGTTTAAGCTAACCGGCTTTTGAACAACTGGCCCCTGGGGAATAACTTTTCTCCATGCCTTTTTATAACTTAAATGTCAGTCATCGTAATATGATATTTACAATCATTGAGCCAAATGCGTACGAGTGCTACATACTTAATTTTCTATTTACCTATTCTTTAAATTTTTTTTGTTTTCACATATGTGATATAGATTTTCATGCTCTTTCTAACGATATATCACAAGTTCTGGGGAATAACTTTTCTCTATGTGTTTTTGCAACCTAAATGTCAGCCATCGTAATATGATATTTACAATCATTAAGCCAAATGCGTACGAGCGCTACCTACTTAATTTTCTAGTTACCTATTCCATAATTTTTTTTTGTTTTCACATATATGATATAGATTTTCATGCTCTTTCTAACGATATATCACAAGTTCTGGGGAATAACTTTTCTCTATGCGTCTTTATAACTTAAATGCCAGCCATCGTAATATGATATTTACAATCATTGAGCAAAATGCGCACGAGCGCTACTAACTTAATTTTCTATTTACCTATTCTATAAATTTTTTTTGTTTTCACATATATGATATAGATTTTCATGCTCTTTCTAACGATATATCACAAGTTCTGGGGAAGAACTTTTCTCCATGCCTTTTTATAACTTAAATGTCAGTCATCGTAATATGATATTTACAATCATTGAGCCAAATGCGTACGAGTACTACCTACTTAATTTTCTATTTACCTATTCTATAAATTTTTTTTTGTTTTCACATATGTGATACAGATTTTCATGCTCTTTCTAACCATATATCACAAGTTCTGGGGAATAACTTTTCTCTCTGCGTTTTTATAACTTAAATGTCAGTCATCGTAATATGATATTTACAATCATTGAGCCAAATGCGTACGAGCGCTACCTACTTAATTTTCTATTTATCTATTCCATAAATTTTTTTTATATTCACATATATGATATAGGTTTTCATGCTCTTTCTAACGATATATCAGAAGTTCTGGGGAATAACTTTTCTCTATACGTTTTTATAACTTAAATGTCAGTCATCGTAATATGATATTTACAATCTTTGAGCCAAATGCGTACGAGCGCTACCTACTTAATTTTCTAGTTACCTATTCTATAATTTTTTTTTTTGTTTTCACATACATGATATAGATTTTCATGCTCTTTCTAACCATACATGACAAGTTCTGGGGAATAACTTTTCTCTATGTGTTTTTGCAACTTAAATGTCAGTCATCGTAATATGATATTTACAATCATTGAGCAAAATACCTACTTAATTTTCTAGTTACCTATTCTATAAATTTTTTTTATTTTCACATATATGATATAGGTTTTCATGCTCTTTCTAACGATATATCACAAGTTCTGGGGAATAACTTTTCTCTATACGTTTTTATAACTTAAATATCACATTACGATGGCTGACATTTAAGTTGGAAAACGCATAGAGAAAAGTTATTCCCCAGAACTTGTGATATATCGTTAGAAAGAACATGAAAATATATATCATATATGTGAGATTTTGTCATGTATGGTTAGAAAGAGCATGAAAATCTATATCATATATGTGAAAACAAAAAAAATTTATGGAATAAGTAACTAGAAAATTAAGTAGGTAGCGCTCGTACGCATTTGGCTCAACGATTGTAAATATCATATTACGATGACTGACATTTAAGTTATAAAAACGCATACAGAAAAGTTATTCCCCAGAACTTGTGATATATCGTTAGAAAGAGCATGAAAATCTATATCATATATGTGAAAACAAAAAAAATTTATAGAATAGATAACTAGAAAATTAAGTAGGTAGCGCTTGTACGCATTTGCTTAAAGATTGTAAATATCATATTACGATGACTGACATTTAAGTTATAAAAACGTAGAGAGAAAAGTTATTCCCCGGAACTTCTGATATATCGTTGGAAAGAGCATGAAAACCTATATCATATATGTGAAAATAAAAAAAATTTATAGAATAGGTAAATAGAAAATTAAGTAGGTAGCGCTCGTACGCATTTGGCTCATTGATTGCAAATATCATATTACGATGACTGACATTTAAGTTGCAAAAACACATAGAGAAAAGTTATTCCCCAGAACTTGTGATATATGGTTAGAAAGAGCATGAAAATCTATATCACATATGTAAAAACAAAAAAAATTTATAGAATAGGTAACTGGAAAATTAAGTAGGTAGCGCTCGTACGCATTTGGCTCAATGATTGTAAATATCATATTACGATGACTGACATTTAAGTTATAAAAAGGCATAGAGAAAAGTTATTCCCCAGAACTTGTGATATATCGTTAGAAAGAGCATGAAAATCTATATCATATATGTGAAAACAAAAAAAATTTATAGAATAGGTAACTAGAAAATTAAGTAGGTAGCGCTCGTACGCATTTCGCTCAAAGATTGTAAATATCCTATTACGATGACTGACATTTAAGTGATAAAAACGTAGAGAGAAAAGTTATTCCCCGGAACTTCTGATATATCGTTGGAAAGAGCATGAAAACCTATATCATATATGTGAAAATAAAAAAAATTTATAGAATAGGTAAATAGAAAATTAAGTAGGTAGCGCTCGTACGCATTTGGCTCATTGATTGCAAATATCATATTACGATGACTGACATTTAAGATTCAAAAACACATACAGAAAAGTTATTCCCCAGAACTTGTGATATCTGGTTAGAAAGACCATGAAAATCTATATCACATATGTGAAAACAAAAAAAATTTATAGAATAGGTAACTGGAAAATTAAGTAGGTAGCGCTCGTACGCATTTGGCTCAATGATTGTAAATATCATGTTACGATGGCTGACATTTAAGTTGCAAAAACACATAGAGAAAAGTTATTCCCCAGAACTTGTGATATATCGTTAAAAAGAGCATTAAAATCTATATCATATATGTGAAAACAAAAAAAAATTATAGAGTAGGTAACTAGAAAATTAAGCAGGTAACGCTCATACGCATTTGCCTTAATGATTGTAAATATCACATTACGATGGCTGACATTTAAGCTATAAAAACGCATAGAGAAAAGTTATTCCCCAGAACTTGTGATATATGGTTAAAAAGAGCATGAAAATCTATATCATATATGTGAAAACAAAAAAAATTTATAGAATAGGTAAATAGAAAATTAAGTAGGTAGCGCTCGTACGCATTTGGCTCAATGATTGTAAATATCATATTATGATGGCTGACATTTAAGTTGCAAAAACGCATACAGAAAAGTTATTCCCCAGAACTTGTGATATATCGTTAGAAAGACCATGAAAATCTATATCATATATGTGAAAACAAAAAAAATTTATAGAATAGGTAACTAGAAAATTAAGTAGGTAGCGCTCGTACGCATTTCGCTCAAAGATTGTAAATATCCTATTACGATGACTGACATTTAAGTTATAAAAACGTAGAGAGAAAAGTTATTCCCCGGAACTTCTGATATATCGTTGGAAAGAGCATGAAAACCTATATCATATATGTGAAAATAAAAAAAATTTATAGAATAGGTAAATAGAAAATTAAGTAGGTAGCGCTCGTACGCATTTGGCTCAATGATTGTAAATATCATATTATGATGGCTGACATTTAAGTTGCAAAAACGCATACAGAAAAGTTATTCCCCAGAACTTGTGATATATGGTTAGAAAGATCATGAAAACCTATATCATATATGTGAAAATAAAAAAAATTTATAGAATAGGTAACTAGAAAATTAAGTTGGTATTTGGCTCGATGATTGTAAATATCATATTACGATGACTGACATTTAAGTGGCAAAAACACATAGAGAAAAGTTATTCCTCAGAACTTGTCATGTATGGTTAGAAAGAGCATGAAAATCTATATCATATGTGTGAAAACAAAAAAAATTTATAGAATAGGTAAATAGAAAATTAAGTAGGTAGCGCTCGTACGCATTTGGCTCAAAGATTGTAAATATCATATTACGATGAATGACATTTAAGTTATAAAAAGGCATAGAGAAAAGTTATTCCCCAGAACTTGTGATATATCGTTGGAAAGAGCATGAAAATCTATATCATATATGTGAAAATAAAAAAAATTTATAGAATAGGTAAATAGAAAATTAAGTAGGTAGCGCTCGTACGCATTTGGCTCAATGATTGTAAATATCATATTATGATGGCTGACATTTAAGTTGCAAAAACGCATACAGAAAAGTTATTCCCCAGAACTTGTGATATATCGTTAGAAAGAGCATGAAAATCTATATCATATATGTGAAAACAAAAAAAATTTATAGAATAGGTAACTAGAAAATTAAGTAGGTAGTGCTCGTACGCATTTCGCTCAAAGATTGTAAATATCCTATTACGATGACTGACATTTAAGTTATAAAAACGTAGAGAGAAAAGTTATTCCCCGGAACTTCTGATATATCGTTGGGAAGAGCATGAAAACCTATATCATATATGTGAAAATAAAAAAAATTTATAGAATAGGTAAATAGAAAATTAAGTAGGTAGCGCTCGTACGCATTTGGCTCATTGATTGCAAATATCATATTACGATGACTGACATTTAAGATTCAAAAACACATACAGAAAAGTTATTTCCCAGAACTTGTGATATCTGGTTAGAAAGACCATGAAAATCTATATCACATATGTGAAAACAAAAAAAATTTATAGAATAGGTAACTGGAAAATTAAGTAGGTAGCGCTCGTACGCATTTGGCTCAATGATTGTAAATATCATATTATGATGGCTGACATTTAAGTTGCAAAAACGCATACAGAAAAGTTATTCCCCAGAACTTGTGATATATGGTTAGAAAGATCATGAAAACCTATATCATATATGTGAAAATAAAAAAAATTTATAGAATAGGTAACTAGAAAATTAAGTTGGTATTTGGCTCGATGATTGTAAATATCATATTACGATGACTGACATTTAAGTGGCAAAAACACATAGAGAAAAGTTATTCCCCAGAACTTGTCATGTATGGTTAGAAAGAGCATGAAAATCTATATCATATATGTGAAAACAAAAAAAATTTATAGAATAGGTAAATAGAAAATTAAGTAGGTAGCGCTCGTACGCATTTGGCTCAAAGATTGTAAATATCATATTACGATGAATGACATTTAAGTTATAAAAAGGCATAGAGAAAAGTTATTCCCCAGAACTTGTGATATATCGTTGGAAAGAGCATGAAAATCTATATCATATATGTGAAAATAAAAAAAATTTATAGAATAGGTAAATAGAAAATTAAGTAGGTAGCGCTCGTACGCATTTGGCTCAATGATTGTAAATATCATATTATGATGGCTGACATTTAAGTTGCAAAAACGCATACAGAAAAGTTATTCCCCAGAACTTGTGATATATCGTTGGAAAGAGCATGAAAATCTATATCATATATGTGAAAACAAAAAAAATTTATAGAATAGGTAACTAGAAAATTAAGTAGGTATTTGGCTCGATGATTGTAAATATCATATTACGATGACTGACATTTAAGTGGCAAAAACACATAGAGAAAAGTTATTCCCCAGAGCTTGTCATGTATGGTTAGAAAGAGCATGAAAATCTATATCATATATGTGAAAACAAAAAAAATTTATAGAATAGGTAAATAGAAAATTAAGTAGGTAGCGCTCGTACGCATTTGGCTCAAAGATTGTAAATATCATATTACGATGAATGACATTTAAGTTATAAAAAGGCATAGAGAAAAGTTATTCCCCAGAACTTGTGATATATCGTTGGAAAGAGCATGAAAATCTATATCATATATGTGAAAACAAAAAAAATTTATAGAATAGGTAAATAGAAAATTAAGTAGGTAGCGCTCGTACGTATTTGGCTCAAAGATTGTAAATATCATATTACGATGACTGACATTTAAGTTATAAAAAGGCATAGAGAAAAGTTATTCCCCAGAACTTGTGATATATCGTTGGGAAGAGCATGAAAACCTATATCATATATGTGAAAATAAAAAAAATTTATAGAATAGGTAAATAGAAAATTAAGTAGGTAGCGCTCGTACGCATTTGGCTCAATGATTGTAAATATCATATTACGATGACTGACATTTAAGTTGCAAAAACGCATACAGAAAAGTTATTCCCCAGAACTTGTGATATATGGTTAGAAAGATCATGAAAACCTATATCATATATGTGAAAATAAAAAAAATTTATAGAATAGGTAACTAGAAAATTAAGTTGGTATTTGGCTCGATGATTGTAAATATCATATTACGATGACTGACATTTAAGTGGCAAAAACACATAGAGAAAAGTTATTCCCCAGAACTTGTCATGTATGGTTAGAAAGAGCATGAAAATCTATATCATATATGTGAAAACAAAAAAAATTTATAGAATAGGTAAATAGAAAATTAAGTAGGTAGCGCTCGTACGCATTTGGCTCAAAGATTGTAAATATCATATTACGATGAATGACATTTAAGTTATAAAAAGGCATAGAGAAAAGTTATTCCCCAGAACTTGTGATATATCGTTGGAAAGAGCATGAAAATCTATATCATATATGTGAAAATAAAAAAAATTTATAGAATAGGTAAATAGAAAATTAAGTAGGTAGCGCTCGTACGCATTTGGCTCAATGATTGTAAATATCATATTATGATGGCTGACATTTAAGTTGCAAAAACGCATACAGAAAAGTTATTCCCCAGAACTTGTGATATATCGTTAGAAAGAGCATGAAAATCTATATCATATATGTGAAAACAAAAAAAATTTATAGAATAGGTAACTAGAAAATTAAGTAGGTAGTGCTCGTACGCATTTCGCTCAAAGATTGTAAATATCCTATTACGATGACTGACATTTAAGTTATAAAAACGTAGAGAGAAAAGTTATTCCCCGGAACTTCTGATATATCGTTGGAAAGAGCATGAAAACCTATATCATATATGTGAAAATAAAAAAAATTTATAGAATAGGTAAATAGAAAATTAAGTAGGTAGCGCTCGTACGCATTTGGCTCATTGATTGCAAATATCATATTACGATGACTGACATTTAAGATTCAAAAACACATACAGAAAAGTTATTTCCCAGAACTTGTGATATCTGGTTAGAAAGACCATGAAAATCTATATCACATATGTGAAAACAAAAAAAATTTATAGAATAGGTAACTGGAAAATTAAGTAGGTAGCGCTCGTACGCATTTGGCTCAATGATTGTAAATATCATGTTACGATGGCTGACATTTAAGTTGCAAAAACACATAGAGAAAAGTTATTCCCCAGAACTTGTGATATATCGTTAGAAAGAGCATTAAAATCTATATCACATATGTGAAAACAAAAAAAATTTATAGAATAGGTAACTGGAAAATTAAGTAGGTAGCGCTCGTACGCATTTGGCTCAATGATTGTAAATATCATGTTACGATGGCTGACATTTAAGTTGCAAAAACACATAGAGAAAAGTTATTCCCCAGAACTTGTGATATATCGTTAGAAAGAGCATTAAAATCTATATCATATATGTGAAAACAAAAAAAGTTTATAGAGTAGATAACTAGAAAATTAAGCAGGTAACGCTCATACGCATTTGCCTCAATGATTGTAAATATCACATTACGATGGCTGACATTTAAGTTATAAAAAGGCATAGAGAAAAGTTATTCCCCAGAACTTGTGATATATGGTTAGAAAGAGCATGAAAATCTATATCATATATGTGAAAACAAAAAAAATTTATAGAATAGGTAAATAGAAAATTAAGTAGGTAGCGCTCGTACGCATTTGGCTCAATGATTGTAAATATCATATTATGATGGCTGACATTTAAGTTGCAAAAACGCATACAGAAAAGTTATTCCCCAGAACTTGTGATATATCGTTGGAAAGAGCATGAAAATCTATATCATATATGTGAAAACAAAAAAAATTTATAGAATAGGTAACTAGAAAATTAAGTAGGTATTTGGCTCGATGATTGTAAATATCATATTACGATGACTGACATTTAAGTGGCAAAAACACATAGAGAAAAGTTATTCCCCAGAACTTGTCATGTATGGTTAGAAAGAGCATGAAAATCTATATCATATATGTGAAAACAAAAAAAATTTATAGAATAGGTAAATAGAAAATTAAGTAGGTAGCGCTCGTACGTATTTGGCTCAAAGATTGTAAATATCATATTACGATGACTGACATTTAAGTTATAAAAAGGCATAGAGAAAAGTTATTCCCCAGAACTTGTGATATATCGTTGGGAAGAGCATGAAAACCTATATCATATATGTGAAAATAAAAAAAATTTATAGAATAGGTAAATAGAAAATTAAGTAGGTAGCGCTCGTACGCATTTGGCTCAATGATTGTAAATATCATATTACGATGACTGACATTTAAGTTGCAAAAACACATAGAGAAAAGTTATTCCCCAGAACTTGTGATATATGGTTAGAAAGAGCATGAAAATCTATATCATATATGTGAAAACAAAAAAAATTTTTAGAATAGGTAACTAGAAAGTTAAGTTGGTATTTGGCTCAATGATTGTAAATATCATATTACGATGACTGACATTTAAGTTGCAAAAACACATAGAGAAAAGTTATTCCATAGAACTTGTCATGTATGGTTAGAAAGAGCATGAAAATCTATATCATATATGTGAAAACAAAAAAAATTTATAGAATAGGTAACTAGAAAATTAAGTAGGTAGCGCTCGTACGCATTTGGCTCAAAGATTGTAAATATCATATTACGATGACTGACATTTAAGTTATAAGGCGTATAGAGAAAAGTTATTCCCCAGAACTTGTGCTATGTCGTTAGAAAGAGCATGAAAACCTATATCATATATGTGAAAACAAAAAAAAATTATAGAATAGGTAAGTAGAAAATTAAATTGGTAGCAATGATACGCAGTTGGCTCATTGATTGTACACTAAACATCATATTACAATGACTGATATTTACGATGGATAAACACATACAGAAAAGTTATTCCCCATAACTTGGGATATATTGTTAGAAAAAGCATAAAATCTATATCATATTTGCAAAAATAAAGAAAATTTATAGAATAGGTAACTAGAAAATTAGATTGGTATCACTGATACGCAGTTGGCTTATTGATTTTACACTAAATATCATATTAGAAAGACTTATATTTAGGATGCATAAACAGATGCAGAAAAGTTATTCCACCGAAATTGTGATATATCATTAGGAAAACCATGAAAATTTTTACCATGTATGTGAAAATAAAAAAAATCTATAGAATAGGTAATTAGAAAATAAAGTTGATGTTACTCATGCTCAACTCATCTTGCACATTTAATGCTGATATTGTTTCAAATTTACTGATATTTAAGATGCAAAAACACATACAGAAAAGTTATTCCCCAGAACTTGTGATATATGGCTGGAATGAGCATAAAAATCTGTATCATTTATGTGAAAATAAAAAAATTTTATAGAAGAAGTAACTAGAAAATTAAGTTGGTAGCACTCGTAGGCAGATGGCTCATTGATTGTACTGTTAATATCATATTACAATGACTGACATTTAAGTTGCAGAGAAACATGGAGAAAATTTGTTCCCCAGAAATGGTAATTTTTTTATTTTAACCTTTAAAATATAAGTCGCAAGAGCTGTAATTTTTATTGCTTCAGAGACGAAAATTGAAAGTATTTGGAATGCTTAAAGCTTGATATACAGGTAACGGCTGTTCGAATGATTGGAAATAGTAAGCATACCGCAGGTGGTCTTAATCTGTTTATATAATCTCATAATGAATGTGGGGCGAATGTGGGGAGAATGTGGGGAGGAATGTGAGGACGAATGTGGGGACCAATGTGGGGACAGTTTCACAGTAGTGGTACATGTAACTGACTCGCGCTATCCTGAAAGGTTGATAAAGGATGGAAAAGTTATAAATTTTTATCCTTTTCATTCCCAGAAAAAAATCAAAGAACGTAGGGAATTGTGGATTCGTTCTTGTAGCCGGGCAGATGACTTTAAATGTACGAAGGATAGCTACATATGCAGCTTACATTTTGTGAGAGAAAACGGGCTGACCGACAAAGATCCAAATCCTGTTCCAGCTACAGCTAGTAGAGAAAAGGTTTGTTATTTATGTGTATACTGTATGTCTACATATTACTTTTTATTCAGTTCATTTAAAGACCCACGCCATGGTAGGCTGTTTACATGTATACATGACCTTAAGATGACCTAACGACTAGTAACGAGTACGCCACATAATTTGCATTCGCACAATGTATAATATATGGTGTTTTTTTAATAGATCAAGCGGCTTTCTAGAAAGAGAAAGTCACCAACAAAAAGACTTTCCCATGGAAAAAGATTCAGAACAGGTGCAGATAGATCAGCCGCGGAAACTATGTTACTTATTTCGTCAACAGAACCAAATACAGCCAATGCTGCGGATGATACTTATTTTTAAGTATTTTTACTTTTAGATTTAGGACTACTTTCTGTGTTGTTAACCGAAGGCAATAAAGGAACAGTCTCCTTGTTAGTATCTATCAAGTCAGACACTATGACATCATCCACAGCATTGGCTGTTTGGTTCTGTTGACGAAATAAGTAACATAGTTTCCGCGGCTGATCTATCTGCACCTGTTGTGAATCTTTTTCCACGGGAAAGTCTTTTTGTTGGTGACTTTCTCTTTCTAGAAAGCCGCTTGATCTATTAAAAAAACACCATATATTATACATTGTGCGAATGCAAATTATGTGTCGTACTCGTTACTAGTCGTTAGGTCATCTTAAGGTCATGTATACATGTAAACAGCCTACCATGGCGCAGGTCTTTAAATGAACTGAATAAAAAGTAATATGTAGACATACAGTATACACATAAATAACAAACCTTTTCTCTACTAGCTGTAGCTGGAACAGGATTTGAATCTTTGTCGGTCGGCCCGTTTTCTCCCGCAAAATGTAAGCTGCATATGTAGCTATCCTTCGTACATTTAAAGTCATCTGCCCGGCTGCAAGAACGAGTCCACAATTCCCTACGTTCTTTGAATTTTTCTCGGAAGGAAAAGGATAAAAATTTATAACTTTTCCATCCTTTATCAACCTTTCAGGATAGCGCGAGTCAGTTTTACATGTACCCCAAGCTGGCCAAGCACGTCTCTTAACCATAGCATACTCGGACACGACAACAACAATCAAACACAACAATCCACGGTTAAACAAAATTTTTAAACCTTTTTTGCCCATTTTAATACGTTAAATAATAAACAAAGTAATAAATTTCAGCATTTTGTCCAGTTTCTATCGTAAAAACTGGAAAAAACCCAACTTTGTTCGCTAGTTATGCCTTCGTGTAATAGTATCTATACATAAATCGCGCAATGTTTGTCCAAGTAAATGCTATTTTTAGCACGTGGGGTGTCATATTACCTGAGGGTCGTATAGGTGGATTGGCTCACGCTGTTGTGGTGACCCTGCTCCTGTGGCTAAGCTAAATAAAATAAAAGAAAATAAATTTTCGTTTTGAAGCCATTTAAAGTACTCGAAGTTCGTGCTTGAGCACTTCGCAATTAACTTAGAAAGTATGTACACGCAAATTAAGTTGGATATTAACATTGAACACGCGTATTTGTTTTTTAAAGAAAACTATTTTACAGTGCTTGTGAGATCATGTTTTTTTTTTGCATATCCAAGATAACTGGTGGCTAGTATCTTTGTAAACGTTTGTCCTTCGACATTTCAGAAACTAAACATGTTATCATGAGTTTAATAATGCATGTATATTACAGTTAGTCAAAGATACTGTTAGTATGGATCACAGTATAGGGTATAAACAGTAGGGCCACTCAGCAATGCAACATGTCCCCCTATTTTTATGCACTTATCTGGCCAGAATAATGGCGGAACGGCCAGTTCAGCGTTCCTATTGGCCAGAACCTGCATAATGAACATGCGAACCCGCATAATGAGACATGCGTGGAGACACAAACTTCAAAGGTTCCGACTCGAGTGGCCTTTCTGTTTATTTCTATTCTGTGGTATGGATGCCAACAAGGGATTTTCAAGTTACTGTTATTCATCTCTTTAGAAAGAATCTCCTCATGTTACACCTGTCTTCTGAGTTTATGCACAAAGATCTATGTGTGCAGAAAATTGAAACGTAAAGTTAGGTTTTTTTGAAAGAAAACGAGAAAGTAAAATCGAAAAGCAATACAATCAGTATCTTCATATAATGATAGAGAACTGATTTGTATAAACCTTAATCGCAATTTTCTGAGCTGTTAACATTTAATTTTTAAATGTAAATAACAGTAAATTTTTTGAACGACTATTTGAGTGCGCTTTTGTAGTAATTTTACAAAATCCCTGTCCGTTCTTAATTGATGTAGAACAAAGATACCCGTGCGGGGTACTCGTACCTTTGTACACTGACAAAGAACGGTCATTCATTTTGTAAAATAGTACTTGATGAGGAAAACACAAAGGTAATACATATTTGATTAGTATCTTTATATACAATAAAAAATCTTCCTTCACCTTGTTCTTCCATATTTTATATATTTATATATCGATATGTATTTATAAACGAAGAATATTACCAAAAACTGAACAACGGATATAACAATTATTTCCGATTAGGTTCTCATCGATAAGCAAAAAAGAAAATTATAATAACCGTCATGGCAGATAATTTTAAAAACCAGGGACCGGTTGTATAAAAGTTAACTTTCATGAGTAGCAACGGCGACCTATCGGGACCACGTATTTAGTACTGAATCACTATTTAACTACAAAACAGTGATTAAAAAAGTGTTAAGGGTCCCAGAAATAACCCCAGTGCCTACCGTTTTGTTCACACGTTGCTACTCGATGTATTTCGGGCAACTGACATGCCTCATTACTCCATTTCTGGTTTGCCACGGCACAAAGATGTAAAACTGTAGACAATTCGAATGGTTGGAAATGGTTCGAATGGAAATTACGACAATCACGACGCCTATAATCATTTTTTATTGGTATTTTCCCAGCTTATCCAATTCTTTTGCTCACGAACGTTTCTTTTTAGGTGTGGGAATTCGGTGACGATGAAGAGGATGAATTAGCTTAGAGACCAACATCACTGAGCGGCGGCATCGAAAGCCAGTTATCTTGATGTGGATAATGGGTTATGTACAAAAAGCGCTGAAACTGCTGATATGTTGCTCTACTTAATATCATCCCAGCTGTTTGTAGATGAACAGGGACACTTATTATAGGGGATCAGCATGACTTTTACTGTACGTGAATAGTAAAATTTATTGCTGTCAAAGTATGCATGCATACGAATATAAACCTGGCAAATGTAGTTAAATGATCTCCTAGCACGTCGGTGCTGTCAACTACCGTCCACCCCCTTATCAAATGGAGAATTTGCATGATGCATTAAAAAATCGTTGTAAATTTACAGTGCAAAGTACTGGCGGCTTGAGTGCCAGACAAACTACTGTAAAATTATGGGAAATTGTTAATTAACAGAATGTTGTAAATTTACAGGTACTGTAAATTTACACTAAAAAGTACAGACAGTTTAGACGCCACAAAAATATTGTTAGAGTCGTATCCTCGGCTGGAGGTTTCGATAATGAGATGTTTCAGGCTTGACCATGGAGTAAAAATGACTTTTTGTGTCTCATGTACTGTCTCGAGAAGAAGCTTCCCAATGGCAGAGGAACTACAGCTCAGTACAGGCTAAAACTTGTTTTGTATATGCATGATATTGCGCTAGGCTATGTCACACAATTTTCTGCAATATACCTGTTCTTCGCTCTGGTAAAATATGGAAAAAAATGGAATATCCAGCCTGCTCTCCTGCGTAAATTCAATGAAGAAACATGTGGATCATTCTTAAGAGGGAGATCCACGCCAATGGAAGGGAGTAAAAATTCAAAGATTATCTTAGAAACGCAATTGTGGTGCTTCCATGTCATCCAATCAAGAGTTTCATGGCATGAATGGATTGGTTGCAAAAATTATTAATTGAGTTGTGCATGCTGGTGAAATAGTTAGTGTTTACATTGACGCTGTTTTAAACGAACTATATCTACCGAAAAGTTCAGGCCGCGAGCTAGAAGTTTTTTCTCAACATCAGTTTGTTGACGCCAAGAGTAATTGCATACATACAACTTTGTCAGGATCTTTGGCTGAGGACTTCGAGATATCCTTGCGAAAACGAACCGAACGAAGCTGTAAAAGATCAATAGATGAAAGAAGAGTGGATAAATGTGCCAAACTTTCAGTAAGAATCTCGAAGTTATCTATTCGAGACTGAAATTCAGGAACGTTGGGATAACTGAACTGCGTTTGCATTCCTGTAAAAATTTAAATCAAGCTTCGCCTTTCGTAGTTTGAAATACAAACGTTGAAGTTTTCTGAAGGCGGACAGCGATCCGTTCTCTATATAACGTCGTTTCAGAATAGTGACAGTTGAAATACCAGGCGGTAACATAATCTGAATATAAATATTAATGCCCATCATACAATTCAAGTTTATTAAATTTTATTCGCTAAAGTTTCGTTGCTATATCGCAACATGTCATCAGAGCTATAAACACAAGTTGTGTCTATGTATACATGAATTGAATTTTTACCGTTTGTGATATAAAATTTAGCGATGATGTATATATAGGTACAACTTCCGCTTATTCATTGTATATGGCTCTGACGATGTTGCGATGTAGCAACGAAACGTTAGCAAATAAATTTTTATATAAACTTGAATTGTTTGATATGTATGCATTTAAAATTACTCACTGGAACTTCAATTGCCACACACTGTTATCATTTATTTAAAATATTTACATAATTATACAAAAATATAGATATACTTGAAAAACAATGTTGTATGCGCGATATGCTTTTCATCTAAGACCAATCAAAAGGTTGCCGTCGCAACAACATTTTTCGGGACATTGCCTGATTAGACCTTTGGGCACATGCTAGTTTATGCTCCTTTCTTCATTTTTGGAGAGTTTTCCAGTTTAATTTCTTTCAAATATTAAAGGAATTTCATATTGTTACCTGTGATTACTCTACCTACACGGTTATGAAGTTTCTGTATGTTTTCTTTTTGAGACTTTACCACAGTTGCCCCAGACCATGGAACAGTGTTCAAAATTCGCTTCCACTAAAGTCTGATAAATATAAGAATTTCACTGGAAAGGAATGGCTTGGCCCGTCTTAGCATATCGATTCCTTTTGAAAGGTTTTTACTGATGTTGTCGATTTGGTTCAGCTGATTGTAGCAGCTCATGTCAGTCAGGAGATCGTGAAAATTTTTGTCAAACGACCAAGCCTGAGCATGCAATGAGCCTCGGACAGAGAGTGAACATCAAAATTCGTCGGATATCAATGCAGACGATGAACCAGCTAGTAAGATAGGCGAAATCATCGAGTTAGAGAAATATTGCGCGAATCCTTTTTAAGGTAAAGGTTACTGTGAAGAAATATTTATGTCTTCAGTTCAAGATTTCGCTTAAGAATTGAATGTTAAGTCTCAATTTTTATTCAATTCATCTACAACAATTTTAGAAAATAGGGCAGAGAAAATGGCTTCCCAATCAGCCGCTGAAACCGTTCAAACCGAATCTTGTGTGATAAGCAGTGACCCAGGCAAGCGAAGAGGAATCCAATTGAGTGAACAACCGAAAAAATATCTTAATATCCGAAGGACCTTATCGACTAGTTCTTGAAAAATACCCGTGTAATAACGCGATTTCGAAATCCAGGCAGAATTCATTCAGCGCAAAATAGGGCGAGGCATACTGCTTTGCCTGTAGTTTATTTGGTGACGATTCGCAATTAAAATGTACAGCGGAAACCAACTGGTGAAGTGCAAATGTTGGTGTCGATCGTTAAGATAAGATAAAAAAGCCGTGGCAAAAGCAAAGTGAGGCAAACTTCAAGAGCATTTTACCAGCACGTCGCATAATTTCAAGCCAGAAAACAAACAAGTTGATGTGGTCGTTAGTATCGCTGGAAAGCAACGGCTGGCACAGATGGAACAAGAACGGCTTCAGAACAGAAAAGCCATAAACGTGCTTTTAGATTGTTGCGTGTACTTATCAAGACAAGCTCTAGCATTTCGCGCTGGTGATGATGACGACGAAGAAAACTTCAAGCAACTGGTGAACCTATTTTCACGTTGGCTCCATTTCTCAGAAGCTGGTTTCGTACTTGAGTCCTCATTCACAGAATAAATTTATGAACGTCTTAGCCAATGAAACACGCAAAATGACATCAAAGGGAGACTGGAGTGCTTTCTTTAGGTAGACAAAGCCCAGTGGTACAAGCTTGATTATCCCAATCATGATCGTAACTCAGTGTGCAAAGCCAAATTGCTAATTTTTCTCCTAGATTGCGGCCGACAGCGAAACATTTTGACTTTTGTCACTTTTTGTTTGCTCAGAAAATTAAAATCGATAGCAAAAACATAAAAACTGCTTTTGTACCGGAAATGAGGGCTTTCCACAAAGACGTAGGCAGTCCAATAATCTTTGTAGTTTTAGTATAGTTTGTTTTAAATTCTCGGGCATAAGCCCGGGGCGAGGCTTACTATTTCCGCACGGCTATTTACTCTCGGATATTTGAGGGCCTAGCTAATACGCATTTCTGGTACTAGAAATTCATTACATGCAATGACTCATCGTCTTTTGCTATGTTTAGCACGCTCTTTTCACCTATGCTAATAGATTTTCCCAATCCACAACGTTTGTCTGATTAGCAGTTGACCGTTTGAAAAATTTGGACGAAAGGTAAAAAATGCACCAAAAGGACGTCGGTAGCAGATGAGGTGTATTTAATTTTACCAGTAAAATAAAGGTCAAAATCTCAAGACATTTGCTTTGGGCTACATCTTACCGCTAACGCTTACATTATCAAGCAGTTCTAGATTTTCGTGGACTTTCGTCAGTTATCACATCTTTGTAGATTCTTGCTCAAAATTATTGTCAGAGCTTGATATGAATCTTTCTGAATCTGACACTATAATTATGTATAAAGTTGAATCCATTTTACATTCAGTGAAACACGTGCTGACATGTAGTTTTCATCTTGTCTAGAATTTGTATAAAATCGTGAAATCTGATAAGGAAGACCCCACCAATTCCTCGCTCTCTCTACCAACGTTGACAGCTTCGATTGCGAATAATTCAACGCGGATTCGTAGAATATCTCAGACTACAAAATAAATTTTTAACATGTACACCCGTGTGCGTGTACTTGACGCTTAAGAAACGCATGTTCACTCTTTCTGCATTGCTTGAACCGGCGTAATCAGGACGGTAGCTTGCAAAAGGTTTGTGCAATTAATGTTAAACCAATGCGCGAGTAACTGAACTTTGGTAAAGAAATAAGCATGAAAGCATTTGGGTAAAGTTTGCAATAATAATTACCATTTATTATCATGGTAGAAAAATGCAAAATTATGCAAAAGTCTGGCATCGTGGGCAATACTATCTTTCGTCTTTATTCAGCTGGAATAATCTGTTCATCTGAAAAAGAAAAGTAGCACAATATTGAGGGTGCTAGGTGGGATCACGTTTCATAGTGGAGGAAAAAAGCAGTTTCACAATTCATGTGTCTTGAAAAATGCAGTTTCACGTTTTATCTGAACTACATGTACAGTTTTTTTTTGTACTCATCTATATCACGTTCCTTTAAATGCAGACTACAGTAGACCATTCAGTATGCATAACCTTCCAATATGTATCGACCGCTAAATTTGAACTATCATAGTCCACTAGCTTGACACTTGAAAATTATTCCTCTCGGGCGTAGAATAAATCACATTTCACATTTTACCTTCCACACGAACAGATATTAGATAGCCAATCGCGAAAATACCTTTTTCACACCTGTTTTTAAATACACCCTTCATTCCACAATCATTTTCATTCGCTATCCCACAAGTTCACTCTCTACCACAGTGGAAAGAAAGGCGTTTAAGCGGGATATCTCCTGCGGAAGGCAAAGACAAAAAATCTATATTGCAGAAATTTTTTGCGGAAGACAAACGTAAAATCAGAACTTGCGGAAATATTATGCGGAAAAAAAGGAAAATAAAACTTGCGAAAGAATATAACATTACAGTTTACCAATTGGGAAAAGACACTAAGACACTTGAGCTTTATTCATAATCATATCGTATCCAGGTCATATCACCATATCTACTGTCGCTTCTCTGTAGCTTATTTAGGTTGCAATGTTGAACGTTTACACGAAGTAGTGAATCCTGTTCACGTTTTTATGAAACTGTTCGCAGGATTCGCGGGCTCGTTACGACGCTTCTGCTTCTGCAGACTATTGTTCTGTTTTTCCAAAAAGACAAAAACATTTTTTTAAGTATTAAAAAGTCAATAGTCTGAGAGATGAGTGATCAGGCTGATGCAGAGCTACTACAGCAATGTATGTTTTTTAACTGATACTGTAATAATATAAGTTAGTATTGCGTTCGCAATGAAATACTGCATGGAGTGCAAGCGCCAGCACAAAGGCTACGGCGGAAACGTACGTTTGACATAGTCATAGGTTTTGCGGAAATATCCTGTGATAAATGAGCTGGAATTGCGGAAATATCCTGCGGAAGCATACCCCTACTTTCCACTATGGACTCTCTATCCTTCAAACACATAATATAATGTAGAGAATGAATGCATGATATAAAAAATTTAATAGAAGTGCACCTACTAGTTGTTACAGCAAGGCGTGTTCGTTGGTATAATGCAGTATTTTGTTGCAGTGCAGTTTGTTGTTCCTGGTGGACATGGCTCGTTCTGGTAATAACAGGCGCAGCCAGGAAAATCGCATATTTCTCTTGCTGAAGTTCAAAATGAGAAATAATTAGAATTTTTGTTTTTGCCTTAACTTCTTTGTTTAAGATTTTTCTTAAATTTTCTTATTTCTTATCAGAAAAATAGCAAAAATAGTACACGCACGCTATGAGTAGAGTACGCTAACACATTCGCAATATTAGATTGCCTGGTTCAAAACAATGTGCCCGCGATCCCCCACTTCTATGCGATATGTATATTTACGATATATTTTTCGTTTAAGAACGTTTAGATGAGAATTTTTGCACCGAGGATCTTGTTCCGGTTTAGATGTCTCTGTTTACGTCCGTGACCAAATCACATTTTTTTGTCAGTGGCATCACCCACGGCTTGCGACACCAAAGAATAAAAACCCTCAACGCCTACTCCAATCTACTCCACGCCTACGACAGGTGCTTGAATGTAAATGACACCAAAAATTTTTATTGTCTCATTGCAAAGAGACTCTAAAATAATATATAGAAGTCGATTACAAATTTTTTATATCTGTTTTTCTTCGGGAGATACTGTCGCCTAACTGTCCGCCATCTTGAATTAATTTTTAACCTCATTAACAATGTTTTGGTGACGTCAGAACAAAGATGAGCCATTCAAAGCTCCTAACTACCTACCACCAATAAAATATCTGTGAAACCTTTTCAGTCCTTGCTGAAATCCGAAACACTTACCATTTGTGCGATTATTGGAAATATCTAGAAGATTGATCATTGTGCCGTACGTACGAAAAAAATATTGTTGCGTGACCCCAGTTGTGACGTATCATGCATATCTACGAAAATATCCAAGATGGCGGACAACTAAAGATTTCAAATCAAAATATCCCACCAAATAAGGCATATATAGAAATTTTGTAATATACTTCTATATATTGTTTTGGAGTCTCTTTTAAATCAGATGATAAAATTTTTTGTTGCCATTTTCCTTTAATGTTTGAATGGACTTTAGTGATCCTACGCAGAACAACTTTACCTCAGAAACAAATTGCGCACAGAAATTTCTACTTCAAAATGGATTTTGAACCGTTGGGATTTCGAATGTTACTTTACAGTCTAAATTTACGCATGTGACACCTTAATTGTGCAGAAAGTCAGGGATGCATAAAATTAATTTATATCATGAATTGAATCATGTGTAATAAATGCCCAAAAATATCGGGAATTCAAATTTTTTCAAGGCGTCTCGAACTCGCGAAAATCAAATGGTTTAAAACATTGCTGGTGTGTTCCACAAACTCAATACTCTTTCCGATCCGTACTAATTTGAAATTTCTTTTCAAAAATGCATCTTCGCGCGCAAGGTATTTTAAGTCAAAAATAGTTTTGCAAAAAAATATTTTTAGATGTTCCAGAAGAAGCTAAGCTACTCAGAATTATGATATTTTATTAAAAACATTGAACGGTTTTCCAACTATGAACATTTTTTATGTACCCTGTATATTATTCACTGAAAACCTTTGTCTTGATTGAGATGCGAAATGAAAACAAAAAGGCACAAACGAAAAATGCGGGATTGCAAGTGCTAGATCGCTAGAGCTTTTTATACTTGTTATTTTTCCTCAATTCCCGTAATGATTTTAGTTTGGGTACGAGTGTGAATGCTCGTCTTCATTGTGTATGCAGTTTTCTTTATGGTCATGGATTATTGAGTTACCCAAATTTAGTTAGGATGAATACTTACGCGTGTCATAGCAGCAAGGCTTTTGGGTAGGGAGTGGGCATTATTCTTTATCTCTACAGTCCCTCAGGCCGCCTGGGCATGGATCATCCTTGTAGTAGCAATCGCAGTTCGGATAATCACAAAAATGTCTGCCTGAAAATAGAGTGATAGATGCAGTTAACTCCTTCCTTATGAACATTTCATGCTGCTTCACTAAACATTAACCCCTGATATTCAACGAGAGCTTAAGAACAGAGAATTATTATGTATTTCCATTTCCGTTTGTTAGCAAAATCGTCTGAAGTCATAATCATATGGAGTAAGGGGCACTTTAAAGTGGCCTTTACACCAAAACTGTTATGACATCGATACTAAAATTTTACACTTCTTTCATGATTACTGAAATTTTATACTTCTTTTGTTTTGTCCTGTACAATGTCACAGTTTGCAAAAGGAGTCATCATAAACCAGAATACAATGTATTTTCTCTATATAAACAGATAATGTGGAAAAAGAAATTGCATGATTTGTTCATTCTTAACCTATATTTATTTTTTCCCGGTCCGGTTTCCCACTGAATCCTGTAATCTGATTGGCTGACGAGCGGTTCGGTTTTTCCCTATATGGATCGCTCAACCGGACTGCTAACGATTTTCCGCAACTATTGTTGTATTTAAATATGGATTGTTTGAAATCTCGCGTGCGCGAAATTGCGTGTACAAATAAAATAATTTTAATTAAAAAATATTTGCAATAAAAAATTGAAATGGCAAAGGCGCATTGCTTGGAGTTTTATTGTTTGGTGTGAAAAAATAAATCTGTTATTTAATTACCGGCAGCATCTGCCCGGATGGAGAGAAATTGTGCTCTTGCTTGCTCTTGAAAACGGCCCGAGCCCGCCGGGACCTCCTATCCGGTAAATAACATACATATCTTGTAAATACTTTAAGAATTTTTTCACAGGTATTCAACCACAACTCTTATTCGAAGTGTGGGCACAACAAAAAAATCAAACTGAAGGATCTCATCAACCGAAAAGTGAAACACAAAAGTGTAAAGGAACTTGTATTATAGTTTTTAATTAAACATTTTTCCACACAATGCAATAATAGTTTATCGATCGTTTTGCTCTCGTTAAAACGGGCCCCACGGAAATATTTTCCTCTAAATGCATCATCTCATAGTAAACGGAAATATTTTTCTCTATAAATGCCTTATCTTATAGTGGATTTTTGCAGTGACATACGTTTAAGCCTTGTTCGTACTTCTGGGCGATATGATTAAATGAATTTTATACTATTGCAAAAGCAATTTAATATTTGTCCTATTTGTCCTAGTTTGTTCACATATTCATTCACATACGTGAGAAGAAGCGGAAAACCTAGCACGGTGTGCTTATCGCACACATCTCAACTAGAACTGGAAATAAAGTCGATATTTCAAGACAAAAACATCACTAATGAGCCAGTGAGTTTTAAAATCTATTTACTATGAAATATTAGACGAAAAACAGTCCATTATTGAGAGAATGGGCCGTGCCGAGCCCGCAGCGTGAGTTACCGCCCATTCTCTCAAGCAATGGACTGTTTTTGATGCTAATATCCTTCTTAAAATCCAGCTCCCTAATTAGTTCTATTATTGCCATGATAAATTACTGGCAGCAGTAGAATTAGTGATTTTCAAAATAAACAAAATATGGCGGAAATGTGTTTTAACAACACGAAACTGCTCCAAATGTACTGGATGAAATACGAAGCAAAGCTCCAAATTTTTAGCTAAAAGGGAAAAAAGGTGTTGACATTGAAAATTGTCTTTCAAACGTTCAACTTTTGAGATGCGCAATTTTGTGATGATACTAAACAAATAATTATGCGATGTTGCTCTTACAATTTGGTGGTTTTATACCCTTCGACAAATTAGTTACAAATTGTTAATATTTCTAAACATCACAAGTACAATAATCCCAAATTGTGTAAGCGAGATCACATCGGAAAAACCTATACTAGTTATTCGGCACTGACCATTCTCTCAAATACTGGACTGTTCTTCGTCTGGTATCCTATATATGTTTTGAAACTCATTATTAGTGATGCTTTGTTTTGAAATATCGACTTTATCCCCAGTTCTAGTTGAGTTGTGTGTGAAAAGCACATTGCGTGCAATTTTGTGATGATAATAAACAAGTAATTATGCGATCTTGCTCCTACAATTTGGTATCATTTGCAGTCGTGAATTTTGACCCTTCGCCAAATTGGACTCCCCCAGCTCGTACTTATATACCTATCGCATACATCTATACTAATTATTCAGTACTTGTGAGAAGGTTTTGACTACTTTAAAACATAAGTCCTTTGAAAAAAGAATATAATTTATTGTGTATTTTAGTGTGAATTGGCGATTATTTTTATAATTTGTTGTATAATAACATTTCCTGATCCGTTGCGTGAATAATCAATTGTGAATATAACTGACATTAACGGACGATCTCATGAACAATGAAGTTAAGTCATTATACGCAAGGAATTCAGATTAATATTTTTCTTTTTATTAGTGAATGTGGTTAATTAGCGTACCGTAGCACCATAAAAATGCAGAAATGACGAGTAGCAACGCAAGGAGTTTAACAGCCATTTTCAGCAACCTGAACAGCTTCTGTTTTCCACCAGCAATGTTCCACTTCAGTGTAATTTAAAACTTGTCTTACGCGTGCACTTATTAATCTCTCAGATTCTCTCTGCCTCTGTTTACTCTGTGAATTTACTTAAAGATTAAAACAAGCAATCGCTGTAAACATTCGTAGTTCTTTTTAATTTAGACTCGAGCCTTGAGAAATACAGAAGAAATGAAACGAATAATTAATTACATAGCATTTATAACGACGTATTCTAAAATGTTATAGTTGCACCAACAGAGCAGGTAAAACAGAGTTTTCTTCCAGAAAAAGTAAAATACAGTAATATGACGTAATATCATTGGTTACAAAATAGCTCCCAAACAGGCATATTTTTTTAGAATTTGCCCCTTGATGAATTATTGATATTGTTATACAATATGTTTATAGCAGCATGCTTGGACCCATCATGACATGCCAAAACAAACATTTGTGCTGTCCTAGAATTTTTCAATGTTTGCAACCTTGGATCGTGATCATTGTTGTAGTCGGGATTTCTGATGAAATATGTTATCTTATTCGAGATCATTCCTTCTTTCAAAGCGCTTTTGCATTGGTGGAAAAATAATTGAGTCGTGCGTCGATGCTCAATGCAGACAATAACATGCATATGTTGTGTCACAGCTCGCAAGAGATCCTCTTACCTCATGACTTAGGACACTATTAATTATAAATACACTCTTACTCGTGGTACGAAACATTTCGTTTCATCTTACATTCCAACTATTAGAAGGAAAGATCTCGATATCCCGGCATTTGAATGCCTATGGCTACGACCTCACGAGCTACCTAGGCAGCTAACTGGCTTAACATGTTGCGTCTTACACAACCCACCGGACACCCCAGTTACTAAACAAAAGGAACTTATATTATAAAATAACATCTACATAACGCGTGCTCTGATAAGCCGAAAGCCGTGTTAGGGTCAGGCCATCCAAACACGGAAATCAAAGCTGCTTTTGCGGGAATTTTCTTTATTTTATAAAACAAATACTTTATGGTTTTTGTGTTTGGATGGCCTGATCCAAACACTTGGAAAGTTGCTTGAGTTAAAGTAAGACGCGCAAAATCACTCGCCTTCGGCTCGTATTTCGCGCGCTTTTCTTAACTCTTGCAACTTTCCAGCGTGTTTGGATCAGGCCATCCAAACACGGAAACCATAAAGTAATTCTATATTGTAGATCAACTTGACCGAATTCGATCTACTCAGCAAGACTGCTGTGTCGTAATCTTGGGGGATTTTAATAATTTAAAGATAGGTTACAGTCGCTTCTGCGCATCCAATCTGCTCATGACAAATGTGGACCACATTGCCCAAATTTTGCGTTTTTAAAAACTTTTTTGAATTGAATTTATTGAAACGCTCGTTTATATTCCATTAGGAGCATAGCAAACCCAAAAAGTGTCAGATATTCAGTTAGTTTAATCAAATTTTACAAATATAGCAGCTCAAAATGTAAACACAGCGTTTGTTTACATTAACGACTGTAACCTACCTTCAAATATTAGTGACAAGTTTTTGATACCCCAACGCTGCAACGAGTACATTAGATCTCATTATTACAAACTTGAAAGAATTTTATCGTACACTTATTGTCATGGCACCCCTTGCATTATCTGACCATTGTATCGTCAAATGGTTAACAGCAAACAATGAAGAAAAAACTGGCAACAAATGAATTAAAAGGAAAGTTCGTCGCTTTCCACAATCGTCGTGTGTAGCATGCATTCGGGATATGGTGTAGTTTACATAACTGGTTTGCTGATGTCAAAGAAACCACTTCTGCGTCTATGTTGGCGAATTCCTTCACTGAAGAACTAAATTTTGCTATTAAGCGTATATTTCCAATTCAGACAACACCACGGTCAAACGTTACACGCATGCGCGAAAGACAAAGGCAAATTGAATACAAAGGAGTGAAAAGCTAAGAAAAGCGAAGAATACAAGACAACGGCTGAAAATATAAGGTAGCGAAATTTTGAGCATGTTCCTTATGTCAAAAGAAAGTTTTTCGGAGTTTACCCCTCGTAATTTTATTTACTCTTTTTTCTGGAGCTTCATAAACGTGCCGACAGCGATACTCCTGCTAAATATCCTTACAGCTGTTGTTGTCACAATCGAGAACTAGGGCCAGAAAACACAAAAAACAGCAGTGCTCACAATGAAAATTATGTAATATGCCAACAAGTGAAGTATCGCTGCAATCAACGACCATCGGTAGCGATGTACTATCATCATAATCAGTTGATGTTCTTCTACTTCTTCGCCGGGCAACTCGCGCATGCGCAAACGTTTGACCGTGGTGTTGATCCAGACTGTTAAAATCCACCATACTGACAAACCATGGATGACACCCAACTTAAAACATGTCGTTAACTTAAAGTGTTTACGCAATGAAATTTCACCTCTACGTTTTATGGCCTCAGTGTAAAGTTAACGTAAAATGGGTTGGTAATTTCTTTTACAGAAGTTCATCATTTTGCTTCTTTCGTGAGAAATTTGGCTTTGAATAATACGCAAATATCATATTTATGACATTACAGTGCATAATGAGTTTTTAGTGCTGTCAGTAGAAATTTCTTTTACAGTATCCATGATAAATTCCCAAAAGTTGCACTAAAATACAGCAAATCGGAATTTGTAAGTTATAATTTTGGAATTTTGTTCGACAAAATTAAATCGTTCGAAAATCTATGTTGTTTTAAAATACATTATGCACTGTGATGTCATAAGTATGATATTTGCATATTATTCAAAGCTAAATTTCTCATGAAAGAAGCCATACAATGAACTTCTGTGAAAGAAGTTACCAACCCATTTTACACTGAGGTCAAAAATCGTCAGGGTGAAATTTCGTTGCATAAGCACTTTAAGACAGAAAGCTTTCCACTCTGGCAACAAAGATCTTTGTCGTAGCGGTATCAAGGTGGGAATGAACTAACTATTATGAAAATAAGGTTAAAAGCCTTAAAGGTAATAACCGAAAGAAATGTTGGACACATATCAGTCAGATGTCAGGCAAAAAGATCAATATCAAATAGCATTAAAATAGTTCGTGACGGTGTAACTGTATCAGGTAAAAACCTTGCTCTAGTGTTAAATACATATTTTCTATTTGCGTGTTAATGATCTCCCTAGCCTGGATATATCCTTGCTGCCTTACTTATCTCATTTCTCCCGAGATTGTACCTTCCCTCGCCCCCGAGGAGATCTGCACGAAGATGCTCAAACTCTCCAAATCTAATGGACCTGATAACATCCCTAATCGTATTATTAAGACTTTGCTTGCACAACTGGCAGACCCTGTTTGCATATTTAATTTTTAATACCTCGCTATGTGAATTTCCTGATATCTGGAAAGATCCTATAATTGCGCGTCCAATTTCTCTTACATCTTCCCTGTCTAAAACTTTGGAAAACTTTCTGGTGCAGTGGATGCTCGAGGATGTGCAAGATAGAATCGACCCAAAGCAATTTGGGTGTTTGAAGGGTTCTTCCACTACATTTAACCTGATTGATATGATCGACAATTGGTTAAATTCATTGGACGCTCAATCGCACTATTTTAGAATTTGTTTTATTGATTTTAAGAAAGCCTCCGATCGCATTGATCACGACATCCGCGTTTCTAAACTTCTTCGGTGTTAGAATGTAAATTATACTATGGATTTGTAGCTTCCTTACAAACCGTAGACAGTCGGTAAGGATTAATAATTCTCGATCCAAGTGGGGCGTGGTTAATGCAGGAATCCCCAAAGGAACTAAACTTGGTCCTATGTTATTCATCATAATGATCAATGATTTCGGATTTACCACCTCGAATACATCTCACAGGAAATATATGGATGATGTCACATTGTCTGAAATCGTTGATATAAACAACACTTCAACATTACCATTGGACCTTAGCTCAATCGAAAGCTGGGCGAGGAATAATATTATGAAATTAAATGTCAATGTAAATAGATGATTATTAGCTTCCTGATCATGATGAAGTTGATATTCCCCAGCTTTGTATCGAGAATTTTCCCCTCGAACTAGCTACCTACTTTAAATTAAAGTCCTGCATGGGTGTCACACTTAACAACAAACTAAAATGGCAAGACAATACTGCGTGTCCTACGTCGTTGTGACCTCTCACCCAGTGATCTGTTGCTAGCTCATCTGTTGCTAGGTTAACTCTTGAATATGCCTGCTCTGTTTGGCACACTATGTTACCTACGTACTTGTCTGATATAATCGAAAAATTTCAAAAGAGGTCTTTTCGTATAATTTACCCTGAAGTTGAATATACCGATGCTCATAGAATTACTCAACGTAAGCGTCTCTCCGAAAGGCGTCAAGATAACTGTGAGCAAACATTTAAGAAGACTTAGGATCCTGACTATCAACTTAATTACATTTTACCTCTGCTTCTTTCAAATAAGCATGATCGGGAATTAAGAAACAGTTCCCATTATTGTTTGCCTAGATGTAGAACTGAACGATATAAAAATAGTTTTATCCCCAAAATGTGCTCAACTTTTAACAGCGAACAATCGTCGCTTTTATGTATTTTTAACGCATGTATAAACTTTTTGCTCTATACATATTTAATAACTTTGTATTGTAGCCTACTTTATTTATCCTTATCATTGTAAACATATTGCAATTCACCGTTGGTGCCATAACATGTCAATTATACCATTAATGATAATAATAATGCTAAATCTCAATTCAGAGCCGGAAAACTGGAGCGTTCAGGGGGGGGGGGAGGTGAATATTCATATCTTGTTCTGCCCGACGAATTTCTTTTGAAATCGGTTGTTATTAGTGGTGATGTCAAAAGAAGTTCGCCGAGCAGAACACAAATGTCTGAATACCCCCTCTAAATTAACGCTCTAGTTTCAGTACTAACTTCGACTGGCTTATCCCTGTTGTGACGTCACCAAAACATGGTTTAATGACGCTGAAAATTTATCCAAGATGGCGGAAGATTTGTTCATTTAGGTGAGAATATCTCCCAAAGTAAAACAAATATAAAAATTTGGTGATAAGCTTCTATATATAATGAGACATTAAAAATTTTAGTTGTCACGTCGCCTTTGCAGGGAAAACAGCATGAAAGCTTTGAGTAAAGTTTGCTATAATAATCACCAGGCTTTCTCGTAGTAGTCCGTCGTTGGTATCCTTGGATCCTACTACTATAACCCCCTGTTAGGTGCACGAATATAGCCTTCTTTCATCCCAATGCCGATCGCGGCTAATTCGTTTGCGCGATGCATTTGGTGCGTAACATTAATATAACCTAGCGGATCGGTTGTCACCAAGAATACTTGTACTCCGGGATTCTGGTGGTCAATGTTGTATTGCATATACATGTCACGCTATTCAATAATCAAGCAATTAAGTACTAATCAAACAGGCACGAAAGCTATGTATCTTTGTATCTTATTATGTATGTGTCTTTCTTCTCTTTTCAGCTGGAACAATCAGTTCATCTGAAAAAGAAATGTCACGCATTTTATGAAATCCGGGAGAAGCTCTCTCACTCACTCGCTGTTTTCTTTTCTTGCTGCCACTTTGTTTTTTTTCCGCTTGTTTTGAATTACATCCCGCACTATCTCACAATTTTCCACAACTATTTTCACTCGCTATCCCACAAGTTAACTCTCTATCCTTGAGAAACATAATATGATGTATAGAAAATGAATGCATTAAGAAAATAAATAAAAGAAGAAAAGTATAATAAAAGTGCACATACTAGTTGTTACAGCAAGGCTTGTTCGTTGGTAAAGTACAGTATTTTGTTCCAGAGCAGTCTGTTGTTCCTGGTGGGCATGGATTGTACTGGTAATAACAGGCGCAACCAGGATAATCGCAGAATTCTCTTGCTGAAATTCAAGACGAGAAATAATTAGAAGATTTGTTTTTGCCTCAATTTTTTTGTTTAGGATTTTTCTCAACTTTTCTTCTTTATGGCTAGGTTGAGTGCGGTAACAAATGTCTAGAAACAGTCTAAAATCAAACAGAATCAGGGCATAAGAAATTACAGCAAACATTAAAAGCAGTTACAGTAATTTACCCAAATTTGGTTAATGATGAATACTTACGCGTGTCAAAGCAGCAAGGCTTGTTGGTAGCAAGTGTGCAATATCTTTGAGCGCTACAGTCTTTCAGGCCGCTTGGGCATGGATCATCCTCGTAGCAGCAAATGCAGTTTGGATAATCACAGAAATCTTTGCCTGAAAATAGGGTGGTAAATGCAGTCAACTTTCCCCTTGTTGACACCTCACGCTGCTTACATTTAAAATTAAATCCTGATATTCAACGAGAGCTTAGGAATAAAAAAATAGTATATATTTCCATTTACTTTGTTGGTAAAATCGTTTAAAATCATAATTATAAACACTGTTTTTATGACATTGTTACTGACATTTTATACTCTTGCGAACCAATAATTTGCTGATGAGATATTTCTGTTTAAATCTTTTGTTTTATCCTTTTGTTTTATCCAATTTGCAAAGTAAGTCATCATAAACCAGAATACAATGCATTTCCCCTACATGAAGGGATAATGTGGAAACAAAATTGTAAGATTTGTTCATTCTTAACCTACATATCTTGTAAATATTTTAAGAATTTTTTCACAGGTATTGAACAACAACTCTTATTCGAAGTGTGGGCATAACAACAAAATTAAACTGAAGTATCTCATTAACCCAAAAGTGAAACAAAGAACTGTAAACAAACTTGTGTTACAGTTTTTAATTGAACGCTTTTCACACAATGCAACAAGAAATTTACGCCATCGGCACTTTAATTACCGACCAAAACTATGAAAAATTGTATTCAAATAGTTTTCGCTATTGTAGAGAGATTGAATGAGCTCTATGACATTGCAAAAGCAATTTAATATCTGTCCTTTACTTTAGTTTGTTCACGTATTCATTCAGATACGTGAGAAGGAGCGGAAATCTCCGATTCAAGTGTGAACCAGGATGTATTGTCTTCTAGAATTGGGAATAAAGTCGACATTGCAAGACAAAAGCATCACTAAAGAGATGAGTGCAGTTCATATCTCTATCTTATCAAGAAACATAAAAACCAGAGCTATGCGCAAGAAACTCACTCAGTTTAATATTTTACTTCTTATTAGTGAATATGGTAAATTAGCGTACCGTGGCACAATGAAAAGGCAGAAATGACCAATAGGAACGCAAGAAGTTTAACAGCCATTTTCAGCAACTGAACAGATCCTTCTTTACTTGTTCACGAGAAATGCTCCAACTCAATGAAATATAAAACTCTTCTTACGTGTTAAATCACTGTCGCTGCTTACTCTGTAAGTTTACATAAAGATTAAAACAAGCAATCACTGTAAACATTGGTTGTTATTTTTAATCCAGACTCAAGCTTTTGCAAATACGGAAGGAACAAAACGAACAATTACCTAGCATATAACGATGTATCGTCAAACGTTGGTTTTCCTAACAATGCCGGCAAAGCAGAGTTTTTCTTCCAGAAAAGAAAAAATATCGTGATATAGTATTATCAATGACAAAATAGTTCTAAAGGCATATTTTTATATTTTGGGCCTTGATCAAATATTGACACGTTCATGCCGAACAATCGTAGCATGCCTGGACCAATTACGACATGCCAAAACAAGTACTTGTAAAGATACGGGGCTTAATCGACGTTAGTGAAATATGATCAGTTATCTGCGTGGGAACTTCAGTTGTATAGGCATGCGAGGGGAGATTATATACCAAGGGTTGAACAATAATTAATATTACGATAATGTATTGTACAGGATATTTCATACATATTTATCAAAATGATCAAGAATTTCGAAAGAATATGCATAACTAAAATGGTTAACATATAAAGTCCGTATGTCAGAGTGCCGTCAAAACAGTAAAAAAATGATCGTATTAAATTAATTCCCCCCTCCCCCAATATCCGCAATACACAGGTTATCTTCAAGGTAGTGAGAAAGAATATCATATTTACGTCGCGCAGTACTAGTCTATGTTCATAGTTAAGCAGTTAATTGCCGACAAAATACCTAACCGATTTTGAATTCGTAGAATTAGTCTTTACGTTTGTAAGGCATTTAAAAGCGTATTTGCAGAAGTATAGAAATGGGCTAGCCTGACTAGCCGAGCTGACTTGTGTCGCAAATTGTGCTCTTTGAGAAGAGACTTTCAGTCTTTCACAAACATCTTATAGTTAGCAAAATTGCAAAGGCTAGTGTGGAAATATTACGTGCGGTTAAAGTTAACATTTTCGCGATTGAAATACGCTAAAATTTTTCACGCTTTATACCAATATCTACACTGATACAAGATGTCCTTTATAGATGCGGGAGTAAATTTCACCGTTCTTGCCCAAATCAAATTTAGTCGAACAACGAAATTGTCGATTTTAATTCTGCGCGCGTTAATCATATGTCGCAAACGACGGCAATGAAGGGTAAAGACTGGGTCGAGTGACTTTTTCTTTCAAAATGGCGAAAAATACAAAAAATATATTTTGATTTTAGATTTGTTTTTTCTCGAATATCTCTTGGAAGTTAATGCGATTTCGTTGATATTTTACAGAATTGTGTCCCAAGTCGCTTTAAAGAAGACTTGAATGGACATTTTACTTAAAATAAAATACATTTTAAGCAAGTTTTTCTCAAAAATATAATTGCTCCATGTTTCAATTTCACCAGAGTGATCTAGAAGGTATGTTCAATTGTCTGCATTTTTATTCTTTACCTCTGATGAAATAACATGCTTGGTTGGCATATAATTGTATATTACTATTAGTAATGCTTACAAAGGGCTATTGCAATTCTAATTGCCCCCCCCCTGTCGAGAAACCTCAAAATTCCAGGGGGAGCGATAACAAGCTGAGTTAAGAAACTGATAAACTAGGGTGAAAGAAAATAAGAAATTCCAGAGGGGCAGGGACAAAAAATGGGAAATTTCCATCGTTAGGGAATGTTATAGGTTAAATTTCCATTGGGAGGGGACATTCTATGGGGCTGTTAATTAAGGCCTTGTCACACGGTGCAATTTTTCGTGTAACTTGCAATGCAATTCTACTCTTAAGAGATGTGAAATTGGCAAATGTTTCCATCACAGTTATATTTTTAACATACCAAATATTTGTCACAAATTTACATCTCTTAAGAGTAGATTTGCGTTGCAAGTTGCAAGAAAAATTGCACAGTGTGATAGGCCCTTTGTTGTATTGGAAAATTTTCCATAGGGGGCATATGTAAGACATAGGTTCCTTACAGGGAGTGCAGACTAAATTTGAAATAGCCCAATATGAGTAACCGTTCTGTATCAGTGTATGCAGACACAAGTGCGTTGGACGAGTTTGTTTTTAAAAAACAGTTACTGAAAACATCATATTAAAATGCTTGAAAACATTTTGTATTTAAGGGGGGAAAACCGTGTCCAATTGAGGTTAGTAATATATCCTATGGAGTGACCACGAGGATACAAATTTCCTATGGGAATTGTGAATGGACCATATATAGTAGGTTGGGGAGGGACTGACTTTCCAGAGTAGAAAGTTTTGGGCCGTTTGCCGTGAACCGATAACGTTCACTTTCATTAAGCATGTCCTGGAACTGAAGAAACTTTACAGAACATAACTTTTTCATGTCCAATGTCTGAACTGCCCCCTTGTTGGCTTGGTCTTTCTTGTTGGCTTGGCCTTTCTTGTTACTCGAAAAATGTCGACTTATGCGCGCGATGCATTGGGATTATGCCGTTACCGTCCGGAGTTTTCTGAATGTCGAACTTCTTTCTCGTGGCGAAAGTTACCTCGAAAATTTCTGTTGAAATTCTACAATTTTATTGTCTAAATCCTCGTTCAACTTCGAGGTAAAATGCTTTATTTTATATGTTTGGTTGTAGCAGAGTATCTCTTTGGATATTAGGGATTGTTTTTGGGAGCAACAAGCTTGAACTGTGCGACGTATTTTGCTAATAAACGTTGCACGTTTTGAACTGCTTCGCTTTATAGGTATATTTTATATGATACATTATTGTAATTATTCGTTTAATCATATTCTAATAATGATATGCTAAAAAGGGTCGAAAATTTACAGATTTTTTTGAGTGGTTTAGAACTAGGCAGCAGAGCATAGATACCAGAGATATTTTGGTGTTGCCCCAGTTGCACAAATTCGTAATTTGACAAAATTGGTCGCAACACTTATTCTTGTATAAATGGATTTTAGTATATCGAAAATATATACTTGATAAAAAACCCTGTCAAAGGTAAGTAAAGGACTGTATGTATGGTATTGCATTAAGTTATTCCCATATCAGTACACCAGAGTGGAAAGTTTTACAATATTGAGTAGAAAATATATAGAAGATATCAAAATTGCGTGCCTAATATCCAAGACTGCATTCCATGCATTCAACACCGAAGATCTTCGGCGTGGATTTAGCAGAACAGAATAGTAAAAATGGTAAATATTAGCGTGGAGAATCTTTGGCGTTGAGTGTATATAGATAGCACCAGGTTGGTATCCCAGTTGCACAGTTTCCTCCTCACATTGCACTGGGCATGAAAGTATTTCTCTGGCATATCTGCGAACTGGTTACACATTCTTGCACACCGGTCTCATAAAAAATACCATTTCACAGTTTCACAGTACACACAACTTATAACAAGGAGAGACAAACAAGATGTACAAGCAGTTGCAAACGGGGAAGCAGCCTTAATAAACACTTGGCCAGCAGCCAAGCATGGCGCAAGGTGCAGGCTAACCAATAGAAAACTCAATGCGAATGGGTGGGATGTATTGGAAGGTGAAGCTTACTGTGTGAAACCCAGCTAGCAAGCAAGCATAGCAAACTGCCAGCCGTACGAGGCAATTATTAGAACGCATTCTATTGGTCAAATGTTCGCAAATTTGCAAAGCTTCATAAATATACAGCTAGTGAGCCCACATATGATTCATGTTAACTATTTTTAGTGCATAAACACATAAATCAGAGACAAGTTTGGGGGTTATATCCAGTCACTTTATATTGTGACTTGTTAAATTATGACTTACAGTATTGTTACAATAATATACAGTTCATTTTATTTCTAACCAATAATATTCTTGAATTTTTAGACCTATATTGAAAGTTCCAGTGCCTTCAAGTGCCTTCAAAACAAACACTGGTGATGGAAAATATTTGAAAGGTCTATATTTTTATACTTTGTTTAAATATGAAATGACTTGTGACAAGTGGCAGTGCCAATTAAATGACCGCAAAGAATGTAAACCAATGGCGAAACACGCAAAACGTCATTGAAAGGTTTGGCAGCATCGAGGAAAAAACTAGGCATTCATTCATTTCGTTTGACATAGTTGACTTTTACCAGTCAATTTATGAAAATTTACTGGACCAAGCATTATCTTGGGCCTCCAATTTGGCTGACATTTCGGACGAAGACATTTCTCCACTCCAAAATCACTCCTTTTCAATCACGGAAAACCGTGGATCAAAAACAACAATAGTTATTTGTTTGATGTTACCATGGGTAGCTATGACGGGCACGTTTTTGGCAGACAAAACCAGAAAAGAGCTCCATAATGTTTTCGAACAATTTGGCCTAAAAATAACAGCAGAAGTAAATTTACACCTGGTAAACTTTCTAGACGTAACTTTCGACCTTTCTATCGGAAAATATAAACCTTATTGGAAGCCCAATGACGATCGTTATACATACACAAACACTCTAACCACCCTCCTAGCATTTTAAGGCAACTTCCAGCATCCATCAAAAAGTGCATTTGAACGCTGCCATCTGACAAACAAGTATTTGACGATGCAGTACAAACATATCAAAACGGACTAGGACAAAGCAACTTCAGTCACAAGCTGGAATACATGCCACATGAACAACATCGCACGCAGTTTGCTCAAGCTTATAGACACGCACTTTCCAATAGGCAACAAGTTACACAAAATTTTTAATGGGAACACAGTAAATGTCAGTTACAGTTGCAGCTCAGTCAATTATCACAAGCCACAACACACGCATAATTAGGAAAAGCCAGCCACAAGACATTACTGCAGAAAACTGTAACTGTAGGAGCAAGCACGCATGCCCGTTGCAGAACAAGTGCATGAGTAAGGACATTGTATACAAGGCAACAATTAATACAGACAAGACACAAAGCACTACATTGGTATGACCTCAAACACATTCAAAGAGCGATACAGGAATCATATCAAATCTTTCACACACAAAAAATATTCGAACGAAACGGAACTTTTGAAACACGTTTGGCACTTCAAGCAAAACAAAACAGATTTTTGCATAAAATGGTCCAAAATAAAAAAGTCTATTTCTTACACAGGAGGATCCAAAAGATGCAACGTATGTTTGGACGAAAAATTAGTATTTTGAAAGAAAAAAAACAATTGCTTACTTAACAAAAGACCTGAAATAGTTTCGGCTTGCCATCACAAAAGCAGATTGCAGGTAAACAGCCTAAACAAAGAAAGGAATTCATGCTATTTAATCACCCACGCGCCCACGTTTCCGCCTTGAGAAAAAAAAGCTCGCACATTTTCGAAATTTGTCTACCACCTGAAGATTCCTTCTGGATGAAAAAGACTGTAGTGGTAAGTTTTTGAGGTATTTTGAACGATTATACATTTCGCTCTGTCTATATGTCATTGAGCCCCCTTTTGTATTTCGCAAAAAAAACTATGTCATTTTGAAACTCTTTTACACACTAAACTATTTAGGCCTTTTACACTACAAAATAATTTAAACATGAAACAAAAAACCAACAAACCTTGTGATTTTAAATAAACATTTTGAAGCGTTTAAACAAATATTTGCTAAAATTACTGGGAAAGTTGGACTTGTTTGAATTTGAGTTGAACTGAAGCAGCAAGACCTGTTTTGCATTGATGACAAAACTTGCCACTCAATCAAAAGGAAAAATCTTCTTAAGGAAGCGAGCAGTGTTGCAATGATTAGTCATAAAAAAATGAGCAGCCAATCTGTATCTGATTTACAAGTGCGAGCTACTTGGAATATGAAAACGTACCGGTATTTCAAAGTTTTAAAATTACAACATATTTTCTTAATTGATTTTCGTTTTCACTTTATACTGACTTATGCTTATGGAAATTTTGTCTTGTTACGCAATTGTAATAAATTTTCAACAATGCATTAATTTGTTTGCTTCAGTTTAACCATAGATTGACTATATCCTTAGATTGTCTATGGTTTAACCGTACTTCAAAAGTTCTACTCTGCAACAGTGGGAATAATGATACATGAAAACAGATTTACATGGCTTTTGAACATGGTCTTTTCAACAAGTAAGTAAAGATAAATCTGTACTTCAAATAAGTGCATTTTTTACCTGACAACAATAATTTTTAGTCTAAATTATCCGTGAATTTCTCAACCAGCAGTTGTTCGAAACATTTAATGTTTGAAATTTTGTAACTTGATTCATTTAACATTTCAGTATAACTGGGTTATATTTGTTCATTTGAGTAATTCAAATAGCAAAGACATTGCAGGATTTAAAAATAGTCTATGAGCATTTGAAAAAAGCCTGTCTTTGTATAAAAAAGTATCTCATTGTATAAAAACCTTATAAAAATATCACTGTTACATTGACATTAAAGACTTGTCGAGTCATAGATAAAATATAATAGCAACGACGTTTTGGAAATAAAATGGTTGAGAGGTTTATTTGTAGAGTTTCATTTTCAGTAAAAAATAGTCTTAGAACAAACAAAAATAAGAAATGAAATTTTTCAAACTAAAGTGCTTCTTATCAACTTGATTAAATATTTGCTGTTTCATGTAGACGTAAAATCTGTTAGATTTTGAAAAACACAAAATAATTAAAACGTTTTCGACTGAAACGTCATCTACATTACAGTTTCGCTAAATCCAAGTTCGTTTATATATTTTAAATTTAATATTGTCAATAGCAACGTCATGTCTATCTAGGTTAAATTGTTGCCTGGTTAAAAACACCATGAGAGAATTATATGGCTTTAGGATTTCTTAAAGATTCTCTTAAAAAACAAACTCTCTTTTTCCGTTAGAAACGACTTTTTAAAGTATTTTCATTGCAAGAAGTTTATAAAATAATGTTAAAATGTCAAGGCCCGTTAAAGATAAATATTTTAATTTTTGTGACATTTGCAGAAATTTAATTCGTGGGATTCACTCCAAAAGACAACTCTTATTTTTTAATAACATAAAGTTTCACAATAAGTGTTTTATATAGCGTGTTTTGTTTTGTCTTATTTCATCTTAAAGCCATTTATTTTCTCTACTTGTGAAACAACTCTGTATTGTTTCTTCATCAAAGTTTGTATAGAGTTGTATCATTGATCTTGAAGTATAAATGTTTATCTTGAAACCTTGAATTAAAACCAAGTTCTTTAGCATTGTGTTTATTCACTTGTGTTGATTGATTGTTTTTTTTCTGCCATGTCCTGTTTTCTTCTATTGTTATTTGCATAAGTACAAGTTTGTGGTAGTCAATCTCTTTTTATTGTTGTTCAAATTGTAATCTGTACAAATTCTTTTCAATAAATTGTTTATAAAATTTACATGTGACCCCCTTTTAATTAAAAATTCAATTCCCATGGGAATTGAGAAATTGAATAAAAAAAATCCCCCTACCCCGGCCAGCTCTCCAAGTGCTACATCCACCTAAGTAGAAGTACTTATACATATAGTAGAAGTACTTCTACTTAATTACAGTGGAAGTAGCACTCAGAGAGCTGGCCGGAGTAGCCGGCGAAGAGAAGACCAACCTTGCAAATGCTAATGCAAATTGCTAAGTTGATCTTCTCCAGAGCAGCCGCGCACACCTAACAAAGTAAAACAACTAACGTTAGTGACTTAAGTACTTAGCATGCAAATTTGATTCCCATAGCCAAAATGACAAGTGCCCCCCGCTGATCCTACCAACTTCCTACCTGCCTCAGTTCTAAGCTGTCTTCCTCGGTCCTAAACTCCTGCATTCCATTCGTTACCTTCACATTCCTTACCATCGCACAGTCACTCACAGCTGATAAACCCACATGCACCACCACCACCCCGACTGCCACCCAAATACGAAAATTAAAAGAATCAAAATTTTGGTAAAGTATGCTATGCCAACTGAAATTAATTTATTCGGATATTTTAGGCCAAGCAGAAACATCAAAAATCCCATATAAAAACAGGTAAACTGCCTACTTACTTTTGCCTTACTTTGTCAAATATACAAAACTTATCCCGCATTTTGTTACTAATAAACCAGCAGTTATTTGTCCCTAACAATATCAATTTTAAAAGAAAATTTTAGACCAAGCTTGTTGAAACTTATCTGTTTTGTTGGAAGCAATTATTGATTTTGGTTTTTTAACATACTTCTAAAATTTTAATTCCTTTAATAAGCCTATAACCCCATGCAACTTACACACGGCGCACACCCTCGCATTCCATACATTTATCTAATAAATTACGTTATAAACAAAAAAGCAAAATAAAAAATAAATTACGTTATCTCTAGCTACTTAAACCCCCTTAATCTGAGTTTTGATCGAGTTTCAAGATGAAAAACCTTAGCTGAAAGGGCATGGGCTTTGTGTTGTGTTAACTGGTCCGAAGCAAATAAAAACCTAATCCTTACCACTGTCTGAGGCTGGGTCAAATAAGCATGAGAATACAAAGAGTATAAATTGCTTTGATTTGAAGTCTAGAAAGGTCAAACGCAACTGAAGTTTTTTTCATAACTCGTCTATAAGAATTTTGGTTCAGAATGCAATTCAAGGACCGTACAGCTAGGTACCAAGTTCGAAATATGTTAAGACTTTACCGTAATTTTCATACTTATTTAACCGAAACGCCTTCATTTGCATGGTGCGACGCAGCTGCTCTTAAACCACTTCCGTAATTTGCTCTAGTGCACAAAAACAAAGGACTAATTGTTCCATTGTTCCTGCTTACCAAAACAAACTCGAAAACACCAAGATACTTATCATATTTAAGTCAAAGAGGATTCTCAGTATAAATATAAGTCTCCACCATGAAATACCATGAAAATAAAGCAAGCTATATTCCCATGGGAATTTAAAATCCACAAAAAATATAATGAGTACATACTGATTTTCATGCACACATGTATGGTAAATTCAACCTTAGTTCAATTTAGAACAAAGAAATGGTATATTCCCCTGGGAGTCTAATCTGATAATGAAACAGTACTTCTATTCAATGTTAATCCAACATAATAAGTGACATGTTTATTTTGTTTTGTTTTCAGAAATAAGGACAATGTTCATTCAATTTGCATGCGTGACCGCATTGTTTCTTTTAAAAAACATTGCCATCATTATTGACCGCTATATTTTCACCTGGTTTTTTAACTTGAAAATTGAAACCAAACGAAAGTGTCATTTTTGCAAAACTTGGAAACTTTTAAAACATTCCATATCGTTCATTTCTTCCCACGCATTAACTCAAGTATTACCCTTGTCACTCAATTTGTCTCTTTTTTTAACCAGAAACAATTTTGTCAGTGAGAAATAAAAAGAAATAACATAATCTCCTCTTTGATCTCTTAATAATAAGTATCTTGTTCTCTACTAACTTGTAAATTACCACTACTTTCTATTCCAATGTCACGTCTTCTCATTCTTGAATATTGTTATTTTTGTGGGACAATGTCATACAGGATCATTCATTCTGATGTTTTTCTTTTACGTTTCTTCACATCCCATTATCACCTTTTGATGGTAAAGAATCGATTAGATCACAATTATGATAAATTACAAGCTATGCTATTGTAAAAATATATGTACAGAAGTGGAAAGGTCGTACTCAGGGGGCGGAGCACGCGGGTCGTTGTCGCTTAAGGTGGCTCGATAGTCAGAAATTTTATGTCTCTACGATTAAATGTTTTGTCGTGTATGCTTGAGCTTCATTTTAATTCATTGCACAGCTCTATAGCACTGTTTGCTGTATTTAAAAAAGAATTTCTTAAAAGTTTGCCTGAACATAGAAATCACGTTTCTTGTTGGAACTCGTTTCTAATTATAAGTTCATTTGCATAAACTCCACACCTTACCTATGACAACAATGTCTCTGGACATACGAACGGTAGGAGTATAAAACTTTTCCAATTATGAAGACAACCAGCAGAGCTATGCAATGAACTAAACTAAGCTTTACACGCGCACTGTAAAAGATTCTATGGCGAAAGAAGTATTATGTGCTATGAGTTAGACTATCGAGCCACCTTAAAGTAATCTTTCACTCAAAATTTCCAATCTTTTCCATTTAGGAAATATAAAAACCGAGTTATTACACTGTTTTTAATAATATCCGCTTAGTGTTAATCAATATCGGTAAATCGGATAAAGATTTTGCCCTGATTTACATAAACTGTAAGTTTAATTTTGTAACCAAACATCATTTATATCCTTGAGATTATAAAAGAATACGAACGTTTTATAAGTACGATGAAGCATTCGCATCCGATCTGCATCGGACCTACAACCTCTAGCGTTTGTAAATCAGATAAAGATCAACTGCCCATGCTTAATCTGTTATAGAAATGTTGACCAGTAAAGATAATTATTTTTAGCATAATTTCGTTAGTAAATAACAAAAAGTCTTGTTTGTTGTGTATTTTCTTGTCTTTTACATTCTTTGTTTCAACACAAACTTGGAAAACCCTAGCTTTTAAATTTACTTGTTTCTCCTCTATTTTGTTTATTTTATATCGGCGAGCGCGCAACAATTTTTCACTTATTGCCCTAGGGATACATTGCATTTATCAGAAGCCGCGTGACCACGAATCAGCCAATCACATTTCGTTTCAGCACTAGCTATATAACAAGAGGTATTATTATATACTGAATGTCAAAGTTCATTTATTCCTGTTTCCTATTGGTTAAGAACGTATCACGTGATAGTGGAGAAATTCTACTGTCTCCCTGGCAACGTAGCTAAGCGGTGGACATTACTTTTATTCACCGGTAAATAACAAATTTACAGAGCCATGTCAGGTAAAAGGTAATACTTTTTACACATGCTTGATTGATTTGTGGTACTTTTCTTCTCTTTTGACACTCTGTATATAATAAAATACTTATTGACTGAGACCTCGGGAAAGCAGTACGTTTTGTGGACCCTCGACTGTCGATGTTTTCCTCGGCTTCGCCTTGGGAAACATTGACAGTCTCTGGTCTACAAAACATACTGTTTCCCTCGGTCTCAGTCAATAAGTGTTAATTATTTACTGGTTGGCATTTTTTCAAAATGGCCGCCAGTGAAAGTGGTTTTCATGTTTTATACTTTTGCCAAAATTAACAAAAGCGAGCGTTACAACGGTCAGGGCTGATATTTTCTGAAATGGGGGGGGGGGGGGGGGGGGGGAGCAAAAAACTAAACTGCCTAGTATTTTTTACCTAATACCCAATTTTAGTTTGCCGATTTTATCAGGAAATTACTGGCCACTTCAGCCTTCTTATTGACCAGAAAATGCAATGCCAGGCTGCGATAATGGTAATGACATGTGACATGCTTGGACACAAAAAATTCAATTGAGTGGTCCTACTGTTCATTCCCTATACTTTGATTTAGTCGGTCGAAGAGAATCGCCCGATATAAAAATCTCGTCCGTCCGGCTCAAATCGCGTAAATGGTCAAATGATCTTCTCTATCAACTTACATTGAGAAACCTTGTATGTACTGTAGCCCTGGACTGGTCATTTAATGTTGCATTCACTAGTTGGAAACCAAAACACAAAATTCGAACTGGATCTGAGAAGGAAACGGAGAGCGACAAAAGCATACACGGTAAAGTGAGTACAAATGATATATACTTAGTCAATAGACGAACGCGCTTGTTTCATGGGCTAAATCTAATTTATTTATTTATTTATTTATTTATAAACTTTGCCGATAACACATTACATTACATAAAAAGACAAGAACAGGACTTACATAATGAAATACAGTACATAACGACGGCTGGGTTTCCGCAACAGCGAATAGCCAATTACTGCGGGCCCGACACAAAAATATTCAAGTAGTATTATCATTACAAATATATCAATACTTTCATATATATGTATAGCAGTATACACATACGTTTCTACAATCACACATTACACATACGAATACACACATACACTTTACACTTTACACATACACATAATTATATTACAGGTAAGATGTTATTTAAAATTTAACAACAACACGATATTGGGCGTAACAGGCTACGAACACAATTACATTTTAGACATATACTCTTAAATGTTCGAGAGTTTTCAGGATCATAATTAATGTTCAGCGATGAGAAGTAATACTTAAGCAAATGAGATTTGAATACAGTCAATGTAGTATCCGTAGTGATGTTCAGTTCATCTGCAATTTCATTCCAAAGTCGGCACACTCTTACGAGGAAGGATTTCTGGTAGGCAGTAGTTCTACATTTAGGGATGGCATATTTTGGTGTTTTTGATGAAGTTGAACGGGTAATTCTACGATTCAGGGGGATAGTTGGCAGAACATCAGGATTAATTGTTACTAAACCATGTGTAATTTTGTAAAACAACATGAGATCCAAGTATTCGTGCCAGTAGGTTACTGGAAGAAGATTTAAAGACTGTAACCTCGTTTTATAGTCAACGGTTGTGCTAAATGGTAAATTTAAGATGTATTTAGAGGCACGTCTTTGTGTTCTTTCAAGTTTACTTATAAGTTCCACTGACTGTGGTGACCAAATCTGCGTTGCGTAGCCAAAATGCGACCTAACCAGGGCAAGATATAGCGCTCGTCTAGCTGCAGTATTCTTGATGGACAAAGTGTTTCTTCTAATATATCCTAGAATCTTGTTAGCTTTCGCTGTCTGCTCGTTCACTTGTTTTTTCCATGTTAAATCCGATGACACCCACACGCCAAGGTCTTTCTCATTGTTCGAAATCGATACAACAGAGCCGTCTAATTTGTACGAGGAAGTAACTGGTACTTTTTTCCGTGTTAGCGTTTGATGTTTGCACTTGCTTTGGTTAAATGATAGCCCAGATACTGTTGACCAATGCTCTAGGGTTCCAAGGTCATTTTGTAGAGCTGTAACATCATAATGTGATTTGATTGTGGAGAATAACTTGGTGTCATCGGCAAACATTACAGCTCGACTGGACGTTGGTGCTTCGAGTAGATCATTCACGTAAAGAAGAAACAGCGCAGGGCCGAGTATTGATCCCTGTGGAACGCCAGAATAAACTGGCAGTTGCTTTGATGTTACGCCTAGTACAGTTACACGTTGACGTCGATCCGTCAAGTACGATCGAAACCAATTTAGCAAGTTACCTCCAATACCAGAATTTGCCAATTTCTCCATCAAGCGCTTATGGTTAATTCGGTCGAACGCCTTGGACATGTCAAGGTATAATATATCTACTTGCCCTCCAGTGTCCAGACACCCGCCGACGTATTCTAGAGCTTCTAATAAATTAGTCACGCAAGATTTTCCTTGGAGGAATCCGTGCTGGTGATCATGAATTGCCCGAGAAAATTGGCGTCTAATATTCATGTAAATAGACCGTTCGAAAACTTTCGAAATAATTGGCAGGAGGGAAATTGGTCTGTAGTTTTCTGTGTGTTCTTTATCACCTTTCTTATAAACGGGGACAACGTTTGCTAGCTTCCAATCTTGTGGCACCGTCCCTTGTTCTAACGACTTGTTGAACAGCTTGCAGATGGAGGGAACGATTATTGAGGCGGTTTCTTTTAAAAGTCTAGCAGGGATTTCGTCTGATCCTGTTGCTTTGTTGGTGTCTAATGAAGTGAGTAAAATTTCTACTTCTAACTCAGACAGGCTGAGATCCGTTAAGACTGGATCATATGACTTGTTAGGATATTGAACAGGAAGGTTTTCAGTTGTAAATACGGAGGCGAAGTAGGTATTGAAGAGGTCAGCTATTTCGTTAGGGTTTGTAGCAATTAGTCTGGAAGGTTGGCTTGACTGGGTAGAGCAAGTCAAACGTCGCTTTTTTCATGCACCAAAAATAATACATAAAGTGCCCTAGTTTCTTTTTTCCCTGATCATCCTAAATACTTCACGTTAAACTGTTGTATACATTTAGATCGACATATTAAGTTCGCTCGATCGTCTCTTGAATTAGGTTCAGCGCATGGAAAAAACGACGCTCGATTAAAGTCTTATCAATAAACCTACATCCACTCTATCTTTCGATCGTCGTGGCTTCCATTTGGTTGAAGCATCGTCATGCAGCCATGGTTTCATCAGGTTGGCACTCTCTCTCTGTCTTTTAATATATAGAACATCACGTCGGTCCATTGGGTAACAAGCTCACTCATACCCAGTCGACCATCATAGAATAAAAAGAAAATTCTTAATGTTACAAAATACTAATTCAGAATAAGTATACTGGAAACTAAAATTTAGTTTTCAGTATTTCAGAATACGGTTCCTAAACGGATATTTGATTGTGAGTGATGTTGACAAACCGTACATTGCGATAGAATTTGCATCTTGACATTTTGTGATGGACACGATTAGTAATTCACTTCTTTTTTCATCTTGTTCTGTCCTTGCTTCATTCAATTTTTTTCACTTGAAATCCTTTCAAAAGATAAATAATTATTAGAGGATTACTGAATGGTTTTCCGTGCAGGATAGCGTGATCCATGCACGCGGAATGTTGCGAGATTTTCGGAAAGCGTAAAAACACACGAGCCGCAGGCGAGTGTATTTTTCCGCTTTCCGAAAATCGAGCAACATCCCAAGTGCATGGATCACGCTATCCTGCACGGAAAACCATTTAGTAATTGTTTTATATAATAACTACAATAAAACAACGGTTAACACTTCAAACCATTGATGAAGTACGCAATTCTCCCAAGAATCGTCAAGTTTAGCTTTGTCGGCATTCGACCGTACGCTAAAATTTAAACAATTTTAAAACTTTTCGCATAACTTTTTTGTTTTGAGTTCTTTTGCACTAAAACTTGGTAAAAATATAGTATTTTAACAGGGACATAGATTGGTACTAAACCGAAGCGTAGATATTGTAAAAAACCGGTGTTATTAACGGCCAAAAGTGAGGGATATGCTAGTTACATTTTGCAATTTTATATTTTTGTGTAAACAGAGACCTAAAAAATTACCGGCATTTGAAGTGCAGTACGTGTGTAAGAAAGCATTGTGGGCAAAGAAAATTTAGTTCTTTATAGGCACCATTGTATGCTGATTCGGTTGTACTTTTATGCTGATTCGGTTGTACAGTTGTACTTTTATCGCTACAGCATAAGCTGAAACAAAAATATGCCAGTGCCAAAAATCGTATTTCAGTTAAATTTATAACGCAAACAAAACAAAAATACGAGTATAAAAGACATTATAAAAGTTTGAAAACATAAAAGATTATAGTTTCTGTACCTTGTACTTTAGTATTTGACTTTATCTTTACTCTCTGCTAATTTCAGGAGCTGAAGTGGTTTTTTGTCGGCAATTTTAAACTCGTAAGAAACTCGTAAAATGCGAAGCGATGTCAACTTTCAAATTTTCCGTGCAGGATTGTCTCATCCTGCACGGGTATTGACCAATCAGATTGCGTGTTTTACTGTAGTTATTATATAAAGCATTTTACATAAGTATTACAGAAGACTAAGTAGGCGTGGAATATCAGGGGATTGTCAAAGGATAAAATTCCGAGAGGATGAAAATTCATGGACAAACTACATTGGATAAACTACGTATCAATGAACTGTATAACATAGGAAACCAACTAAAAATGACTCCCAAAAATGTCCTCGATTTCCAAAATTTGGGTTACTCTGTCTTATTACGTGGCGACAAATGGTAATGAAATAGTATATGGTGTTCTGTTCAGGATAAGGTCATTCGTGCATGCGAGATATGTTGCAATATTTTAGGTTATTTGCTGGATAGCGTGATCCATTCATGCGGAATGTTGCGAGACAAAGGTCAAGGAAAGGCAAAGTGTCTTTGTAAGTTTTCATTAAAGTCGAGCAACATCCCAGGTACATGAATGACGCTATCCTGCTCAGAAAATTATTTAGTAATTGATTATACAACAACAGTGTCAATGAAACACAAGCCAGGGAATTTAAATGTAGGATTGTGTGATCTTGCACACTAATGTCCAAGTGGCGCAAACTTCAGAGCAAGCGCCTGTCACCTCTGAGGTCGTGCATTCAATCCCCATTTCAGACTTGTGATATCCGTGTGAGGAGTTAATCAAAGCTCTGCCGACAGTCGTTCTCCGGGTACTCCGTTTTCGAAATGTTAAAAAGGTGGTTGGAATTGTAAAATAATTCTCTTGTAACTACGACAAATGAACAACTTACAAGTATTGGATGGATAGTAGGAGAAAGAAGGGTGCAAACAGGATAAAGATTGAATTTCGGTGACGAAAGGGGATGCCACTCTAGAAGTGGTAGTTTGAGTAAGAAATGTGTGAAAAGATAAAAATTGAAGTGAAATCAGGAGGTATAAGCCTGGGAGGGCTAGTGTAAGAAATAAAGGGGTAAACAGGAGATTGGATTAGAGAAACGGGAGGGGGATTTAATGTCGAAATTAAGCGAGGGCCTGAAGTGCAAGGATCAGGAAATTCAGATTGGCATGTAGTTCAAATTAAACGCATTACAAAAGTCATGTAAACACTTATGATGTCAGTTGTTAACATTGGTCTAGCATAATGAATTCTCATTTGACCCTAGCTAAGAATTCCTATTAAATTTGAACTAGAAATCTGAAATTCCCATTTCTCGTATAAAGTGCAGTGTATCAATGGAAACTAAAAGTTTTGAAGAAAAAGTAACAGCAAAAGGAATGAAAGTAAGTCATAACAAATTCCCATAAGGGAAATTGACATTACTTTAGAGACATATTTTTCATGTTAATGGCAAAGTTACGTCACTGACAGAGCATTTTTTGGGGAGGGGGAGTGGGAGAATACAGATTATGAAATATTTAGTAATATTTGGTTTTCTTACCATCTCGAATGCTTTTGAATCTCCTTTTTGGACGTGAATTCTCGTATCACATTTGTCTCGTGGTTTTCTTCCAGTATCTCTGGATCATGTAAAATGTGGGCAATATTTTAGGTATGAAAAATTAGAAACTTTCAACCAACTGAAAATATCTGTCTGACAAAATTAATGCCAAATCGTTAGTCCGAACTAGTTGTACAGCTAAAAGACGCAGACTTGACATACAAATTATCTTACCTCGAAATTAAAAGTTCTGTTTAATAGAGTAACCAGTTTTCCATTTCGAACGGTTCTCTTACGCCCAGCTAGAGAAAGCGAGAGAAATCGAAACTGAGTTATATTATTACATGAAAGTGATTTTTATTTGATTACAGAAAATTGAGATTGCGACCTGGTATGCAGGCTGGATTTTTATCAAAAACGTAACATTTAATAACTAAAATATTTACCATTTAAATACGCAGAATAATTAAAGAATACTAGAATACCAATATTGTTGATGCCCAACTTCAGTAGAACGATTTTAGTTGCATTGATTTTAGGAGACGAAGACGACGCCATCTTGATTTTAAATTAGTCCGACAACACGTTATTTTTCTGCTCAATTTTTGCCCTAATTCTTCGTCATTTTGGTTCGATTTTAATCCACGTAGCTTCTGTGAGGCTTTTTGTTATTTCTGCGTAGTAAATCCGTATTTGTTCTCCTTGAGTGAGGTATTTTCAAGACCCGTTGCTTGGACATTCCTCATCGTGGCAGACATATTTTCTCGAAGCTTCTTCTTGGACTACCAGCAGCAAATGACGTCAGATAACCAATTCCGCCAGGAAATACCCGTATTTAGAATCTTTGATGTTATTTGTACGAAGCTCAAAGTAAGATTTTAGTGCGAGAATGAAGTGTTTTTGCCATTATTTTTTACTCAGATAATTCTCCAATTTCCTTACTTCTAGTTTACTTACTTATTCCGCAAAAGAAACGCCAATAAGGGGCGTTTTTGTATTTTTTTTTATTTGCATGCTGATGAACAAGGAAAGACCAGTTTAAGTTTTTGTTTGTAAACATCTTTCCCTCCTTGGCCGAGAGGTAAAGGTAACTATCTTCCTGATTGCCCACATCGTTTGACTTTGATTTTGGGTGGTTCGTCGACAGGCCAGGTCCAACTTAAAATTCTTCGCTCGCTCAGTTGGACAGACCGGTCGACGATCCACCCAAAACTCAAGTCAAAGCTGAGCGTGGAGTACAGGAAAACACTAGGCAGTACCGCAAGGTCAAGGAGGCAAACGTTATTTGCCTAGTGTTTTTAACTAATATTTAAGCAAATTTCCTTAACTTGACTGTTGAGGACAGACCTGTAGGGTTGGTGCTTTGAAGACTTCTCGTCGTTATTTCCCTTCGTTTAAGAAGACAAGTTGTCTTCGTCGAGAAATAACGACGAGAAGGCTTCAAGTCACCACTAAACCACTACACTGTAGTTGTAGTTTTACAGTGTAGTGGTTGACTAAACCACTACACTGTGCCAAATACATATGACAGACTTCTTCCCAAAGCTTACGGTACAGAAGTATGGATGCGCAAACACTTTAGAGCCTTTAAAACAAGTGTTTTCTTTTAGGAAAGTGTTAAAGACGACAACGCTTACTAAATCAAAGCCCTGTAGTCATGTTTTAAGTTGTTTAGCTGTGTTTTATAGCAAGGTCTTTGCAAGAAGCGGATACAAAGTTAGCTTTAACTTTCTGTCGGCCTTTCTTTCTTCTTTCTTGATCGCGCTTTACGTGCCATTGTGTTCAGTGTCCTTGATATAGGAGTCATTTATTAATGGCCTTGGGTTTAATTCCCAAACACTGAATGGCTGTCTTCTGCTCTTTCAAGTATGAGATAACATTGCAACAGGATGACACTATGTTGCCGCGCTGTAACCAATTTGTCAACACGTAACTCACGCCGCAACAACGACAAACGTATATAGTGCATTCTATTAGCCTAAATTTAACGCAGATATGATGATCCAAGAACATGTAAATCTATATGTTTGTCTTGTAACAAGTCTCGTAATCTGTCCCGTCAAATATCGTGTTGTTATTAGATTTGTGTTCGTTGTATTAAAGTATTTTAGTATTTAAGTATTAGCATAGTCCATGGACTGCTGTAATTGGTGAAAACTGTAGCGTGTACCCTGCCATTGTAAGGTATATTATATGTTGTCATAAATTTACTGTAAAATGTTGCATGTTAGTTGGCAAAGTTAAATAAATAGATCGTGCGCTTCAATTTGTATCATTCAATGTTTATATACAAGCTGTGAGCGTCAAGCTTTCTTGTGGATAGGAAACTGTTTTACTAAAGAGTAATAGGTTTGTTTTAAAACAACGACATGTATATACTCTGCAGTTTACTCGTGATATAACCTATATAAAATGCCTGGTTATATACAAGCTGTGAGCAGCAATCTTTCACGACACGTAGGAAATGTGCATGGCTTTGTAGAAGCTATGAGTCTTGATGCAAACTTTCCTGCATGTTGGTAGTAAAATGTCTTTATGCACGTGTCATACTTAGTGCCATCTTGTTGCTTGTTGTTATCTCATTACTTGAGAGAGCTGAAGACTGCCATTCAGTGTTTGGGAATTAAACCCAAGGCCAAAAATAAATGACTCCAATATCAAGGACACTGAACGCAATGGCACATAAAGCTCTACGCAAGAAGCAAGAAATAAAGCAAGAAAGAAGAAAAGTAAAAAAAAACAAAAGTTATTAATTTTCAAACGTCGAATTCGCTTATTACAAAGACCTTTCTATAAAACATAGCTAGCTAAACAACTTAAAACATGACTACACGGCTTTCATTTAGTAAACGTTGTCGTCTTTGGCTATTGTCTGAACAAATTGCTTTAAAGGCTTTGAAAATATGCGCTCATCTTTGCGCACCCATGTTTTTACCATAAGCTTTGGGAAGAAGTCAGCCATATATGGTTAAACCACTACACTGTAGTTTTAGTTTTACAGTGTTGTGGTTTAGTGGTGCCTTTAAATCTTCTCGTCGTTATTTCTTGATGGAGACAACTTGTCTTAATGAAGGAAGAGAAATAACGACGCGAAGTCTTCATTGGACCAACCCTACAGACGTGTCTCCAACAGTCAAGTTTAGGAAATTTGCTTAAATATTAGTTAAAAACACTAAGCAAATAACGTTTGCTTCACGGTACTTGCCCAGTGTTTTCCAGCGCTCCACGCTCAGCTTTGACTTGAGCTTTGGGTGGTCGTCGACCGGTATCTATCCAACTGAGCAAGTGACGAATTTTAACGGTTTGACTTGTCCGGTCGAGGAACCACGCAAAACCAAAGTCAAATGATGTGGACAATCAGGAACACAATTAACTTTACCTCTCGGCCACGGAGAGAAAGATGTTAGCTAATGAAATCACGAACGGGTCTTTTCTTGCTCATAGCCATGCAAATAAAAAAAATACAAAACGCGAGCAAATTAGCTAAGTAAACAAGAAGGAAAAAAGTAGATGAAATTCCTGAGTTAGAAATGACGCCAAAAACACTTCGTTCGCGCAATAAAATCCCTTTTTAGCTTCGTGCATGGACTATTAAATATTTTATACGCGGGTATTTTTTGGAGGATAGTGATCATCTGACGTCATTTGCTGCTTATCTGCGACAGAAAGGCTCCACTGAAAATCTCTTCGCTAGGACCGAATACTCAGACACCAAAAGTCTTCAAAGTGCTCATTGATTTAATAAAAATGGCGAAGACGATACAAGGAAGACATCTGGAGGAAATTCGAGGTAAAATGACGAAGAAATAGGAAAAAAATTGCGAAACAAATAAAGGACACTTACAACTTGGTGTCGACATGTTCCGAGAACGTTTTGCATAGCTAAATAGTTCTGATGTCAGGAAATTCTAAGGGGTAAAATGAGAACTGGGAGTTGCCTATTTCTTGCTGCGAAAATTGAATTTCAAATACTGGGACAGGGATCATTGGCCAAAAAACAATAAACTGAAAACGGGATCAAGATTTGAGCACCACATTCACTGGAACGACTATGGATTTTGTTATTATTATTATTAAAAAAATCACTGATCTTGTAACCAAAGATTAATTTACACCAGTGATAAAGATAAAATATCAATACATGAATACTATTAGTTACAATTCAATTTCGAAATAATTTGTGGTAAAAAAGACTTCTTAAAACGTTCTGTTTTACAAAAATAATTATTATATTTACATTTTATCCTCAAATCATATGTAGCGGCGGATTTATTAGGTGAAAAGGTTCTCATGTTTTAAAAAGAATCGTTTGCATAAACTCTCTCGCCGGTCCTTCAATAGTGGAACGTTAATAAGTTCTCTTGCCTCGGTGTAACCATAGTTAATACAGTAGATGGTTTGAAAACTCTTTAGAATAACAATATAACTCATTATCTATGTTGGTCAACGTTTATTCAAAAATATGGTTCTTCATCGTCACGTGTGTATTGTGTTTTCGCCAAATCCACCAATCGGAATTCTTAAATTACCCTATTGTTCAAGTCACGGATGGCTAAATTTTTTAAAACGTTGCTATTGGTTAGTTAGGTGAAAATACAATACGCACGTGACGACGAAGGACCTCACTCCTGCATAAACCAGAACAAAAACATAGGTAATGACTTATATTGTTGTTCTAATGAGTTTCCAAACCATCTAGCTCTATTAACTTTGGTGTAACTAAGTTCCGGTAACGTGATCTTTAACGCCCTTCTTTGACCTCTTTCAATGTCATCACTTAGATATCCTGAGATATTAAAGTGCTAAACTTGACAAGCATACTCCAAAACTGGTCTTATAACTGTAGTATATACGGTTGATAACGTTTTTGTGTCGGCGTTAGCTCGTTTCAGTAACCTAAGCATATACAATCTCTTCCCTGCTTTCTTAACAATTTTAGTAACGTGTTCACACCAATTCATATTATTTTGGATCATAATGCCTAGAATTCGGGCAGAATTAGCACGTTCAATCTCAATATTATCGATTACTAGCAACGGGAAATTCCGTCTTCTCTTACTGAAGTCGACAACAGTTTCTTTGCATTTAGTCACATTTAACTTCATATTATTTTTAATAGTCCTGTTATAAATATAATCTACAAGATCCTGGAGTCAATCCGGCATGACACTTTCAGCAGCAGTGCTGTCGTCAACGTACTTCCATCTATCAGGCCATTCGGCAAGAAGATCATTTGTCATCACTAGGAAAAGAACAGGTCCTAAAACAGTTCCTTGTGGCACTCCTCCGTTGAACGTTCTCCAACTCGAGGAACAACTCCCAGCCTCAAGCATTGTCTGAGTTCAGTTAAAAAAACGTTTAATCCAATTAAGAATAGTTGGGGGAACGTTTAAATCTATTAACTTGCGTAGCAAAATGCTATGGTCTGTTAAGTCAAATGCCTTAGAAAAATCAAGCAAAAATACTCTTACGGCACATTTTGACGCGTCGGTTTCCTTTAGAAGGTGGTGTACCAAACTAATTAGAATAATTAGATTATGGGTCGTTGAAGATTTTTTCAAAGAACCAAACTGCCTCTTGTCGATTTTATTTTTGATTGAACTAATCAGCCAATCGGATACAAATGATTCACAAATTTTGGACAAGGTAGGTGGCAATGAAATAGGACGGAGATCACTTGTGATATCTGCAGGTGCTGATGTTTTGGGAGTTGGAATAACTTCCGCTTTTTTCCATACTGTGGGAACATGTTGTTGCTGTATATATCGAAACATTGAACAAAGAGGCAACTGGAAAGGCTAAGATATACGCGTAATCTTTAAGGACCCAATTTGGTATGCCATCTGAGCCTAACGATTTCGGAATAGAAATATTAGACAGTTTGTCAAACACACTTTCTTCATCAATAATGAATTGAGATTCGATGTAGCATTCGTTAAATTCAAACTGATTTTCGGAAGGTTATGGCTGTAATGGTGTGACTTCATTGGTAATGGATGTAAAGAAGTCGTTAATTTCATTTGCTAAAGCATCCCCAGTAACAAATCTCATTATCTAGAACCATGAACGATATTGTCTTTCTCTTTGGGTACCCAGCAAGTTGTTTTATGTAATCCCACCACTTTTGAAGGTTAGGGTTAGATTTAAGCTGATCCATTTTCTTGTCGAGATAGTTGGACCTCAGTTGTTTCCTTTTCCTGTTTGCTAAATTGCGTAAATAGTTGTACTTTTGGATTTTCCCATCATGATACGCTTTTTGCCTGTCTTTAATAATTTCTTCAAATTCAGGCGTTACCCATGGTTTATCATTAGCATGCAGTTTGATAGATTTACATGGAAAGAAACAATCCAGCTCAGTATTAGTGAATTTCATGAAAATATCCAACTTGTGCTCACATGGAACAGAACGATACAAGGTGGACCAACTATATTCGGCTAACCATTTTCCAAAAGCTGCCTTATTGACATGTATATTACACCTAATTTTCACTTTATTGGTTACGTTATTAGCCAGACTTCTATTAAGGGTACATACCACAGAGTTGGGATCACTTAATCCGATAGGAAAAATAACTGATGTAGAATTGCATCAGTCTGACATATTCGTGAGAATTAAATCTAGGGTAATGTTTTTCCTTGTGGGTTGCTTGACGATCTGTTTAAGCCCGAAATGTCTAAGTAATAATGAAACTGGACATCTATTAAAGTCACCGACAAGAAAGATTCCTGCATTGGGGTGTTTTGTAAGAGCTAAGTCCACACTATGGAGCATGAAAAACCTCGAGGAAGTTTATACGGTCTTAAATATAACCATAGGGATTCGAAACATTCATCTTGTAAATCAGGCAATACTTTAAAAGGAATAGATTATTTAAGATATGCACACACCCCTTCTCCCAACTTATTAACTCGATCACGTCACATTTCACATTTATTTTCTAAAAATAGACAATGAAGGGAGTCAGCATAATAAAGCTATGGCAGAAAGAAAATTCAAAAGAAAAGTTCTTTTTCCTTGTCTTCGTATGCCTCAACGAAAAGTTGCCTTTTGTTATATTGGTTATGCTTAATTATGTCGTTAGTGGGTGGGAAGCAGGATTGCGCATTATAGCATGAATATCCTAAAATGCAGTATAGTAAGATAATTTATGCCTTACATATAGAGATTTACGCGAGGTAAACGGGGGAAATAAAAATGGTATTTTTACTGTGGAGAAGCGAATAAGCGTTTTCATTGGCCGTACGATTTTTTTCACTAGTGAAAACATATCGTATAAGCATTTTAATTGGCTATACGGTTTTTCTCACTAGTGAAGAAAATCGTATTGTTATTTTGCTCACAACATGGCCGCCGTGTCGGGGAAGGAGCGCAAGGGTTATTTGGCTTTTTTTAGAAAAAGAAGAGTTTCCCCAATAAAAAACATGAAACGGAAAGAAGAGCAGCTTTGACTCACTATTTAGGCCAAATAACGGAGAAAAAAATGGTATGATTCTGTTTTGAGGGTTCAATATTTAGTTTCAACATTGTTCGCCTTTGACAGGTTTCCAGTTTTATAATAATCTCTATATGTTTGGCATAAACAAATTACTGCATGGCTGGCTCGTTTGTACGACTTCTATTATGTACTTGTTGTGAAAGATTGCTAACGCACTCGCCAACCATGCAGTAATCTCTACTTATTCAAATATATATACAAAAGTATATTTTTACGCGCTTTTGGGTTTGAATTCTGACAAAGCCTAGATTTTAGTGGCGAGACTTCTTGCGCTAAGTGGAAGCAGCATAGTAATAAGGCATTCAAAATTTGCAGCATGAGCTCCTCATCCGAATTTACTATATCGCTAAAAACTTAAACGCCTCTGAATTTACTAATGTAATAAATTTACGACAAGCCTAACCCTAACCCTAACCCTGGACCTAATCCTGTAACTTCCTGTGATTCGTAGATCTTGGGCATAGAGCATTGTAGTTTTGGCGACCTCAAATCGAGTTTCATTCGAGATAAAATTGTAGTTGGGGTGCATGATAAAAAAGTGCAAGAACGATTGCTAAGGGAACGGGACTTATCGCTAGAGCAAGCTATACAAATATGTCGGGCTGCTGAGCAAGTAAAACTGCAATCGAAGGAAATGAAAGGAGATACTAAAACGTCTGAATCACTGGTTGATGCGGTCGACAAAAGTGTGCAAGGAAGTACTAATGAAACGCGACCAAGAGCAATGATCAAAAACTGTAAATATTGTGGAAAAGAGCATTTTCAAGGCAGATGTCCAACTTATAAACGGCAATTTGGAAAGTACAACCACTTTGCCTCTGTATGCATGTAAAAACCACGTCAAAATGTGAGACATATCGACAAAAACTTTTAAATTCGTAAACAATTTTAGCACAGTTGAAAAGAGCATTCTAAATTTAGTGAAATTGTGAAGTTTGGTTGCAAAATATTGTAAACTGTTGAAAATATAGCAATGTAAAGTTTGCGAATTTTGTATACTTTTGTATTACGCGGGAAAAAGCGTTACCACATTTCCACATAGTGGTAACGCTTTTCCATTCGTAATACAAAAGTATACAAAATTCGCCAACTTTACAGGACTGTATTTTCCACATTTACAATATTTCGCAAATAAACGTGACAATAGTATAAAATTTAGGATGCTCTTTCCAGCTGTGCTAATTGATTTTCCGAATTCAAAAGTTTGTTGAATAGGGGAATGGTCCATTGAAAGAGTTGAGAAACCTACAGATTGGGTGAATAGTATAGTAGTTGTTGAGAAACCAAATGGTGATATCAGAATTTGCTTAGATCCCAAGGATTTAAACCGAGCAATTAAACGTGAATTTTCCCAAATGCCAACCACTGAAGAAATAACATCATGAATGGCTGGTGCCAAACTTTTTAGCAAATTAAATGCTAGCTAGTGCCGGTTACTGGCAGATGAAATTACATGAGACCTCATCTGCTCTGCTTGCATTCAACACACCGTTTGGGCGATACAAGTTCAAACGATTACCCTTTGGCGTGCATTGTGCCAGTGAAATATTCAGCAAACGGATTTCAGAACTTCTAAATGGTTTAGAAGGAGTAGCACACATACAAGATGATATGATAATATGGGGTGATGGAAACGAACAGCATAATAATAGATTAAGAATAGTCCTTGACAAGATAAAGTCATGCGGTTTGAAGCTAAATCGCGCCAAATGTGTTTTTGGAGTTAAAGAAATTAAGTATGTGGGACACATCTTCTCCCACGAAGGTTTGCAAGTTGACCCTTCCAAGATAGAAGCTATCGTTAACATGCCCGTACCAGAGAATACATCAGATGTGCATCGATATCTGGGCATGATAACATACCTTGGAAGATTCATTCCCAACCTATTAAGCAAGACGTCTGAACTGAGAAAACTATTACGGAAAGAAAAATCATGGGAGTGGTCTAAAAGACATTCCGATGAATTTCAAAATTTGAAGAAATGCATTACTACAGCCCAGTTTTGCAATACTTCATTCCTGGTCTTCCCATTAAACTATCAGTAGACGCAAGTAAAGAAGGACTTGGTGCAGTCTTCTCCAAATGCACGATAAACAATGGCGCCCAGTAGCATATGTTAGCCGGGCGTTAAACAGTGCCGAGCAAAACTATAGCCAGATTGAAAATGAAACATTAGCAGTCGTCTTTGGTACAGAACATTTTAATCAATACGTCTATGGTGCTAGGTTTGTAGTTGAATCCGACCATGAGCCTTTACAATCTATCTTTCAAAGGAACATTGAAACAGGCACCACCACGTATCCATCGCATGTTATTGCGCCTGCAAAAGTATGACATTGAGTACAATTCACACCTGGAACGGACATTCCAATAGCTGAAGCCTTGTCACGAGCAAGCTTATCATCTACGTCGAGCTCAACGCTCGACTATCAAGTTCATCTTTTGATGAGCAACCTGCAAGCTTCTGAGAACAAGTAACAAAAAATACGCAGTGCCACCGCATCAGATGATGTGTTAAAAAGGTTAAAGAGTTTATTCTGGATGGATGGCCAAACAGCAAGAAGGAAATTCTGGTAGAAATGGGGCCTTACTTTCAATTCAAATCAGAATTAACTATTAGTGAAGATTTGATCTTTAAAGGAGAACGGCTCGTGATACCATTTACTCTTCGTCGAGAAATGAAAACCAAATTGCACCACGGACACCCAGGGTCGAGAGATGCAGGGCGCGTGCCCGGAAAATTATGTTCTGGCCAGGAATAAACGCGGAGCTAACTGAATTGGTAACAAATTGCAGCGCATGTATCGAAAATCGGTCGTCTCTTCAACTTCAGCCCCTGATAAACCACGAAGTACCCTCGGAACCATGGCATAAAGTTGGCATGCATTTGTTTTACTTGAAAGGCAAGAACTACCTTGTATGCGTAGACTATTATTCGAACTATCCGGAAGTATGTTTGCTACGAGACACTAGTAGTACGACGGTAATTTCCCATATTAAGAGCATTTTTGCGCGGTTTGGAATTCCAAAAATTGTAGTATCTGATAATGGCCCTCAATTCTCGAGTAGTGTGTTTAAACAATTTGCAAGGGACTGGGACTTTCAGCATGTGACATCCAGTCCAAAATACCCAAGATCAAATAGCATGGCAGAAAGTGGTGTCAAAGTGGCTAAAGGGGTCTTTAAGAAAACATACTTGGCAAACGAGGATCCATACTTAGCGTTGTTGGCTTATCGCTCAACTTCAATCACGAAAGACGATCAATCTCGCGCAGAAAAACTGTTCGGAAGACCCGCACGAACGAATCTTCCTGATCTACGACGACTGACACCAAACAGCCAAACAAAGAAATGCTTGCCAGCGAAGTACCACCCACAGCATGTTCGCAAAATTAATTATGATCGAAAAACAAAATCACTTCCAGAAATTCCAGTTGGTTCTACAGTCCGCATTCAAGAAATTAACTCCTAGCCAGTGAAGGAAAAAGTTGCAGAAAAAGGCAGTGCTCCAAGATCATATTTTGTAGCAACAGAAATGGATACAGAGAGACGAAGAAATCGTGAACAATTATTATTAACCTATGAGCAATTTCAGCGAGTGCCTGTGCATGCAGATTTGGAGGACGGAAGTCACAGCACATTATCAAGCGATAACCAGTTTCGGCAACAAATACTGACCCCTCTTCCACTTCAGAAAGAAGCGACGCCGATTATCGTTCTCATTTGAGAGCTATCATAAATCCTCCTGATCGATATGGTTTCAGCGGATAGTGAGCGTCCCGAAGGTATACCTCAACCCTGAACTATAATGAACTGAAAACAGGACACAGTTAAAGTTAAATTATTATTATCATCATAGAGTTAAAGAAAGAGGGATGTGACAATATGTACACTTGATTTCCGGTTTGAATTAATTAAATTGGTATCACCTGGCGTTATGGCGTGATCTTGGGACTTTGAGTTTGTTGATGAAGGAAATTATGTAGGAGTTACATTCTGAGCATTTTGTATTATAAAATAAAAACCATGTTTATACCAGAAACGGAAACTTGAATCAATGGGGTCCAGCGCTAGATTTCAAAACTGGCAAACAATTACTGCAGGTTTTAAGTATATCTACCTTGTTCAAATCATATTCAATCTTCTGTTCCCAAACAAACACGTTTTTACTTGTTAAGCTTTGTGGAAACACCACGTAAATTTATTATTGCAGAGCTTTCGATCCGTAAGCTCGGATCTTCATCAGTGCTAATTGAATTCACACGCCCCTTTTTATACATAAAGTGTCGTGATTGTATGCTCGCGTGATTTAAAAGTTAATTAAACGGTCAAATCAGCTACGTCATTTCTAACGTAGCGAAATGGTTCTAATTAACCCGCATGCGTGCGCAAAGAAGAAAGAGAAATTTAATTTTGCACAGTAAAGAGAGCGCGCCACGTACTGTCTAGTGGCTTACCCTCTTGATCTATCGTACTATGTTTTTCAATTTCAATTGACTCTGATCTCTCATTTTGCGAGAGAGCTTACGGATCGAAAGCTCTGCAATAATAAATTTACGTGATGTTTCCACAAAGCTTAACAAGTATATTGTATTCACCATGCAAACGTACAAGAAACTTAAACACGTTTTTGATCACTTCAACCGACATAAACATCTTATTTGGTGCTATGAAATTCATGAGCAAGTCATGACGTGGGGAATAAATCCATCGCAAAATATAGATCAAAATATAGCTAACAAACATAAGATCTACATCATTATTATAATTATCTACATTATTATAAATATTATTACAATTTATAGGGTATCTAGCTTTACCTCAATCTATACTTTGAACAAAGAACTTATACTTTTAGGGGATTTAAACTGTGATATAAGTAAATCTCCGCCGGATGCATACACGCGCAGGCTAAAATTTCTATTATCTCTGTATCAATTTGATCAGTTAATTAATGAGCTCACAAGGGTAACGCAAGCGTCAGCAACCCTGATCGATTTGTTAATCTCGAATGAGAAACAAAACATTGCAAAAGCAGGAGTTATTCATCTCGGCTTATCTGACCATAGTTTAATATTTGCTGTTAGAAAACATTGTGCATCTAGTCCCCGACAAAAAGTGAGGTATGATCGAAACTTTAAGAATTTTAACGCAACCGACTTTCTTAACGATCTGTCACAAGTCCCGTGGGAAAATGTTACCCTGCATGATGATCCAAATATTTGTTATCGCGTATGGCAGTCTTATTTCCTACAGGTATTGGATATGCATGCCCCATTAAGGCGAATAAGGGTTCGAAGTAATTCTCACCCTTGGGTCACGTCTGATATTAAGAAGTTAATGCGGGAGAGAGAATTTCATAAAAAGAGGGCTGTAAAAAATAGATCTCATATGCACTGGGTAAGATATAAAGAAATACGTAATAAAGTTAATGCAGAACTCTATAAGGCAAAACGGGACTTTTTTTGCAAAAAAATTAATGATTGTGCCCAGGCTAAAGATCCTAAGCAAAGCTGGAAGTTAATAAACGAGCTCCTAGGAAAAAATAACAAAGCAAATAATATTGCCCAACTGAAAATTGATAATACTATTATTACAGACGACAGGATGATAGCTGAGTCCTTTAATGATTACTTCGTAAATATTGGAGCTAAACTAGCCAATGAAATCGAGAACAATACCCCTGACCCAGTTTTATCTCATAATGTCATTAATAGGCCAGATATCCAATTTAAGTTCTCTGAAATTAACCCAAATGAATTATTTCTCCAATTGAGTAAACTCAATTCATCAAAATCTACAGAAGTTGATAACATTCCTGCTAGAGTGCTTAAACTTTCAGCTGAAATAATAACCCCATCTTTAACGTGGATATTTAACTTCTCTATTAAAACTGGAATTTATGTTGATGAATGGAAAAAGGCTTGGGTATTACCGATTTTTAAATCCGATGATAGACAAAAATGCGAGAATTACCGTCCAATATCGATTTTACCTATTATAAGTAAAATCTTTGAGCGTTCTGTGTTCAACCAACTATACAATTTTCTAAATGAAAACTCTCTGCTGTCTAAATATCAATTTGGCTTTCGGCCAAAGAACTCAACTCTGTCAGCACTAATACAAATGTGTGATGCCTGGCATGCAAGTATGGATTGTGGCGATGTGAGTGCCGTAGTTTTTCTTGATATTCGGAAAGCATTTGATTCAATTAGTCATAATATTTTACTACGCAAAATGGAAGAACAATTTGGAGTTTCAAATGTTGAATTAAAATGGTTTGCATCTTACATTTCTAATAGGGAACAGACGTGTTTTGTCAATGGCACGATGTCAACATCTAAAAAAATAGTCTGTGGAGTTCCCCAGGGATCTATTTTGGGACCTTTACTGTTTTTACTTTATATCAATGATCTCCCCGACAGCCTTCATGACACAACCCCATGCTTGTATGCTGATGATACTCAGATATTTGCATCTGCTAAGGACTCTGAGGAACTTACCTCCAATTTGAATAATGATTTAAATAACATTAATCACTGGCTAATAAGTAACAAATTGCAGCATCACTCTTCTAAAACCAAGTATATGTACGTGGCATCAAAACATAATCTTAATAAGATCAACGACGATACCCCTGTAATGTTAAATGGCCAACCGATTCCCAGAATAAACTCAATCCCTTGTCTGGGTGTTACACTTGATGAAACACTCAGTTGGGAAGAACATATTGAAGCAATTTGTAAAAAGGTCGGTGCAGGTATAGGAATGTTAAAACGCATTAAGCCCTTTGTCCCAGCACAGATGTTACAACCAATTTACAGTGCTTTGATACAACCTTATTTTGATTACTGCTCTCCCCTTTGGGATACTTGTAACAAGACATTAAAAGATAAATTACAAAAGTATCAAAATAGAGCAGCGAGAATTATTGCTGGCGCTAGCTATGAGATCAGGTCTGCTGACGTACTTCAAGCCCTTGAATGGGAAGACTTAGAATCCAGAAGAATTATAACCAAAGCCACTTTAATGTATAAAATTTTGAACGACTATAGTGCTCCGAATTTGAAAAAGTTATTTAAGAGAAGGAATTCCTTACAAACTTCTTACGCCCTCAGAAATTCTCAAAATGATTTAGACCTACCAAAGCCTAGACGTGAATTCCTTAAAAAAAGCTTCAAGTATAGTGGTTCTAGACTCTGGAACAATCTCTCGCTTGAAGCTAAGGAAGCTCAATCAATTTGCTTGTTCAAAGACTTTGTAAGATCAACTAATAATCTGTTAGATTGAATAAATCCTTATTGTAACTATTAATATTTAGCCGGATCACACCAACTTTTTGTAAATATGCATGCTATTTATTTTTTCTTCTTTCTTTCCTTTTCTGTCCTTTTGTAAATATCTTCCTTGATTCTTTTTTTAATTGTTTGACGCCCCTTGTGGAAACCAACTATTTTGTTGACAAGGCTAGCGTCAGTAAATAAAGTTTTACATACATACATACATACATACATACATACTTTGATTGTGTGTTTTTTTCACTATAATATAAATATTTTTGTAATTTAAATAGGAGTGCCTCGCATGGGCTTTTCTTTCCCGTTTTGAACTTTTTTCTTTTGGGAAATAATCACTTTTGCCATTGTTAATATTCCCAATGAAGTTATATATAAAATTCGGCTTCCCCTAATGTAGCGTGTGCCAGAAAAACCACCTGGAAGGCAACGCAAGACGCGACATTCTGCCCGCTGCGGCAGATGATGTCCTGACGATTCGGACAAGTGAAAAGCAGCTCTTCTTCAAAAATGAAAGTACTTGTTATAAACTGCGTGCAGAAACTTCCGGTGGTGGACGTCTGAGATCCGCAACGAATAATTATTGCGCTGTTTGAACAATTGATGCGCAGCTTCAAAGTTCCGTCGATATAAGTGCCTCTTCTGGTTAGAACAACAACAGGAACATTTGGCTCCCTATAATTAAGTAAGCATGCGTGTCACCGTGGTTTCATAGAAAAGACTGTTCTGCGAACGCTACGACAGGGTTCCGCGAAATTGTACGTGATTGCTGTATACCCGTCAAATCCTGTCGAACTCACGTGAGGAGTGTTGGGTTACGCATATGTGCGCTGGCATCCATTGTCAACAGAGAGATTTCGTATAATCGGTTGCAAAACAATATAGCTTCAGTCACTGAAGATGTCGATGGCACAACCTGGCAGTTATGAGCCCGAGGAAGGCAAAAAGGAGACTAAATTTTGTTTCTGTTGCCCTGTGAGATTCGGTAGAAAGGTAAAAATTTAATATGCTATATTTACTATTTGGTCAGTACTCACTGGATGTTGTATCAATTCAATGCTCCGGTTCAATGCTCAGATAAAATTTGTTTGAAAAGAAGCGATATATATATATATATATATATATATATATATATATATATATATATATATATATATATATATATATATATATATATATATATATATATATATATATATATATATATATATATATATATATATATATATGCAATGTTTGCAAGTTTATTAACGTTGTTTGTGTAATGCTGGCGTGCTTCACTGCTTATCAATCTCTGGCATACAATTATCGAACGATTGAATAGCGCACAAGCATTATGCATTTAGGCAAGACCTGTAGGTCAGCCTGCACGTATTTTGATTATGGTCATAATAGAATCAATAAATGTATGGACGACATTTAGATATTCAGTTATAATAAAATTATGATATATTTATGGTTTCTTTTAGTCATTCGATTAAAGTTGAGCCATGGTACTATAGCGTGAGTGAGTGAGTGAGTGAGTTAGGGCTAGTGAGCTTTATTGCTCTGAACTACCAAGAAAGAATTTTTTATAATGCTATCATAATGCAACAAAATTCTTCAATAACGCGCAGATAATCATAACCAGGCGAGAACTGAACCAATTTTCATTTGTCAAAATAGGCTGTAACATGATTCTGTAATTCGTCATGTGACTTAGATGTGATGCCTGTTGCAAAATCGTTTATTCTATTAAAGACATGTACAGTCTAAATGGCATATTGATATTTGTATTTGCATTTCTATGTTGTGCATAGTCAGCGTCTCAGGGAATGGATAAATATATCAATAAGTTGATCTATTTCGAGTAATATACTTCAAGAACTAAATCATCGACAAAGTCAAAATTTGTCGCCGCTATAATTAATTAATGAAATAAAGTATCATTTTTCGAGCAGCTTGCCATATAATGGCCAGCTATCAAGTTCATTTACATTTTCCGAGCTTCCTCATTGGTCCAAGTAAGCTTGCCCAGAAATTTGCAAACAAAAGTGTACAACTATCTTGAAGGATGGCAAGAAGCGATATTGGTATTAGCTCTTCTGCTTCAGTTTGACCATACTAGGAAGACAGACAATTAGAACGTACCGCGACGGTTCGATCTTGTATAAGACCTTTTGTCTGATAAAAGACCTATATAGCTTCCAAGTGTTTCAGGCTGAGCGATTTCACATTCATCTTGCATGTCTTTAATACAGGCATGATGATATATGATAATATATGGAGTGCACCATCTATTTACTGCATTAATTAATCTGCACTGGCTATTTGCAACGATAGCTCAAGACATTTTCTACTCTTGCGATCACTAAGTATCATGATCGATGCATTTCAAGCTAGCGAACTTTGACCATTGCGAAGGTCAATTGGCGGTATTTCGCGGAAGTGCATAACGAAGCTCGAAAATAAAGAAACATAGTTCTTGGTAGGATGTTTTCTTGGTATATGCTCGCATCTCTGCATGGATCTATTTTTGCAACGCGGTATTCAATTCGATTGGAAATATCGCTAAGTTAGATCGACCTATCAGAAGTTGGAGGCTAATAGTAAAACCGTAGGTAGAGAATGGACAGTATAGGGCCGCTCAGCAATTTAACGTGCGTAAACCATATGGTGCATCACTTAAAGTAAACATACATCTAATATATCTTGGATGATTAGAATTAAACAAACTCTTAAGTAATATGATCAAACATTTCTGTAGACGTTTAGTATATAATTATAAAGATTTTAAATCAACTTTGCTAAGCAATATACTGTACGTAGAAGTATTACCCTGCTGTATAAACTTGTACAAAAATGCCATGCTGATGAGCAATGATCAAAATTTGGCAAAATAAACGCTTTACATAGTTTTAAAAGAGTATTCCTGGGAATCAAATTTCGGAAACCTAACATTACTTGGAACTGCTTGTTGATCTTTTTGCACACGGTTCTAATATGGTTACCAAACCACAAAAAGAAACTATTTTAAAGACTGTGTGATATGAAGTTTTTTATCAGCTTTCTGTTAGCGCAAGTAATTTTTTGTTGCGATTCACATGTTTTGCTGCAATACAATTTAATGGAAGATAATCACTATTCAACTATTTTCTCATCATTGGCGGGCAAGTTTTTTGCTTGGGAACTTTTTTTGGTGATCAAATAAACATATATTAAGTCACACAAACTGTATTTCGCTTCAGATGCGGGTCACGAAACAAAACAATTTCGCTTCACAGCCCACGGACCACTATTTTTATGTTGACAGATCATTCTTTAGCCACTTACGTTCAATTTTCTTGTGTTAGAAAAGCGGGGAAAACAAGAAGTTGATAGATGACACAAATGGTGAGAAAAACGTAAGTGATCGGATAAGAGAATAACGTTAGATTCCATCAATTTTGCTGCAGAGAAAAGCATTTCGATGGTCCTATAGTGTTATTTACCCAAGGTGTCCTGAAAAGCAGAACCGTAAACAATACACGTATTCAATATTAATTAATGCTACAGCTCGAGGCCTTGACGTAAGGACATTTAATTATTATCAATCATTGAATGTTCTGATGTGATATATTTAATTATCATTCATTAATATTGCATGTACAATGATTAATGAGGAGAATTAATAATAATTCTCACAAATACTTAGTTGATAAACAAAAACTGCATTAACCAAATTTGATGCTATTAGGAACAATCGGCTCAGCTATTGCTCAAATATAAATACGTAATACAACAACGAACATTACATGGATGGCATGCGAGATACTGACACCATTTCTAGCATAAAACTGGCGAACTGTTTGTGAGTGTCCTGTTATTCCTGACGTCGTTAATAGAGTGTACTATGTACCGTTATTTTTCGTTATTCAAATTTTTCATGCAGTATTGTACCACGCAAGTACCCTGTATTATTCAAAAGCTGAAAAAAATTCACGAAGACACTTTTTTCGAGTTCCTTTGAAGTTTGCACCATCATCAACCTATGTTGCTTGCAACATCTTCTAGGAAAATTTAGGGGGTCTCCCAATGGGTTCGCCCTAAGTGGCATACCGAGGCGATTACTTCAGGGGGGGGGTACATGTAGACTCCACATGTTACCGACGAATAAATTTTATTAGTGAAGTTACCGAGCAAACGCATTTTTCAATCATTTTTTCCTGATGTCTCATTCATCCAGCTTGTTTTACCAAAAAATCTCCCAAATCTCGCCTAGCCACCTCGCTTACATCTAAAAACTGTTAACATGTGCATGCTATTTTATGTAACTATGTAATTAAATCATCTTGTCATTGGTACAAAAACATAATCGAGGACTTTATCTCCTTGAAACCTCTTAATATGCATGTATGATTCAGTCAAACTAGAAAATTGGGTGAGTAATATCTTTATTTTATTACACTTAATTGCAGACTCGGACTGGCGCCAATTAAGGGGCCTTGCCATTCTAGCACTGAGCGGAGCCCTGAAATTTTTTGCTGTCCTGAATGTTTTAGGTGAAGATTTTATGGTATTATTCTGGAGAGAACATGATCAATTATTTAACTGCTTCCCTGAAGAGTTCAAAAATTCCAAATCATTCCCATCCGGTCCCTTTTATTTTCGTTTCGTACTGCCTGATAGTCTATTTTGAACATCTTTGAATGTTTACAAATACGGAAATTAAACAACAATTGTCAAGAGCCCATTTGATTTCCCAGCAGGGGCCCATGTGCCATGGCACAGTGGCACATAGGCCAGTCCGAGCCTGCTTAATTGTCTAGTTTGTCTCACATTGTGGGTTTCATGATACTAATTTTTGGATTATATTTTGTGCTGTGTATTTTTCATTGTCGGCTGGTACTAGTGTGTTGTCCTTGTCGGCGACATTTTACGCACATACAAAACTCGCTTTTCTACAATATACAGGGTTCTGGATATGGTACAAGAAATCCTGCTACGAGTCAACCCCGCCCGTCTCAGGTAAGTTGCAACGTTTGTCAATCACATGATCCCGGTAGAAGTAGTAATCACAATCCGAAGACCATCAACTTGAAACCTAAAGTAATATTGAGTCAAACAAGAACTAAGAGAATAATATTTCGATTTTGTCACACTCAGTTTTCTGGTCTGACTTATATTTTATGTTTCATGATGCTAATCTTCAGATCATGTTTTGTACACTACTACACTTTATCGTCGACTGGATGGTTTTGGTCGCTTGTCCCTTCCGTGTCATTTTACATCTATACTAAACTAGTGTTTCTACAACATACAGGAACCAAGACATGGTGTAGAAAGTTCTGGTATTAGACGCCCCAGCCCGTCTCAGGTAAGTCTAATGCCTTAACACACTAGACATGCTTTCGAAACAAAGATTCTTGACCGAAACAAAGTGTCTTGAAACAAGTTTTTGAAACATGCAAATATTTTATTGGTGGGACAAGAATCTTTGGTTTAAAGTGCCCATGACATCAAAATTTTTATTACATGATGTGAAAGAGTATTTAAAACTGTAATACAAGTTCTGTTAAACTTTTGCCCAGCAACGTTTTGTTGATGAGATAGTTCAGTTTGAATTTTTTGTTTTGAATGCTAATTTATCTCACACTTTGCATAATGAGTTGCTGTTGAATACCAGTTATCTATGTCTTCAATGAGCAAAATTCTCGTAATATTGAAAGGATATGTAGATTAAGGACAAACATAAGCATCTCATTAATGTTGCACGTCGTCTCTTTATAGGAAAACAACTTTATAATCTACTTTCTGATGCCTCATTATGCAAAGTATGACGTAATTAGCCGACAAAAAATTCAAACTGAAATATCTCATCAACAAAACGTTGCAGCAGAAAAGTACAAAATAACTTGTACTAACAGTTTTAAATACTCTTTCTTATTATGCAATAAAAATTTTCGTGTCATGGGCACTTTAAGGAACCTGTTCCAGTTTCGGACTCTTTTCTAAGTGTATCGAAGCGAGCAGCTATTGTTTACAAAATTACACATGCTCAAAGTATTATTTGTAGCTCAGCAGCGCATGTCCAATGTAATATGTGCACGCAGTTATTTGTAGGTAAATTAACCAGTCAGAATTGAGCATGCATATAAAGAGGATGATAATAAAGAATTTTTGAATGGGGTTTTTGTGATATGCTGAATTATCAATGTCGAGGTAAGGGGCATAAGCCGAGCAGAAATACAGTACATTGTCCTCAACATGCAGATAGCTAAGTTATCTGCAAGTTACATGATAGTCGCGTTTATCTGCATGTAAATGACAAATCACAACGCATAAAACAACTGAAGTGTATGATAGCAGAATGTATATTCTTCGTCTTTGCAAATATTACGACTTTTCTAAAAAAGATTTGGATTTACTTTCCCACAGCCTTATAGTTTTTTTTATTGGTTTTTGAACAAGAAGTTTGAGGATGTGCATCCTGCAACAAATATTTTATTCAAATTGACAATTTGTGTCAACAAGCATTTAAGTATGGATATTCCATCCAAAAATTATGTATTGTTGATATTATAAATACAAAGAATAAGAAGCTGTGGGACAAAATTTTAGCCAACCTTAGTTATGCATTACATTCGTTACTACCTCTTAAACGTTGCGGGATTGAGGTCATAATTACGAATTACCAAATATTCGAACAAAAGATTAAGCAGGTTTTGCTAAACAGGTGTCTTTTTAAATTTGTATGATTTATCTAGTATTGTTCTTTGGACAAATCAAAAACTTGATTGTTTCATCCTCAGAAATTATGTAATATAGTAAATTTAAGTCGTATAAATTGTTAGGAACCTAGTATGTAAGGTAGCATATATTTTAACCTTAATGTAAATGACGTGCATGTAAACTCACACGTTTGCTTGCATGTGAGTATTCAATATAATAATAATAATAATAATAATAATGAAGATTCATATTGATAAAGATAATTAATCAAAATCACTCGTCAATTATTTAATAAATGTACGGCTTTACGTTCTTTAGTCACCCGAAATTAAGATGGAATCTCTTGGCTTGACCAAAGTTGATGAAATCTTCGGCGAGTTTCAGAGTACGTTCAATGCATTCTATTTCTGCCAAGTTGATATGCAAAGCGCTGTGAAAGATTTTAAAACAGCAGTGAATACGACCGGAGAGTTTTGCGTGTGTCTTAGTGAATTCAATCAGCAACTGAATGGGCAACGTGTGAGCATGAAGAAGCTGGCTATAAAATTTCCCACAGCAGTCGAGAAGGGAGGAGGTTCCATTGCAGACGGCGCGAAAGCGTTGGTTAGCATCCTCAAGACGTACGAAGAGATGGAGAATCTACCAGTTAAAGTAGTCAGGAAGGGCGTCGAGTGTTTAAAAGATGTCATGGAAATAGATATAAGTGAGTTGGCGGGTGAAGAATCCGGAGGAGGTGGGATTAATTTGGCGAGCAAGATACCAAAACAACTGAATAGCATGCGCAAGAATATGAAAGAGATCGTCAAGGCACCCAAAATTGTCAGTGAGTTCTTCAAGTACGCCACTAGCATTGTGAAAGACGTGATCGACGCGTTCGGCGATGCAAAGAATATGGAGTACCTGACAAAGAAGAATGATAGAGTACATAAGGACTTGTCTGCTGCAAATCAAAAAACAAGTGCAGTGGCCGAGCCGGAGCCTCCAAAGGAAATCAACTTCACGTCACTTGGTATCCCTACAGTAGATAGAGTTTTCAATGAAGTCGAGAAGCTGGTGAACCCTGTGATAAGATTGACCAGGGATTGTTTCAACGCCAGAAAGAGTCTAGAGAAAGCCATCAAAGGAATCAGTGAGTTTTGCGACGATCCATCAAAAGGGTTTGATGATTATGTTGAAGAAATCAAAAATCGAATAAAGAAAGGTGGGTAGCACAGTAAGTCTTGAGGTTGATCACATGTTCCATGACGTAATTCACACCTGTGCCTATAGAGTCATCCCCCGAACATAATCGACTCCTGAGCATTGGGAACGGCTATTCAAAATAAATGTTCCTTGATATTCCCGTAATTATCGTCAATTGCCTATATGGCGATTTATAAAATACAAACGCTGTGAATCGTGATTAAAATGCGTTCCGGGAATCGACTTTAAAAGCTGGCTAAAGCATCTAAATTTAAAAATACTGTGCCATTAGGTTCAATACTCGCCCCCCCCCCAATAAATCATGGACCTTCGTGACAAGACCCCCTTCGCCCCCAATTTTAAAGACACAGTGCAGCCTTCTGAGCGATAGAAACTCGCAAGGAAAATCAATTAGCATCATTGGAAGAAATCTGCCTATTCGCAGGTGGATTAAAGAGGGCGAACACTTCGCGTGTATTCGAGTGACAATTCCGTCAGAGGATGTTTTTAACTTACTGGTGCATTATGAACGGCATTCACCACCAAGCCTTAATTGCAATGCATAAACAACACATTCATATAATATGATATCTGCCATATAAGAACATTTTTAGCAAGAAATGCCTTCTTAAAAACTATTATGACATCGGCTTCACTTCTTTCAGAATCCTCTAAAATCATTGAACAATCGTCTAAAAGTCTATCGTGTTAATCACCTACCGACTCTTCTTCACTTTCCGCCATCTTGAACGTATAGCCCGCACAGCCCGCCTGGGAATAATGTTTATCCACTAAAAAACATCGCTCGAAAGGCTGTACTGTGCTTCTAACTCTGAATCCAAGCTTTATACACGACCGGGTTTGTTGTCGACACCAAGAACCCCAAAATCTTTAAAATTCACTTATTCATGTATTATCGCTTTTGTATACTGATATGTGTAAATTTGCTTGCAAAGGTCGTGTTCATATCAGAATCTCGGTCAATGGACGTCGCATTGTTATTGAGAAAATCGAAGGCTTAGAACCGAAACAAGCGCAAGATATGGAGTGCGGTCTCAAAGGAGTAATGAAAAGTGGAGAAGAATTGTTCGACCTTGCACCGAATTCTATCAAGGAGATAATTGCGCTCATTCAAGATGTTTCCAAGCTTTCCAAATCTGATATCGCGAGTCATGTTTCGCTTAAAGAGATACCCTCGAAAGTTTCAGCTTTGGGCGAGAATGCGAAAAAGGCGAAGAAGATTCCTGGCGATTTGAAATTCTTGCTGAGTTTCGTGCGAAATTTGATCCTGGATATCAAGCAAGTTTTAAACGCAGAGGAAGAAGATGCCGAGGAAAGTTCTGAACAAGAAGACGGAAACAGCAAAGCCTAGAGAAAAACAGTAGAGGGTGAAAGATGAATATATAACTTAAAGAACAATTATTACGTTAATATGCTGGTAAACCTCTTCGGTCAGCCTGAAGCCTGGTTCAAACTTGTCGTAAGAATGATGGCTTCTTCCTGGTCTAAGTGATTAAGTGAATTATATACAAATGCAAAAGAAACTAATATTTGTCCCATACTTTACATGTATAGTTTGATCACATATTCATTCACACATGTGAAGAAGACATCAATACGGCATCAGGTGTGCATCTCACTCAATTTTGTTTTCATATGTGTTTTCTGCCCGATTCAGAATCATTTTAGCCCGAGCGTAGCGAGGGTTAAAGTGAGCTCTGAGGAAAGCCAAAAACATATTTATGCCCAAGAACATCAACTCTACTACGATTATAATGACTTCAAAGGCCATATATTTGAGCAAAAGCTTAAAACATCACTCAAAAGTAGGCATTAAAATCTCACTTAAAAGTGGGCATTTATAAATTGGCTATAACGTCAGCGGGCTAAAACGTATTTTAGCCGATGATTTGTTTATTTTAGCCTGCAAAATACGTTACAATACTCGCTAAAATTATTATAATACGTCGTAAGTACCGACGCGCGACCCCTAAAAAATCCAGTATTTTCCATTTGGCGCTGTTTTAAAAATGCGTAATTGATTTTCGCGTTGTCTTTGTGTTTACTTATGTGTTTCATTCATGCACGTGCTCACTGTTCCATGAGTTCAACTCAAATGAAAAATATTGGAATTTTAGGGGCGCCCGTCGGTATTTCTTACGTATATTTTTTCTAAAATTTTTACACATGAATAACAACATTCCATATTTACTGGCAGCGCAAAAAAGTCATTTTTCGTTTAAAATTTTTGCTTGCAAGCCACATAAAATTAAATAGTTTCAACTCCCCCTGCTTACAAAATTGAGCGTGTAAAAACAAAATTGACTGAGATGCACATCTAATGTCCTATTTTAGCGGTTGGTTACTGTTGGCATCCGTAATTCTCAAAATATTTAGGACATGTTTTTTATACACCCCGTAATCCAGTCGAATTTCGGTTCACTGTATAGAATATACCATACCACCAACTGGCACTGATCTGAAAATACATGGCCTGGATCGAGTTTCTATTGCAACAAAAGTCGTGGCCACTGTTGATGTCGAACAACTGATTCTTAGGACCACACATGGCCCCAAATCACAGAATAAAAATAAAAAGAAAGGCCACTCGAGTCCGAACCTTTGAAGTTTGTGTGTCCACGCATGTCTCATTACGCATGTTCATTATGCAGGTTCTGGCCAGTCAATTGCCTTTTCTGGCCAATAGGAACGCTGAACTGGCCGTTCCGCCATTATTCTGGCCAGCCAAAAATAGGGGGACATGTTGCACTGCTGAGTGGTCCTACTGTTTATATCCTATACTGTGCCCAAATGATGAACCCAAATCGGTAAATATTGACAAAATATCCACTGCTCTACTTGTTTAGTAGTTAAATTTGAATGTTAACTGGCTCAAAACATTGCAAATTGATCGAATGCAGGAACATGCAGCTTTGAATGCACTCCTTGTTCAGACGCCATAAGTGCTCCCAAGAATCGGGTTCGACATCAAAAGTAGCCACGATTTTTGTAGGTATTCAAACCCGAGGTATCCATCTTACCTATTTTCAGAGCAATACCAACTACAGTCAACTCCCGTTATAGCAGACACTCTGGGGACGGTCATTTAGTGTTCGTCATAGCGAGAGTCCGCAGTAACGGGGTGCGAACAAATTTCCAAATTTCAGTGTGTATAGAATGTCAGTAGTAAAAAACAGTGTTTTTGGTTTAAAATGTCTAGTTTTATTCTAACATGTAATTGAAGTTTATTGTGATGAACGAGCGCAAAGTACAAGTCAAAATTAAGTAAAAATTGCATCTAAATTTAACTAACCCTAGCCAAACTACAACAATAGAAAAAACTCAGTGTCAAATGTCTTTTCTTTCCCTCACTATAAAGATACTTTAGAAAAAAAGTACATAAACAGTTCTATTTTGAGGCAAAGTACCTTTCTAGCGTGCTTTGGTGTGATCTCTCGTTCATGGAATCCTTACTTACTTTATCCGCTAGCAGAAAAAAATCGTTTGTAAGTGAAAACTTTGCGCTCTGAATAAAGAAAAGCTCTATGTTCCGCATGCTTTCAAGAACTTCTCGATAGCTCTTTAGGCTGCTCGTTGGAAACCTTTCATTTTCTTCGTCACCACTATCACCGTTATCATTACTGTCACCTTAGACCTTGTTAGCCAACCACTCGAGGCTTTAAAGTCGGCATAACCTTGTTTGCATGCAACTTTCGTTGCAAATTCTTGGATGAAACAACCATCAATTGGAATTCGCCGCTCTGTATTTTTCTTGAACCATTCCAGAAAGCGTCATTTAAGTTTGCGTATTGAGAAGTGCCATCTTAGAAATACAATGTGCCACTAAAAAGCTACTTTACTTTCACGTTGTGTTTATCGAAAAATACTTCCAAGACGTCCGTTGTAACGAGAGTAGTAGTCGGGGAGGCAGAGGTACAAAAATATATGTTTACTTATCATAGCGAGGGACAATTTCATTTTATGTCTATATTGTACCTTTAGGTCTAATAAATATATTTCTGCATGTTGAACACGACAAAATTTCTTGTGGGCTCCAGCCAACACGTTTTTCCCGAAATTTTCTATAAAACTATATTATTGTTAAGAAAGGCGAAATTTCAGATTTATTTCTAGGAAAAACCACTTACGTTATCAAAAAGGTAATAAGAAATTACATATAACACATTATTATGGTTACTTTTATTTTTCACATTTTTGTTGAGTTATGAGCGTTTGAAAACTTATTTTCCGACTAGTGCCCAGGAAATTAGCGCCATTTTAGGACACTTTCCCATTTTGAAGCAGCAATAACCCAAAAACGGCTTGAAAAACACGGATACCCGTAATTATGTCTTATATGTTGTTTTTTATAAGCTTTCTTATGATAGAAGTTATTTTTCAACTGAGCGAATTTGAAAGTTTACTATTTTTGACCACATAATAGTTTCATAATAAAACTGAAGAAAATCGTGTTGATCGAAGCCCACAAGATAAATCGGGCCAAACAACATTCAGAATTGTGTATTAGGCATCCAACGGACAATTTAAGAGCAAAATTGATTTGTCCCTCGAGAAGGCCTCCCTGACTATAGAACAATAAAAATGTTTGTTGGGGACCGCATGAAGTGTCCGCAATGCCGTAATAGCGAGAGTCCGTAATAGCGAGAGCTGCTGCAATATAATTTATAATAGGTTTCGCTGGGGATTTACAAAGTGTCCTTAAGGCGAGACTTGACTGTATCTATACAAGGTGTAACAAAAAAACTGAACAGATTTTAGATTGTTCTTAACGAGGCTCAAATCATGACGTTTTGTTTATTAATATAGATTCTTTGGACACTTATGTCCACGATGTAGAATGAACGAGAAAATTCTGAAACTGAAATTTTTAAAATCCGGGGCGGGCTTGCACGCGAAATGAATGCTGAAACGAACTCAGGAATCCTCCATCAGCAACATTAGCGATTTAGCTCGCGTTTCCAGTCCCTTTTTTGAATTGTCTATGTGCCGACCATATTAGTCTTGTTTCGATCTCGATCTTTATCCGCAAGACAAAAAAGACTCTCCAGTTAAATAATGAAGCAATGATGCAATCAAATAAAGGCTTGACCGCAGGTTATGATACACTACGCCAGGAAACAACACTAAACAAGGACCCCCCCCTCCAAAAAAAAACAAACAACAAAACTAGCATTAATTCCTTGGCGAGGCGCTTAGCTCCTTAATAAGGTGCTTTCCTTTAAAGTCGTCAACGTTCTTACTAGCTCGTCGTTTGGCTTGCATGCAAAAACCACGAGATGTACTGGACCGTCCAGTAACATGAAAGGCGTAAAATAAGAAGTCCCGCAGTGCAAAAAAACCAACCAAAGATCGTTCTTGATAAAAACTATCAGAATGTGGAACATCGGAACGCAATGACAGGAATACCTGACCTGAGCATGAAGAACGCCTTCAAATCCGCAAAGACGGACTGTTATAATAACGCATTGAAGCACACATCTGATTATGATGCACGAACTTTTAAAACTATTTGTCCGAGTTGCAAGAGCAAGAACCTCAAGCATCTTGGTTGACTGTTGGCTATTAGAGATAGGTTTTATGTCATTAGTGTCGTAGGGCTTGCACCAGGCCACCCAAATCATTATGCCTTTGTCAAATATGGTCATACAATACTGGGTTTTCGTGTATTGGGTCTATAGTCGGTGCACTTGATGGAAAAGCAACTATTAAGTAATCGCGGCGAGTTACACCTGATAAAAAAGGAAAATATCGATATTAAAAGCCTAGAGCTTTTTTATAGCTCCAAAGCGACATTTTTTGTCTGGCGGACTTGGTACCCCAAACAATGCGCGCGCTCGGCATTTTTGCCATACAAAAAAAGATTTCCGCGAGGTAAGGGGGTGAAATGAAAATCGTATTTTAACTATGTAGAAGCGACTGAGCGTTTTCATTGGCCGTACGATTTTTTCCACTGGTGAAAAATAATAGTATATCAGCGTTTTGATCAGGTGCACGATTTTTCTCACTAATCAAGAAAATCTTATTGCCATTTTACACACAGTATGGGGCCATGTTTGGGAAGGCTCGGAAGAGTTATTTGGCTTTTATATAAAAAAGAAGAGTTAAATTTTCAATGAAAAGATTGAAACGGAAAGAAGAGCTTTGATGATGAAGAAATAAAGTGCAGAATCTGTTTTCGCGCGAGAGGCTTCCCGTGTCAAAATAATCTCTATACAGTATTGCATAAACAAATTACTGCATGGTTATAGCTCGTTTGTACGATTTTTATTGCGCACTTGTTGTGAAAGATTGCTACACTTTACTGCGCTCACTAGCAATCTTTCACGACTCGTGCATAAAAATCCCACGCACTCGCTATTCAATGAAACATGCAGTAATCTCTATGTAATAATATCTAATCGTCATGGATGATTTTTGCACGACAGTGACACTTCGAACTATTCAGCGAAGCAAAAAACCTGGGCAATTTTCGACTACAGTTTCATGCAGTATCATTACGAAAGAAGACTTTAAAACCCAAACAAGGTACGAATTTTATGAGAAATTTTACGTGACATGACATAACATTAAAGCGCTATGATATTATACTTATTATTAAAATAATCTCCATTATGCAGAAAACTGGCGACTGGTCTGAAGATACCGGGTCAGAAAGGCCAATCCCTCAGTGATTGCGTTCAGATAAATTTTCAGCTCGCTTACATGACGTAGCGCCATAGATATAGTGCTTGTTACTTCTACTTTACATCGAAATCTTTCAACAACAAAATAAGTCTTATTTGGTTTTATATTATAGCAGGGAAAGAATGCGCATTAGCTACGATTAGTTAAATCAGATCAGCGACGTTCATCGGCATCTCTTCTATCTCGGTGTTATAGAACGATTCGATATCTTTTAAAATACGGTCATCCTCACGGGTGATGAAATTTATGGCTACACCTTTTCGTCCGAAACGTCCACCTCTTCCAATTCTAAAAAGAATACAAGAAATTGTAATTTTCACGTCAACATCGCTGTGACATTCTGTTAGTCACGTTTAGGCTAACAGTCTAGTTACATAATGGGACATAAATACTATGCCTAAGGTAGTGAGAGGGTTGGTTGTTTTTGAACTATTGGGAAAAGAGAGATTGAGATGTGATGCGTGTTTTGTACAATTTATCATTAGTGGGGTTTCACAATCGTACATATTGTAGCTGTTGTTGTTGTTGTTGGGGTTGGACGTTGACTGTTATTCAAGAAGAACTATGGATACATTATATGAAACAGAACTATAAGGGATTGCTTGAAATGCCATCCTCTGCGTCACTGTCAACAGACAGATAAATGAATTCTTCGTTCTCCATATTAATGCACATTATATCGAATACATACTCTTCTGTCTTTCTTGTTACCGAAAATGCAACAATCGGTGAACCCCATACATAATTCGCTACAAATGTGAGCTTCAATTCGAATGTGAACTTCGTAAGATTAGTCACGCAAGTAACCGCATGTCAAAAATAATTAATATATTTTATCATAAATCGCTAAAAGATCAGTTAAAACGTTGCACAGTTAAATAAATTATATATATATATATATATATATATACAGCAATACTCGGACTTAGACCGCGTAGCTCAGATGGTGGAGGTGAGTTCGATTCCCACCGCGGTTAAAGTATTTTTTACTTTCCCGGTTGGGACGTATTCACTTGAGATATATTGTATAAGAAACTTTTCAAGCAATGCTGTTGTGCATGTTTTTGATATTTTTGACACCTAAGATAGCCCTGGCTTGGGCTGTCATCGTAGGATTTGTGAGACATTGTCAAAGTCTAAAACTTGCAACTGCAATTATGTAACGTGTAAAAAATGGCATTGATGTTCATCAAATAATAATAAAATATTACCTCATACGCGCATACATTTTTCCAAATTATCAATGGTGTTTCAAGTTGCTTACCTAGTTATTTCGGGCTAATTTATTACATGCCACTGCATTTTTCATAATAGCTAAATCCCGTTGTCAAAAAGAGCATTTTCAAAAAGTGCGTTGTCAAAATAAACAAACCACCCCTGTTTACAACAAGCTTCACCGGTTCTACGTCTTCCTGTTTTCCATCAAAATGACGATCAAATAAAATGACCGCTTTGATCTACCAAAAATAGAAAGTCAGGTTAAATAGCGTAACTACTAGTAAAATTAGTTTTACAAACCTGTGAATATAGTTCTCACGATTGGCTGGGAGATCATAGTTTATTACTAGGGAAACTTGTTGCACGTCAATGCCACGTGCCTAGAAGAATAAGAACAGACTTAATAGCGGTGTTTATACGACTGACGGATAATTCGTCTGGACAAACTTAGGCGAAAAATTTTAGTTCGTCTGATAATTCTGACAACAGCCAGAACTAACCTAGTTTCAGCGGGCAAGACCGTATTACCAGTAGTAGAACAGGAGATTTGTTACATACCAATAGATCAGTAGTTATAAGCACTCTGCTGGATCCAGAGCGGAATTCTTTCATAATAATATCTCGTTCTTTTTGGTCCATGTCACCGTGCTGTCAATGCAAATGAGTAAAAATAACAATTACTTTATATAATGACTAACAGTCAGAGTAATCCAAAGGAAGTGCGATTCAACGTAAAAAGACTTTGTTGTATCGATAAGTGACCAAGCTGGTCACAATTTGTGTGGTTTTCGCCATTATATTTTTTATCAAAAGAGAAAAGCTACAGAATTTTCGGCTTGCGAACAACTGTTTAACACTTGGTTACTTCCACGTGGGAAAAAATCGCAATTTAGTCCGACTTTTTAACAACTCGTACACATCCATTTCAATAGACCGTTCCCCTATTAGACAAACTTTTGAATTAGGAAAATTTATCAGCACAGCTGGAAAGAGCATCCCAATTTTAGTAAAATTGTGAAGTTTGGTTGCGAAATATTGTAAAATGCGGAAAATGTATTTCAGTGAAGTTTGTAAATTTTGAAAACTTTTGTATTACGCATAGGAAAGGCTTACCACTATGTTGCAATGTGGTAAGTCTTTTTAAGATGGCTCCCTACAGTTGCAGGGCAGATCTATATAGATCAGTGTTGAGCTTCGCCGACCGGCAAATGCTTTGAAATGAACAACACATAAAAAGTTGTGTTTTGAGGTTTTTCTACGGCGAAATCACCAAGTGTTCTGTACATGATAAAAAATTTGTGAAACCTAAACAGTATGTATGTTTTCAACTGGTCTTTTCTGTTTTCAGAACGTGTTCTCGTAAGCTTTTACGTTTAGCTCATTCTGAAATGTTTTTCGTATGTCGAGTCGAAATTTTATCACGTCAGCAATGAATTTTAGCCTCGGTTATCCGCTGTTTCCTTCGGCGATTGTTTTTAAAACTACGTCCAGTTGTTATACCATATCTAAGGTAAGACATATTCGAATTTTGAAAAAATCTACAAATACGTTTCCCCGCAATCGAAATCCACGAATATATCAAAATCTGAATTATAAACATATTTTCAAATTTTGATATCTTTTTCCTTTATACATCAATAATCAACTAACAAAATTTCAGAAAATTTGACCGAAGAGAAAGAAAGTTATTGCTCATTCATTGTGAAATTAAGCATTAAAACTGCAAAAAATAGAACGATATAGTTACCATAGCAACGCTTATTTTGTTGCTATTTTTATATAAATGCACATCAAACACCTTCATATTTTTCCTGAAAGCACTCACATTGTCCTGTTTCAAGTGTAGTCAGTACATATTTCGTTGCAAGCTGATGCGTCTTGAAAAGCCTAACATTTTATGCTACTGTAGGCAGCCACCTTAATCGCGCGTAATACAACAGTATACAAAATTCGCAAACTTCACGGAACTATATTTTCCTCATTTTACTATATTTTGCAACCAAACTTCACAACTTTACCAAACTAAGGGTGCTCTTTCCAACTGTACCGATGAATTTTCCTGATTCAATGGTCTATTAAGTTTGTCTTTCCAAAAGCGTAAACTGTGAACTACATGTATGAGCGCGCGAGAAACGATGGATCATTGTTTATTCAGGCCCTGATACTCACGGAATCACCTTTGTGATAAGTAAATTTACTATCGCACGTTTCCAACGAGCCATCGATGGTGTTTCAAGAGAGGAAAGTGGTGGAAATAAGCAATAATCCGTCGTCTTACGCGCGCTCATAGTTTACAGTTTGCGCTTATGGAAGTGAACCTTGATTGAACTCTGCATACTCTCGAGCTGTATACTCGTCGAAAACATGCATTTTCCCATCGCGTACGGCGGTGCTGAAACGGCACACTACAGTAAATAAGATATAAAGCTTATATCTTATATACAGGTACTTAGATTTGCGATATTATTGCGAACTATAATCAAGCATGCTTTGCTCCTCTAGTGCACTCACCATGGAAGAGACAGTGAAATCTTTTCCCTGCATTTTTTCCGTAAGCCAATCAACCTTCCTTCGCGTATTCAGAAATATTACTGCCTGCGTAATAGTTAAAGTCTCGTACAAGTCACACAACGTGTCGAATTTCCATTCCTAAGTGATACAAAAGAAAGGATAGATGATATGATATAACGTATGATATAATATGACGCACTGCAAATGATGGATTTACAGTATGTTATATAATGTAATAGAAAGTAATGATAGAAATGAACATGGCTTGGAAGCTGGGTCAAACTCAGAAACAATTCCACTCAAAGCTTGTCTTGTTGAATACGCGTCTCGTCAACCAACCTCTTTCTCTACTTGAACGTAAAACTGTCTGATCCCTTCCAAGGTAAGTTCTTCTTTTTTTACAAGAATTCTAATGGGATCTCTCATGAAACGCTTCGTCACTTCCAATACATCAGCTGGCATGGTAGCTGATAACAACATTACCTGGGTAAAAGTTAGAAAGCAAAAAGGAATGAGACATTATGCTATCATAGCATCCGAAAGCAACTTATCAAGTTCTGGCTAAAGCACAGAATCGCTAAGCAATTCGAGTGCAAATCGATACATCCAGGGCCAAAAATAAAAATTTCAAATATCCACATTTTTGTAGGCTTTTTTAGGTGTACATTTTTAACCGGCTGTTTTCAAAACGAGAACTTTTTGCCAACCAGAATGGTAGCGCCCAGAATGTTGGCAAAACAGCCTTAAAATTTGGGCAAGCCAAGTTACAAAACGTCAGTATATTAATCAAGCGAAAAACCCATTTCCTTTCCGTTTGAAAATCACCGACAGGTGTCGTGAAAATGCCGGCTGTAGTCGGCAGCTATTTTGAACCCTGACACACACTTTAACTTTTGTTAAACATCAAGCATACAATCGTGGACAATCACGCCCACTCCCCCCCCCCCCGCCCATGGGCTGGCGTATCTTCAACACTATACGCATACATACACATTAAAGGGGGGGGGGGGGGGGGGAAAGAGAGACATGGAGTAATTAATCTGCTTTCTGCAGTGGATTACATTCTCATTATCAACAACGGGACTCGACAATCTTTGTAATCATAATTATATGGCCCCGCTTGGCTAAGACTTAATCCAGCAGATTTTTACTGAACGTTCACACTAAATATTGGGAAGATCTAGCAACGAACTTTCCTCAAAAGATCCATACCGCGCCCACAGTAAGCGCATGTAACTTGTCGCTTGATTGTATGTACTATTACACAAAGCGATTTGTTGCAGCAACATACTGCAGCGACCATCACCTTGTGTGTTCTGGTCTTCATTCGAATACCAACACCGATTCTTTTTAAAAAAACTACAAAGGCTGCATAAACAATAACTGCATAGAAGTACTAAGCAAAGCAAAGCGGATAAATCACTTATTGTGTAACAATCTACCTGGATATCATTATTGAGCAGGCGAAAAATATCATAGATTTGATCTTTGAAACCCCTTGATAACATTTCATCAGCTTCATCCAGGACGAAAAATCTTATATAATCACGTTCTGGTTGAAAAAAAAAAAAGAAAAGCATCACAAATTAGCGAACGATAGCTTATTGAAGATATCGCGAACATGAAGAGCGAAATGACATCAAAACAATGCAAATGCAACCAAGTTAGGATAGTTTTTCTCACACGTTTGCAATGTTACTTCTCGAAGCACGGCTAAAAAAAAGTCTATAACTGATGTCTCGTCTGTAACTACTGTATATACAGTATGCCGGAAACCCTCATCCTGTTAGACACATAAAAATCTCCCAACTTGTAACAAATGTGCAAACAAGCCTTCTAAAAGTTGTGTTCAAACCTTGTTGCAAGTTGCAAACAAGTTTGGAACAAGCTGTTAAAAACTTGTAACATCGTTGTTGATATAATCACAACCTTGTTTTGTCAACCTTGTAACATTCTTGTTACATGCCCGAACCAGACATGCTACCCTGATAATGTTTTTACGTGTGCACTGGACAATTTAAAAAAAATCGAGACTAAAGTTGTGAGAGACAATGAACAGCAAAGTCTTACTGTATTGCAAAAAATTGTCCAGTGGCCACACGTTACATCGAGCAACAATCCACGGCTAATCTTTTTGACACAGTAAGTTCTGCTTAAACACATAGAGTGGTGGTTGGAAGATCTGTAGGTCAAATATAAATTTTATTTTAAGGGACATGGCAATATGTTTTTTTCAGGTGTTTCAATGATATTCATCATAGGAAGGCCAAAATCTCATCTCGAAATTTCATTGTGTTCCAGAATAATATGCACATTCAAATTTTTGCGATAGCCAACGAAATATTTAACAAAATTTAGCGGAATTTCAGTACTGACTGTTCATTATCCTTGCGCACATATTGTACAAGACATGCTCAATTCTATTCATTACCACCGCCTTGGCAGCCATTTTCCTGATTTTTTGTTCGTTTTACTGTTCCATAATAATATGCAAAGCATACAAGATATGTCAAAACAGGATAAAAGTTAAGCTTGACGGTGTATTACGTTACTGACATATAGATATAGTTCGTTTAAAACAGCGTCAATGTAAACACTAACTACTTAACCAGCATGCACAACCCAGTCAATAATTTTTGCAACCAATCCATTCATATCATGTTATGAAACTCTTGATTGGATGACACGGAAGCCACAATTGTGTTTCTAAGATAGTATTTGAATTTTTACTCCCTTCCACTGGCGTGGATCTCCCTATCAAGGATGATCCACATGTTTCCTCGTTGAATTTACGCAGGAGAGAAGGCTGGATATTCCATTTTTTCCATATTTTACTACAGCAAAGATCAGGTATATTGCAGAAAATCGTGTCACATAGCCTAGCGCAATATCATGCATACAAAACAAGTTTTGCCTATACTGAGCTGTAGTTCCTCTGCCATTGGGAAGCGCTTTTGGAAGATTATGCAATTGGGAAGACAGTACATGAGACACAAGTTATTTTGACTCCATGGTCAAACCTGAAACATCACATTATCGAAACCGCCAGCCGAAGATAATGGTATTTTTTGAAAGAAAAGTTTCAATTTGCTTTAAAGTTAGCATGCTCATTTTTTTTTCCTGTAAAAGATCTCTACCATTAATGGACCTTAACCTTTAACCTTTTAGATGGAATTTTGAAAAAATTCTAAACAGGCAAAAAAATATTACCACATCTTAGAAGAGCATCCTAAACTTGCAGAGTTTTGTCGTAAAATGTTGTAAACTACAGAAAATATAGCAAGCCTTGAAATAAATATTTTCAGCTGACGGACACTTTGTCGGGCAACTTCTTCGATGCGCTGGAGAAAATTTTCAGATATAATGTTCCAGTTATGAGCACTGGCGATTTTCGATATTTTTCACATATTACACAGATTAACTGTTGATTCGCTAGGTTTTCATGATACCACATATTGAAAACTAGCAACGAGACTGCTGGAACGACGAGCGAAGCCGAGGAAGCTTTCAAAGCTCACTCGTCTCCTGCATCATACTGCACTGGAAAAAACTATAGAGAGCTTGGAAAATTTATTTCTTGTGGCAATGAAAATATTCCACCGGACAAAATGTCTGGCAGATCAAAAGTCTTATTGGACAAAACCAAATTTTTAAATTTTCAGCCGGACAAATGTCCGACGTCCGGCGCTATTTCAAGGCTTGATATAGCCTTGCAAATTTGGCAAATTTTGTACACATTTGTATTACGGGTGGAAAATAATACCCAGTTGATACCCTTGGGTATTCACATTTCTCACAGATAATACAAAACTACAGAAAATTTGCCAACTTCTTAAGGCTATATTTTCTATAGTTTACAGCATTTTACAACCAAACTTTACAATTTTACTAAGTTTATGATGCTCTTTTAAGCTGTGGTAATATTTTTTCCTATTTCGATTATTTTCAAAATTTCGTCTAAAAAGTTAAAGGTCCATTGCACCAGAATATTTGCAATGTAGCATATTTAAATTAATTTCTCATTCTCTTAGCCAGGACAACATACATTACTCTTTTAGAGTTAGGCCTGTGAGCAGGCTAATACTATGGCTACATATAGCTATCAATAAGCCAAAATACAAATAAATTGCCATGTCCCTTCAAGTTTGCTCATGAAAAATTTTATCTTGGCCCAGCACGATGGAGAGGCTGTTCCACAGGCATTTTTGTAAAGAATAGTTGAACAGTAGTTGCACTTACCCAAGTTTCCTCTGTTCAACATATCAAAAACCCGACCAGGTGTACCAACAATCATATGTTGACCTTCTTGTAATTTGCTTATTCCAACCTGCACATTTGTTCCTCCGATACAGGCATGGCACCTCACACTCATGTAATCACCAAGTGAAATAACAACTTTTTGAATCTACAGTAAACCAAGTCAGATAAACGTCATGCAACACGATTGAGACTTCGTTAGCGTTCGCCAGTAAAAAAGTAAACTTTAAAAATCAGAATTCACAAATTATTTTTTATGAAGTACCTTGTACTTGCAACAAAGTTCGATTTTTACTTAACATTTACTTTTTTTACTTCATTACTTTTGTTATACTTTAACATTGTAAAAAAGTTTAAAAACATTGTCTAAGCAAAGTAAGTGATGAGGAGATTAGTGAGACTGTGCTTTGCTCAGCCCAAGAGGCTGTTACCTCTGGTTTACTTGTACCACCTACACAGTGTTACATAACGTTTAAATTCTATTAAATTCTGTTGCAGTAGTAGTTTCAAGTATTTTTTCCTTATCATGAGTACATTTCTCTTTTACTTAAGTAAAATTTTCAAGGAATATTTTACATTTACTCTAGTAAACTTTTAGGCAATACTTTACTTTGACTTCTGCTTTTTAAAAGTAAAAAGTGAGGTGTTCCTTTTATTTTTACTAACACTGGATATCATTCACGCATGCTTTACATTTCAGTCATAAATATGCTGCAACTATTACAGTACAAATTCCAACTAATTGTGGCAGATCTAAAGTATTCTGTCATCAAATAAAATGTACAAAAATTACTTTGCATCTCTTTACCTGTTGTGCAAGCTCTCGCGTTGGAGCTAATACCAATGCTTGAGGTCTTTTATTATCTATGTCAAGCTGTTGCAAAATTGCAATGGAGAATGTCGCTGTTTTGCCTGTACCAGATTGGGCTTGTGCAATTACATCATGACCTAAACAATACATTTCTTGCTTAAGTTTAAAGAGATAATGAAATTTAATTTTAGTTTACAAATATGAAAACACCACATGATATTTACTATCGCAAAGCCATCAATCTGCAAGGTAGGATCAACAAATATGTTATAGTTTGAAGTAAGCATCCATGACAACATAAATAGAACTTGACTAATTTACAGCATCAATTTCGACTGAGACCTTAATCTTTCTTCCGATAAAAAACTAGCAAATCAACTGGTCGTTAAATATCTTGAGAACTTTATAACTCTTATTATGTGGACAAGAATATGTTTCCATGTTTTTTCCCCATGCATAGATTCTTAAACCATGATGAGTAAAATAATCACATATGTGATTATCACATAATCATAACAATCATGATTTTGAATAATCCAAGATATTGAGTATACAATAGGATGAGAGGGCATAAAAGTCCCATTTTTACAACATGAAATTTAATTCAAACACGGACTTCTTCGTGCAAATATATCACAAAGTTTGACCATCTTCGATTTTGTGTGAAAACATCTGACCAGCAACTGTTGTAAGGGCTGTGCACCGATGGTTTTTGCCTGGCCGGACCTTGCTGGCTTGTTCAAGCAAGCCTTTTCCCAAGACAGCAAAACATACTGACCCGAAATTCATTCACACTACAATGGCAGACACAAATACAGTTCTGAATATACTTTTCTGATCTGTAGTTTTTCTTGTGTTGTGAAATTACTTTCAGCTATTTATTTCTTAATTCAACATTATTTATTTCAATCTTTGACATATTTAACTCAAAATTAAACATCATTCGAACTGTGTGAAAAATTTTGGTCAAAAGAGCAAGTCCAAATTTATGGACTGTTTTACTGGACCTCCTAAAATTTCCATAAAAAACCTCAGCTGTCCATGGGACAACAGACTTCTGACTAATAGCCTGTAGCATTTCTACCTTCCCTATGGCTACAAATGCATGTTGCAAATTACTTCCTCAAAAAAAGATCTAAGGCCTTAGTATAAATTTATCTTCAGAGATTTAATAAAATGAAATATGCCAGAAACATCCAGGTCTTTTTCAGCTTGTTATCTACCCATACAGTAGGTTCACATGCTAGGTAGATTTCTGATGAAAAGTTAATACAAAGACTTCTACCTATTTGGTACAAGACTTCCATCGAATGTTTGAGGACGCATGTGTACGAGAACAATACCTTTTCACACACATTTCACGAAATGGTGATATTAAAAAGCAAAATGCATGATGGTATTTACAACTCCTAGAGCATTGTTTCTGTACATGTTGAATATTGAGCACCATAGAACACTCCATGGTTTGATTATGGGTGCCTTTTTCAATACACCCTGTATAGGTCCTTGAACTGAGACGATGAAGTGAAAGAGTTGAAAATATTTCGCCTAAGTTTGCATGAAACATCAACTATCACTTAATTATTTCTAGAGAAAGAACCTATACCTTTCAGGTACTACTAACTACATTACCCACACTGGCAATGTCAGTTTGAGACAGCAATTGGTCATTTACAATATGTTATCACCAATATTAACCAACAAAGGTAAAATATGCACTTGCTAGTACAAATAACATATATAATCAAGGCAATTAATCTATTCCTCTAACTATTGCGCAATAGCATTGAAAAAGAAAGTTAATTCACAAGAATTTATAATAAAGGGCAAGTGAACAACAATCAAGTTCATAATTAGATATTTCAATCGTACCTTTACAACATGGGATGATAGCTCTTTGCTGGATTGCCGATGGTTTTTCAAAGCTATTAACAAAGGAAGACGGAAAGTTAACAGAGTAAAATTTGAGAAAATTATCATAATGTACCTTTTCCTCACAAGGCCATCAGAGCGCGATACATACCCGTACGAATAAATGCCCCTGAGTAAGTCTTCTCGCAGACCCATGTCATCAAAACTTTCGCATACTTCGTCGTAGTTAGACTAGATGTGTAAAAATAAACGACGTACATTTTAATTTGTTTAATTCAATGAAAAATATGACAATCCTACCGGCACGCTCAGTGTCTATTCACATTTATAAAGATTCATTTACTTCAACTTGTCCTTCTTGTCCTGGCGGGCCATCTTTTGAGTCGTTGTAATCCCTAGGCGGACCATCGCCTGGAATACTATAACAGGGGAAAATATAGCCGGGATATTAGTAAAAACACGAAGCAGAACAGTCCTTATAACAACACGTGTCTTTCAGTGTCTTTTAAGTTGCCAAAATGATCGGGTTTGTTCAGACGTATTCAACCGTATAATACACTTCAAAATACCATTAAATACAGCACAGACACTAGAATTTTCTACTCGACTAGTGAAATCAGTCATCTTTTCTTTCTTTCAAGAATAAAATCCACATACCCTGAGTCTTTATCTTCGGGCTTGTGCGACATATTCCTCAAAGCGGGAAAGGAGGAAGGAAGACGTGGGCCTGGAACTAGAAGTCCACAATCTGTGTTAGGGGGTCACCGAGAACTAGTGTTATCGTGCAGGGGTGGCTGGTGCAACCTATGGATGCAACATAATTCACCGTATTATATTATTCATTATTTACTCCGACTCCCGCTTTATCGGTTCCAACGATGAAAAGACGCAATAATGATAAACCCTGAAATTAATATTGGGGGGGAGGGGTGTATAAAGATAAAATTTTGGATGTTATTGTGATTGATGGATGCTAAATTGCAGTAAAAAGTCTGACTTTCTCCACCGATGCCGTTGACTGATATTTTTCATATTTAATGCAAGTATGCAACTCAACTGCTGCCGAAGTCAGCTGTATTACTTTTAATCCCATTTGACTCCGCCCAGCCCAGTTTCATAGAAATATGGCCAGCTCGCTGTCTACATTTTCTATTGTTTAGTTTGGCCGATGGATTCCAAACAATAAGCTCAGGTGAACAGCACCTTTTGTTTTGCTCCAAATCCCCCTTCCCAAATACTATGAATTATAGACCGGTTCGGCAGTGTTGCCGGAAATGTGGAATAAAATTTCTTTTCCTCTCCGGACGACAACTTAGCAGTTTCCCGACAACTTCTTTGATCTCCAAGCGCTGCGAGAAGCACATGCATTGTCTTCCAGCAGTGGATTAATTTGGACGTAATGGCGTTCCAGTTCTGGGCATCCATGTCCTGCTAAGAGACTTCTGTAGTGGATTTGGACGATTTGTTCGTAATGGCGTTTCCGTTCTATTTAGTTTGATGGTATGAAAAGTTGATGACGTATAACTTGTATTCTCTTCACGAATTTGTTGCGACTTGTTCTCGTGCGTTCGTAAGATATGGCGTTTCTGAATGGAATTTCGCAATGTTGTGCCGAGTATCCGAAGCAGACACTTTCTGCTTAAACTTTAGTTTTGCTAGCAGTTTGGAGTACTTTGCGGGAACTAATGTGTCCCTTGCTGTGTCAGCCACTCTTGTACTTGAGACACAGCGGTGGGCCGGTAGCGACGTTTCGCACTGTTGCAACAGTGGCACTTGTTAAATGAGCTGTGTTGGAGACGGATTGCGCTGGATTTAACGAGTACTGCTAACGAGTGTCAAAACTGAAGAGAGCTGTTGCATCCCTGTGTGAAGTTACGGACAAAACATTGAAAACAAATAAATCAATGATATGTTCATAGCAGCTTCTGAAAGCTCTAACAGAAGCTTCTAATAGTTGTATTAGAAGCTGCTCGTCCATTGCAGCTTCTTAAATTTCCAATCCACAATATGCGTGCACTTTAAAATTTTAGTAGCATCATGCCTATCGCTCGATAGATAGCGAGTAGAAAAACAAGAATTTTTCTGGTGAACTTTTTCAACTTAAAAGACAATTTGCAATGGTTCATCTGTTCATTTTTAGCAAAATGACTTAAAAAGCAATTATTTATCTCAGATTCCACTAAAACAATTAGATTACTTGCTCTCAATTTCAATGCGTTGATAGTTGATTCAGGCAAGGCCCTTGTACCAATTTCCGTTTCTTCATCTTTTAGTTGTATATGTTTATCGTAGGTATGAACATAAATTTACGTCGTAACACAATTTATTGGCATATAACATCGATAAATTTGAAAATATCACTGACGCAATGAGCATATTACTGATTTATTCGTTTTCAATATTTTGTCCGTAAAAAACTTCATAGTCCGTGCCTGGACTATCGGGTTGATCGTTATTGCTGCGTTTATTGTGTTTGCTTTAGCTGGAGCTACATTGCACCATGATTGCACTATTGATCGGAAGACGCCTCGCTGGCTGATCGTCACTACCTCAGTGGTTGTTCATAATTCAAATGTTAGCTGCACTACAGTGCTGTTCACTCACAACCAAACGCTCCAATACCAGCGTACTAGCTGTCTTACCATGAGCTCGATTTTCTCTTCTGTGCGGATGATTTGCAACTATACTTACTGTAGCTTTTGAGCCAACTACAGACAAAAAACCGTCTGGATCCATGCGCTTGTGCGAATGGATTGATTCGTGGATGGTTAGTAATAAACTAAAGCTAGATGGAGACAAGACGGAATTGTTAATAATAAATGCACACCACCGCCCATGTCCTCATATAGACCATATAGATGTATCCAAATTCAAAATCCAACCATCTGAAACAGTTTGTAACAATGACGTAATAATCGACAGACATATGCAGTCTTGAACAGCATGTGACTAATATCATTCTGCAAAGCAGGTTTTCTTCCATTTGCGCAATATAGCAAAAATAAGAGATTATCTATCTACAGCTGATACTTAAATTCTGGTTCATGCACATATCACTCCCACAATGGATAGTTGTAATTCATTATTATATGGGTCGCCAAAATCCATGATGTATCGACTACATTAGTCATTAGCGCAGCTCGTTTGATAACGAGAAATAAAAATTTGATGATATTATCCCTGTCATCAAGGAGCTGCGTGGACGGCTATGGACATGATGATCGACAGTGGCTTAGCTGCAAAGTCAACTCGATGTGATTGAGGACCTGAATTACCCGTCAATGATAACTTTAATTTTCTGTGGTCATACAAAAATGTCTTCAGCATTAATTTTACATCCTTTTATGTGGTGGCATAAACATTTCACGGTTGATGATTTTAATTTTATCACAAAGAAATCACCTTTTTGATAGAACTGGTACCCTCGAGAAATTTGAGGTTAAATTGCATATGGATGAAAATATTCCACCTGTTGCTCAACACCCTCGACGCATTCCCTCCACATGCGCCTAAAGGTTTCTGAAGATATCGAGAAAAAAGTTGTAAATACACTATAGGGTATCCCAAAAAAGCGGAGTTGAGTAGAATTCAAGTTTATATTTTGAAAAGAATTTTAAGCAGGGAAACTTGTGTTTATCCTTGTTTAAAAGTGTATTCATTCAGCTTTCTTTGGATGAGTTGTCTATAAAATTTGAGCGAATAATTAATGAGTCACAGTTACGGTATGTTAATCGATCAACATCACATAATATCTCATTAAATTCTGGTCGTTTAATTGGTTGATTATGGTCACGTGATATAAAATAGACAGTTCCATTTTAGAAGAGTGCAATGGAAAACTTTCCATTGCACTCCTAGGAGTGCAGTAGTTTTTTCCATTGCACTCTCACGTGCACAATTCCCATCCGCCAAAAAGCTCTTCGTACGGTCTTCGTAGTTTACTTCAGGTTGATTTCGGTCTTGAGATGAATGCGAAATAATCCAAATACTAAAATACGACTCAAGTGCGTGTTGTTTTAAATGTCGAGCAAATTTTTACGCGTGTAGAACAGCTCACACAGTTTTACCGCTTTTGTGCTGCTCATTATTCTGTTACACATAATTTGTTTGCATTGTATGTTGTAGCGCATAACTTGTAATATAATATAGCTCCTGCCTACGCAAATTTACTCCTACATCGGACGTACATTTTAGACACTCAAACTGGTTCATTGCTGACGCACTCTTATGTATTTATAGACAGCCAAATGACCTCATAAAACATTATTTCATATTCTAAATCTAGCCCCGCATAGCATATATAAAATGCTTGCGCATTTTATGTAAAATAGTTAGGTAGTTGGTTAGTTACTGTAGGTCTGTTAATACTTGACGACTTTCTTTGAAGTTAAATAAAAGTTAAACTTATCAAAACTTAGTGTTTGAAGTATTAGTATTGCAACGTTCAAGAAATAAAACTTGCGCGCTAAAATGTCGTTTTGATGTGGATTTTGAAGTCTAATATAATCAGTGTTTATTTGTTCATAACGCATGGCGGCTGGCGCACAGTTGAGACCTGTGATGAATATACGACATTATCGCACAGTAATCCTGCTTTTAGAGAGGTTATATTCAATTCATAGCCGTGTACAAAATCTGAAGACACATCTGAATAGTGACTGTGTACTCAGATTTTATTGTGTATGATACACAATAAAATCTGAGTACACAGTCACGTACAAAATCTGGAACGGACAAGGGCAATCCGACTATTTAATGCAAGGGCTTCGGTGGTGTAGTCACTGTAGTGGTCAGACCACTCGCCTTTCTCCTTTCCTTCTACTCCGACTGATATTCACAACACTTGTGCAAAACTGGCGCGGCTAGAGGTCTGGTACCACGAATAATAAAATATGCTGCGCATGTGACATACTACCTCTTTTCTCTCGTGGCGAATTTGGTTAACCACGCTAGATTGCGAAGGACTTCTAATCCTTGATTTTTTCTCGTTTCGAGCTTTCAATTTGGTAGAATGTCGTTGGAAAACCAATCTCCCGTAAGTAATTCTACGATTCCTTGTGATTGGAGTATTTTCGAGCTATTTATCGCATGTGTACGATGAATTTACATTATGACAATAGCACCATTGTTAGACGGGCTAGCTATAGTATTTAATCAATATTCCTAGTTAAAGAATATGAATAATTTTAATGTACGTCCCATTACTATCGTGAACTAGAGGCTTCTAGAACTCTTTACTCAGGTTACATTGGCTATCTAGTAGTAGGATTTGATGACTACATAGTATTATTCTATATTATTGTATGGGGATAGGTTGGTTCTTAATATAACTGACAAGCCTTCCGTAAGGGTATATAATCCTTCTTGGGGGCGGTCTTGTATACACCTTAGAGTGCCAGGGCTGCATTATTTGCATCTAGACCCCAACATTCTACTATATGCATGTTTCTTATTGGGAATGTTGAGTTTTGACAGCTAACATGTCAATTGAAGATATGAGTCATTGACCGCCTTCCCTTATCCTTTATAGGATAAAGTAACCCAACCAGACAGCCCGATCCAAATGGCGGGTGTTGGTGAACCCCTGGGTAGATCAGATATTGAGAAAATAGTGGCAGAGGCAATTGCCAGGACTGTCCCAGTTGCCATATCACAAGTGATGGCTGCACAAGGGACTGGGGTAGGGACCACCCCTACCATGTCTGACCAAACAACTGGTGGGACAACTCAATCCCCAGAGACTCCACGGGTGACCCAGTCCTGGGGGAAAGATTTTATGCCACAGAAAGCAAGGCAAACATCTCCAAAGAGCTGTTGGAACTAACCCAACAGGCATTCTCGAAGTCCTTAACTAGAGACACTTGGAGAACAACAACCCAAAACTATCCAGAGATAGAGGACACAGAGATACTTCTGGGGGCCCCACAATGGAGACCGGAATGAAGGAGGACATCCGGAAGAAACATGGCTTTAATAAGACCAAGGATGTCTTTGCCTTTGACGAGGGCTTGGTTGAAAAACAAGCCACATACCTCCTTACTGGTTGACCAATCTTGGCTGCACTTTCTGCCCTGGACCGAGTGGAGGAAGAGGAGGACGAGACTGAAGCTCCTGACTCTGATGTAATCAAGGGAATGCTAGAGGACGCCCAGGTTTTCTTGGGCAATGCTACTGTTTGCCTTAACTCCTGGCGCCAACGACGATTCTCTGAGTACCTTACAGAAGTTGGTAAACGCACCCTAAAGGAGGAAATACCCTCTGACAAGCACCTGTTTCCAGAACGCTTCCACGACCGCATCAAAAGTGAGCACAACCACTCCAGTTCTAACAATAACCTGATCAGCCTACCACGTGCACAACCTCGTTTTGCTGCAAGACCAACTCCATCTCAACGGCCCTTTCGTACCTCGGGTGCCGGATACAATAGCCCAGGAAACACAGCCTGGAGAAAGCGTAGGTGGGGCCAAAGCACATCCACATCCCACACCACACCGGCAAAGCGTTACCGACGAAGATCAGCAAATAAGAGCTGACTATCTTCCCTTTCCAACCCTATCACCAATAGCACAATCACCTTGCACAGCAGGCAGACTAGCCAAACACTTGGACTATTGGAAAGTGATCACCCAAGATCCTTGGGTGTTACAAACAATACAGGGGTACAAGATACCCTTTCAGAGACTCTCATATCAATGGAGTGCCCGGGAAACAAAAGTGCGCGACAAGAAGCAGGCAAAGTTTATGGAGAAAGCAATCGAGGACCTTATACGGAAGGGAGCAGTGGCCCAAGTCCAACCAGAGGCAGACCAGTTTATTTCCACCCTTTTTCTGGTGGAAAAAGAAAGTGGAAGCGAAGAGTTTCGACCAGTGATCAACCTGCGCCCACTCAACAGATTTGCACGGACAGAGTCCTTTCGGATGGAGAGCCTTCAAATTGCAAAGAGCCTGATTCAGCCAGGAGACTTTCTGATGAAGTTAGACCTGAAGGATGCCTACTATACAGTACCGGTGAACCAAGACCATCGCCGTTATCTCCGTTTCTGTTATCAAGGTACGCTGTACGAGTTTTGCTGTCTACCCTTTGGCCTGTCGTCTGCACCGAGAGCATTTACGAAACTTCTCAAACCAGTAGCAACACTGCTTCGCTTTATGGGAATTCGGATCACCGGTCACCTACTTGGACGACATCTTACTGCTCCACCAAGACCAGGAGGAGCTGGGGAAGATCTTCGACAAGGTGTTGGACCTTCTACAGAATTTAGGGTTCACTATCAAGCGGGAAAAATGCTCCTCAGCTCCCACTCAGAGCCTTGTCTTTTTGGGGGGTCTCCTAGACTCAGTGGAAATGTCAATCTCCCTTCCTTCCGAGAAGTTGGATGCTATCATCAAGACTGCCAGGAAAATACTGAAAGACGGGGCAGTGACCTACAAAGTCTTATCCTCGTTTCTCGGTCGGTTGAGTCATGCGGCCCAGACTGGAGTCTGGACGGCACCCCTTCATTACAGGAGCATCCAACAACAACATGTCAGAATGACATGTCAACCATCCGGATGGCCAACAACTGCCCGAGTCTTCCTGTCACAGAAAAGCATCGAAGAATTATTAACTTGGTGACAGTCCCCAGAGGTTCAGGTGTTCAATGGCCAACCCTTGCAGTTGCCAGCCTTCGACATGACTATCTCGACAGATGCTTCACTACTTGGTTGGGGAGCAACATGGCCAGGGACAACGATTGGTGGTCGCTGGTTACCAGCAGAGGCCAACTCTCACATCAACTTACTCGAGCTCAAGGCAGCCCTTCTAGCATTACAAGCCTTCTTTCGAACTTACACCCCAACACTAAGACACATCTTATTACAGATGGACAACTCGACAGCAGTGGCATATGTCAACAAACGAGGAGGGACAAGATCGTTCGGTCTATCAACGGAAGCGCTGAAGCTATGGGCGCTGTTACTTCATGCAGGCTGTTGGATTACTGCCGAACATATCCCAGGAACATCCAACACAATAGCCGACTTGGCTTCTCGTCAGTTCACCAGCTACTCAAAATGGACACCCCCATCGGGATGTGTTTCATCAGATAGCACGACGAATCTATCGACCAGATGTGGATCTCTTTGCCACTCGAGGCAACAATCGCCTCCCTCGGTATGTATCCAGATACCCGGATCCAGGAGCGATGGCAACGGATGCATTCCTTTGCGACTGGAGTCAGTGGAGGATCTACGCACCACTTGTCCTTCTACCGAGGATTATCCAGAAGATCAAGCGGGATAAGGCGGCTCTGATATTGGCGCCAGTCTGGAAAGGCCAACCATGGTTCCCAAGCCTTCTCGAGCTACTGAGGATTATCCACGACAGTTACCGCAGATCCCACTCTTGATCACCCTTCCATCTCAGCCAGAGAAGGAGCATCCGCTTCAACACTCACTACGGTTGACTGTATGGCCCGTGTCCGGCAGCGTTACCGCGCAGACGGACTTTCGGAGACGGCTACGAAGGTTTTGTTGTCATCCTGGAGCGACTCCACACAGAAACGCTACTCTGGGCCATGGAACGCTTGGTCAAGCTGGTGTCTTGCACGGTCTCTCTGTCCCTTTACAGCCCCTGTGAACAGCGTGCTGACCTTCTTAGCCGAGATAGCCGAACGGGACAATTTGGCCTACCAGAACGATAGGTATGTATAAGTCCGCTATTTCCCAGACACATGACCCAGTTGGCTCCGTTTCATTGGGAGAACTGCCAATCGTCTCACGGTTCATGAAAGGAGTGTTTCGGATGAATCCACCACAGCCAAAGCTGTGTAAAAGTGCATTTAGAGCACCTTAAGAGACAGAGACCAACAGAAGAACTTTCCATGCGAGAATTATCAGGGAACTTAGTTACGTGTTATTGCTTGCTTTGACGTCAGCTGCACGAGCGCATGAATTGGCTGCACTCGACCTGGATTATCTTACGGAGAAAGAAGACTCGTGGGAGTTCACTCTGGCCATCCATGTCAAGCAATCTCGTCCGGGTCACCCAGCTAGGAATAAATCCAACCTTCACGGGTCATTCGACTCGCAGTGCGTCCACTACGGCGGCCGCTGAAGCAGGAATTCCACTGGAACTAATTTTAGAGGCTGCGGATTGGTCAACTGCAGGAACCTTTAGGGCACATTATCTAAGACCTACGAGTCTCGACAAGGAAACATTAGCAAAGTCAGTAATTTCTGGCTGAATATTTATATAGCACATTATATGTTAGTTACAGTTATGTTGCAATAATAAATTGGTGATAGGGGTAAAATATATACCTACTCATGTCAGCGTGCTTTACAATCTGCACAAGTATTGTGAATATCAGTCGGAGTAGAAGTGAAGGAGAAATGGAGTTTCCCCGGAGGGTAACTTACCTGAAGGGGAGACGTAGTTCTCCGAACTTCTTCGTAGACTGATATGAGCAATACTTCCCCAACCGAATGGTATAGAGTGTTTAAGATGTGTTGTAATTCATGAAGGGAGTTCTATCTTTACCTCCCCGCCCTTTGCTGCCATTCGTATAAGTTACAGGTAAAGAAGTCAACTCATTCAAAGAGAAAGTATGACACATGCGCAGCATATTTTATTATTCGTGGTACCAGACCTCTAGCCGCGCGAGTTCTGCACAAGTATTGCTCATATCAGTCTACGAAGAAGTTCGGAGAACAACGTCTCCGATCCCCTTCAGGTAAGTTACCCTCCGGGGAAACTGCATTTCACCTCTAAGCTTCCGAGTTCGATTTCCAGTAAGGTGGACTCAAAATCTCGAACTTCCTCAATGACACGAAAGGGTTGATGACGTAATCCTGTAACGTGGCACTCACATTACAAGTGTTAGGAAGTTGTCCATTTCCGTGTTTGCGAGATATAGCCGCAGATATGGCGCTCCTGAAAGTATTGTGGTTTTTTGCCATCTTCGTCTTGTTATATCGAGAATCTGAAGCAGGCAAATTCTGTTTCTCGACTTCTGATTGTTCTGGATTAAATGTTTGTTGCCAAAGCGAATGTCTCTCTAGCTGTGTCGGCCACTCATGTATCGTAAATTCAGACTGTGGCGGCGTTTCAGGCGAATATTGCTGAGACGACAAGTGTCAAGTAGGCCGCTGTGGTTTGCCTGGCTGGGCTATCGCGTTGATCGTTTTTGCTGCGTGCTTCTTGCTTATTGCTGGAGCTAGATTGTGCTGTTGCACTAATCGTCAGAGAGCGCCTGGTCTGATCGTCGCTGTCCCAGTGGCTGCTGCTGGTTCAAATGTGAACTATGGTGCTGTTTCCCACTGTCATCAACCCACACACCAACACACTTGTCAGTGAATTACCCATGGTTCAGACATCTGGCTTTTCAGGAAGGTTCAGAATATATTGCACGAAATCTGATAGTTATAATCATATTGGATTTGCACGTAGATGACGTAGTTTTTACAGCTAGATTGTAACAAAATAGTTTGTAATCTTAAAACTATGTAAAAACTTCTGACGTCCTTTTCTTGAAACTTCTATATCACAAGGAAATTTGCCCTCTTTCGGAAATCCCTCCTTACACACTGAATTTAAAGTTCGACAAATGTGCCAGACAATGTAAGTGTTTAAGTATATCGTTTAATTAGTACAAGTAGAATTCAGAACACTCAAATAAATTTTAGATTAAAAATCATGATCGATTATTTAATTTTTAACAAGAACTTGACGAAGCGAAGATATCATGCTGTTTGCGGTAAGGCATAGTACAAAACATGGAATGGACTGGACTGGACTGGACTGGACGGTGACTGGACTGGACTAAACAGTTGGACTGGACTGGACTGAACAGTTGGATCGACTGGACTGGACTGGACCGGACAGTTGGACTGAACTGGACTGGACTGATTTTAAAATAAATTTTTAAATGTTTTGGAGCTAAAAGTTTTCATTCTCGGAAATTTTACGTACAAATAGTTACTTTTGCCAATGATCTCAATTTATAACTGGAGCGAAATCCCTAAGCCAAAGAGAGCCCAAAATTTATGGTTTAAAATGAAATTGCAAATGGTTTAAAATGAAACAACACAAAATAGTTGATTTTTTAACGAAAACTATTTCTCTTTGTTGCTATCGCTACAAATTGATAACTCGACTGAAACTGCAGTACAGTACAGAGTTTAGTCAATTACAAATGTGATTCAAATATAACAACAAATATAATCCTAAACTATTTTTACGGTTTTCAGATAACTAAGGTTATCAAGGTTCATTCTGGCTTCATTCAGTCGTTGTTAGGTGTTAAAATTCTAATTTTACGCTGTAACTTGGGAAGGAGCAGGAGGTTTTTAGCTAAATGTAAAAGATTTCCGTGTAGAAGTACAATAGACCTTTCCTGCAATTACATCACAACTACTTAAGCGAGGTCCCTCATAACCTTAGTTATCTGAAAACCGTAAAAATAGTTTAGGACTATATTTGTTGTTATATTTGAATCCCATTTTTAATCGACTAAACTTTGTACTGTATTGCAGTTTTAGTCGAGTTATCAATTTGTAGCGATAGCAACAAAGATAATTAATAGTTTTCGTTAAAAAAATCAACTATTTTGTGTTGCTTTTTTTTGTGCGTGCCTGTCGGGCAATTTCATTTTAAACCATAAATTTTGCGTTTCTTTCGCTAAGGGATTTCGCTCCAGTTATACTGAATGGAGATAATCGGCAAAAGTAAATTTTGTACGCAAGATTTCTGAGAATGAAAACTTTGAGGTGCAAAATTAAAACATTTAAAAGTATATATTAAAATCAGTCCAGTCCAGTCCAGTCCAGTCCAGTCCAGTCCAGTCCAGTCCAGTCCAGTCCAGTCCAGTCCAGTCCAGTCCAGTCCAGTCCAGTCCAGTCCAGTCCAGTCCAGTCCAGTCCAGTCCAGTCCAGTCCAGTCCAGTCCAGTCCAGTCCAGTCCAGTCCAGTCCAGTCCAGTCCAGTCCAGTCCAGTCCAGTCCAGTCCAGTCCAGTCCAGTCCAGTCCAGTCCAGTCCAGTCCAGTCCAGTCCAGTCCAGTCCAGTCCAGTCCAGTCCAGTCCAGTCCAGTCCAGTCCAGTCCAGTCCAGTCCAGTCCAGTCCAGTCCAGTCCAGTCCAGTCCAGTCCAGTCCAGTCCAGTCCAGTCCAGTCCAGTCCAGTCCAGTCCAGTCCAGTCCAGTCCAGTCCAGTCCAGTCCAGTCCAGTCCAGTCCAGTCCAGTCCAGTCCAGTCCAGTCCAGTCCAGTCCAGTCCAGTCCAGTCCAGTCCAGTCCAGTCCAGTCCAGTCCAGTCCAGTCCAGTCCAGTCCAGTCCAGTCCAGTCCAGTCCAGTCCAGTCCAGTCCAGTCCAGTCCAGTCCAGTCCAGTCCAGTCCAGTCCAGTCCAGTCCAGTCCAGTCCAGTCCAGTCCAACTGTCCAGTCTAGTCCAGTCCAACCGTCCAGCCCAGTCCAGTCCATGTTTTGTACTATGCCCTGCGATAAGCAGATAAAAGATATGCAAACTCAAAGGTGAAATAATGGGCAACAAAGAGCCCACTAACTTCACTCAAAACGTTAAGTTTCTTATATATACGTGCGATTGAGTTAAGTTGATAAGCACGCGAGAAGTTGGAAAGTTCAAGTGAGAGATGGTCGAGGCGCTACAATCCTGATCAAAATTATTGACTACACTTTGTAAATGAATTACTCATTTCCCCCTATACAATATTGAATGCATTGCAAGTGTTAAGCCAACCTGATTCTCAGGGTCTTCACCTCCGCTACCCGCTCTAAGGCAAAGACCCTGACACAGGCTGGTCACGTGGCACCCAAATTTTGTGTGCTTGACATTCGTACTTAGCAGGGTTAGGTAAAAACGCGTTATCACAAATTATTGTCAAACAACAAGGGAGACCGACGAAGTGGGAAGTCATCTGACTCTAAAACCGTATCTTTGCTTTCTTTTGTGTTTGCATCACGCTGTTGTAATCTAAAGGCCTGTTCAAACGAAGCCAACATCATGCGACATTGTTGGGCCAACCTACCCCAAACCGGTCTTCGCCGTAGCGCGGGTAGCGGAGGTGAAGACCCTGAGAATCAGGTTGGTGTTAAGCCCGGCGCACACTAGAGCTATCAGGTGAGCTGAGCGTCAGTCGTGACTGTTGGCGTAAGCTGTTTCCTCAAGTCTGCGGTGTCATATTCTGTGATTTTCGACACGCTTGCCATCGGCGACGGATATTCAACATGTTGAATAATTTTGTGCACGAATGAACATTTCCTCACAGGGTGCGCGTGCTCTGAGCTGACAGCTCAGTAATATCGATTTCCCGATAATTTTCGGGCGGAGTCTGCGAGAAGGCTAATTGTAAGTTTATTGCTCCGAAAAACCTTGCGGCTAAACACTTAACTATTTCAGTCTGATACTCTGATTGGCTTACAGTTGACGTGATAACAGCAACCGAATAAACATAATCTGAATATGCATATTAATGCCCAGCAAGTAATTTTAAATGCATACATGTCAGACCAGCTCTTTCTGACACCCATAGATGTGAACAAGGTAGGTACTGTGACTTGTGATTGTCATTATATTTATTTCTAATCACTACAGGTTTTTGTAGGGCAGGTAACACTTTTATGTATTTATTGTAGCCCATATATGATTATATTCTGCATGTTTTTGTGATTGATTTTGGTACGCAAGTTTACAGTTTAGCTTTAGTTTGCCAGCTTTTGTATTCATTAATAACGAAACTTTGCCGGATATAGGACATTTGATGCTCGACGAAGAAGAAGATAAAAGACAGGAATTAATGTCAAGGTTGACAGTCGAATGTGGCACATGCAATAATCTAGAGGTGTTGGATACATCTACCAGTGTGTCAAAGGGGAACACCTGTTGACGTTAATCGACGACTTGTGTACAGCTCTATTGAAATGGGTGGCGGCTACGAAGGACTGGCTACACTATGCAGCATTATGAACATGCCGTGTATGTCAAAAACTGCGTATTATAAGCAATTAGAGACCAATTGAAATTTGAATTGTTTGATATGTATGCATTTAGAATTACTTGCTGGGCAATAATATTCATATTCAATTAAAGGCCATTCTCCTGGTCTTAGAAAGAGAATCCCTGAATGAACTGGAAAGGGTGGGTGACAAAGTTCGTAAATCGGTTTTCATGGAGAACGCTGAATTAGATGTTGGTCAGCCAGCAGATATTGCTGTTAGTTTTGATGGCACATGGGCCAAGCGAGGCTTTACTTCATTGACTGGCGTGGTCTTTGTCAGGCTGTGTAGACACTGGTGAAGTGTTGGATTACCATGTTCTCTCGAAAGCCTTCCAGAAGTGTTCCTTGAAAAAGTCACAATGCAAGGATGATAACATTTTTGAACAATGGAAGATGGAATATGAAGCAAAGAATGAGTCTGGCATTAACCTTCAGGGGAAGCTCACCAGTTATGGAAGCACAAGGAGCAGTAGTTCTCTGGGGGCAATCGATAAGTCCCCACAAGTTAAAGTATCGATGGATGGTTTCCGATGGTGACAGCAAAGGACATAGCTTGGTGGAAAATGTGTACGGAGACTGCAAAGTAAAGAAGCTAGACTGCGTGGATAGATCATGTCCAGAAGCGTATGAAAAAACACCTACTCAACCAGAAGGCTAGCACAAAGGGAAAGTTGGATGATGGAAAGACAATTGGTGGAAAAGGTCGCCTTACAGAAGTGAAGATAAAAAACTACAGACGTATTATGGCCTCGCTATTCGCCAGAACACCAATTCCAAGCCTTCCCCATCAGAACAGGAAATTGGCGTGACAGTGTATCAGATGAAAAAAAAACATAATTGCCACTCTTCACCATAATGTTTCATCTGACAGCCGGGTTAAGCAACACAAATATTGCCCGCGAGGTGAAAAGTTTTGGTGCAAATGGCAGCAAGATTTGGCAACGGGAACAAAAACAAAAACTTATAAAAGGAATGAATGCTTGCCTTCAGTTTTTTAGAAGTCTTGAAGCCCGTATTTATTATTACTTTGAGTGAAACTGAACTGCTGAAAAGGTGTGTACTTGGAGCAACCAAGATGCAAATGAGTCTCTGAACGGTTTGGTCTGGTCTCGATGCCACAAACATAAGCATCATGGAGCAAAAGCAGTGCAATGTGCATTTGCCTCTGGTGTTCTTCAGTTCAACTGTAGACCTACAAGCAGGGAAAATATAATGGCAGCGCTCTCAACTCCTGATGGCTCCATGACAAAAAGGCCTCAGAGGCAAAGAATAAAAGACGCGTTTCTCAAGCTGATTCACGAGCAACAGCGAAAGAGAAGAAAAGGCGTCAAGGGGAGAACTTACTTCGCACTAGAAGAGAAGAAGCATTGAATGATGTTAAGGGTACCACATATGAAGCTGGTGCCTTCTATGTACATTTAGTAAAAAATTGATTTTGAATTGAATTATATAGACCTTACATTGTAAGCAATCGCCTAACTTAAAAGCTGTTTTCACCAAATCGCACATTTTACGCTAATTTGAGAAAGGATATCTTTAGAACGATTTGACCAATTGACATCAAATGTTCAAGATTTATGTATCTTACAATTTTCTAGTTAAATCTTTCTAGAGATATCTTATCCCAAACTCAGTCTATCGCGAAACAGCATGTAGACACTTTAACTGCCTGAATGCCAATAGCAACAAAGTTTTAGTGTCCAAAAGTATCTTTTTTAGATTCTTCAATTCATTAGCTGTCTGCTGATATGTGGTTTTTCAGAGGTTTATAATAAAATATTCAGTGCTCACCCTCAGTTCTCATTTCCCCTTAACGGAAAATTTTATGATCAAGTTGATGGTGTAGCCCTGGGCTTGAGCCGTTTCTAGCCAACATTTTCCTTTTCTTTCATGAAATAAAACGGCTCAAAGATTGCCTTGTACATTTTAAACCATTGCATTATCGTTGTTATGTTGATGATAGTCTTTCGTAGTTTTTCGTTCACGTGACCTTTCTTGAACATTTGAATTCAAAACATCCTAATATCAAATTTACATATATGAAATTGAAAAAGATCATTGCCTTTCTTTTCTTGATGTAAATATCATGTTTTCTGACGGCATTTTGTCAACATCCGTTTACCGGAAGCCTACGTTTACAGGTCTGTTTAGCAATTTACTAATTTTGATAGTTTCATTCCCATTTCCTACGAAAAAGGTTTAATAAGTACTCTTTTATTTGACTATTTTAATTTTTCATCGTCTAATGCTATTTTTCATGCTGATTTTGAAAAATTAAAAAAGATTATGATTTATAATGGTTATCCCGACAGATTTGTGAGACGGCTTTTTAACAAAATTTTTGAAAAACTGTCATCTACTTCCAAACCTAATGAAGCTAAAAGGATTGCTCTTTTTATGCTTCTTTTTTCAGGTGTACATTCCGTTCAAATTTGAAATCAAATTAACAAAGTATTTTCTCGGCCTATCACATATTCAAATTCGTTGAATTCTTTGACCTATGAAATGAAGTCTTTATTATTTAAGGACTTAATTCCTTTAAGTTTAGGATCGCAAAGTTTAGGATACAAAGGACTTGCGCCTGTAACACGCATAACCAATAATATGCGCTTTAGCTGTGCTGTCTTGATACTGTGTTGATCAAAACAACCTCATTATACAGCGCCATATTCTGCCTGGCTCGATCGTGTATTCCGACCAGTGGGCTGCATACAATCGTGTGGGAAACATCGCTGGCCTTGAACACCATACGCTCTCATTTTGTAGATCCTGTGACAGGCGTTCATACCCAGAACATTGAATCCTATTGGAACCGATGAAAGACCAAAATAAAGTCAATGAAAGGCGTTCGAAGACATATGCCCCCTGGTTATCTGGACGAGTTCATGTGGCGAGAGCGAGCGAGGCAGACAAATTCAATGAAATTTTAATCCTTTTGGAACCAACAAATATATAAAAGAAGTTTAAACAAATTTGCGATATTTTTGACGTTTTTAACTTTGTTATTTTATATTATAAAGGGGGGCGTATACTCAAATGACCATTTAAATATACGCCACCCTATGCATGGGGGGGGGGGGGCTTTAACTTGAATTGATCCCGCGCATGCATTGTTTATAAATACAAGTATCAAAGCTGTAATGCATTGTGTGTTCGTAAAACCGTTTGCCATTTTCATAAACGCATTTCTGAACACTTGGGTATTTCGGCCTTTACTGGTAATACGAGGTTTGGTAAGCCTCTCTCAAAACCGCCTTTCTCTAGCTAATATTCGTGATCATCATCAGGTTTCTGGTCATCCTATGTCTCCTGATGATTTCTCCATTCCATCTACTTGTTCTTCATCCTTCGAACTTTTGTTAGGAGAACGTACGTTTACTCATCTCTAAACTTAACCCTCACAGCCTCACTTAATGCCAATCTTACTTCTGTGCCTTTACCCAGTAATAAATTAAAAGTGTTGCAAATTCGTCTTTTCAACTCGCCTCTTGAAAATGCTAGATCCGCGACCAGGATTCATTTTAAGTTTGAGAAAACGGTCTCTGATCGTAAAATTTATTTAAACACGAGCGTTCGACTGCCAGTCTGCAGTCTTCGGCCGGTAAAGTAATAATAAATATAAATATAAAACTATTCTACGGATATAGCTACTGGGACAGTGGTTTACAATTACAATGACATGCAATAAATACTTCCGCCTACGTAAACTCGAGCAAAATTAGTGTTTTTATGAAATATAAAACTATGATGAGTATTATCATTTCTTATTTAATAAAAATCTATATTGTTCTGGTAAATGTTGTGCATTGTTATCAGAATTAAATGTGGTTGCTGTATGCCAAGGACCACAAAATCAACTTTGATGCATGTAAAATTCTAGACAAAGCAAACTATCAGAAAAACACTGGCGTCTTGGCATACAGCAACCACATTTAATTCTGATAAGTTGATAACAATGCACAACATTTACCAGAACAATATAGATTTTTATTAAATAAGAAATGATCATAAGAACACTAATTTTGCTCGAGATTACGTAGACAGAAAATGTTTCGATCTTAGTTTGATTATATATGTTTAATCGTCATAATAATGTAGGTATACTAATTGTGATATTAAATGCATTTAGTATTCATGAGGACTTTTAGTGTATATACGAGGATTATTTAGTATTCATGGAATAAATTAGTTGTCCTACGCAGTACACTAGTCATCGCACTGGCTGTAAAATAAAAGCTGAACAGTATCAACACTCAAAACTATTAGAAATGAGTTTGCGATAAATTTGGGGCTTTTAACATTTATTTGGCCGTATTAGAAAAATTGTACTTTGGCCTCTTTTGGTAGATTTAATTTTGGCTCTTTTTCATAGCTATTTGGCTCCAAGCATGCGCAGGACCTACCAACCCTGGTCGAAAGCTCGTGCTTAAATAAATTTTACGATCAGAGAACGTTTTCTGAAACTTATCGTTTAACTCTGTTGGAAAGACAAAAAAGCATACCCTTGTTTCATCTCATAAGGAATTTCAGGAAAATTTAAAAAGCCTGATATAAAAGCTAGCCTCTAATAAAAAGATACCCTTTTTCAACGCTTGTCACCAAATGGCGATGCTTTGATTTTGTCACCCTTTTGGCCAGTATCAAGTCTCTTTAAAATGTCCAAAACTGATTTATCAATGCTTTTTTACAAAGGAAACGTCCTCCATAAAGGAGTAGCATTAACGAGCGATTACACTTGTTTGCAAAAGATGAAAAAGGGTACCATTTTTATCAATTTGCTCTTGTGGTGACAAGATGGAAAAGGGTACCTTTTTTATCAATTTTGCTGTCACTCAACGGTTGACAAGGCTGCTCAGAATAAACGCCCGCGGAAAAAAATACCGATAATAGCACCCCACTGATTCCTTATATTGCTATTGACGTATAGCCCGGTAACGTGACACTATCTGAAAAAATATTACGACATATGATCGAACTCAATTTCTTTTCGTGTTTGGGAAATATGGCGCTCGTAAAAGTACTGTCGTTTGTTGCCATCTTCGCTGTGTTCTACCAAGAAACTGAAGGCTGCTTGTCGAACAATGATTGCCCTGGGTCGCTCCTGTGTTGCAATTACCGCGTGTGCCTCCCTAGCTGTGTCAACCAATCGTGTATTCTCAACTCAAATTGCGGCGGCAGTTCCTACTGTTGTAATAGCATATGTCGACTGAGTTGTGTAGACCACTATTGCGATTTCGACATGGATTGTGGTGCGCCAAACGAATACTGTTGTTACAACACATGTGAAAAAGGAACCTGTAGTTTGGCTGGTTGGGCTATCGCGTTGATCGTTATAGGTGCGTGTACCGCACTTGTGATTTTTGGGATTGCGTTGTGTCTTTTCGCACGTCGTCGTAGGCCTGCCATGATTGTCACTGCCCCAGCAGTTGTTCCTGCTTCTAATGTTAACTATGGTGCTGTTTACCCACAACCACATATTCCGGCGCCACCGTATGCATATTACAATCAACAACCAACACAACAGCAGAAATAAAATTACATTTGGTTTCGATTTTGGACTTAGCGCGCTGGTTCACAAGATACGATTATAGCAAAGAGTAGAGACTACAAAGAGGGACCACTTCAGTCAAAAAAGCGTAAGGTGCTGTCGTCATGTTCGTCATGGGCGCCATGTTCCTAGCCAGTGCCCTAAACAGAAGCATTTTCCCCCGGTATTTGTTACCATTTTTAATATTTCCGGGGGGTAACGTCCTCTGTTTAGGGCACTGGCTAGGAACATGGCGCCCATGACGAATCATCACGACAGCACCTTACGCTTTTTTCAATGAAGTGGTCCCTCTTTGTAGTCTCTACTCTTTGATTATAGTGATACAAATGTCAATTATTTCAATATTCAATTTCGAAGAGAAGGCGAGAAGCTGGAATTTATGTAACTCAATAGTAAATTAAATTTGTTCAGTGAACACATGTTGTAATGCTGTAAGTCTGTCATGTGAGCAAAGTTAACATTTTGTTCATATATTTTGAACTTATTTTTATATGATTTGTAAACTTTAATAGGGTAACTGAATATCCAACCCTGTTCTGAATTGATGTGCTCACAAGCGAATGCAAACCAAAATTTTGAAAAAGTTCCGAAAAGGTGATGGCTGGGTAATGTGCGCGGAGTTCATTTATGTCCTCAAAATTTAAAAACTTAATGTTGCAAGTCTCATTTCATATTGTAGAATAACTGAAAAGTAAATGGTAATGTTGATGATTCGCCATATTAGTCAGGGAGGCAGAGGTACAAAAATACATGACTACTTACCTTATCCCATATGTGTCATGAAAGCGGGCTTCTGATTGGTTCTCAGCAGGTAAGTTTTTTTCGAACTAACCTGCTTTTTCCGAACTTACCCGCTTTTCTCTTTTATCGATAAAACCGGCTTTCTGATTCGTTACAAAAACCCGAACTTACCTGCTTGCTGCTTACGCTGCCGTCCGCCTCAAACTGCTCAACAACAATGGCGAACAAAATTTAGCTGATGATTAAACCTACACTTTAAAGAACATTTTTGGGCTAAAGACGTCACAGAAACCAAGCAAAAAGAAACGGAAAATTGTAAACTAAAGATAATAGAGACCCTGATAAAGAAATATTAAGAGACCAATAATTTTAAGAAGAGAAAATGTTGACAAAATACATCGGCGACTCAGCGAGCCTCGGAAAACAACACAAGAAGATAAGTTTAGTATGGGATAAAAACCCAACTTACTTGCAGGTTCGGTTGGTTCGGGATTAACGCACCTCGGGGTCTGACAGCTGTCCGAACCTACCTCGCTTCGCTCGGTAGGTTCGAACAGCTGTCAGACCCCTCGGTGCGTTAATCCCGAACCAACCTCCCTGCAAGTAAGTTTGTTATAATATCGAGGGACAATTTCATTTTGCTCTTAAATTGTCCGTTACATGCCTAATATAACAATTCTGAATGTTGTTTGGCCCAATTTTTCTTGTGGGCTCCAGCCAACACGTTTTTTCTTAAATTTTCTATAAAACTATATTATTGTCAAAAAAGGCGAAATTTCGGACTTATTTCTAGGAAAAACCACTTACGTTATCAAAAAGGTAATAAGAAACTACATATAACACATTATTATGGTTACTTTTATTTTCCACATTTTTGTTGAGTTATGAGCATTCGAAAACTTATTTTCAGACTAGTGCCCAGGAAATTAGCATCATTTTAGGACATTTTCCCGTTTTGAAGCAGCAATAACTCGAAAACAGCTTGAAAAACCAGGGTGCCCGTAATGATGTCTTATATGCTGTTTTTTATAAGCTTTCTGATGATACAAGTCATTTTTCAAATGAATGAACTTGAAAGTTTGCTATTTTTGACCACATAATAGTTTTATAATAAAACTGAAGAAAAACGTGTTGATCGAAGCCCACAAGAAAAATTGGGCCAAACAACATTCAGAATTGTTATATTAGGCATGTAACGGACAATTTAAGAGCAAAATGAATTTGTCCCTCGAGAAGGTAGGTAAAATGACCTCTGCCTCCCTGACTATATATCCTATTAGTAGAATCATACTAGTATACTAATGCAAATGCTGTCATTTGATTGGCTACTCTAGTCGTCGCTATCTATTCCTTAAAAGATAGCAAAACATTCATTTTCCTGGTGTATTTTTTTTTCAATTTATATATTTTTTTTCAATTCTTATAGACGAATTTTTAACGAAATGGCTTAAAAATCAATTTTTTCTCAAATCCTATCACAACAATTAGATTACTCGCTATCAATTTATATGCGGCGATAGTTGATTCGGGTAACTATCAACGCATAGAAATTTCGAGCTCGTAATCTAATTGTTAATTATTACATGTTTTACTAAGTAGTACGCACCTGTTTATTTTTACGAGTTTTCTGTGTGTTTGCAAAACGAGCATCTTTTTTTGCATAATACAATGCATGCTTGGATAACTGACACTGCAGAGACTCAGTCACTCACAAAATGCAGTGTTATTAAAGCCATATACATTAAATTAAAGCCTTACATCGAGCTGTGGCAAATATATCTAAAAATTTTCTGGAATTAAATTTTAGTTGATTATGGTGACAATGTATAAAATAGCAAGCCATGCACAGACTTTCAGATATTACAAAATTAATATTATATTGTAACATTAATTTTGTAATATCTGAAAGTCTGTGGCTTGCTATTTTCATAGTTAATAGAGTAGATGGTTTGGAAACTCATTAGAATAACAATATTACTCATTATCAATGTTGGTCAACGTTTATTCAAAAATATGGTTCTTCATCGTCACGTGTGTATTGTTTTTTTGCCAAATCCACCAATAGGAGTTCTTAAATTAGCCTATTGTTTAAGTCGCGGATGGCTAAATTTCCTAAAACGTTTCTATTGGTTAGTTAGGTGAAAATACAATACGCACGTGACGACGAAGAACCTCATTCCTGCATAAACCAGAACAAAAACATAGATAATGACTTATATTGTAGTTCTAATGAGTTTCCAAACCATCTAGCTCTATTAACTATGCTATTTTATACATTGTCACCATAATCAACTCAAATTTAATTCCAGAAAATTTTTAGATATATTTGCCACAGTCTGATGTAAGGCTTTAATTCAACACTGTATTGTGTGAGTGACTGAGTCTCTGCAGTGTCAGTTATCCAAGCATGCATTGTATACACAACACTTCTTTAGCAAGGTTTTTTATAAAGTTTGGTTCAGAAATACCATGCCCTCTGTTTATAAAAGAGTAATGTTCCATGTGTATATATGTTGATAAGCACTGTGAGAAACCCCAGGATTGTTAAGCAGATTTCTGCTTTAATATATCAATAACGACTCGTATTGATGCCTGTTGGTTATATGAAATAAATAATCCATTTGGTAATATAAGTACAGTAGTATAATAGTTATTAGTTATTAGTTAATAACTTAATACATATTAGATAATTCAAAACAATAGCAGTGGATACTCCGGGTGGAAATCTCAGCCTAGTCAAAAATATTAAAGCCCAGACAACCGCTCCAAATAGAGCCACAACATAACTAAACAGAAAAAAATTAAAACATATTTAATGAAACTAACGTTTCGTTGTTATACTTGCAACATCTTCAGAGCATCATCAGAAGAGATAGGATGACCAGAAGCCTGATGATGATGACGAATATCAGAGAAAGGAGGTTTTGAGAGAGGTTTACCAGTAAAGGCCGAAATACCCATGTGTTCATAAGCGCATTTCTGAACACATGGGTATTTCGGCCTTTACTGGTAAACCACCCTCAAAACCTCCTTTCTCTAATATTCGCGAACATCATCAGGCTTCTGGTCATCCTATCTCCCCTGATGATTTCTCCGTTCTCTCCAATAACACTTCATTAGCCTACGTCATAGCCCCGCCCCCGACTCACTTCATCCTCTCCGAGCAGGCTCTTTTATTAAGAGAAAGTTTACTCACCTCCAAATTTAAGCCCTCACTTAATGCCAATCTTAGTTCTATGCCTTTAATTTAACCTTGTACAATTGATCCTGCTATTAACCTTGCATGACCTTTGTATATTGATCTTTTGTTATATCTTGTAATGTTATATGTCCTTAGTATTGTTATTGTTAAATCACTATGACTCGCTTATTTTTAATTCCTCAACCGTGTTTTGTAACCTCAGAATATTTCGCTTTGTATAACGCTTTTTTTACATATTTTAATAGCTACTTTTATTGCTCTGAAGATGTTGCACATATAGCAACGAAACGTTAGCTTCATTAAATATTTTTTAAAATTTGTTCTGTTTAGTTATGTTATGGCTCTATTTAAAGCTGTTGTCTGAGCTTTAATATTAGATAATATAGTTAACACAAGTACCGAAAGAAATTTAATACATTTAACGTGGTCTTATATTGGTATGCAATTGGTTGGTTACTCTAACGTAATGTTTCACTTAACTTTGTTCCAGAAAAATGCAAAAACTTTCCAGTGTGTTTTATTTAAGAGTTTCTCACGAACTTTCAAAAATTGAATACAATACTGAACATGGTGTGAACCTGAAGAGTTTTAAAAGTGATAGCTGGCTAAAAAATTATACTATTTATCAGAGCTTTTTCTTATGGTATATTTAAAAAAATACATTATAAACGTTTTGCATCTTTTAAAAACTCTGGGTTTTTAGGCTCAAATCACAGACCGTTCTTTCACCCAATTTAGGTGCTAATGAAGTTGTGTTTCAGATCACATATGTTAGTTCGGTTTATATCTTTTTCAACGGAAACCTTATATTTTACCATGTTGAAACTAATTTGTGGATTACTACATGGAGAAAATGTAAAAGTGATCAGTCGAACATCCATCAGTCTGAGCTATCATGTCTTATATGGCGGTGTGAGGGAGTACATTGGTACATCAATTCTAGATTTTTTCATCAAAAAATTAAATGTATGGCCAGTATGGCCTTGAACATTTTACGGCTGTTGATATTGATGCCACTAAATATAAATATGACATGCAGCATGAAATTAGTTTTGAAATGCGTATTTTAAATTCTTACTCTTTTTGCAACGCATGTGAAAATTTTACAACATATTGATCCGACGACACATTTGCCGCCGGCTTTGAGGTTATTTTCCATTACGGTGGCTTTGCCCGTGACAGATTATCACGAGGAACAAGGCGACCGTAATGGAAAATGACCAGCTAAAGCCAGTATAGGACAACGAAGTGATGTAATATGATTAAACGTTTTCTAATTGTTCCAAAAGATCTAAAAGAACGTTTTCGGCCTTGTACTGTTTACAAAGACGAATTTTACGCCCATAATACACAATTCTTGCTCGGAGATTGTAAGAAATTATGTTCAGCAAATTCGTTTCAGTAGTTGAGCATATCAGCTCCGAAACCACCCTGCTAGCAGAGCCTAATTTAAATTAGTAGAATCATACTAGTATACAATTGCAAATGCTGTAATTTGATTGGTTACTCTACTCGCTATCTATTCCTCGATAGATAGCGAGTAGCGAAACAATCATCTTCCTATAGAGATTTCTTTCAAAAAAATTGCTTGAAAATCAAATTTTTTGTTGAATATTCCATGTTTGACCTCTGATTCTACCAAAACAATTAGATTACTCGCTCTCGATTTTTATGCGGTGATAGAGCTCGTAATCTAAATGTTAATTAGGCTCTGCTAGCAGGGTGCTCCGAAACATTTATATGAAGAAATGTCTTTTCGGCTAAAAATTCATACTATAAACGATAGATGGATACAATTGTCTCATGGGGCACTTGCATAAATTTGCACTAACATATGTTGTTTAACAATTGTTGAAAACATCGCCTTCAAGAAATGTTAAGTAGATGCAACAATTGATATTACATGAATAGTTTATTTTAGTTAAAAAAATACAACAAAATGCGCAAAAAACGGAAGAAAATCTCAGAACTAATTACATTAAAAAGATGAAAATACATGAGAAAACTACACTACAACGCCTATCTAAACAGGATTTTCCATTTCATTTGCATAAACATATTGTCAATATAAACAGAAGGAAAACAAAAACAACAAGCGCTTCAAGTCATCGTTTAATTTGGTGGAGAAAAAGGATGATTTTCAAACGAGATGCGCTGATCTTATACATCACGAGTGGATTGAGTGGGCCTTCATTGTTAATGTTGTGGATATGGTGAACCGACTAATACTCGTCGTATCTTGTTAGTGAGTCGTAAGTTGTTTTGATCTTTTCAACTACACTACCAAACTATTTCCATTACTTTGTCATCAGATTCTACACAATCAGCAATTTTACAGTTTTAATACTGTGGTCTAGCTGTACTCCAGTAATTATGACAGATACATACGCCATCAAAATGCACCCTTATAAAAGAGCGAGAAACAAATAACGCCATCGCATACTGACATTATTTGCGTACGGTGAAGTGTAAAGAACCCCCAAACGATCATTTAAAGCCGTGGAAACATGGGTTTCTTTCATACATTAAATTATTTGTTGCTATAATTGTATGACTATGTTAGCACAGATTCTACACAAACAATCATTTCCTTGAATTCATAAAAACTATATTCAACAAACAAATAGAATTCTACCCTCTACCTGGGGTGCATGATATGCTGTCATACTAGCCGGCATACGAAGCTGATGACAAAAAGTAACTTAACGCACGATATTCCAAAAAAAATCGGCACCCGCTTTCCTGTTAACATCTAAAGCTTCCATAACAAACATCCTTTCCTATATAGATACAATCACTTTCAAATGTGTTGGGACAAATCACAATTTTAACTGAAATATTGAAAAACTTCCATCCCCCTCGCCCCCTATTCAATGTTGGTACGCGGTTACTACGACACCAACATTGAATATGGGAGGGGGGAGAGGAGGGCAAATTTTTAAAGGGGATAACTGTGGACAAGCACATGTAATGTGAAACGGCATGTGTCCCAACTACTGAAACTGATTGTACGATCGATCGTGATTCGAAGTGCTAAAAATCCAATAATCCACGCAAACTTACGAAACTGGTCAAAACGCAACTCCCTGCAATCACTGCTGCAACCTTTATCGGACGATAATTTTGTAATACTCAAGCCCACTCTTCTCATTTTAGGTTCAAAACCTCCGTTAAAAAAGTTCAGTTGAACAGCATTCGCAGCAACTGTCTAAAATGTCCAAAAACGTGCTTTTCGTAATATAGAACTTCCTAGTTTTTTGCTCGGTTGACGAGGCCTTCTTGGATTTATCATACATGTGACACCTGCGCTAGGTATGCGTTGGCTATCTAGGGGCTACAATATCTATGGTTACAGTCACACACCTACGAAAGGATGTTTGTCGCAGTTTCGTAGGACTATGGATTGCTTTTCACTGTTGCGTTCTTTCCACGTGCGTGTATACGCACCTAAGTTTATATTCATCCAGCCTATTTTATGAAACAATTTATTCAATAGAAGGTCAGCATGCAACTTTATAAATGTTTTAATATGTTTTTGTCATGTGAATTAGTACTTGGATAGAATTTAGAAATGCTTAAACTTGTACACTCACTAGATTCATATTAATCTGACACTGCAGAGAACAACGAAAAATTCGTTGTCTCGAGCGGGATTCGAGCTCGCATCTTCGGGTTTCTAGACCGCCGCTCTACCAATTGAGCTATCGAGTCAACTGGGATTGGTAGCGAGTCTTATCCAACTTAAGTGCACGAAATATTTTCGCGACGACTTAAACCCGAAGATGCGAGTTCGAATCCCGCTCGAGACAACGAATTTTTCGTTGTTCTCTGCAGTGTCAGGTTAATATGAATCTAGTTTTTCATATCTCTGAGGATGGTTCTGAAATAGAATTGTGCACTCACGTTGATACTAAACTGAGTGCACTCACGTTGGAAAATCGTAACCGTATCATTTCATCTATCCACACCCCGTGTGTTTTATTTTACTCGAACTCAATAATAATACTAGCATATTTCATTTTCTTAATTGTATTTCCGTAAAGCTACAATCCCTTGCAAAATAACACGTGCCATCCGGATTTTGTAAGGCTTATCCCCCTTTCCCCCATGCAATGTTGTGATTTGAAGTTGAAATTAAAAAGGAAGGCTTGAAACGGTGCTAGCAATCACTAAACAACATTGAGAAGGGTGCGGGAGCATGAAGTGTCTCGTTTATTTCGCATACGATTGTCTAAAATAGGGACGTTTGGAATGCACACTTGGCGCATCTTAATTGTGTAAGATGCAAGTGTAAATTAAAAATAATAAAACCAGTAAATTTTATTGAGAATCATTCCAAAATGTGAACACACATCGTTTGAAGAGTAACACCTATGTATTTTATATTTATTTTGGTGAAAAGTTATAATATATGTGACAAAAGAAACGTCAATAAATATACGTATATTAGTGAGAATATACTGTAGTTAATTATTGAAACAATGAAATTGACGAATTCATAATCTTGAAATATTCCACAACAACAATTATTCTCATATATAGCTGTAGCTACACATGTACACGCAGTAGAGCGGTGTAGTGAATTTCGTATACTAGTTTTTCTAAATTTGAACATCAAATGGAAATCGAAGACCAGATGGCGCTGTTTTTAGTTCTTCTCGCAAATCCCGCAAGATGAACAAGTGGATATCCTGTCATACCCGCGTTGCTTTGCAGAGTTTATTCTTCACTGAATATTTGAATGTCTATACATACGCTTATCGTACATGCATGCGTTTTAGCGGGGAAACATTATACATGCAATTAGCATATTAATCAGTGTTCATAATGACCGGCAACGTAAACGGGTCACCATTTAAAACTCTCAAAATTACACATCTGAGTTCTCTTCTACAAGGTTTGTTGACTAATATACTTAAACATTGATAAGTTATTCAACAAATTCTGGAATTTTAAATGGTTTGAAGTTTGCATACGCTGAATAAGCGGCGGATCACCACTGTGATCCGAGGAAATATGAAATAATACATTATTATGTAATATATTTTTTTTGTTTGAACGGGTCACCATTGCACGTACAATCGGCTCGTATTGTGTTAGTTTCTAAAAAATTATGGAAGCGTCTACTTTACCATGGTATTACGGTACAAACCTCAGATCTTATGTATTTAATGTGCGGCCAATGCACTCTCTTCAGTTGTTTTGGCACTTGTATTAAACGGTGACCCGTTGTGGTGATGCGTTAATTTAATTAATTATTCAGAACTGTCTAACTGACACCACTGACACAGTGACAGAGATGGTACACACAGTGCATTGCATGTTCATGTTTCACAAATACTTATTAAGTATATAATTGTCAATTTAGTTGTTAATCGGCCTGTTTAGACCGCTTTGGTTTGTTCGTCAAATACGCGCTGTCATATGAGTATAGATGAATATAATTATTTTTTAAACAGTCCGTTTAACAGTCAGTTCATATTATATTGTACGCGTTTTATTGTCAACATATACATTGTCGATATAATTATATACAACGTGAAAGTACTTGGCTGTTTGATAGTTCTAATGTCTTAAACGCTGTCCTTTCCTCTTAATGATTTCTTCCACGCGATTTGGCATTGGAACAATTGTGTTATTTGCTACTTCTATGGGTAAAGATTGAATTGTAGAGATAACTCTATATTTAATTTCTTCGCATGTTTCCTTCGTGGTTTACGATCGTATAGCTTGCTTACGCAATGCGTCTGAAACTAGTTTAATATTCTCAATGGGGTTTAGGTCAGGACTTCTCGGAAGTATTTTTAGAAGCTCACAGTTTGCCCGATCCATTGCTGCACAAGCCATTGCTGAATTCTGACTTGGATCTCCGTCTTGTAACCATAGTCGCATTTGGCTTTTATCTGCAACGGCAAACATGCTTTCAAAGTTCTCGTCAATAAAATTGGCAAAGTAACGGCCATCTAACTTGTCATAAGCTTTGCATATGGCCACGCCCTTGTCATAACTTAGAGCTACCATCAGCTTTACCACTCGACCATCACTCCCAGTTTTTTTACCCTTCGCGGTGCATCCTGGTGTTAGTCCTTCGCTTCTTTTGTTCCATACCCTGGCTTTGGGTGCAAAGGCTTGATCCAAGGAATTTCTCTTATACGCAAATCCCGTTCCGTCGAGGTAAAACACAATATCTTGAGTCCATACGTCGTGAGAATAATTTTTGCAATCTCCGTGTCAAAAATCTCCTCTTTTTCATGTCAACCTTTGTTAACAGACCTTTTTTCCGAGCTTGTAGATAGTAATAGCCCTCTTTATTTAGGAAACGTTAAATTGTAATCTTTGAAATGTGTTGATATACGCAAGTGGGGTCATTATCAGGCGTTCTGGATTAAACGCCTTCAGCGTCATAACTTCCTACACCTACGGTACTTGTGCAGATTTATTGTTGAAATACAGTAGATCGTTCTGAGACGACAACAAAATTTTTTATCGTCTCATTTGAAAGAGACTCCAAAACAATATATAGAAGTCTATTACAGAATTTTTATATCTGCCTTAATTGGTGAGATATTTTGACTGCAAATCTTCAGTTGTCCACCATCTTGGATATTTGTCGATATGCACGATACGTCACAACTAGGATCACGCGATTTTTTTTCCTAAACACAATGGTTAATATGCTCTCATAACCACATGTACGACAAGTGTTTCGGATTTCAGCTCGGACTGAGAAGATTTCAAACAATATTTGATTGTTGGTAGGTATTTAGGAGGACTTTCGACAGGCTTATCCCTGTTGTGACGTCACCAAAACATTGTTACTGAGGTTAAAAAATAATCCAAGATGGCGGATAGTTCGTTGATTTAGGTGAGAATATCTCCCGAAGTAAAACAGATATAAAAATTTTGCAATAGACTTTTATTCATTGTTTTAGAGTTTTTAGAGTCTCTTTCAAATGAGACAACAAAATTTTTTGTTGCCATTTTCCTTTAAACATGTTGAAACTTGTTTCTTTGTCGTTCTCTCTTTTGCCATGTGCCTGTTGCCCTTGGCAATCGAATCAGTTTTTTTTTCACTTAGATTTAGAACACTACGCCTCCTGGTATCTTGTTTCTGAATGAGGAAGATTATATATTCCAGCGCAAGCCCATTGTTCCTGCCCTATACCGTGGCTTATATATAGGGGCATACATAAATCATGGAAATTCTTACTGAATCAACAATTCGTGTAATTAATACACATACGTGTCGTCAAGTCTTTGCTTCAGATAATCGAGTGATGTGATAGGGGGGTAGTGCCCTGTGCCATCCAAGCATTCAATAACAGTCGTATTCTGAGGTTTTGCAAAGAAAGCAGCAGATTGCCTTGAACTTGAGCGGAGCGTCTCATCATGTGGAACTACAACGCGATGTCTCTGAAAACAAGAGATAGATTATTAGCACCAAAGTAGTTTGGGAACCCTGCGGAAGAACAAATGACATGGACACAATAGAATACGCTACGTTTCACTACGATATAGTTTAACTGGAACTTAAGGCCCTAAAATTGGAGGAGGAACCTTATACTTCATGTATGTTTACCGTACTGTTACTGTAAGCATGCAGCAGGGTTCGTAACTGAGCTAACTATACATATTAGTGAAATGCTGGATCGGTCTGTAATCTGTTTTTAAATCATCACCCAATAGCCTCGTTATCACTAATATTTCTAATAATAATAACTGTAATAAATTGTTTTGTATATATCACTAACCGGAAACTCTAATATGTTGACATTACTAATAACTAACCACACCCTTGAAATTAATGTAACAAAAAATATGGCGAATAAATCGAATGTTTATTACATGGCGCCCAACGTGGGGCCCTTTTCGACTCTTGAAACGATATAATATGGCCGAGGCAAAAAAATTTAAACGATTAAAAGCGATTCGAATTAGTCACAGAGGCGTTGTGGACGATTTATTAGGAGAAGCGAACGAACTCACTTGTGTGGACAGTTTAAGCGAAATTCAAAGCGGACGAATCGAAGTTATAAATACTCTACTGGAAAATAAACTAAAATCCTTGGAAGAAATCGATCAGGAAATCTTAAATATATGCGAACTGACAGCTATAAACAATGAAGTTAAGGAATCAGAAGAGATTGTGGCACAAATTATCGATTGTCAACGAAAAAATTAAAGAAGCAAAGCGAAGACAGCAAATGCAACAATCGCCTACAGTAAATGTAAACAATCAAGTCGAAGTGACCGCTCAAGAAACGCAAAGTACGTCTCAAAGTGAAGGAGGGCAAGGATATGCGAAAGTTCGATTACCAAAACTGACGATGCCACGATTTAAAGGTGAGCTAACGAAATGGAATAGTTTTTGGGACAGTTTTAACGCTTCAATTCACGAAAACAACGACATATCTACGATTGACAAATTCAATTATTTGAATTCCTTACTGGAAGGAAACGCAGCACGAGCAATACACGGACTGCCTTTAACTGAGTTAAATTATCATGCGGCTATAGAGATTTTAAAGGATCGATTTTCTAAACCACAAGCTATAATATCTGCACATATGGACGAACTTTTGAAATTACAGGTATGCAATGATCGAGTCAACTCGTTGCGATTATTTTATGATAAAGTGAGTGTTCATGTTAGAGGTTTACAATCTTTGGGCGTGTCGTCCGAGCAATATGGCAGCCTATTAATTCCAATAATTATGTCGAAACTTCCCAACGATATTCGCATTCAGATTACTCGCAAAGTGAACGACGAAACGTGGAAAATAGATGAGTTATTACAAGCTATAAAACGAGAAATCGAAGTCCGAGAAGCTAGCGAAAGGATCAAGACTAATGACAACAAATCGCCTCCATATAGCAGACCTAATTCTGGATCAGCAAGTGCCTTGACAGCCAGAAGCAACGAGTCTTTTAAGTTACAATGTGTGTATTGCAAAGGAGAACACTATTCTGCTTCATGCGATATAGTAAAGGATGCTCGTGAGCGGAAAGATATTTTACGACAGAACGATAGATGTTTCAACTGTATCCGAAAGGGACATCAGGTTATGGGTTGTACAGTAAATAAAAACTGCCGTCATTGTAACAAAAGACATCATCAATCAATCTGTTTCTCTGTTCGTGACAGTGCAAAGGAAGATAAATCGGGGGGTGAAGATGCTCAACGAAAACGGAACGATGATAAATCAGAGATCAAACCGACTGTTACAACAACATCAATGTATCGAAATAAAGGAAAGGTATTACTACAGACGGCGAAAGCACAAGCATACAGCGAAGATGGATCTACAAGTGCAAAAGTAAGAATTCTGTTTGATAGCGGAAGTCAGAGAACTTATATAACGAACAATTTGCAACGTAGACTACGGTTAAAGCCTAAGAAATCCGAATCGATACAACTCAACACATTTGGAGACAACAAGTTTAAAAGGCAAACGTGCAACAATGTTGAACTCCTCCTTGAGAATTCCAGTGGTGAGCGAATACATTTGACTGCGCTAAGTGTACCGGTGATCTGTTCTCCTTTACCATCCGCAGTAAACATAGACTATTCTCATTTGGAAGGACTGGAACTTGCTGACCCCATAGACGAAGATAATGAATCACATATTGACATTTTAATCGGTTCCGACTTTTATTGGCACATGGTTAGTGGAGATACAATTCGTGGAGAGACTGGTCCTGTCGCCGTTCGAAGCAAATTTGGCTGGCTTTTATCGGGTCCCACAGATGGATATGTTTCAGATGAAGGCAAAATCACGTCAAATCTGATCATCGCGGGTGAAAGTGACAACTTTCTTACTGCAAACGAAAACGATGCCTTGGTAGAATGTCTAAAGCAGTTTTGGACAACAGAATCAATCGGTATTTTTGATCCCGAGCTAAACGGTGATACACAACAAGATCATTTTTTAGAAGACATAAAGTTTGATGGAACGCGATACGAAGTAGGATTACCTTGGAAAGATGGATGTCGGCCAGAATCGAATCATTACGAACTTTGTCGCAACAGACTTAAATCAATACAGAAGAAATTGATAAAAGAGCCCGAATTATTGCGAGAATACGAGAATATTATTGACGAACAGAAACGAAGTGGTATTGTAGAGGAGATACCGATCGAAGAGTGCATGGGAAACAACAAAGAAGACGTGGGAGTTCATTATATGCCTCATCATTGTGTTATTCGCACTGACCGGAAAACAACGAAACTAAGAGTAGTTTATGATGGGTCCGCGAAACCAGACGACGCTAAGATTTCACTTAACGATTCCTTGCTGACGGGACCGAATTTCATTCCTCACCTTTTTGACGTTTTGTTGAAATTCCGATGGAACCCAATCGCGTTAACAGCAGATATAGAGAAAGCTTTCCTTATGATTTCAATTGATCCATTGAACAGAGATATGTTACGCTTTTTTTGGCTGAAAGATCCGGGGGACTTAAACTTAGAGATATTAGAAATGCGTTTTTGTCGTCTTGTGTTTGGTTTGCGGCCCTCACCAGCGATACTCGGAGCGACGATCACTTACCACCTTGATAAATTGAAAGAAACTCACCCAGAGGCGAGCGAAATAGTCGATATTATAAAGAATTCATTGTACGTTGACGACTTCCTGTCGGGACAAGAGTGCGAAGAGAAAGCATTCAAAATGTATCAAGATACGAAGAATATCATGAGTAAAGGAGGTTTCAATCTCAGAAAATGGAACTCAAATTCCAAAACCGTCCTGAAGAAGATCCAGAACTGCGAAGTTGATACATCTCAGGACACTAATGATATAAGTATTGAAAAGAATGTCGTCGAAGAAAACCAGTCTTACGTGAAAACATCATTTGGTCCAACAACACCCGATGATGAAGTCCAAGTTAAAGTTTTAGGATCACGATGGAACGCTGAAACAGACAAACTTTATTTCAACTTTGACGATCTGCTGCAGTACGCCAGAACACTTCCGGCAACAAAAAGATCACTTTTAAAAATCACAGCGAAAGTATATGATCCCTTGGGACTTTTGAGTCCGTTTACAATCACGATGAAGATCCTTTTCAAAGATTTATGCAATGAAAAAGTCGATTGGGACGAAACATTGAGTGGAGATGCGCATCTTAAGTGGCTTTCATTCCTAGAGCAGTTGGAATGTTTAAGTCAAATTCAAGTACCGAGATGTTATTTCAGCGTAGAGAAGCAACCAATAAGGATACAATTACACGGATTTAGTGACGCTTCTAAACGAGCCTACTCGGCAGTGGTGTATATGAGATCTATTTACGATGATGGAAGTATTGAGGTTCGACTTATTTCGTCTAAAACGAAAGTTGCGCCAACCAAACAACAAAGCATTCCAAGATTGGAACTTTTAGGAGCCACAATCCTTGTACGACTAGTCAACTCTGTCAAAAATGCATTGCCATCTACGAAAGAGATTGAAACTGTATACTGGACTGATTCGTTGACAACTTTGTTTTGGATCAAAAATAACAAAGTGTGGAAACAGTATGTTCGACATAGAGTGGAAGAAATCCTCCTGTTATCATCAAAAGACGAATGGAGATTTTGCCCTGGAAAACTTAATCCGGCTGACTTGCCATCTCGCGGTTTAAAAGGACGAGATTTACTCGAAAGTAAAGTCTGGTGGAATGGTCCAAAGTTCTTATACGGTGCCAAAAACGAATGGCCAATCTTTCCCGAAGGTGTCACGTGCGACAAAGAAGCATTTGTTGAAATCGTAAAGGAACCACCCAACGTCAGTCATTCACTTGTAAATGCCAACAGAAATTACGCTACAACAGACCTCGATCAAGTCATCGATTGTTGTCGTCACAACAACCTGAGCAAAGTGTTACGAATAACGGCGTACGTTTTACGATTCGTTAAAAATTTACGATGTTCAATTCAGAAAACGGAAAAAACAGTGAACGAATTGACCTCCTGTGAAATTGATGAAGCAGAGAACCGTTTCCTTAAGAGCATCCAAGCAAAAGTCTTTAGTAAAGAAATGGAATTCTTAAAGGAAAACAAGAGAACAGCTCCACCTATCTACGTAACGCAATTTGGATTATATTTAGACAGCTGTGGAATACTAAGATGTAAAGGACGACTAAACAACGCCCCTTTGTCGAACAGTTCAAAAAATCCAATTATCCTGCCAACAAAACATCACTTTACAGATCTTGTCGTCATAGACAATCATAAACGAACATTTCACAGTGGGATTAACATCACTCTTTCTTCGCTGAGAGAAAAATATTGGATTATACGTGGACGTGAAACAGTAAAACGCGTCCTACATGCATGTGTTCTATGCAAAAAGATCGAAGGTGTTCCCTACAACCCGAGAAGTATACCCGACCTCCCTGAAACGCGAGTATCCGAAGATCCTCCGTTCTCCCATACGGGGATTGACTTTGCTGGCCCACATTTCGTCGATTTACTGCGAGAAGAGGACTGCCCTCGACCATTCGGACTGACAATGCCAAGACGTTTAAACGGGCGGCCAAAGAGCTTCAACGATTTACCAGATCCAATGTACTGCATAATTATATGATTAATCATCGAATATCGTGGCAATTCATTCCTCCAAAAGCTCCTTGGTGGGGAGGATACTGGGAACGAATGGTAAAGATGGTGAAACAAACTCTTAAGAAAATGTTAGGCAGATCAACGCTCAACTATGATGAAATGAACACATTGTTAGTTGAAGTAGAAAGAGTTATCAATTCGCGTCCCATAACGTATGTTTATGATGACAAAGAAGCTGTAAGTTATGCCTTAACTCCTTCCCATTTAATTAATGGAAGGTCAATCTCGACGGTTCCAAACTGTCGACATTACGATGTCGTAAGTACAAATCAAACGCTCACAAGACGATCGCGTCATCATCGACATTTGTTGCAACAATTTCTTGAAAGATGGAGACGAGACTATCTTTTAAGTTTACGAGAGAGTCATAAGACAAAGTCAAGACAAGATAAGAAACCAGACATATCTGTTGGTGACATCGTTATACTCAAGAACGATTCAACTTCGAGAAATTTTTGGAAATTGGCGAAAATAGTAGAACTATTACCTGGAAGAGATGGAGCAATACGATCAGCTGTTGTGAAAGTCGGTAGCGACACAAGAAAACCAGTTTTGTTAAAAAGAGTCATACAGCAACTTATTCCAATCGAGGTACGATACAACGAAAACCAAATCGCTGATGACTCCAGTAAAAGGAACATCGACAGGACGGGGAACGACGACGAAGAAGAACAAAATAGTCTACCTAGGCGAATAAGTGCCATCGTTGTAGAAGCAAGAAGAAGATATTCAAAAGTCAAATAACTTTGTTGGGTTATAACAATCATTAAATTTACTATGGGACGGTGATTCATATTGAAAATTAGGGAATTTGGAACTTTGATCACCCAGGGTGATCAACCTCGGGCAGTGTAATAAATTGTTTTGTATATATCACTAACCGGAAACTCTAATATGTTAACATTACTAATAACTAACCACACCCTTGAAATTAATGTAACAAAAAATATGGCGAATAAATCGAATGTTTATTACAATAACGATATTTAGCGTTTACAAACTCGTTCATTTCAGTCTCATAATAGACTTACCGTAGATATTAATTTATCATTCGTCCAACGCTGTAGTAGGTCTCCGATATTTACTAAAACTGTTCCCTCAATTGGGCGCACAGGCACAAATCCTTCGTCTCGGCTAAAGACCTGCAAATTGAACATTTAAATGTGAATCACGCCTGCGCGTGTGGTGTATCCAGGTGTGACTGTGTCTGCCTCGTCCCCAAGCGCTTGCTGATAGAAAGACTCATTTTATGAACAATTTACGTGACGTACTGCCGTACGGCGTAAGCGCGCAAAGGAAGATGTTTGCGCGCTTACGCCTTAACAAAGTAGGACACGTAAACTGTTTATACAATGAGTCGTTTTGGCAAGCGTCTGGCAAGCGCCTGGGAACCAGGAAGGCAATTGTGTTATAGCGCACGGCTGTATATTGAGGCAAATTGGTTCCTGGTTTGTAGGATATTTTCACGCGCAACTTAACATGTTATTTAAAATTCAACCTTTATAAAGACCTGATTATATCGACGTGTTTTGGAGTGCAAGACGTGCCAATCAAACGTAACTACGTAAGTTTGACAATTTTTATACTTTTATACTTACTTTTATTATTTGGACAGTTTTGCTAATGACATTGTAAACTTACCTCAAGTCCACCGACCTGATCTTGAAATAGCAGTGTAATCGTTCCATAATCAGTATGCTACCCAAGCCGTACTTGACCTGGTTTTAACTCTTTATTGAAAGGATAATAAAGTAAACGTAGCGAGGTTGCGTTATCTGGTGTACCAAATTTCCCATGTGCTCTTGTGAAGAAACTTCTATCCTGAAATACAGAACAATCAATTATTGCGAAGAATGAACAGCGTCGTTTTATATTGATGATTCTAACGGGCGAACTATCTTAATTTCGAGTGGAAATCATACACATGTCAAAACTCAAGCAGGGAAGCTTGGAAAAATTTCGTTAAGCTTACACGAAGTTTCACCTGCATGGGAAAGAGGCGCGCGGCGAGAGACGGAAAGGAGGAAAAAATGAGGAAGCCTCTGCCAGATTATCTGCGGTTTTTTTTTGGAGTAACTTGCGGTTTCATGGAGTGCTCGAATTACCTGCTACATAGCATAGGTAATCTTGCACGGGAAATTTCAAAGATGACATTGATTTAAAAAACTAACTATTTCAACTTCTGAAATTAACAGAAATGAAGACAAAATCAAACACTAAAACACAAAGTAAAGAAATCATAATAATTTAATATGTTTTCAAACGTTTATAATGTGTTTTATTATATGGTTATGAGTGTTTTACCATAAACTAAAGCACTCGTACTTATTACTCGTCCATATTATTTTTCACTAGTGAAGATATAAAAAACATGTAATGCGTGAAAACGCGTGTGTAGACTTAATTTGGCGTTTATTTAGTTTTTGTTGGCTTGTTCCAAATTCTGACCGTATGACAAAAAGAACATTACACGGTAACTTGAAGATGTGAATATTATTTTCTCGTGTCAAAAACAATATTTTACTCACTGGCTGCGCTCGTTCGTAAAACATTTTTTCACCACTCGGAAATAATATACCTTCGCGACCGTGTAACATCCTTCATGTACACTCGTCTCCTTGTTTATTTTTGTTATAAGTTTAACTAAAATACGATTTTTGCATTCGCATACTTTTGTTTAAGTTTATGCCTTAGGTTTAGGGATGAAAACGCAATCGTTCTAGTCATGCAGCATACATACAACGGTGTCTTGCCAAAATGCTTTCTAGCACAGGATACTGCATGTTACTTCTAATGCTTGCATTTTTTCGTTACATGAAAAATACAAAATTACAAAAATGAAACTTACATACCCGCCACCTTTGGCCGTTCATAACATCGGTTTTACAACATTTACCAAACGGTTTTCCCCGCAGGATAGTGTGATCCATGCACTTAGGATGTTGCTCGACTTGGGTCACGCTATCCTACACGGAAAACCATACGGTAATCCTTTTTATGCCATACATGTAGAGATTTACTCGAGGTAAATTTTTCACTGAGTAGAATCGAATAAGCGTTTTCATTATCCGTACGATTTTCTTCACTTGTGAAAAATTATCGTATTAGCATTTTGATTGGCTATACGGTTTTTCTCATTAGTGAAGAAAATCATTGTCATTTTGCTCACAACATGGCCGCCGTGTTGGGGAAGGCGCGAAAGGGTTATTTAGTTTTTATGTCAAAGAACAGCTTTGACACACTATTTAGGTCAAGTAACGAAGAAATAAACTGTATAAATCTGTTTTGAGAGTTTAATAGTTTGTTTTGGAATTATTTTTGCCTTTGACGGGCGTTCAGTGTCAAAATAATGTCTACATGTAAGGCGTAAACAAATTACTGCATGGTTGGCTCGTTTGTGCGACTTTTATTATGTACTTGTTGGTTTGAATAGCTAACAACATTTCTATTTTAAGTAATACGTAAATTTTATCTTCGTTAATTAATCTAATCATAAGTGTAGTCATTTTAGTTTACCATTACAGCATTCCATAGTTAAGATGCTGCAATTGAGTGACATTATCAGTTAGGCGTTTTGGAAGAGACATATAAGAGTATGCATTGGCTAGAGTCAGTGTAGTAAAGTATAAAACGAAGAAAATTATATTTAGTCGACAAGTCTACAGGGATCCACCCTTCAGGTACTGAAATTTAATTGTTTATACGTATAGTTGTACTTTGATTTGTATTTATGTTTAGTTTGATTTGAGAACGATTGGAATGCATGTATTTGTACCTCTTTTACCTTTTACTTATATACAGTTAAACTTCATTTTGTGTAGAATATATTATCTTAATAAATATTAAAGAAATCCCTGTTCGACTCGTGTCCGTTCAGTCAGTGCCAAACACTTGTTGTGAAAGATTGCTAAACTAACTTGTTCGCTGCGCTTACTCGTTCGTTAAGCAATTTTTCACAACTCGTTACATTCGTGCATTTCATTACCACTTCTCACACGCAGGCATGCCACGACATTTGGGTGCCATCTTGTTTGCATCATCTGGCAGAGACTTCTTTTCTTTCCCTCTTCCCGTTCGTCTCTTTCTTTCCCAGGTAAAACTTCATGTAGCCTCTCATCTGATATAAATCTAAAAAGACTCTGCGGAGGAGAGAGGGATTGAACGGGGTGTAAACAAACACTTCGGGATGTTGAAAACGTTTTTGAATGTTTTTGATAATATATGTTCAGAATTTTTCATTCATTTCGGAATGTTAAAAGAAATATCAACAGCATTTCGAATTTAAATGAAAATTGCTTTGAATTCTTTTTTACATCAACTAATTGCGCAATAAGCACGAGATTGCCCTCAAAAATGCTTGCTCGATTTAAAATTGTGATATTTATATTAAAATCTTAGTGTAATATATATAACTTTAAGTTATCTCTTCCTGCCGGATACGATGCAATATAGTTGGTCTTTATAACTGTCTTTAAAGTGAAATCTTTTTCGGCCACCAGCGGCAGATTAAAATTAACATTACGAAAAATTTTTTTGTTGGACAATTTAAGGAGGAATTTAATGGGTTATGAAGAAATGTTATCATATACTTACCTCTAATTTTAAGCCATAGGAAATCAAATTCAAGATTGCATGTGACAATTTATCACATTTTTGGTAAAAATTCTTAACAGTTTTATGGAAGTCCGAGCAGCTACCAGTGGGCCAGGGTATGTCATCATTATAGGGTTCCATCACATCATAAGCTTCTTTAAAATCGTTCGGATCATTGGGATCAACACTATTTATCGTTTATAAAATAACATGTATTACCTGAACTATACCGTATCAAGCTGGGACCAATTGTGAGATGATAGAATCGCTCACATTGGCAAAATAAAATTCTGACATCCGAGTTACTTAATTATGAATTATTAGTTAAATTAATTGGTTATAAATATTCATAACAAAGTTAACGTTAACTGTTTTTTCTTGTAATCATTTGAACTTGAAGTACGGTCAAGATGACTTCGAAACGAATCGTATCGAAAAATAAATCAATATTATCGTACTAATATAGTATATCATATATCTGTCTAAAACCATATGCAATTGCTGACAAAAATCACACTACGTTGTCATTAAGCGCACGAATACGAGTTTTTTTCAATTTGTTAAACGATCCTTTTCATACCCATCTTGTGAGTTCTTTACAACGAAAATCAAAAATATAGATGGTGTTAATCAAGTCGAGAAAAGAAGGCAAACGTTTCATGTAAATCAACTTGAACCTTTATCATATTTTGATACTCCTTCACGTCCATGATTATTTCAATCATGGTAAATTGTTTTGAGCATCGAAATGCATGAGCAATTTTCAAGATTTGTATGACAAAAGTATAAAAACAAGAACTACAAGCAAGAGCAGTAGAACTAATCGTTCAGGACAGTATATGTCTGCTAGTCTACACAGTCTTTAGAAAACTAAAATATAACCTATGCATTTGTGTCTCACATTGCTTATGTACTAAAAGTGTGCGAATCGGGCTTGGACTTGATTTGAAAGATTCAGATCGGGTCGGATTTCGTTGTATTTTATTCGGATCGGTTTAGATCAGAGACGCGTCTAGCGCCAAGAAACAAGAATGCTCTGCTGTGTATCAAGAGCTTCATGAAAGGTGCATGGAAGGCTTTAGGAGTAAGGATCAAGGAGTGAGACTACATCATGTGGTCCAATGGCGGATCGAGCGTAAGTCAAAATAAATTACCATAGCTCATTCTAGGATATATTTACATTTTAAAATACCTTCAAAGCAACTTCATTGGTTAGATTTCATTCTTTTAAAATTCATAGCCTATGACATTGTTATAAAGTTATTTTGAATTTAAAATTGAGCTGGTATAATTTATTTTGACTTACCCTGGGTCCGCCACATTGTGGTGAACGTTACAAACAGTAACAGACATTCTTATGTTCATTGTTCTGTTATATGACTTTATATTTGGTGGACTAAACCTTTTAGAACTTAAATTAATGGCGTATCAGATTTGATTGTATTTTTTTTTTGGATTGGATCGGATCGGACTCAAGCTCTAGTGTTCGGGTCGGATTGGACCCTATATTTGTGCTTCGGACCGGAGCTAAGACGTTACGTAAACCGGCGGATTAAAAGGCCTCAATCCTATCCGATGCATGCCTTTATAATGTACCCCAAAGTTAGTTAAGGGCTAAAAGTCACTAATGTGACGTTAGTGGGAAAACCTCACGTATAAAGACATGTGTTTTGGTTTCGAAAAGTGTTTGCGTCTAGTACGTCTGTCGGAGTGTTTTTTTTTTGCGAAGAAAGGATAATACATTGGCCAAATAATGAAATGTTACATGCATGAATGGGCATTGTTTAATTGAGTACTTACATTTGCCTCCCAGCAGGCAGCCAGCCATGCATAGATTTGGTTTTGCGATTGTCTTTTCCAAACTTCTCTTTCTCCTCAAATGGCAACGTAAAAAATCTTTCTGCAACTTTAAATAATCCTGAAACCTATATGAAGTAACCTGTATGAAGATTCCAAAAATCCCATAGAATAGGGCCCAAAAACCTGTATTTTGCTACCCGCTGTGTATGACCTGCCCTATACGGCGAGTCGAATAGCTAATGTAAGGTGGATGGCTATATTATAAGTATTTTTATAATATAGTCATCCACCGTATATAAACTATACTGCAATTTGATTGGTTGAAATACTCATCGCATATCAGCACATATACGGCGAGTAGCAAAAACAAGATGGCGGCACCAAACTGAAAGAGGGTGTTTAGCAACAAAAATGGAATTTTTAGCGTTTGAAAATGATAAACAACAACGAAAAATACCTCCAATCATCTTTTGCAGGTAAGCGGATACTTTTTAAAAATAGAAATTGGTTTAAAAAAACTATTTTAAATGGCAGCGAATTCTATTCAAAAAGGTTTTAACAACATTTCCATATATAGTATTTGATATCTTCTTGTGAGCAATACTGTTCATAAACCTTTAAATTTACTTCTCAAAGTTTTGAAACACAGAACTATACGGGAAAACACAACAAATATTTCTGGCAAGTTTTGACATAGATTATTTTCATGGATTACGTTACTGTGTTATAGCTCCAAAGAATTACCTACAATAGGATTCGCTCTCGTCGTATGTGGACAGATAGCCAGCCAACTCGGTGCTACCCACCTCTTTGGCTATCAGCTCATATACGACTCGAGGTCATGGTATAAATTTTAAATATCCTGTATATATGGCATAGTTTACTTTGACTCAGTATTTCGCCTATTACACATATTAAAAAAACTAGATTCATGCTAATCTGACACTGCAGAGAACAACAAAAAATTCGTTGTCTCGACCGTGATTCGAACTCGCATCTTCGGGTTCTAGTCCGCCGCTCTACCAATTGAGCTATCGAGCCTACTGGGATTGGTAGTGAGTCTTATCCAATTTAAGTGCAAGAAATATTTTCGGACGACTTAACGCTTGTCTTTGAGGATGGTTCTGAAACAAAATTGAAACACTGCGCGTCCTCAAAGACAAGCGTTAAGTCGTCACGAAAATATTTTGTGCACTTACGGTGGCTCCCTACAGTGGCATAAAATGTTAGGCTTTTCAAGACACATCAGCTTGCAACGAATTTTGTACTGACTACACTTGAAACAGGGCAATTTGAGTGCTTTCAGGAAAGATATGAAGGTATTTGATGTGCATATATAGAAAAATAGAAACAAAATAAGCGTTGCTATGGTTACTAGATTGTTTTTTTTTTTGCAGTTTAAATGCTAAATTTCACAATGAATGAAGAATAACTTTCTTTCTCTTCGGTCAAATTTTCTGAAATTTTTTTAGTTGATTATTGATGTATAAAGGAAAAAGATATCAAAATTTGAAGACAGTTTTATAATTCAGATTTTGATATATTCGTGGATTTCGATTGCGGGAAACGTATTCGTAGATTTTTTTTAAATTCGAATATGTCTTACCTTAGATATGGTATAACAGCTGGACGTAGTTTTAAAAAAAATCACCGAAGGAAACAGCGGATAATCGAGGCTAAAATCCATAAAATCATTGCTGTGCTGATGTGATAAAATTTCGACTCGACATACGAAAAACATTTCAGAATGAGCTAAACGTAAAAGCTCACGAAAACGCGGTCGGAAAACAGAAAAAACAGTTAAAAACATACATACTGCTTAGGTTTCAAAAATTTTTTATCATATACAGAACACTTGGTGATTTCGCCGTAGAAAAACCTCAAAACACAACTTTTCATGTATCGTCACAGGTAGCCCGATAAGCGGCTGCACATGCTGTCATCATAATTATGTATTATATACTAAAAGGTTGGCAACTTCCCGACGGATTTTGATCCGTACGAACTATATACACAAACTTACACACAAAAATATTCGCACTTAAACACGGAAAATTCGAAAAAAAACTTACTCTGGAGGGACAATGACTTCTTTACAACATTTGACAAGTATTATTTTGCTTTGAAACGACTGAAAAGTCGAGAATTTTGGCAAAATACAAACGTTTTTGAGTTTAAAACGGCAGAAAATTGTTAAAATGCACAAAACCTGCCTTACGTCACAATTTCTAAGGCTCTTATTGGCCAGATTTTTCCGCAAAGGTAAATACGCCATTTCGCGGGAAAATCTGGCCAATAAGAGCCTTAGAAATTGTGACGTAAGGCAGGTTTTGCGCATCCTAACAATTTTCTGCCGTTTTAAACTCAAAAACGTTTGTATTTTGCCAAAATTCTCGACTTTTCAGTCGTTTCAAAGCAAAATAATACTTGTCAAATGTTGTAAAGAAGTCATTGTCCCTCCAGAGTAAGTTTTTTTTCGAATTTTCCGTGTTTAAGTGCGAATATTTTTGTGTGTAAGTTTGTGTATATAGTTCGTACGGATCAAAATCCGTCGGGAAGTTGCCAACCTTTTAGTGTATTATACATAATTATGATGACAGCATGTGCAGCCGCTTATCAGGCTACCTGTGGTATCGTTCATTTCAAAACATTTGCCGGTCGGCGATGCTCCACACTGATCTATATAGATCTGCCCTGCAACTGTAGGGAGCCACCTTAAATTGGATGAGAGTAATACTCGCTACCAATCCCAGTTGGCTCGATAGCTCAATTGGTAGAGCGGCGATCTAGAAACCAGAAGATGCGAGTTCGAATCCCACTCGAGACAACAAATTTTTCGTTGTTCTCTGCAGTGTCAAAATAATGATGAATCTAGTTTTTCATATCTCTGAGGATGGTTCTGAAATAGAGTTGCACATATTAAATATTATCTTATACTAGTTAGTAAGAAGTAGTACGTGGTCTGTCTTGTTGCTGGTTCATTTATGGGAAGAGATCGAAAAATGACCTTTTACACGACTGAACTTAGTGCGAATGGATTTTGAATATGTATTAAATGTGGCGTTGAATACTGTGCGCACCTCACAATAGCAACTATCAAACTCTATTAGAGAGAAATAAATATGTTCAATTTATCTTTTTTCTAAAACTGAAATGCTTTTATTAATTTTTCTAGGCCTAACTCACAGCTCACATTATCAACCAGTGACAATCAAGTTAACTATTGTTACATGAACAAGTTAGCAAGATTTTACAAATACATTTAATTTGCAACATATTTCGATTCAGAAATTTACTAACCTCTTCTTCTGGTATACCGTGATTCTTGATAAACACAAAACCAATAGTTGTGAAAGCATCATAAATTTCTTGTGCGAGTCTCTCGACTTCAGCATTTGGCTCAGACAAGTCTGCGCCATCAAAATAATTGAAGCAAGCAAAGTCCACCACGGCTATTTCCGCCATATTTACAGCTGTCGCATTCACGTGATGTCCACACTGCGGTAAAAAAATCTACGACACAGAAGAGTCCATCATACGCAATCGTAAAATATGCGTGATTGGCTTACATTAAATATATTTTAATTTAATTTTAATTTATTAAGAGGATACTCTTGGACTGGTTCATTTCGGGATTGCTGAGATGCAGATAGCAATGTCCCGTGGCAATGTCCTTGGCAAACTTTGAAATCATATTATAGCTCCTTGAAAGCAATTTAGCCACTTTGAATTTATCTTATGATTTTATATATATATATATATCTATTATTAATGATAACAATTCATGAGAAAAACACAAAGGAAATCATAGCCGTGACTAGAGTTTATACATAGGCCGCCCAACTAAGCTCGCACGCAGTGGTACGCGACGCAAATTCGCCACGCACGCACGCGACTGCCTATCTATTATATATAATTATATAATAGATAGGCAGTCGCGTGCGTGCGTGGTGTGCCACTGCGTGCGAGCTTAGTTGGGCGACCTATGGTCTATATACGAGACAAAACACATGTCGATTTTCACAAATCTTTTACTTCGATTCTCTCGGCTTATACAACATCTATATTGAAAATTCTTTTATATACAAACAGACAAGATGGGTATAAAATGAATCGATTTAGAAGTCATTTAAAACACTCGCAATTCGCGCTTTATCAGATATCAGCTTTATATTAATAAAGCTTTTCTGTCAATGTTTCTCTTTGCTCTGAAAAATTCATGTTTTTTATAGTTTTTGCGCCCCGTTCATGCTCTGCTCCCCCCCCTGCCCCTCCCCAAAAAGGAAAAAAAATCATCGCTGGGGGCTTAATTGGTCCTCCAACCAAATATTTCATCGATATATAGAGATAAGCTTATAGCAATAGCACTTATGCGGGTTTTCCCTGAGGTTATTGTCCTCACCACCAAGCCTCGTATTGACGCATACGTTCTCTTTACATGAAAGCGAGACTTGGTGGTGAGGACAACAGCTTTAGGGAAAACCCGCATAAGTGCTATTGAATAATATTATGAGACTTTTGCGCTGACGAAACAATTTTAATTCAATAACTCGTTTAAATCTCTATAGTTTTTGTTAAAATGTCAATTTACCGTATGCCTGGTTTACAAAATTTCTATAGAAAGTTGCTACACAAAATTTCAGAAAATTTGGTCAAGTGTAAGCCGTTCAAAACGTCGCGCGAACTTCCATATTTTTAGCAAAATTAGCTTTCTGCATGTTTAATTTATGTATTTACTTAATTTGCATACAACTCCCAAGAAACATTTAATTAAAATTGGAACATTTCTTCAGAAAAACGATTCTTATTGAGAAAAATATACGTTCTCACGACGTTTTGAGTGGCTTAAACTCAATCAAATTTCTTGAAATTTTGAACAGTAATAAAACACCTAACATATTTTCTACCTACCAACTCAAACATTACTTTTAAGCCTTTAAAGCGCAAGCCATTTTTAATGCGTTTCAAAATACGCACAGCCCTGGGTTTCAAACATTTAAATTTCAGAATATTTTCATTTATTCTACACCGTAAGTACCCAACCAATGTATATTAATAAAAAACTTCATACTTCAAGCCGCTTCGCGAGATTGAGAGCCGTTTCAAAATTGTCTACTTTTTTTTAATACATCCTGCATATATATAGCTATCCTAACCGGGCCGTATGACAGACTTGAAATTGTTTATGAAACATTAGACAATAGAACAACTAAAGTTGAGTTTAATAACAATGCAATGTTTTTAAAACTAATGCACTACACGCGTAAAAACGCACAAGTCTGCAAACAAGTTGTAACAAGTCTGTTCACAAGTTGTCAACAAATTGTGTTCGCACTACTTGTTTCTAGTTTGTCGCGACAAGTTTGGAGCAAGTTGTTAACAACTTGTAACAAGCTTGATGACATTATCAGACTTGTTACAAGGTTGTTCTAACAAGTCTGATCCAGACATGGTACAACAAGAATGTTACAAGGTTGACGACATAAGGTTGTAGCAATATCGCTATATCAAGATTGTAACAGGCTTGTTGGAAAAACCTTGTAACAAGTCTGACAATATCATCAAGGTTGTTACAAGTTGTTAACAGCTTGTTCCAAACTTGTTGACAACTTGTAACAAGCCGTGCGAACACAACTTGTTGACGGCTTGTTTGCAGACTTGATACAAGTTGTGACATTTTTACGTGTGCAGTTATCGCACTAGCTATCATGGATGTGTCATGCGACAACTTAGTTTGTGTAGTGAATGCGTTAAGTAGTCAAAAAGTTTCTTTTCATAGGACAAATCATCAAAAAAGTATTCATTATATTTATTTTTTGTAAAATTCGAACAACGCGTTGAGAAGATAATTTATAAAGAAACAAGGAAAATAACATCTTCATTTACTGTTCAACAATTAGTGATATTAGTCATTTCTATTTATCGACACAAATTTCCCAAATTGTATTTCAATTACATCATTTTAGAACCCTAATTTCATACTGGTTTGTTTATACTTGTTATATAAGATAACACAAGAAGATTTCACTGTCTCAAGGAAACAGAAGGTAAAAGACTTCACTGTCTCAAGGAAAGTCAACCATAAGTTTAATATGTGAGCCGCAGTATTTATTAACTATAACTCTGTTATTAGAACAGCAATCTTGGTATTAAATGTGATGATTTGAAGTGAAAGACGTTTTACATTTTTCCCATCCCACGAGTTGCTTTACAGCAAGTTCAACAACTACCCCAAGTCAAACGAGCCACATGATCGGTCTTTCTTTTGGTAGCTTTGATAAATCCCAAGAACTGCAATTCGGATACAACGTGGATGAAGCGTGCTTGTAAAGTCTGCCGCTCGTCACTCGTTGATTTCTTTGTCGTTTTGGCGGGAAGTTCAGTGACGGTCATAAACGCTTGAAGCCAGTCGTAAAGGTTGATTAGTCGACCGCATTCCAGATGCAGTTTGAATGCCACCGATATGTCCGGTAAAGTATCTTGAATAGAACCTTCCTCGATATCACAGCATGAGCAATTCAGGTAGTGGCGTGGATTGTTTAATGCCGTCTGGATGGCGATACGTGGACATCCGCTCAGACGCCGCTTCACAGTGTCTGCTTGATCGTAGTAGAATATTTCATTCAACGTCTGCTCTTTAGGACAAGTAAGATATTCCTCAAACATCTTGTTAAGGATCAATATCGCACTTCCTCTCGTTTTTTCAAAAGGCGACTCTTTCTTTCGGTTGTAGACGGCGTTTTTCAGCTTCTTCTTCAGTTCAAATCTGTTTGTGACTGAGGAAACGACGTTTGGCGAGAGTTCGCTAGACATGTCACTTGCGATCTTGACAGCACTTGGCTTTGAAAGTTCTTCAAAGTCAAGTAATGCACTTTTCAGGGATTGTACATGCTCCTGGAAATCGTCGCAATTCGGCTTCTGATTTTCAATGGCGGAGTTGAGCAGCTTAACACATTCCTTCAAAACTGGAACTAACTCGTCTTTCGCAAGAAAAGCTGCCATTTTCATCGCTTGACGGTACATGCCTGACTCCTTGACACTTGTTTTCAGGCAATGCTCATAGACATCACGAACTTTCTTTCCCATCGGATACCCAGGAAGTTTGGCGATCAAAAATGCGAGGCATCGTAGAACAGGAAAGAAGTGATGATGGTAGGAGTTCATGTCCTTCAACTTTTCAGAGACAAACTTGATTGCGTGCTTATCATTTTGCGACAGTAAACGACGCTTTTCTCGATCCTGTCGTTCAGCATATCTACGAAATGATAAACACTTTCGTACGATTTCCAATTGCTCGTGGGAAAATTCTCTAATAACATCGGCATTTGAACATAAGATGCTAAGCGGGTTACCGTAGAAATGATCCATCATGCAAAATTTAAGACCAAAAATAAAATTTCTCAGTGAAAAATCGTGAAAAAGAAAATTCTCGTACAGGTACTGAAAAACGTTGGGTCCAAGTTTGAAGGCAAACTCGGGCGATATGAAGATACGATCAATGACCTCGAGAAGGTAAGCTATAGCTGGCTGAGCGTGAAATTTTTCGATGCACAGGTAAGACGATATAGAACGCGGCAAAAGCTGGTGAACAACGGCTGGAATTGTGGCAACACCAAACAACAGGACTATAGGCAATTTATCGACGTAAAGACTACAAATAGTAACAAAGTCTTGAAGAGCCTTGGGTTGGAAACTTTCAAAATCTTCAAAAATAAATACAACAGGTCGTTTACGATCTCCTTTGCTAGCTTCTCGCAATTCGTACCACTGTTTGAATATACCGAAAGTGATGTTTCCCTTGCGGGGGTTAAATTTAGCAAGATCCGCCTCGACTTCCTTATCTGCACTATAGTCAGTTTCCATGATTTGGCCTACAGCTTCCTTTACGATGGATTTTATACTTGGGCAGCTTTTAGAACACAGTCGAGACACGTACGGCGTGATTTTCAACAGGTTCTCTTGTAATTGTGAGAAAATTGCATCATGATCAGGCATGTTGACGCCAGTAATAAACACGCCTGTTGGAATTTCATCTTTCACTCCACGGGACTGGAAATGTAAAACAACGAGCGTCACAGCAGAACAATTATTAAGATTGATATATACATCAAACCTTTGAATTGGACTTTGAATACCAACTATTTTTTATCAATTTACCATTTTCAATCAATTTGTTATTTGTGCAAAGTAATCCCTGCTCTAAGTACCGATGATGCATAAGTAAAGTAGGAGACGTCTCATCACAACTACTATCAACCCCCCTTCCTAATTTATGGCTTCTATGAAAATATACGCTTTAAAGTTTAGATTAATATTGAGGTAAAAACATTTTAGGTAATGACTTTTTTAAAGACACTTTGCCAATTTTTTTGGGGGAAGGGGGAGGATTTGGCGGGGGGAGCAGGATTGCCCTGTAGGCTGCCCCCTTTGAACTAAAAATTTCTGAAGAAATATTTTCAAATTTATAAAGAAGCTACTAAAGCTACTGGCAAATTTTCTTTTGAATTTTACATCAACTCATGGCACGCTAGCTCATTTTTGAGCAACTAGCCACTAGGAAGAAATTTAAATGTTTAGAGGAAATTATGACCCATATGAACAAGGTAACAGTTTATAAAAACAGGTACAATTGCTGTCAAATAGCGTGGCTGTGTTGCGTAATATTACATGTCCTTATAACAACGTGCTATTTAACAATTAGTAACAGTGATTACAAGACTATATTCACTGAGCCAAAGGCGAAATATTAACTGAAATTTATAAAAATTCACATCACAAATTTGTTACTGTACAAAAAAAAACCCCAGCAAAAGGCAAAAAGCTATAGTCACTGTGAATCTTGACCAATCAGAATGCTGGAAAATCAACAGTTACCTAGGAATTTATACTAATACCAGCTATTAACCACTTAATACGGCAAGACCTCGGGTTAATATAAGACCGAGCGGTCGATGTTAATAAGTTGTTTATTACATGACATTTTGAAATTTTTGAATTTTGAGTTTTCACTTTAAAACTAAACAGATGATATAATCTTTTACTTCTGTTTCCGGCACGTGAGAAAGCGAACGTGCGAACAGCTGGTTGCAAAAAAACAAAAACAGCAATGTGTTTGTGGTGTATTAAACAGCAAATATTCATTTTTTAACAAGTTGAATCTATACTAGTTGTTATTAAGAACTTCGCTTGCTTCGAATTTTTCATTTTGCAAACTTACATTTAAATTGCCTTTCTCAGGGTAATAAAACTCACTCTCTAAGAGTTCGTCGTCGCTCATTTCCTGCTTTTTCTTACAGCAATTTACATGTTTTCTAAAAAATACTAGTCTACCGTTTCTACTGTTTTGTTTTGGTTTTTTTGTATAGGGCACTAAAAATTTCGTAATAATGCCCCGCGAGGACAGCAGACGGCATTACGGCAAAATCCGGAACTCAAATTGACCAATCAGATTGCGCCATTCGGCAAAACATTCGCTTGCTTAGTACAAATTATGCACTGGTTTCAGAAAAGAAAAGATAAAATAGAATCTTTTTACCTAAAACAGTCAACAAACTTTGAAGACAGATTAGGGATGTCCAGTATTTCAATATACCATACAATGGTGGCATTTAACACTAGCATATCAGTACAATGAGTTTTCCAGTCAGATTGATGTGCATTAATTTGTTATATCTACAACGTACACAAGACTTTTTTTCAAAATACAAATGGAAACTCATGATATGTTGTTTAGTTCAATACCAAGTTGTGTTTTATTATAGTAGTTTGGACTAGACATTCAAGTACCATCAGTACGCCATTGGAGCAATAATGGCCGATAATTAAGGTAATGTATACCAATATATTAGACATGATTATAAAATCATTTATTCATACCTCAGAAATGTTAGCGAAAATATGAACTAAATGCAGTGCTTACAAAATTGGCAAATGCAACTAAAAATAAATAATGTTTTGAAAGACAAGCATATTTTCTATTTAATTTAATGTAGGCAAGTGAGAAATGGTGCTGGGAGACTATAAAATTATCAGTACTGCTTCCCCCAAGGGCAATGACTTTTTCAAAATTTGGCAAGCCCTGATTTTATATACCACTATGGGTTTAACTGGTGCTGTTGCAGCAGTTTCTTAATTTATATACTGTAGACAAGGTTAACATTCAAAAATAATTGGTGCAACCACATTCGAGAACAATTAAGCAATATAAAAGTATGATTTAACAATGTAAATAGTATATTGGTGACCAACATTGGCAACAGTACAATAGCTGATACCAATATTTTATTGATACATTATTTATGATACATTATTTGGTTTGCAATCAATCTCAGCATACTGTCACCCACCCAAACAGGTTTTAACGAGCAAAGATAATATATTCTCTTGTTATTACGGGCACTAAATGTGCTTTTTTAGGTTGAAAATGCCTTTTTTGCATGGGATAGAAGCATGCTTGTTTTAGGATCTATTGGACTGAAGACCTTTCAGATATTGTCATGTGTTTTTAAGCACAAAGCACAAACTTTTCAAGCATGTGTTTATGTTTGCACGGTGACATTTCTCATTTAATTAAATAAAAAATCCCATGGTTGTGTTGCCGTAACTGTCATGTTATGTCAAGTTGTAACATCATGTTATAATGCCATGCTTTACTTCAATTGCATGTAGACAAAGCCATGCAGAACTGATGAACTGGACTTTCAGGTGAAAATGTGATAAATTGCAAATAACTTTGATCTGAATCTGAAAAACGTAGAGATGCATTTTTTGGCAAATTAAAAAAAAATCTTATCAATCAAGCCTACTGTAGTCTCCCCTTGACCAGAACTGTCGTAGCAAACTTATTCTCGACGATGTCATTATAAATACCAGTATATAGTCTAGATCTACCTTTTCTTTTCTTTCAGGGTCCTATTCAAATTAGTCATATTAAGTGTGGATCAGCCTACACACATAATGAGAATGTTTACCAAATCATTTTTAGTTTGTTAGGACACAGGCATCCCAGCACATGTTACATCATTGCACACATTGTTATATACTGGTAAATATCCTAAGGCAGGCAACTCTTTCACCATATTAAACTGACACAAGTTAGACTTTCACTTCAAATAAGAAAAAATAACCCAATTTACTGCAAAAAAACTAGATATCAATGACCTTGAATATCTCTTCTACATTTCTAGACAGTTTTTAGACAGAAACAAGATTTGGAAATACTTAAATTTGTTCAATAAAAAGTGTTTTTTGATCGAAATTTTCCGTGTAGATACTGTAGGCGATATACAAATTGCCCTACAAACATCACTATCGGAAACAACTTCGACTAAGTCGCTATTGGCTGATGAGAACTCGGAAACGCCGAAGAAAAGGCGAATTCAATAGCAGGCAATAGGAACTTAGCCTTGCTTAGCCAAAGTTGTTTCCGACAGTGACGTTTGTAGGGCAATTTGCATCCTGCCTATCTACACAGAAAATTTCGGTCAAAAAACACTTCTTATTGAACAAATTTAAGTATTTCCGAATCTTGTTTTTGTCTAAAAACTATCTAGAAATGTAGAAGAGATATTCAAGGTCATTTGTATTTAGTTTTTTTGGCAGTAAATTGTGTTGTTTTTTCTTGTTTGAAGTAAAAGTCTAAATTGTGTCAGTTTAATATGGTGAAAGAGTTGCCAGCCTTAGGATATTTATATAATAATGTGTGCAATGACGTAACGCGCGCTGGGATGCCCGTGGTTAGGACAAAGAATGCATGCAATGCAATACAGAATATGCATATCATGTGACTTGATTATGATTCCAGAAAGAAATATCTACCTATACTAAGGTAGATTACTACTAAGGTGCAAAATTCAAACCCCCCCCCCCCCCTTAGCCCATGTTTGCTATATACTTCCACAAGGAGATCTCTTTCACCCTCAAGATAGAATTCATTAGTTGGCCCCTACTAGAAATCAATGATATTTTCAACAACCTCCTCACTCTCTGGAATTTTACAGTTCTTCGACGGGGGGGGGGGGAGCACGTGCAGATTAAACTTGAATTACCCTAATAAATAGTTGTAGATAAGTAATACCTTGTCGCTGGAAACAGACTTATTGATGAACTCTAACAGATTACCAAATACTTTATCATTGAGGTTTGTTTGCAACGAGCTCACTTGCTTCTCTACCTTGCTCCACGTGTCTTCGTATATCTTATGCCTCATGCGACAGTGTTCATCTGATTCGCCAGGAATTAAGCGGGGGAAACCGTCATCGGGTTCTAAGAATCTTCCATCTGATTTGCGCTTTCGGGAACTTGACGCTTTCTGCGGACGGATCACAAAACATCCTTTTGAAACTGAGTTAGTGAATGCCTCCGTTGCTGCCATTTTATCACGTTAATATGTGTAATATCGAAAATACGATGAATAAAACAGTTATTTCCTCCAAACCAATAATCCACATGACCAAAATATATGTTGGAGATACTTCATGTATACTTGAACAACAGGTCCGGTCGCGATTAGCATGTTGGATCTGCGGAGCATCGGATTTGGCGGAATTGCAATTTTTTGCAGGTGACGGCTAGTTTTCGCTAGCTTCTCAAATATATGCCCTAGGAAGGAAGCTATCCCGCAATCGTATTTCTTTTTTTAGAAACGAATACTCACAAAATGCATTGACACCTTCTTTTCGATGGAGAGTGAAATACGCACGCAGGTATTATCCTCAATGTAATTTGTAGGAAGTTTTGTTAGTTTTCAATGCTTAAAAGTTCATTCCAGAAATTATGGTTATAGAGAAAAAGATTTAACATTTTTAGTATTATATTGTGTCCAACCTCAGCAAAAAAGGGTGACTGGGGGAGAAACTGAAGCCAACTTTAGCGCCTGATGAATAGGCAAACTTCAATAAGGTTTGAGCTTTCTATTCTTGGGTTTCATTAGGGCATTTTGCAGTAAATCTGAGCGGAGGTCAACCCAAAATGTATTGATGATTATACTGTACTGGAGTGCACAAATCTCACGAAATTGCACATACTTGCTGCCAAACAAAATTTCAACACATACAGTGAGAAATTATTTCCCCCCAATGATTGTGTATCGATTTGGAGTTGTGAAACTTATGACGTCACGTGAAAGCCAAGAATACTTAATTCTATCTCATGTTTGGCGGATTAGTACCAAATGAGATAGCACTGCTCCTGCGCCAAGTCACTGCACGGTTTGTAACTAACGTGGGAGGATGTGTATTTTGAACTCCTGCTCAACTCCTGCTCTTTTATCAACAGCTATCTTAAATTTACAACACATTCAGTACTTTTGACTGAACGTGGTTTGTCACACATAGTACGAAGACATAATGACTACCCATATTGACACAATCAGAAATGTACGAAGAAATTCATCTATCCCGCCAGAAGACGCAGCTGTCGAGGACGGCAGGTGGGAAACAGGCAAGAACAACAGGCCAGAGGGCGCTGGAAACCAGCAAGTTGTGTTGGATGCAATCCACCGTGTTGAAATAGCATCCATGAAACATGACATGGCCCAAACAGAAAGCGAACGCATCACGATAACTCTGACGACAGCAATATGAACACGTCTTCTGAAGAAGAACGCCTGTTAGTATCGCTCAGTGGTTAGAATACTCGTACAGTACCAATTCACTGATCGCTAGTAAAGAATAAATCTCAGCCGCAGCTGACGAGAAAAAATCTGGAGCCTTATTAGGCGAAATTGCTTTTGACTTTAGAGTCAAAGAAAAAACTGGCAAGGCTGTCAATAACGAGCTCGTTGCCATTGCAGATTACTTTTTGGCAAAGAAGCTTCCTGATGCCAAGCTGCAGGCGAAAGTGTGACAGTGAGACAGACGCTCTCGGAGGTTTAAGGATGAACATGAATGGACACTAAACAAACCAGCATTTCAGCAGATACGCTTTACTTTTATTACCTAGATCCTTTAATTACCTATTACCTGATTACCTAGTAGATCAAGTGACTTCACGCAGGAAGGAACAGCATGAAACCATCTGCCACATGCCAGACATTTCAATAAATTTTTTTTTCCCGAATTATTTTCGAACAACAAGTGCATTTTTGTGTCTTATTATTGATACTAGCCAATCATGTGATAGCATTTGAAAATTAAACGAGACTAACCTGTAAGTGCAACTTTGATTGAGATTCAATCACATGAGATTGGCAGGGGATCACATGCTCACCCAAGGAAGTGATAGTCTTGTACCCTTGTATGACATAAATTTGGGGAGGTAAGGTTGCACCAACGTGACCAGATATCTCTTTGTCAATGAAATTAGACTTCGAATCGAAGTCAAAATCTATATAGCAGATTTCTTTTGGCAGTATTTTTTAACTTTTCAAATAAAATCATTCCGCGACTCAGCATCCGCCAGTCCACGAGTCCGCGCCCGCATTTTATCTACATGTATTTATTACTACAATTTTAATTGCGTTTCTACAAATGCTAGATTCGACTAATTAATTAGCGCCGGCTTATTAAACAGTGCTACAATCAGCTGGAACATGAAATATGACGTTGGGCAGTCCTTTGCACATCGTTTCATAGTATCTGTTTATATATGTCGTGCGTCGTGTGTGTAAATTTTCATTATGCACAGTGATGTCATATGTTGTGTGATTTACATGTCGAGTAAAGTCGAATATCTCGAGAAATTGTACCAAAGAAGTTACACTGTCATTTTAAGATCTATGAAATGCAATCAAAATATGGTTGCACAAAATGACGTTCCCTTTGCTTCAGAAATATCTTGTGCACTTTCTTGCATTTATTGCACTAGACAGTGCTAGCTTTTTCTTTTGTTTAATCTTTAGTTTCATTCAAGGCAAAAAAGTACTTCCTACAAAAATATGTGTACTGTAGCAAGTTTTACAAGCCACGGCTTTACTCACGACACATGACTCTGCACCCACGACACACGACCTAAATTGACGGTTAACTATTTGCATTCAACACAAATTATAATCGCCTGAAGTAATATTGGTTGACATAAGGTCAACATAATATTGCCAAAGGAAATAGACAAATCAATTACCCAATTCACAGAAGAGGAATAATAAGAAACTAGTCATACGCATACATTCTTTAAGGAGGCGAGAGTTGCAGAATCTTGTAGTGCGGTAGTGCTACGGGGAAATTGTGTAATTTCAATAGTGAAAGTTTCAATATATAAAAGCAGCGAAAGCGGAAGTTCGGAACTAAACATATTGGAAGTTGTCTAGCTGTTAGATAACTCAAATTGAGATACAATGGCGAATTTTGAGTTGAGAGCATGGGAGATAGTGTGTTATAGTTTCATTTTTATAACTGGTGTTATTGGCAACTACGTCGTAATCATAGTGATTTTAAAAAGCAGTGGTACGCCAAAGCAACGACTTCGAGATGTACCTTTCAATGTGTACCTAATGGCTCTGGCTATTGTCGACATGGCGTTGTGCATCGTATGTCTACCTATTTATATCATGAGCACGACAGCATTCCCACATCCGACTGGCACAGGTGGCAACGTGTTTTGCAAGTTGGTGACAGGTAACGTGCCTCAGTATTGGCTGGCTGGCGTCTCCATATACCTGCTAGTCGTTATAAGCTTTGAGAGGTATTCTGCGATCACGAAACCTTTCAAGACTCGATTGGGCATAACGCGAAAGACATACATATACATCGGTCTAGCTTGGTTCTTCGGTTTCGCCAGAGAGCTGCCCGTCATCGTCGGAATTCGTTACGGCGCTGCGAAGGCTACGGTCGGCACAAGTTGTTACTATTGGCCCAAGCAGTTACCCAGCGTATTCATATTTTCATTGTTGTTCATCAGTCAGTACATTATCCCGGCCGCGATATTTTTTTACAATTTTTATCGGATTAAGAAACGCATTCACACTCTGGATGTGTCACTGAAAATGGCTCTGGGCCAACCGAAACAGCGTGTTGAAATAATGAAGAGTAAACGGAGAACAATACGGATAGTCTTGATGGTGCTGGTGACGTTTCTCGTGTGCTGGACACCGAACAACATAATGTATCTCTTGTTTCAGTATGGCAACGTTTCGGACGTGAACTGGAGCACGGATTATTATCAATTCGGAATAATTCTCGGGTTTTCATCGTCTTGTATCAATCCATTTCTGTACGCTTTTCAAAGCAAGCAGTTTCGTGTTCATTGCGGGAAAGTTTTTAGAAAAATCTTTAAGATTGGTCAACCAGGAAGTAAACGGCGTGCTGGTACTACGGAAAGCATTTCGTCTTCGACAGTGTTCAGCTCAAGCATTCTTACTGCAGCGCACACGAGGTTGGCGACGCTCAAAACCACGTGATATGGAGATTCAAGGGCATGTAGCCTGCATGAGAGAAAATTAATTAAACTTTGAAATTAAAATATACACGGTGACTTATCGGACAGGACAGTAAGATATATGCAAAAAGAAGAATAGTATACTTGTATGATTCGACTAAATAGGTTTACTGAAATTATAACATGATTAGTGATACAGTTGAGAAAAAACTGCATAGATTTAGTGGGGAAAGCGGTTTCAAAACTTTGAATGACTAGTTTATAGGTTAGCCAGTTTATAGCTAGCGAGCTGGCCGTATTTCTGTGAAACTAAGGCGGGCGCGTGGAAAATACGGCCAGATTGTTATAAGACAGGGGAAGTTTCAACCACAATCCTGGAAAAAAATTAGTAGACTTTTTCAATTTCTCAACGTTTCCCCCTTCCCCCATACACAATGTTGCTATTTATGCGGTGTATGTTGGAAAGTGACTTCATTTTATTCAACATTGTTCGGGGGGAAGGGGGGATGTAGCATTCAAGATCATTCACTGAGTTATTTAGCCGGAAATGTGCGATTTTAACACTTTATAATGTATTTTTGTGAAACTAACAAATAGTCTCCATGTATTTTTTCCAGGATTGTAGTAATATAATTAAACATTAAGCTGTCTATCAAATTGAATCTTAATCAATAGGAATTTTGCGTTGCGTATATGCGACTGAGAAATACAAAATATCATAGTTGTTGGGCTGGCTGTACTTCCCTCGCGCCTGTCTCAGTTTCACAGAAATACGGCCAGCTCATTGGCTAGTCAATTTCTTTTACCTTAGCTTCACCTAGACATATGGGAGCTGTATAACTTGAGATATATATCGCAATTCCAGTCGCGTCAAATTCGTCGCCCTAAATAGACGTAAAATTATGCACGCTTCAGAGTTTCACATAGTCCATGTCGTAAATGATAGTTGTCCACCAAAATTTGAGGCCAAATTGCTGTCTGACCCTTTCTGTCGTTTTGGCCGGCATACTGCATAACCCGGACTCGGACTCGGACTCGGACCCGGACTCGGACTCGGACCCGGACTCGGACTCGGACTCGGACCCGGACCCGGACTCGGACTCGTGAAAAAATTCGTTACAAAAAGAATTTGTAGTTGCAAGGAAATATTTTTTAAGAATTATTATGGTGTTTGTGACACAGTTTTCCAGCCAATTTGCAACCAATTTTTAAAAATCTATATGGCTTATATGTTCCTGATTGTTTTAGACTCAACATTAAGCTTGGATCTGACTATATAGCATGTAAATATTAAAGCCTTTCATACAAGATCTTCTTCTTAAGCTAGTTGAAGGCAAGTTCTGCACTTACGCATAATTTTCATCATGCGCTATTTTCTTGGACCACAATACTTTGACAAGCGTACGCATTATACACAACTACTGTAAGTACGAAAAACGACAACATTTTTATTGATTCAACGTTTCGACCTTATTTTGTCATTATCTGGAATCTGATGATTACGCATTATATATAAGGTTCCGAATTTCGCCCAATTTTCGCACAGGAAATATATTAGCGATATAAAAACTTTAACCGACCATATGTTGAAACACAACACCTTGACAAGCTTTAGGCGGCGCTTTTATGTATTGCAAGACTCCAAAGTCCAAAGGATTTATTGCAATACGTGCGATCATCCACAGAAGATTATACAAGCTTTCAAGCGATGCGTTTGTTACAAAATCTATAAAAGTATTTCGTGTTTGTATGGCTCACTGCCTCACTTGTAAAAAAGAACGCGCAAATGCGCTATTTTACCCATGTAAACACAACATTGTTTGCTATGGATGCAGCAATAAACTGGGCAGCTGCCCTACTTGCCAGGTTAGTGCGCTACTTTGCTTTGTATTTTTTTAAGCTATTTTAACTTTCATGTGATATATGACTTAATTGTTCGGCAATCGTAAAAATCGTAACCTGCGATGATATGATTCAAAATTTGTTTTCTCTAGGAAAAGGTTGTCGCAAGAGTAAAATATCCCGTGGAGAAAAAATGTTTATTGTGCAACGTAAATGAGGTTGACACAATCTTTATTCCGTGTTTTCATCTAAAGGCATGTTCAGGTATGTAGCTTTAATATTCACCCCTAGCGATAGGCGATAAAATTACACGCTTAATTTGTGTTTTCTAGCATAAAAACATTGAAACTGATTTCATAATCGTCGATAACGCATAAACTTTGGCCTGGACTAGGGCTGTTGGTGATTTCACATTCTATGTTAAAATTTTATCATTAGCGTTTCAAGTTCAACTATAAAATGCCGAGTATAAAGTCTGTGTGTAGTCTTTTAAGGCATAAAAACATACATTTATGAATGTATTTAACTTCTAGTGATAAACCGCTTACAGATAATTAATCTTGATCTGTAACGTGTATCCTTCGATACAGGAATTTTTCGCATTGCTACCAGTCATTCTATATGAAGCTTGACCGTGAAAATGCGCTCTGGATCACAATTTATGCTAAGGTCTATTAGAAACTTTCAAAAGGAAATCGTAACTTTTATAAATAGTTCCCTTTTGTAATATATGCAGAGCATCACTTTTTATATTTTAATACCATAACAACGCTGATGAAGCGATATTCTAACGGAAATTCTCCTATTCAGCATAATTAGCTTTCATATTCCGGCAAAGTACTATAGATTTAAGCCCCTTTTCCACTTCAGCCGTATCGTAGCGAAACGTAGCGTATTCTATTGTGTCCATATCATTAGTTCTGCTAGAGTGTTCACAAAACAATGAAATACGCCACGTTTCGCTACGATACGGTTGAAGTGGAACACGGCCTTAAGTGCATTGACAACAAATAAACAATGTGTCAAATATGACAGCTAGAAAGCTGTCATGCGTTCATAAATGTTTCTGGTCCAGCCTGAAACGCAAGAATTATATATAACAAAAAAGCTATGTTAAAACATATTTAGCTCGCTCACTATAATCTATAACTTTTTGTTGTGCATCCAAATGTCCTCTAACACTTGCTAAACTAAACCCAGTACCTTGCTCGATTGGGGAATGGCTAGTGGTATAAATTTGGCCCTCTTTGTATAATTTTTACCGTAATCGCTTTTTGTTCATATACACAAATGGGATTAGAAAAAAGGGATTATGAGAATCCATAGAAACACTTATTTTTCCCCAAAGTCAAAATAAATAACATATAATAAGTTTAACTGCAATAGAGTAAGTAAGAGATAAACACCGAGAAGGACGGATTTATGTGGTACCAAGACCCCGAGGGCTCGTAGGGCACGAGGGCTTTATATCACGTAAATCCCGACTTTCGAGGTGTTTATCTGACTCATTTCATGTTTGAGGAGGTTTTCTACAAGAATACATCAACTTGAAAGATTTCGAGCGACCATTTCTCGAGACTTTTGCACAAGTTGTATCCGAGATAAATACCTCGGTACATCAAAGAAAACCGACTCAAACATGAAATAAGTGGTATGAATCACAACGATTCTCTGTTTTCAAAACCAGACAATGGTTTACTATTTCACAGTCCTCCTTACTTTTAGTCCGTCAAGATTGAGACCCATTGTGTATAAAAAAATGCGTTTAAGTGCAATTAAGAGTGCATTATTTCCTATATATGCTGCTGTCTGCCATGGAATGATTGATACAAAAACCAATACCAGCCGACAATTTCAAAAAATATAATACAAAACATAATCCGAAGATTAGCATCTTGAAACCCAAAATATTAGTTAAGCAAGAAAATTGAGTAAGTAATATTTCGATTTTATTACAAAATCATCATCAGACTAACTGCAGTTACAATATATACAAGGTCTTATTATACAAGTTGGCATGCCATGATGACATCATAGAAACGGAAGCATCAATCAAAACCACGACATGTGCAGTGAGAAGTAAGATAAAATGTGGGTGCATGGATTAAGAGAAAAGATTTAGTTCTTTGCTAGCTTTGAGACCAGTGTTTAAACTGGGTGAATGATACTTGATATATATAGCTCCAAGCAACAAGAGAAAATTAGGTGTGCGAGAATTAGTGGTGTGCAGAATACGAGAGTTGTCAATTATTTAATTTGAAATAAAAGCGGAAATGTTATTGTATTCGTCAGTTGGGTTGTAAAGTTTGTCAAAAGCAAAGTGTAGATTAACAATGTATTGCACATGTTGGCAGTTGTGGAAATGTTGCCCTATAGCACTTTTATCCGGATTGATATGCTCGGAAAGCCGCGACTGTAAACACCTTTCAGTTTTCCCAATATACGTTGCTGAGCAGCCAGGACATTTCACTTCATAAACTACATTAGTACTTCATAAACTACATTAATACTTTTGACAAAAATATCCAATTTCCGCCACAAGGACCGGTACTTGCTAATATCATACTTTTGGAATTTGAAAAACTGATCGTTTCTAGATCTGACCTGATTAAATCTGGTGTCATTAAGTTTTACCGTAGATATGTTGGTGATACTCTTGTGAAAACCGTCGGATATTCCTGAGATACTCAATAAATTTAATACTTTTGACAAAAATATCCAATTTACAATGGATACCTTTCCAGATAATGCAATTCATTTTTTGGACATTTTGATTTCGTCAGATAACACTGATGTTTACTACAAAAGTACACATACAGGCCAATACACGCATTTTTCTAGTTTCGAACCATTTTTTCGTAAGATTGCGTGGGTTAAATCTTTATTTCACCGTGCGTCAAAATTATGTAGCACCAGTCAACTATTTGAAAACCAAATTCGCAAACTAAAAATGTTTATATCTTGGAACGGCTATCCTTGTGCGGTCAGAAATTTAGTGATTTCTAAACTTAAGAACAAATTTTCTACCAATCAATCACGCACTGACTTTTTCGACGAAAACAACACTAGACCTAAGGTTTGGGTACGCGTTCCATACCTTGGTAAACGAGGCGAAACGCTTGTGAAAAATTGTCTCAAGAAAATACAAAGATGTCTAACTGTTCCTGTTAATTTCATTGTTATTTACGACACCAAAAAAATTTCCTATTTCCTTTCCAACAAAGACAAAATTCCTAATCTTTCTAAATCTAATGTAGTTTATAAAGTGAAATATCCTGGCTGCTCAGCAACGTATATTGGGAAAACTGAAAGGTGTTTACAGTCGCGGCTTTCCGAGCTTATCAATCCGGCTAAAAGTGCTATAGGGCAACATTTCCACAACTGCCAACATGTGCAATACATTGTTAACCTACACTTTGCTTTTGACAAACTTTACAACCCAACTGACGAATACAATAACATTTCCGCTTTTATTTCAAATTTAATAATTGACAACTCTCGTATTCTGCGCACCACTAATTCTCGCACACCTAATTTTCTCTTGTTGCTTGGAGCTATATATATCAAGTATCATTCACCCAGTTTAAACACTGGTCTCAAAGCTAGCAAAGAACTAAATCTTTTCTCTTAATCCATGCACCCACATTTTATCTTACTTCTCACTGCACATGTCGTGGTTTTGATTGATGCTTCCGTTTCTATGATGTCATCATGGCATGCCAACTTGTATATAAGACCTTGTATATATTGTAACTGCAGTTAGTCTGATGATGATTTTGTAATAAAATCGAAATATTACTCTCTCAATTTTGTTGCTTAACTCATATTTTGGGTTTCAAGATGCTAATGTTCGGATTATGTTTTGTATTATATTTAATGATTGATACATTGATCATCTTTTTTAAGCAAAATACTTAAAGTAGTAGCATCGATGTATAATGTTGTTTTGTATAATGAACAAAATGAAATAACAATGTTTAGACGAGGCTAAAATTGCAAAGTGTATCACAAGTTATATTTTCATTTATTATGACACATTTCCGGATTGAGTAAAGCGGAGGCGAAACCAATACTCGCCTTCCAACTACTGAAGGTTTATACGTGAAGGCTAGCTGTAGGTCAAAAGCTGTTACTCTAGCTTTCGCTTCCCATACCATTTCACAGTAAAGCGGCAAATTCACATCGTAAACTGTTCTTTTATTGCGATAATTACTGTATCTATATTGTCATGAGTTTTATCACATGCAATTTGAAATAATTGAATAAACAAATGCCCCTGTTGTTGTTAATGGAGAAACTATGTTTTACAGGATGTTCGCAGAATCTGAAAAGGTGTGTTGCGTGTGAGGTTGTCTTAACAGAGAAGCAAAAGATTGTCATAGGAGATACAGGTGCGTTTTTTGACAATTTTGACGATGGAACAAAATCCTTTGGCTTCACTATTTTATTTATTTGTTTGTGGAATTCATTTCTTCCTAATTATAGCTAACAAGAACAACACGTCCGGCACTGCTCGCTTGCATTGTGATCTTCATTGCGACAACGCCGAAGAATATGTATTTCCCAATGAAAGCAAGCGCGCGCGACTTGCAGACGTTGCCCCTTCAACACAACCTACTTCAAACTGTGAAACCGACGAGAGCGTTGCACTTAAGGAATCAGACCTTGATTGTTACAGAGTTGAAGAAGATTTATCTGTTCATAAAAACGAGTGCGTGGAAACTTCAAGTTTTCAAACCTTAAAACAGGTACATACAATTACACACAATTACTTTCATTTGGCTATGTTTAAGAGTGAAAAACAGAAAATGAAAAATTGAAAACGTAAAGTAATGTTTCATTCTCTCTTTGTAGCGTACTTCCGTGATAGAAATTATAACGATAGATTCAGGTTCAGATGATAGCGAGCAGGAGGGTACACAACAAAAGGATGGTACAATTAAAGGAAATTCACCCAGCAGCAGCTGCTTTGTAGAAGGTGAGATTGGTTTTCTTTTAACAACCAATTGAAACGCGATGTATTTACATGCTTGTTTGTTGTTTAACTATGAAAATATAGCGAGTCAAACATACATTGATTAGTTGTATTTTTATTCTGAAGTAGATTGTTTTTAAACACTTTTTACAAGCATTATCATACTTTTTTAATAGTGTTGGAGGGTGAAAAAATAAAGACCGAGCCCATCAGCGATTTTAGTGAAAGCTCTTCAAGTGATAGCGAGCGTGATCCCAATCCCAAATTTTATAATGGCGATATGAGGTTGTCTGTGCTCGAATGGGGAATGAAACAAGGAATGCACACGAAAGACGCTGTCCAAATACTTCGCGAGTTTCCTGAAAAAAGAGTTGCCAGTGCGGTTCCAATAAGAGTTCAACACAACGTTGCTTTTGTGGTCGACTCGTGGAAGCTGAAAAATATCTGGGATGTCAAATGCGACGATATGGGTTCTTGGGCAAATCAAGGTAGAAAAACGTTTAAAAAAGGCACAATGGATGATGATTACAACGTTTACAGACAGTCCTATTTCAATGCAAATCTACCTTCGTTGAAAAAGTATCTTGTGTACCTTGCGAACGACAATGGGGAAGCATACAGGTATATGTTTTTGCAGTATGTTTTTACTGAGGGAGAAACAGCAGTACACATTCAACCTCATGGAAACAGCAAGCGAAGTTCCAGTCATAAGGAGTATAAGCGGACGATGCCTAGTACTATGGAAGCAATTCGAAAAGAAAAGGGGAAACCACGTGAAATAATGCACGCAATTATCGACGACAGAGGTGGTATTGACAATGTCAGAAGCTCTGGAGAGTACCCAAGGGACCGGGGTCAAATATACCACGCACGCAGCAAATCTAACAGCAGAAGTGATAACAGCTACCCGTCTACCGATCCTCTGGTTGAGCTTTTGCAGATATCAAAATCCCAACAACGTGGAAACAAAGAGCACTGGTTTGTCCGAGATGTTAACCTTTCCAACGAACAGACGGTGTTTCTAGCGAATGACCAACAGCTGCTTGATGTACAACGGTTTTGCACGAATCCAGAACTGTTCTCAGTTTTTTCGGTCGATGCAACATTCAATGTCGCCAATCATTATTTCACTTTTGGAACATACCGTAACTTGATGCTAGAAACACAGCAAGGAATAAATCCCGTCTGTGTAGGACCTGGAGTTCTGCACAAAAGAAAGCTGGAGGAATCCTATTACACTCTACCCTCATTGATGGTGAAGTACCAACCGGAAACGCGAGGTGTTCTTGTTGTTGGCACAGACGGCGAAGAGAACATCTGGAAGGCATTGAATAATGTATTTTCAGATGCTGTTCACCTGAGATGCGACATCCACCTTAAAGACAACGTGAAGCAAAAGTTGTCAGAGCTTGCCATTGACTCGAAAGCTGCCAGAGAAATAACAAATGATATATTCGGCTGCAACCTCGACGGTGTCCGCGAAGGTGGTCTCGTGGATTGCAAATCGGAAGAGGAATTTCATAGTGCATTAAATGAGGTAAACAAACGTTGGCCAACTTTACATCACAATGCGAAACATTTCCTCTCCTACTTTGTGAAAGGACCTGCTGATGTCATCAAAGATAGCATGAGGGCAGACATTAGGTCGATGTGTGGTCTTGGTTTTCCACCAATGACCTACTCACAGAACGCTAGTGAATGCCTAAATAGGTACGTTAAAGAGAACGCCAGAGGTTCTGAAGATGTAAGTAGTTCACTGGTCGAAGTTGTTAAAAACATTTCTTCCGTTGTGAAACGTCAGTTCGACGAGCAGTTCTTAGCTGTGATAGGAAAAGGAACATATAGGCTAACAGAACGATTCCAATATCTACGTGAAAATGAAAACGCATATTATAGAATGTCTCAAGCTCAGAAAGACAGAGTAAGAAAGCGCTTTTTTACAGCTTCAGTTTCTGACGCCCACAAGCCAAGAACGGAAACTACAACGAATGCATCCAGAAATTCATCTTTTTCCATTGAAGCAAGTGAAACAGGTATAAACTGTGATCTACGGGTTGCGAGAAGTTTGCACTTTTATTTCATTTTATTATTCTACATGCCTATTTATTTTGGGTTCCAATTCAGACGTCTTACTTTGTATTTTCAAGGGATTTTTTCTAAAAATAATTTCTCTTTCTATTTCAAACATTATGTTCAAAGAATTGCATTAACTGTGCAGTGATTGCCAAAATAAAGGGACGTAATAATTGTGATTTTGATCAGTTAAAAAAATATTTTTCTAACCAAACCGCAACTAGTTCAAGAACAATTAATGACTGTTAAATAGTCATTCTTATTAATCTAGATTGGATAAAAATACACGAAGCTTGATCTTTTTTTTCACTTCAGGTATCATCAGTGTACCATTTCAAATTCTGGAGTCAGCGTTTTCCAAGGCAAAGACCCTAACAGAAAAACTTTGGAAAGTTGATGGCGCTGAAGGTTTATGGATGGTGGCGAGCAACTCCAACCCCAGAACACCCCACACAGTAAAGGTTTTTACGAATGGTCGAGTGGAGTGCGATAAAGGATGTCCAAACTATCAAGCATACAGCATTTGTGCTCATTCTATTGTTGTCGCTGAGCAAAACGGAACGCTTAATAACTTTGTAAAGTGGCATCGCAAGGGAAAACGTGGGACAAACTTAACAGGTACATACCGTTTTGTTTTGTTTCTTGTTTGCTTGCTTGTTTGTTTATCTGCCTCTTAATTTGAATATCTGTAGGACTGTCCAACGTTGGTTTGCCTTCGACAAGTGGAAAGAAAGCTAAATCAACAGAAGTCAGAAAAGGAAAGGCAAACAAATCCTCCAAAGCAGTACCAAGCGAGAGAGTCATTAGTCGATTTGCAAACAGCAGTCCTCCAAAACAGCCCTCTGACAACAGCCCTCCAAAGCCAGACAGGCCCTTGCCAGCATTCGGTACATTTTTGATTGGAAATCTGCGGTTTTTGGACCCAAAGATATCCACCTGTTACGGCTGTAGACAACCGCTGAAACCAAACCAATCCATACCACGTGAACCTGAAGATTTGGTAATTGTCGGCAGAGCAAGGAGAGAATATTGGAAAAACGGCGAAAAAGTCATCTCGAGCGAGCTGTCTAACGTATATTTTCATGTCAATCCGAACTGCGTTGCTGTTAAAAATGCATTTTTCGTGCCCGGATTGGTACAAATTCCAACTGATTTAAAACCCTTTTTAAAAGAATCGCACAAGAGGGAACTGAAGAGGAAACTTAACCTTAGCTTTTAGTAGTTCATATATTGTAAATAATACTTTCTTTGCACTGGCACGTTCGTTTATCCTGGTAAACATTTTGTTAATTTTTAATGGAAGATCTTGTATGAAAGGCTTTAATGCTATATAGTCAGATCCAAGCTTCATGTTGAGCCTAAAACAATCAGGAACATATAAGATTATAGATTATAGATTTTTACAAATAGTTTGCAAATTGGCTGGAAAACTGTGTTTGTAACACCATAATAATTCTTAAAAAATATTTCCCTGCAACTACAAATTCTTTTTGTAACGAATTTTTTCACGAGTCCGGGTCCGAGTCCGAGTCCGAGTCCGAGTCCGAGTCCGGGTCCGAGTCCGAGTCCGGGTCCGAGTCCGAGTCCGGGTTATGCAGTATGCCGTTTTGGCCTGCACTAGCGCGCGCTGTCACAACAACTGTGCTCTAATTTCGTGCCATTTTGCCTACATGATATTTGTTTAGCAGTAGGGTGTTCAATTAAGTGAAGATTGATATTAGCTCTGAAGACAATAAATAAACTGCTGCTTGTTTATACATCCAATCCAACAAAGGTTCTGGTTGTCCTTCCAAAAGCATGAGCTGTAAGCATGACGGGTTATTGCTTATTTTGATTTTTAAACTCGGAATTATTTTTTGAAACAGTATCGAAGAGGGCATAGGGGAAACGAGTATGATGGAAAATTTGGTTGTTACAAAGGTAATTCCCAGAGTATGAGGGCCTAAATAAACAATAATCCATCATCCCTTGCGCGCTCATAGTTCACGGTTTACACTTTTGGAAAGACATTAACCTTATTTGAATTACCTGTAAATAAATGTGCATTATACAATTTATGGAACTGTCACACAATAAATTGCATGGTTCACGTATGGATCAAACAACAAAGTATGGATCAATTTCCGCCGTGTTATTTGGCTTTCCCTAATTAGCATTGCCTTAACAAGAGTTTTTTTCCAGACATGTATATATATATATATATATATATATATATATATATATATATATATATATATATATATATATATATATATATATATATATATATATATATATATATATATATATATATATATATATATATATATATATATATATATATATATATATATATATATATATATAGGATATTACACGGCGTGTGAAGATATAAATTTTATCTTCGAGTTGTGAAAAGAAATACTTTACGAATTATCGCAGGGAAGGAGTAACATATATTTTTCACCACGAGAAGGTAAAATTCATTTTAGTTTTTAGTAATTAAATTTCCTTCCAACTTCATCCATGTCACAGCTAATATTCTAAACCTAGACTAATTTTATCAAGTAAACAAATATGTAGCAAAATAACAATGCTTGAAGCAGAGTGTAATTTCCCCCTTTTTACAAATATGAACGAAGAACAAATTTTAAATTATTAAACGTGCTATGCTTCTTTAATAAACGTCATAATTAGCTTAAGCTATCATTCGACCACGAAAGAGTTAAAACTCATATACTTAAACTGTTTTCCAATCGGTTGAAAAACAGCCTTTAAGTTTTGAGGCAAATCAAATATGCGACGCACGGACGTACCATAAATATAATTTTATTTTTTTAGAATTCTAATTTTACTCTCTACCGTCTAAACCGTGTCCTGTTTGTTAGGTTATGCGCGTCACTGCAATACAAACGTCGACGCAGAGCACACCAATATATATTTGCAATTCTCGAAGTTTTCACGTGGGTAAGTAGGAATGTATAGGTGATGTGAGCTCGTTCATTGGTAAAGGTCATTTCCGTCTAGTGAGGCTTCATTTTTTCACAGTATCGTGTAATGTTGTGTTTACTGTACAGACGTATTAAAGGCAATTTGTTATGATGTCTTACTTTTTAACTATAACATTTTCGTGATTAAATTAAATGATAAGAATATTGTTTTAGAATTGTAATATTACATATAACTAACAGTATATTTTATGCATAGTCTTAATGTGAAGTCAGTAGTACCTACATGTAATGTATAGTTTTTGCAGATAAATGAGCCACTTTGGGGAAGTGCTGTAATAAATCATTATTGTTATTATCATTAATATCATGACTAATTACATCATATAATTACATCATTATTGAGTTTTGCATTACTATTTTCATGTTCTCGACAAAAATTATTCTTTGAACGAAGATCACAATTGGTTCCCTCTCGACAAACGACGCCATTTTCAAAACACAAAATTATTGGCGGGAAATGATTACGTAATCGGTATTTTCACTAGTGAAGATATCTCGTTGTCTACCATATAACGATACTTTATATTTTAGTACATATGCACGCAGGTTCACTTTTATGATGATCTAAACAGCCAATGCACAGGCACTGGTCTGGCAAGATGATGCATGGCTTGAAAGACAATTGAAAATACATATAGATTTCAGAAGAGTAGTTAAACATGCTTCTGATGATAGTAAAATAATGCGTCTTTCAATTTCTCTGTATGTTTTTTTATTCATCCTACTGTCTTCTCTGTCTCTAGGAGAACTTTTTTTAATGCGTCCTGCATCGGACTATCTCGTTTCACTCAGACGTTATCCTGGGCAAAAGATGCATGATTATTTTTTATCTTCCAGACATTAATGCCAGCATGATGTTTTGGACCTTCTTTGAATAGTTTCACACTGATACTGTGTAAATGATTTTAGGAATGAATATATACGACTTGAGCTAGATTTCGTCCAACAAAACATCTTGAGAAACCTGCAGCAATACCACCCCACACCGCCACACGGTAATAAACTATAGTAAATTAAAAATTATTTCAAAAATTCGTTATTATTTTATCAATCTATTGAAATGCTTCTAGACTTTATGCGGGTTTTCCCTAACCAGGTTTTCCTTACCAGGGAGCCTCACATTGACGCAATACATTCCTTACATTATCAATGTGAGTTTTAGTAGTGAGGACAATAGCGTTAAGGGAAACCCGCAAAAGGCATATTATGTAGTTCGCGTTGAAGAAGCTTGTCAAAAACATGTTATAAAACCGTCGGTTGAACTATATTTCTGCTTTGTTTGACTATCATTCCATGGTCAAACATTAAGGGCCTAATATCCTACGAAAATGTTGCCTAGGCCTGTTTTAAAAGGGGGAGGAGGGGGGGGGGAGGATTTCCTGGGATATAGGGACACCGGTGTCGACGCAGTGAATAAAATTATTGGATATTTATAGGCCCTGATACGAAGGGAATTACGTTTGTAGCAAGTGAATTTAATTTGCAGTCGTAAGTTTTTTATGTGCCCTCGAAGCTGTTTTTAAAGAAGTAATTCCGAGATCAGAGGTGAAAATAATCAATAATCCGTCATCGCTGGTGCGCTCATAGTTTACAGTTTGAAAAGACAACCCAGGTTTATTGAATTGGCTATTTAGCTGTATACAGCTATTTCAATATAGATTGTCCTTCTCAAAACGTAAACTGTAAACTATTGACCCGCAAAGATGACGGGTTATTCAGCTTATTTCACTTTCAAACCCGGAATTATTTCTTTGAAGCAGGATAAAGGGCACATAGGAAACTTATGACGGTAAATTTAATTCAGTGCTACAAAGATAACTCATTGAGTAAAAGGTTCAAAGGAAAGGCTTTCGAAAAGAAAACCTTATAATAATTGAAATGGCTGTATAGCAATAAGACAATATAAGGAGGGAATAGACAGTATAGAGCAACTCAGTTGAAGTTTGTGTGTCCACGCATATCGCATTGCGCATCTCATAACCAATATGCCAGTCAATTGCATTTTTGTCCAATGAGAATGCTAAACTGGCTGGTGGTAAACTGCATAATAATAGGGCGCCGTGTTGCACTGTTTAGTGGCCATAGTGTTTATTCCCCATACTTGAGCGCAACGATGAGATACGTTATTTATTGTGTGTGAGTCTCAGTGTGTGTGTGGGGGGGGGGGGATATATTATTGCATGGCTGATAAAAATACCTTGTAAAGCGCACGATTGTTCTCTTTATAGTCCTGGGAATTTGGAGCGGCTTGTTACATTTTAAAAAGGGAGATTTCACTTAACGATAATTTGATTTCTGCATAAATGTCAACTTTCATAAATTGGCGTTCGATTGTTGTAAAGGTCTGTTTTCGCTCAGTAAGTCAGATCCAACAAAAATTAAAACCTAACCATATTAAGCAGCATATGGATGAGAAAATGATCTCGATGTGAAAGGAATGTTCGATATATATTATACAGGGTGATAAAGAAAAAACTGATGCTCTTTCAAATTCAAATTAGCCGCGAATTTTATTACGGTTTATTCCCATGGGTCTGTATTTTTGTCTTTTTTGACTTTGTCTTGTTTCAGACAAATCTTGCACGGCTAGAATTATGCATTTGAACTTTCACAGGGAATTAGATTTTGTTTTACATCAACGTCTGTCAAATTGCGAGAATCATGGATGATGCTAGTTTGAATTTCAATGTCATCAGGGTTTTCTTACTCACCCTGTACTGTGTGCTAAGTCCCGATCTATTCTCTGTAGACCCATGGGAATAAACCGTAATGACATTCACGGCTAATTTGAATTTGAAAGGGAATCAGTTTTTTTACTCACCCTGTATAACTTTTTCCTGACAATTGTTTACGAAGTCAAAGCAGAAAGAATTTTCTTTTGAATTTGATTTTGTATTACTAACCGTATGCTCGTGGTTCTACATTTGTTTTTTCTTTTGTTTTTGCTTGTGCCTATATTTTGCTAGTGAGGACCCAGCCCCTCTATTAAGACAGTCCTCTAAATTGTAGGCATCATGCATGTTCAAACAATAGGTTTATATTTCACACGTTTGTCTTAATTATAATTGCTATTTTTTACATTTGCCCAATGAACAACTATGCAAACATATTCTTTTAAAACTGGCAAGTAACAGGTTTGTAATGCCTGAATTCACAGCTTTTGTTATTTTGCATAGAAGAGCTCATTAAAATTACACTTAAAAGCAGCGAGTAACGCTCGCTTTAGAACAGTTCGCTTTAGAAGCCTCTTCGCTTTGGTCAGTTTAGTAGCAATTCCACACGTGCATCAGGCTGAGTTAAAACTTTTCTCGAATGACTGGTGGTAACAAAAATACGAAGCGAACTCTTCATGGAGTCAGATCGAGGTCTTCACGTGCGGGGCTACAATTCCCCGTGGGAAGAATACACCGCTTTTTGAGAAAAGGTAAGACACAAATATTTAGCGAGATTGCAGTGGATAAGAAGAACTCTACTGCAGAATGCATGCCGCATTTCAGATTTCTTTATGAACAAGCTGTTTTGGTCTTGAAAGAAATGATGTAACTACAGTACAAACAGGGGAATTTTTATTCGGCGATAAATTAGTCTGTGGTAAGTTCGTGGTAAATTGAGGGGCATTGTTTCATCAATCCTCATTATATGTTGGTAAATCGCGGTTAATTCCAGTGAAGTAATTCGGTTTAGCATACAAAATTAAAGTCGCTTGTTTTGCATCATTTCGCATTACAATGGCTCTTGCAACTTGCTGATTAAGGGCCTCTTTAATTCTATGATCCCACGCACACTAGCCGGGATGAAAGATGATTTTGATTCATTGAAATAAGCATGCCTCATATATACTATGCTTGAAATTCAACGAATGTTAAAGCTACGAGATCTTCTAACCAACATTTCAGTTCTTTTACTGGTCATGTGAACTTTCGTTTAAGCCTGGTGACCTACTTCAACACATCAAAACTATCCCACTTCTCATCTCATCCCGGCTAAGTGAGATCACATAGGCAGGCCGACTCACATAAGCAGAAGCCGGCCAACTCATTAATCATCCGTTCCTTAAATCTGGTCAAACACGAATTGTTCTGGTCTTTGTTCGTTTGATCGGTGATAAGAGTTGCAGCAAAGAGTAGGGACTACAAAGAGGGGCCACTTCATTCAAAAAAGCGTAAATTGCTATCGTCATGATGCGTCATGGGCGCCATGTTCCCAGCCAATGCCTTAAACAGAAGCATTCCCCCCGGTATTAGTAGGCATTTTAAATATTTCCGGGGGAAACGAGCATGCAATATTGGTCATGGGCGCCATGTTCCTAGCCAGTGCCCTAAAAAGAGGAAGTCACCCCCCGGAAATATTAAAAATGGCTACTAACACCGGGGGGAAATGCCTCTGTTTAGGGCACTGGCTAGGAACATGGCGCCCATGACGTATCATGACGACAGCACCTTACGCTTTTTTTGAGTGAAGTGGCCCCTCTTTGTACTCTCTACTCTTTGGTTGCAGTATGGCAGGAGAATTTGCATTTAATCTGTAAAGTAGTCATACAAAGTGTTCCAAAAAAATGACACTATAGCTAGGAATTACCACATTGTTATAATCTGAATGTCTGAGTATAAGTGCAAAAATTTTTGCTTCACTCGGACGCTAAACGAAAGAGAAAACGTCTTAACAGGCTTAAACTGATGAAGTGCAAAATTTAATCCCAAAAATACCAAAAGTATAAATTGAATTGCCGTGCCAATTAACTGTGCTAATATACTAAAGTAGTTTTAAGAAGTTCTAATCAGTGAATTCCTTAATTTTCCCCATAACACTGATTCCAAGCGGATATTTTGTTAGTAGTTTTTAGTACTCTTTACTTTTCAGAAAACATTCAATCACAATTCCGTGATATAAATTCAAAGACAAATTGCATTAAAAAATCAGGGCATGGAAGGGCCGTACTGCATTGTTCCGTTCTAGTTTACAATCAATTTTTTGATTAGCTCTTCTAGTGGGACGAACGTTTTCATTTTATGCCTTAGGTAATTACGCAGAGCGCATCGGTGGCGGTGCTCCAGTATATCTTGCGGCTGTTCTAGAGTACCTGACAGCAGAGATCCTGGAACTTGCGGGAAACGCCGCGCGGGACAATAGAAAAACGCGCATAATCCCACGACACATTCAGCTCGCAATTCGTAACGACGAAGAACTGAACTCGTTGCTGGCCAACGTAACGTTAGCTCAAGGAGGGGTGTTGCCGAACATCCAAGCTGCATTACTACCGAAGAAAGCCGTACAGAAAGGTGCAAGTCATTCCGCGTCGCAAGAGTACTGAAAGTTTAAGAGCGATTGAAAATCTCTGTAGTACAGGAAATAATCAAATTATTCAAAATAATGATATAAAATATCTTCGTAATTTATTTGCAAAGTTGAAAAGTCGTTCATATCGTCAGTGCTTGTCTGATACTCTAATAAATTGTGTGCCGTGATATCAAATATCGTAAGGTGTGTATAAAATAATATGTGCATGTACATGTACGTGATTTTTGATAATAAAACTCGTGTATATTAAACTATACCGTCGTTCGCCTATAACTAGTAGGTTTACTTAATTATCATGATAAGAAATACTAGCTTTCAAAGTATTTTCCAACCGAATGCTGATAGATTTTTCTCTACAAATTTTATCACTAATTCACCATTATTCATAAATCGAGGTTAAAAAGAAATTATTTTCCTCAGAGAAGTGATCGCCAGCAATGTTGCATAAATATTTAGTTTTATACCATGATTACAATTTACAAAGCATACACCATAATTAACGGACTGCATACACCATCTTTAACAAATTTTCAAATATTCATTAATAATCCCCATACGTTACTGGCGAATCATATTAAACATAACAGGTCATGTGATACCTGATAAAATGCTAAATAGAATAACACATAATTTGTGCAAACTAATTAGCATTTCAATGCGGCGTGTTATCATCATCTAAAACGCTCGGCTAGCTGGCTGAAAAAACGCTTTTGTTTCCTAACATGTTCAGGCTTATTCTGCTTGCTTAGCCTATGTGGGTATTTTATTTTTTCAAGTCATTTTTCTATCATGTACCGCGGTCAATAACTCGGTTATTGCGCTTGATTAAATAATCAGATTAAAATTGTGAAATTCGCGATGGAAAACCTCCTAAGTCAGTTAATGGTACAGTAATGCCCCCGAACCTGGATAACAACTGATTAATACATGTTAAAATGCATGTTTTGTTGACATATGTCGCCAGATATTGCAAACGCCGTTTTTAGATGAGCTCACACAGCTCGTGTCAGCGGTATCTTCCATGAGCGGCCACCCAACTTTCGACACCGAAATTTTCTTTAAAAAATTCAGAAATTTCGAGCGAGGCGAACTTATAGCTCCGCCACGCCCTAAGGACTGGCGAAATAAAAACAAAGATGTGAATATTATACTTTGTCGTGGCATAGGCAATCGGAAAATATTTGAGAAATATAAAACATTTTTCGTGTTGATCTGTAGTTATAATGAAATAATAGGAAATTAGAAAGTTGAGCGAAATTGGAAAACGAGATATTGTGTATTTCCGTGTTTAGATTTGAGTTATGTCGATTATCAACACGACTCTTAACCAACCAGCATTCAGAATTCCCAAATGCTGTATCATAAAGCGAAATGAAGGAAATATAGAAAACCGTTGCTACATGTCATTCGCAATTTTTGTGTCAACATGAATAGCAACTCAGTTTCAACACTGACGCCAGCTAGTTTTCTATCTATTTCTTCAACTCAATCCTTGATGTAACTTATAATCACGAACAACTTTGTCGGCTTATCTAGGCGTTCAGACCGCGTAGTCGTGGGTGGCTACACAAAAGTTTAAGACATAGGCGCAGTTTACATTTATCACAGTACGACGTCAGATCTTTCTCAAGTTGCCATATGAATTTGGGCAGCACACTGATCTGAGTAAAACGGGATAAAGCATCTTTTTGAATTTCGTGACCTAATTTTGAAGCCAGAATATCTATATTATAATGAGTCATTCCTATTCTATAGAGAAACTATCCTCATTAGTTATTCACAGGAAGTTTAAAAGGAATCGAAACAAAGTTTATTTGTGAAAATTTTTTATTCAACCAATGTTTGCCCATTCTCACCGATAACCTAAAACTGTAACCACTGGCTTCATTTATGCATGACAGAAGCTTTATCCAGTTGTAGTTTCAGATCTGTGGGGCAGCGAAAAAATTGTATGAGTGCTTAAACATTTCAAAGTTGATGGTTAATTTCATTATTCCTTTTTATAAAGCTTTATAAAGCTCTCTTTTGTCTATGACAGGCCAATCATGATCACTTAGATCCCTCCAGATAAAAGAAATCTTTATACCACGCTGGCTCATATATTTTAATAATAAATATGGCGTATTCGATCCGAAAGCATCAAAACATAACCGCTAGCTGAGCTTTCCCCTCAGCTATGACTTATGTGTAATAAAGGTGGCTGTACACAAAAGCCTGGGTATCTTAAGTAGTGAAATATATTACCAATTAGAAATTCTAATTTTCCAAGATGAGAATTCCTGACAGTAAATTGTGGAGACGAAAGGGGATCCTCGCATTATTTATTCTGGCCATAATCATATGTTCTTGTTCTATGTTATTATTGTCTTTTGTACCACTTCAAATCGTACAAAAAGCTCGGACAAAAATAGAAAGAAATTTACAGTCTGGAGCACCGAGATTAAACTGGTCAAATCAAGGTATATCGAGGAAGAGCTTGATAAAGGTTCAAACACAGACCGATAGTGTAATACAAACGCAGACTGACCGTCCAAACATTGAAAAACCAGAAATAAATATTGCGAACTTAAGCACCGAAAACTTCTCTTGGAAAAAGCTTAGCGCTACTTTAAGTTTATTTTCTGCGTATTACGATGACCGGCTCTCAAGTAAGGGTAGCTTAGTGATTTTAGGCTATGAAATATTGCCAAATAAGCCTCAAAGACAAAACTTGTCATGCTTAGTGCTAATGACTGACGATAAAGTTACGTCAATGCAAAGGCCAGCTGAACGATATTTGATAGCTGAAAAGTGGAGAGGCCGCATAAAAAATTACAGAGGAATTTTGTATAAGTGCGATTTAACGACGTCAGGAATACCCAAGTATGTTACTCTTGGTCATGCTACGTCTACGGACTTGAAGGACATACCCTTCACGTCATATGTGCCTGTTGCTGATGTTCGATTTCCTGAAAAAGTACACCAATTCGGGGTTTGCTTTGAAACTCCACTTTATGGCAATAAGTACGACCAGGAAATCATGGATTCAATTGAAATGAATAAGGAACTGGGAGCTACGTGGTTCACGATCTATGTGTACGAAGCCCACGCAAAGGCGCTAGAAATACTTAGATATTATTCACACAAACAAAAGATCCTCGACGCTGTCTATAATTGGGGAGAGAACATGGCTGATCCAGTCTATAACCACGGGCTTACCGTAGGTGTTCACGATTGTGTGTACCGAAATATGTACAAAGTTCGTTATCTAGCTCTTTGCGATATGGACGAGTTTATCATGCCTGTGCAAGGATTCAACTGGAACGACTTGTTACCAAAAATTAACCGCTCTCCAAGAGTGTATTTTGTGTTCGCACACATAGGTTTTCATAAAAACAAATCGAAAGCAGAAACGCTATTGCGATGTCGTGGAGACAGCAGTATAACGTATAAAATGCCGATGTTTTTTGCACTTCACAATAGATCCGGAAGCGTTGTTGCTAGGTATCAGCAATCTAAATCAATTATCAAGCCGAGGTACTCGATACTGGTACAGGTACATCGTCATAAGTGGATGATGCGTGGCTATCAGGTGTACTTCGTCCCACCAGATATCGCAGTAATGAAACATTATCGTGGAACTTATCATCCAAAGTATACTGGAGGCAATTTTACCACTGATTATAGTATGGATTACTTTAAACCCGTTGTACTCGGTGAGTTGGAACGATATTATTGTGGCCGGACGTGATAAAATAATTGCGGGTACCTAATGCGAAAGTCTAATGTGTGCCACTTTTACCATATTAAACTGACACTCGTTAGACTTTCTCTTCAAATAAAACAAAAAAATTTACTGAAAAAATAAAATGATCTTGGATATCTCTTCTACATTTCTAAACAGATTCTTAAATTTGTTCAATAAAAGTGGGGTTTTTTTATCGAAATCTTTTGTGTTGATGGGCGGGATGAATTGCTCTACAAACGTCATCATTGGAAAAAACGTCTGCTAAGTTCCCATTGGCTGACGAGAAATCAGAAGTTCGGAATTCTCATGCATCGCAAGGGCTAAATCTTGGCCTAAACACCGGTGAAAAAGTGTGTCATTTCATTGTCGGGCGCCAATTGTGGATTTCTTATTTTACGCAAATATTGTCGTTTATTTAATGATTCATTTGGTTAAATGAAATCACCAGATTAGTGGTAGACAGGCAAAGCTCTTTTATTAAATTGCATGATACAATTTTGTTGTACTAATAAATAGATAATTTCTTCTAACACGACAAATTTCATTTTAAAAGTAATGAAAACAGTTTCAGAATAATGGGAATTGAAATACCAGGCGGAAAGCATAATCTGGATATGAATATTAATGCTCAGCAAGTAGTTTTAAAAATTTTTACCGTTTGTAATATAATACTTAGTTATCATTTATATATAGATACAACTTATGTTTATTCATTGTGTACAGGGTGCATAAAAAAAGTAGACATAACGGCTCTCAAACGGCGAATTGGCTCGAAGTATGACGTTTTTAATATACATTGCTTGGGTACTTACGGTGTAGAATAAATGAAAATATTCTGAAATTTAAATGTTTCAAACCCAGGTGTGTGCGGGTATTGAAGTTTCAAATTTCTCATTTTTTCGATTTATTCTAGATTATTAATACCAAAACAATTTATTTTAATACAAAACATCGTACATCGAGGTGCTTCGCGAAACAGAGAGCGATTTCAGATTTGTCTACTTTTTTTTGATAAAAGTTTCTTCTCCCTCGGCGAACATTACTTTAAATTCAGATACGGAGACAACTTGAATTCTTAATTTCTTGACAGCTTGATGAATCCGTTTTTACTGAACGAATGGTAGGAAGGTTTAAAAAAATTTTAGCTGGATTGGGAGGGAGGGGGCGCTGTTCTTCAACCAATGGCAAGGAACTTTAGCCGGACTGCTTTGAACTACATTGGACCACTTTACACCACCTTAGCCTATCTTAGAGTATACGTTACAGCCTTCCTTAGATTATCTTGAATCACCTTAGACAAGCATTAAAGATCATTATAATATAATCACTTTTATTATTATTTTATTGAAAATATTTTAGGAGTTTTGATTGGTTAAGAAGTAAAGGTGAAATCTTCATATCCGCTCGGTAGTTGCTCAAATTTGGGGTTAAAAATAAATATACGACATTATGAGTAATTTCGTCGTATATTGAAAACAAATATACGACATTACGACTCATTTCGTCGTATATCGACTGATCTTGTAATCTAACATTTGTTCATAAGGACATTTTTTTTCGATTCAGGCTAATTAAAGTTTCCAAACAATTTCATGCTGTTCCATTATTAGCAGCTTGTGTCTTCTTACTAACAAAGCAAGCGTCTAAACTGAGTTTAAAATATTCATCAGTTTCAAAAAATAATCAAACAATTACTGAGTTTGGATCTCGCCGGATATGAGGAATTATTAAGGCCTCGGTTTGTGTTATTTGTTAAAACAAACCTCTGCCTTAATAATTCCTCATATCCTGCTCGACCTCATTCAATAATTGTTTATTAGTTCTTCCATTAAAGTTCTCAAGAGATAAGCCATTTCCTAAAGATGTTTAAATAAACAAACTCGCTCTTTTTACTAATATATATGTACTACCTTCCACTGCCGTGGACTATATTATAGACTAAATTAGGCTGACTACCTAAGCCTATCTGAACCTACCTTAGACTAACTTGGACTACCTTAGAGAAGCGTTAAAGATAATCACATTTAATTATTCTAGTAAAGTTCTCAAAGATCCCTTTACAAAAGATAAGCTAGTTATTAAAGATGATTAAATAAAATATTTCGCCATGTGTACTACCATGTATTACATTTCACTAACTTGGACTGCATTATTAGGCTACGGACTACCTGAAAGCTTACCTTGGACTACCCTATTATTTAGCCTCTCTTGGAGACCTTAATTAGGCCACCATGGACAAGCATGAAAGATCATTATCGTTAATTACCGTTAATTATTCTAGTAAAATTCTTAAAGATTCCTTCAGGAAATATAAACCATATGTTGAAGATGATTAAATCAAAATTTAGTTCTATTTGATAACTTCAAGCACCATGGACTTCCTTGGACTACCTTAGCCTGGTTTGGAACACCTTAGACAAGTAGCAAGGATCATCATCATACAATTGCCTTTAATTAATTTTTCAATAAAATTCTTAAAGACAATTAAATAGAAATTCGTCCTGTATACTGTCTTGGAGTACCGTGGGGGACCTTGGACCATATTAGACTAGCTTGGATAAACATCAACGCTCATTATCATATAATTACTTTTAATTCTTCTAGAAGTTCATGATGATCACTTTAAAAAAATATAAGCCAATTATTAAAGACAGTTAAATCGTTCTGCTGACTACCTTGGACTACCTTGGACTACCTTGGGCGAGCACCATGCAAAAATCATTATGACATAATTACCTTAAATTTTTGTGTAAAATTCATAAAGATAATTAAATAAGAATTCCTCTTTAAAATTACTCCCTTGGAGTACCTTGGACAACATTAGACTACATTGGATTATCTTGGACAAACATCAAAGATCATTATGATCACGTTTGATTACATTTAATTTTTCGAGTAATATTCTTAAAGATCCCTTTACAAAATATTGGCCAATTATTAAAGATGGCTATCAAAAATTTTGTCCTGTATACTACCTTGGACTACAACCAGTGACATAGAAATTTGAGGCAGTTCAATCAAAATAATATTTTTGAATGCAATTGCACAAAATTCACGTGTATCACCCCCCCCCCCCCTTCTTTCAATGTCGCTATTTCGGTCAGGAACATAATTATTGGTGACATTAGCCGTTGCCATTGAAGTTGCTTGCTAGACCTGTAGACCGACAACATTGAAAAGGGGGAAGGGGGTAAGTTGTACATTTTGAGTAATCGGTCGTCCAATAATTATGTCACTAATTGTATCTTCTCAGATTACCTTAGATAACCTTAGCAAGGCAGGCGCCTTGGACCAGCATGAAAATCACCTTGAATTATCTTTTAATAAATTTACAGTTCTTAAAATTTCTTTACAAAATATAATTAAGCCAGTGAAAATTGCGATTAAATAAAAAAAATTCGTCCGGTTTGCTACCTTGGACTAGCTTAAACTACCTTAGCCTACTTTGGACTACTTTGGACAAGTATCAAAGATCATTATAATTACCTTTAATCTTTAACTTCGAGTATGAGCCAATTATCAAAGAAGAGTAAATCGAAACTTTTCCTCTTACATTGGATACTATATTTATATACTTTGGACTACTTGAAACTACCTTACACTACCTTCAACTACCTTCAGCTACCTTAAACAGTCAAACTATCATAACTATACCACTATACCACTATAAACGACGCATCATGGATTACTGAATCTTGAACTACCTTAGACGCTTAGACTACCTTGGACTACCTGGCGAAATTAGCACCAAAGATCATTATAATCACCTTTAGTATAATTTCTTTAGTAAATAATGGTTTTGAAACATTTTGATTGGTTGCCTGACCAGTTAATAAGTAACAGTTATTCTACAAACTCGAGTCGTATATTAGCTGATAGCCGACGAGGATCGTAGTACTGAGTTGGTTATTGCTCATATACGACAAGAGTGAGTAGCATAAATTTTTTATTATGCAGGGTGTATAAAAAAAGTAGCCATTTTTTAAACGACTCTCAGCCTCGCGAAGCAGCTTGAAGTATGACGTTTTTTATTAATATTCATCTTGGGTACTTACGGTGTAGAATAAATAAAAATATTCTGAGATTCAAATGTTTCAAACTCAGGGTGGTGCGTATTTTGAAACACATTGAAAATAGTTTGCGCGCGAAATTTAAATTCTTAAAAGTAATTTTGAGTTGGTAGGAAGAAAATACGTTAGGTGTTCTATTGCTGTTCAAAATTTCAAAAAATTCGATTGAGTTTAAGCCAATCAAAACGTTGTGCGAACGTATATTTTTCTCAATACATACACAAAGCTAATTTCACTGTCGTAAAAGACAATCCCCCCTGGTATTGATGTTTTAAATTTCTTATTTTTCCGGTTTATTCTAGATTATAAATACCAAAACAATATATCAGTTTTAGTAAAGAACATCGTACATTGAGGCGCTTTCCGAAACAGAAAGCGATTTCAGATCTGTCTACTTTTATACATCCCGTATAGACAACGACTTCCCAGTGCAGTTATATTTTAATAAACTTCAGCTAATACCGCATAAAACACTACGTATCGTTATTTAAAATTGTTTTTCAAACAAATTTTGCTAAAAGTTTCAAATTCTTAAAAATATAAATGTTTTGGGCAAAATAAACGCTTGTTGACCTCAAAATTGAGCACAGTTTTTGTTATTATAGCAATTCAAAACAATTATAATCTTTTCCAGCATTCGGGAGACTTATTCAGTATTAATTCGTAAAAAACAGTATTTTATACTTGTTTAGGTGACATTTAAATCAAGTACTAACCTTCAAAAACTTTATCTAAGTTTATGTGTTCTACGTATGGCCAAGAAAGGCTGCCAAAATGCTCAAAACAAGATTTTTAGCGATCGAAAAACTTTCGGCCGCCATCTTGTTTTCTCTACTAGTAGGATATGAACTAACATCCTACTAGTAGCGAGCCACTTAGATTACAGAATTATATTCATTCGATAGCAGTCTATATAATAAGAGGCATTATTCACTAGTTGGTTTTTTTCAATGGCCGCCAACGAAAGGGATTTTGATCTTTTATGCATTTGCCAAAATTAACAAATGGGGAAAAATGCATTAATACAAAGTCAAAGAGCATAAGCAAACTTTGATATCAAACTATCTTAAGGTAATAGATCGTCAGCAAATAACTTATTAAATACTTTTTTCACGATTAAGAAATTACAAATAAACTTTAGTCTTTACTTAAGATTTTTCCGAAGTAAGCTGTATTCATAAAAAAGTGTATTTTGTATAATACAGGTTTTACTGAAGAAATTATACCAAAACAATTATTCGCCTCAGGCTCAGTGATTATGGTAAATATTCACCTTGTTGGAGACTGGACGCTATTTTAAATTAGGTTGAAAGGTTTTATCCTTATATAGTATTACGAGTATATAATTGTTGTGTTAAAAGATTAGTAGCAGATTGACATTTTTGAGGGTGCGACGGAGATTAAAAGATAAGAGAGAAGGGACTGTGAGACTGTGAAGAGCTTTTGTTGAATATATATATTTCTTGATCGTTTCGTCCTGTTTGCTTTTTTTCAAAACCTATTGGTAAGGGTACAATTTACCAAAACCTTGACCTCGTCTCGGTGAATATTCACCACAATCACTTCGCCTTCAGCGAAAAATTGTTAATTATTTAAAGTTCGAAAAGATCTTTTTACAAAATATGAATAACCTAATTACCAAATATGATTACCAAACTTTCGTCCTGTTTACTACCTTAGCTTGAACTATATTAAATTAACTTGAAACTGGAACGTAGATTTAGATAATGGTATCAGCAGATGTGAACTGTCCTCCAGGCCTGTTTCAGAAATCCAATTTAATCTGTCACATTTACAACATGAGCTCTTCCTCCGAATTTACTATATCAGTAAATTCTTAAACGCCTCTGAATTTACTAAGATAGTAAATTCGCGACAACGTTAGTGCACCGTAACAATCAGACATGGACCAAACATTATTGAATTAAGATTCACTTTAAGAGGGGGGGGGGGGTAGTAGGCAGCCGAACGTGGGAGTACATACAGGATTAGGTTAAGGGTTAATATTAGGGTCAGGCTTGTCGTAAATTTACCATATGAGTAAATTCAGAGTCTTTTAGCAATTTACTGATATAGTAAATTCGGATGAGGAGCTTATGCTGCACATTTAATAATATGCATGACGTGCATGATCTAAGTAACTCCGAGATGATGTTTTGATTCGGATTATACAGTTTTGGGCCCCGTTTTTGCTTCGAATTTTCCACCAGAGAGACATTTTATATTAACTTCGACGAGTCAAATTCGACGAAAATCCGACTTCTAATAAAGCCTCAACAAATTGACATTATACTGAGATATATTAAAAGTAATCGCTGATATAATCAAATAAATCATTCAAGACAATTTTTGCGTTGAATAATAAAATCTGATCACAATCGGTGTCATTCAACAGCTGAATGGCTATGATCTTTATGATCAAGAAAAAAAAAGAGTAATGGGATTATAATTTTTTGAGACACCTTGTGTCACCCTCCATCTTTTTGCGGTTTCACATAAATTACATTCTTTGCATGCATCGCCCAATCAACACCCAATTGCATGCCATATAGTTGCATTTCAACTTTTTTGTCATCTGATACGTTAGTACGAGCGATCTATCCTGCATTTTCACTCATGGTGAAAATTGATGACGAATAGAAACATATTATGTCCTTTGAAAAGTGAAGTAAACCATTTCTGATCAGATGACCATGATATGAAATCGGTTACTTTACATGCTGTCGTTATAAGCCTTATATTGAGGCAAATGCTATGATTAAGTGCTTTGACCAGGGCTGGTTTTGGCCATGTGTACGTACGTTTTATTCCGTTTTCACTTCAATAATATACATTGTTGTTTGCATCAGTGGAAAAGCAACAGTATTACGCCGTTTAAACAAAATCGCGGGTTTGGAAACTGGCATGCATCATGCAGCTCTTATCGATTAATTGCATGATTCAATATTAATCCCGTTCGAGCCTTCGAGGGCCTTTTTATTAAAAGGCTGTTATTAAAGTCTGCAGCACATCGGTCCTGCCCATAACAGGGGGGGGGGTATGTAGGCTCATAACAAGGGAGGGGGTATTACACACATGCTATAGATCTCATATCTTTTGATTATCGACTTTTTACTCCGCCTGCCGTAGGCGTGGCGGAGTTATAAATTCGCCTCGCTCAATTTTTCTGTTTTCTTTTTTTTTTCGGTGTCGAAAGTTGGGCTGCCGCTCATGGGTGATACCGCTGGCACCAGGCGTGTGAGCCGATCTAAACACGGCGTTTAAACTCAATTTCTAGCGGAATATGTTAACAAAACATACATTTTAACATGTATACTTCAACATTTTAAGCGCAAAAAGGTTCTAAGTGCAAAGATTCTCATGCAAAATGTTTTATAACGACAAATTCCACCGCGAAACTTTACCGAGGAGCGATGTATCGCGGTGAAGTTTTGAGAGCGTGTTTCCGTCATTTTCTGTTGTGTTTCTACTTTTAAGGAAATTTAGAAATTGCTACACAAGAATCAAACGCAAATTCTACTGAAATATCTATAATACAAAACACAATTTTTAACTTGTAATAGTGTAATATATGGGTGTATTCTAAAGACTTTTAGTAAAAGTTTCTGTACTTGCAAAATAAAACAGCTATATGTTGGTGGTATTCTGACAAAAGAATCTTGTTTAACATATGTACTATATATAAAAGTCTTTAATTTAAATTAAATTCTAAAAAATGCAATCCTATACTAGGACTCTGGACAAAGTGCCTGGCAAGTCTCTCAGACATTGATTTTAGGTTATCAATTAGTGATTACATAAGATGTGCTAGCAATGTCTTACTGGAAGATACCTTGGAAGGTACCCTAATAATAATTGATTTAAAAAGGAATTAGTTTATATAAGTGATTATATAATAATACGTGTCCATTCTGCATTTTCATTGGTCGCGAGCTGTGTGTTATTAAAGTACACACGCACGGAGACGTCAACTGATGGCGTGATCTAATTTAGCTAATTTATTTCGCGGGTCTTCGCATGATTTTTGTCAACTTTATTATAATATAAAACAAATAGATTTCATTTTTTTGTGCTTCTGTACTGTATAGATCACAGATGACGTCATAGCGTGTGAAGAACAAAAAGTCACGCCAAACACGCTACGACGTCATCTGTGATCTATTACAGTACAGACGCACGCAAAAATGAAATCTATTTGTTAAATATATATAGAAATAAGTGAATATACCCCACCCCCAATGAACTCTCTAGTTACTGCCCTGCCTGGCCTTGTGCCCATTTTCATGTAGGTAGGCGGAGTGAACGCCTTAGCAGGCGTCTTGTTGCATTTAATACTGGTTGCCGCCTTGTTAAGACATACTCCTTGTCGAAATGTTAACAGCTGATATATTTGACCCTTTTGAAACAACGATAGAATATCACATATTAAGCATTAACTCTTTGTAAGGATTGGCCAGGGACTGTTTAAAATAATCCCAATTATTAAATTATGAAAAGTTTGTCATGCTTTAAATTCTACTGATACCACGAATTTTACGCATTCATTGTTTTGGTATCATCGAGTTTGGATTCGAGTTCGAGTTCGAGTTAGACTTCGAGTTGGACTTTGAGTTGGATTTCGAGTTGGATGTCGAGACAGAGATTGTACATTCGGCACCCTGGAGCTTTCAAATTATGGCTTATCTATACATGAACATGTTATTATTACATAACTTTAAATGTTTGGACATTTGTGAAGTTGCAAGTCTGTAGTGCGACTTTTAATTCACAATATAAAAACTTGAATACTAAAGCTACGATTTGGCGTGGGTTGGCGCTTAAAAACGTGCAATTTCTGTCATGCACCAGACGACTTTTCTTTATAACAATAGCTGTAACGAAGTGAGAACGTCTAGAATTACGACTTCAGTGCATGCTGTTCACGTGAACCATTCGTGCTTAGCACGCAGCGGAAGCGCCGGTCCCACGTGGACGCTTTGCCAACCAATGAGAACGCGATTTCTGTGGCAACGGGTTGCTAGAATAGCGAGTTACGGTCAGCTCGACCTCATTCGCGTGTTATAAAGCCGGTTTGGACGCTTTGTGCAATAAATTCATGGCCACTATCGACTGTATACCCGAGAAGGTTTGTATACTTTTGGACAACGTATTTGTGCGCGATAGATCAAAACAGAGGTGAACAATCAGTGCTTATATCTTTTTGTGTATGTACTTATCAAGGATCAGGAGTCTGCAGTTTGCATTTCCGATAGTCATACGAATGCTGCCAATGAAAAGGACCCATGGGAATTACCGGAGTTTACACACACGTCGATTCCATGGAGAGGTATTACAAACAGTATATCTTTTGTCGATTGCAGTTTTATATTTACTTGTACGAATGCATCGATTTATCCTCATACGATGTAAAGTACGGTATTTCTGGCAACTTGTTGACAGATATTTGTGCAATCAGATGTTTATTACCATTTTAAATAATTTTAAAATAGCGCGTTTTTTAATATGATTTTAGAGTTATCAACACGAGGAAAACTGAAGCGTGTAACGGTTGGAGTTGTGAAATTTACTGTCCTGATCGGCTTGATTTATCTGTTCATTTGCTCGCTGACTTTCCTCAGCTCTGCGTTCCGTTTGCTTGGTGGAAAGACTGCCGGTGAAGTATTCTCGTCAGACAGTTTGCTGGTCAATCCTTTGGCCGCTCTTGTTATTGGCATTCTTGTCACGGTTGTGTTTCAAAGTTCGTCGACGACTACGTCGATTGTCGTGGCTATGGTTTCGTCTGGAAGTAAGTAAACTGTGTGTAATTATTGTGTTCACGATTAAATCTCAAATACCCTGATAATTATAACAAGAGTTCGATCAGTTCCCTGGGTCCAGTATCAAAACCGTATATCGAAGGCAACACGTGTGTTTCTAATAGTTATTGCACGTATATCGAAGGCAACACGTGTGTTTCTAATAGTCATTGCACATTTTTGTACATTTCCGAAGCAACTTTTTGCTTGTTTAAAATTCAAATTATTAAATATCGCCGGAGCCTTGTATATGGCTGGATTTTTTTGTAATATATAAATTATTTGAAGCGAGACGAAATTACCAAGCAGTTGTTATATACAATCGAGTATCATGCAATTGTTTTCAAAATTAATATTTAATGAGGTTCAAGTGGCTCTCTTGAAGTGATGTGATTGATGGTTTTTTTATATAAACAACCATTTTGTACATAGGCTCAATTCAGTAAGTTTTTGCTCAAATTTTGCTCTTGAACTTTGGCAGTATTTTGCCAGGTGGAGCTAATGTAATTAGCAATCATAATTATGTTAAGCTGAATCAAAGGAAATGTGTTTAAGTGGTGGTACTTCAGGCTTAAAAATTTAAATTTGCATGTGTGTCCAGATTGCCGTAATGCTGGTGACCTTGTTATTAATTAAGAGGTGATCTAGTAAGTCATCCAATTAAATTACCTGGTTTATATTGAAAAGATAAGCATGCAAAGCATAAAAAATGCTGTGATGTTTCAGAAGAACTGTCGGAGGATATAATGTAGACCGCAAAATAAAGTTTGGGAATGCAGAATCTCGAACCGAATAACTGGCTTTAAAATGATTCCCAAACACCAAGCTCCAACTAGTAGCAGCAATTTATAATAACAGTTGTTTTTCACTTCATCAAACCAATATTTTGGAACAAGCCTGAACATGGGAGGCAAGACAAGGACATAATCGGTTCGAAAAATGCCATATGTCCTACACATAGTCCTCTTAAGTTGTCTAATTTTTGTCTATAAAATTTTTTGCAATTTTAGCTTACAAAACTGTAGAATATTCCAAATTCTGCAAACCCAACAACTATTACAATCACATAGATCCAATTTTCATCTTGTATATAATAATTCAATATGTTGTGATATTTTTGTTTACTAATAATTACCAAGTGCTTAATATGTGGATCACTGCATGCATCAGCAATGTGAATGAAAGCATCAATTGTCTATTTTTGGAAATTCAGGTGCCTGTCAAGGACACTTGATGCTTTTGATTTTAGCTTGGGCATAAAATCTCCAATGTCAGATAGTAAGACACCAGTCAGATGGCGACTGACACTTTGGCCACAAGGCTTATGTTGTACAAGTGTGAATGCCCTTGTCATTGTGCAGTCAGAATTTTCTTTATCCTAATCACAAAATGTTTATTAGATAAAAAATTATTTACTTTGTTTTGGTATAATTGTAATATATATTACATGCATGTCTGATCCATGCTTCTGGCATATATATGTTTGAGGCACTTTCCCATGCAGACTTTAGTGTTTTATTTAGGAAAATGTTTTCTATATTTGTGGATAATTTGTACACACGATTTGACCACATATTAATCTCACCTTGACTTCTTTTGGTTCATGTTCTAATTCTAACAAGCTATTAATTAATTCAGTTAGACAACATAGCCACGTTGATTGAGTGCTCTACTTGCTATTAACAAAGCAACATTGATTTCTCCACCCGAAATCTATATATTGAGTTGCTATTCTATATAATCTATAAATTTATATATCGAGCTTTGCCAATTTTGATCAACTAACTCACCTCATAGGACATAGCTATCAGAGATTGCACATCATATAATAGTTAACAAAGCTATTAGTATTAAAACTACCAGTGTCTTCAGTTGCTTTTCAGGGGAAAAGCACTTGTGGTAAATGCAGATTTAATTTTTTTACCTCTCTACTGCTAGGGCAACATATAGCTCAGCAGAGAACCATCAAATTTTGACAGAATAATGCCAGTGTTGAAGTAAGCTAGGACCAGTGTCCATAGAAAGACAAGTACAAGTAATTTGATATAATTGTTGCATTTTCGTCCAACCTGCAATGTCACATAGCATTTAATGTAAAATAATTTATATCAGTGCTTGCATAATTCAGGACTGCAGAGGAGGGGGGGGGAAGGCTGGGGCCTTGCCCCCCCCAATAATTTTCCTGTGATTGATTAAATGGCGGTTAATTATAACCAGTGCTACTTGACGTTTTTCCAATAAGTAGCGTTACAGCTCAGGTTAAGAGCACCACATTAACATTTTGGCTGTGATTTTGGGAAAATGCACTCTGACATCCAGCAAAAGGAGGCAAAAGGATTGGCTTCGAAATAACAGACATATATTTTTTCCAATATCTACTAATAAAGAACGAAAAAACCCCAACAATAAACATGAACACGTCACAACCGCAAGATAGTTTAAGAAAAAAACTTAAAAAATTAAAAAAACCGGAAAAAAGTTGAAAAAGAACGAAGCAAGAATGGGGACTCGACTCGGCCCCCTCAATCCAAAAATTGCTCCTCGGTTCCCTGTAATTAAAATACTAAACTCCAAAACTTTGGACACTTTTCAGTCATGCAAAATGATTACTACATGCTTTAACATCTTTATTTGTTTGCAAGGAAAAGCTTGGGCTATGTTTTGATTTAATTGGCATTATATATTTAATATGTGATTATATATATATGTAGAAATATCATTGTTAACTGAAAAGCAGGCATCAAAATGAATCTAATCGTAAAGATACCTATTTTAGCCCTTGGTAGCTTATCACATTTTAATGCAGTTGCAGGGGTGGGACTCTAATAGAGTCTGACCCTAAAGTAGGTCCAATGCTAATAGTTTCAAAATTTATAGCTCACAGCGATAATTATATTAAAGTGATTGTTTTATTAAGAAATGTGAAATATTCTAATTTCATTTTTAATTATTAAATTATTAAAATCTTTTAATAATGATGGTTGTGGATTTTTCTTCTTAATGCACATCAAGCTATTGTCATTTGCAAAGATTAGGTTTAAGAAGCATAGAATATCTAAACTATTATTAATTAAATAGATTAACATATAACTACTGTAACTCATATTGCCCTAGAAAGTTAAGGTGCCCAGCTGACGTTTTGACAAAATAGTGTTAATTTCAAAGTAAAGACCATACTGGTCTATTGAAAGATAAATATTGCTGAGACCTCTGTGTATGTGTATTAACAAGTTTTGGATTCTCATCTCACTTGCAATGAACGAAGGGGTGTATCAAACGGCCTAATCCTTTCTGGGTTTGTATAAAAATATAAAAATATTTTAAAGACTATGTGCTGTTAATCTCGTCGGAAAGAATGCAAAATCTAAAAAAAAAACATTTCATTTAAGAGAATAGAAACAGAAGTGGAAACATGCAGATGCATAAATTTGAAAACATAAACAGATATAAATAGAAACCTATTGTAGTGGATGAGTAATCTCCTCAAAAAGAATGCAGAACCTTAAAAACCAATTATTTGTAGCTACAGTAATTATGCAGACAAAGCTCAAAAAGGAATTATAGTCAAGTGTCTCATATACTGTGGCGACAGGCGACACCTATTTGATAAACAAAATATTATAGACATTTCGTATTTATCGCATAGTGCATTTCTAAATAGCAAATTCGATGAAAACCTAAATTAAGACACGCATTATGTAAAGTGGCGTAGTAAAGTAGTTTAAATGTTAGTTTCGAAGTTTACGTTATTTTAACTTGTGTAAAGGTGTAAGAAGTGTAAACTGTTCTGTTTAAACATACTTTTTTCGTTTATAGTAATGGTATCCATAGTCGTGCACCAATTCATTTTCGCTACTTCACAAACAAAACACTCGAGTATCACAAGCCTGACTTCTATTTAATTCACAAAAAGAGACACTATCATTTGTAAAGGTTTAAGAACCATAAAATATCTTAGGCATCATACCCTATCAAATGTTAGTTGTTTCAAAATGTACGACGCAACAGTTATTATAATTTGTGATTGTTTTATCAAAAAATCTGAAATATTTTATTTAAATGTTGTAATAACGATAGTCGCAGATTTCTTTTTAAGATTTACGTTGAGAGTTGGATGTCTAGATTTATGTTCAAGGAGTATAAATATCTAAATATTGACAAAATAATGCTGTTGTCAAAGTAAGAAAAATGTCCATTGAGAGATCAGTACATTGCTGAGACATATCTATATGTATTTATATAATAATCAAAGTTCATTCTGGATTTTCATTGGTCGAGAACTGTGATCTATTAGAGGACAGACACACGCTGAGGCCATTTTAGCGACAAGCCAATCACATCAATTTTAGAATTATCGACAGTCAATGGCGCGCAAAATATCTACAAGTTGTAGTCAAAGTGTTGCATATATTATGGGGACGGCGACCCTATTCGATAAACACAATATTATCGACATTTCGTATTACTTTCAAAGTTCGATGAAGATCCAAATTAAGTGCCTTGAAATAGTCTAGTAAAGCAGCTCAAATGTTAGTTTCGAAATCTACGACAATGGGTATTATAATTTGTGAAGGTTTTAAAATATTCCATTCAAACACATTTTTTTCGTCTAGAATCTTCATGTAATGATGCGATAGTCTTTGTGCCAGAGTTCGTTTTCGCTACTTCTCCAACAAAAGTGCTTTACTACACAAAGAGTGTTGTTATCATTTGCAAAGGTTTAAGTACGATAAAATATTCCAGGCATTTTGTCTATCATTTTTTAAGTTTGAGATGTATATCTCGAGTACTCTATTAAATATATTAATGTTTAATGGTCCGGAGCCAGTTTTTCAAAAGCCGGTTAGCTTAACCCTAGGTTAACGTAAAATTAGAATTAAATTTCCCTTGAAGTTTGTTTACAAATTTGAAAATATTTCTTCAGAAGTTGTGTCCAAATCGATGGTAGTTTGAGGTCCCTAAGTTTTAAAGTTAACAGATGTGTTGAAATGCAGAAAGTTAAACAGTGCAGGGTTAAATTTTAACCCAGGGTTAATGCTAACCGAGCTTTGAACAACTGGCCCCAGATCAAGTTTCTAAATTGAGCTGCACCTCCAGTTTCTAAATTGGGCTTCACCTTCAGTTCTTAATAGATAAAGAGTTTAATTTAAATAAAGGTCTGTCCCAGACGCTTGTCTCCTGTTACAGACTTAATAGTTATGTAGGAAAATGCACACGACATACTGGCTGTGTTCTTTAATATTTAGGAACGCGCCATAAGATTGTAGGGGGCGTTAGAGATGCAACTCCAAACGCTGATAATTTTGTGCCAATAATTTCAACAAGCACTGGTTGCGAGTGCTTGTCGAGGTATCCTATATAACCATACTCGATGCAATTAACATTGCTGTATGTGCCCCCCCCCCCACACACACACACACACACTCAAAGAATTATCCCATTCTGTGCCTGAGTTGTGCTGTGGTGCGGTTGTCAAGAAGATAGGGTTCCATCCTTTCCTTTTCAGTTTGAATCGCTATATATACGAGCTATTGCTACTTATCAGCGTGCAAGACATGTCCCCAACTCAAAAACCTGATTTTATTTCTAGTCATGGAAGTTGAACATGCTATACCGATTGTGATGGGAGCCAACATTGGTACATCAGTGACAAACATTCTCGTATCTCTTGGTCATGCTGGTGATAGAAATGAATTCCGGCGCGCTTTTGCCGGTGCCACAGTCCATGATGTATTCAACTGGCTTTGCGTAGTCATTTTGTTGCCTTGTGAAATGGCATTTGGGTATTTGTATCGTTTAACGAAAGCGATAACCGAAGCGTCGGGAGCAAAGGGTGACCAGGAAACTAAGGTTGAACTCCTGAAGAAGATTACAAAGCCATTTACGAGCTTAGTCATCCAGATTGATCCAAAGGTTCTGGAAGAAGTCGCAAAGGGAGAGCTGGAAACTGGTAAAAGTCTGATAAAAAGCTGCAAGGATACGGTTTTTTATAACTCCACAACAAACACAAGCACGACAGATCATGTGAAGCCATGCTCCTTTATTTTCCATGACACTGGTTTATCCGACACTGTCGTTGGCGTTATTCTACTTTGCGCTTCCTTATTTATATTGTGTGTTTGCTTGTTAGGCATTGTCAAAATTTTGCATTCGATGCTGAGAGGTCATTTAGCTGTCGTGGTCAAGAGAACAATTAACGCTGACTTCCCGGGACACTTTAAGCACCTCACTGGTTATTTTGCAATTTTAGTCGGTGCAGGAATGACAGTTTTGGTACAGTCTAGTTCTGTATTCACATCAACTTTAACACCTTTAGTTGGTGTAGGAATTGTTGCCATAGAAAGGATTTACCCACTGACACTTGGTGCGAATATTGGCACAACAGGCACGGCTATCCTTGCGGCTTTAGCTTCAACATCGAACTTTCATTTGGCTATTCAGATAGCATTGTGTCATTTATTTTTTAACCTAACTGGAATTTTGATTTTCTATCCCATCCCATTTTTGCGGAACATTCCCATAAAGTTCGCGAAGAAGCTTGGGTGTATTACGGCAGAGTACCGTTGGTTTGCTGTCCTATATTTGTTGTTTTGCTTCTTCATATTCCCAGCCGCGGTATTTGGATTGTCAGTTGCTGGATGGGAAATAATGCTCGGAGTATTGTTGCCGCTGGTTGTGTTGCTCGTATTTGTTCTTGTTGTCAATGTCTTGCAAAGGAAGTGCCCAAACGTTCTGCCAAAAATGCTAAGGTCTTGGACATGGGCTCCTACCTGTTTCCGCTCACTGAAACCATACGACAGAAAGATTGCAAAATTTGTTGAATTTTGGAAGTCCTGCTGTCCAAAGTCAAGGTCTAGAGGCAATAGTGACTTGTGTGAAGAAACGTATACGGTTACTGAGGTTTGAGCGTCGCTTGTAGTTGTTGGACCCGTTTTAAACGTCATTTCCGTCCTGTTGAGTGCAATTGGAACAATAGAGAGATACATTAAGGATATCTATTGTTTGAGTTGCATTCCACGAGACGGAAATGCAACGTCCAAAACATTCCTTAGTTTCTGCAAAATTAGTAAAAGAGATAGTTTCAATGGTTGCCTGCAATCGCAAAGCGATATTAAATCATTCCTTTCTGCAAATCACAGACGGCTATGCTCTGCAAATGGTTTTATATTATGCATGTGGAAATGCAAAAGAGTTTCAATTCAAACCCATCCTTTTTTAGAAGGCTTGCACCTAAAAACAAATAAACATCAACGTCTCTAAGATAGTAAAATTGTCGGTTCACACGTGATGCAACTTGGGAAACATTCTCTGATTGATTTTGCATGATTTGCCATTAGTTAATAAACTGTGATTGACTGATCAGTATTACTAAGATAGATATATATATATATATATATATATATATATATATATATATATATATATATATATATATATATATATATATATATATATATATATATATATATATATATATATATATATATATATATGTATATGTATATGTATATGTATATGTATATGTATGTATGTATGTATATATATGTATATGTATGTATATATATATTTATATATATTTATATATATATATATATATATGTATATATATATATATATATGTATATTTGTATGTATATATATATACGTTGGTAACACTGAAAAAACATGTATAAAAATTCCTTGTTTGCGTATTTTTAAATGAATCAAAAATGTATATTAATTTAATTTATTGAAAGCGTTAGGAAAATAACTAGATTTAATTGGGTATCAATAGTCACTGCCAGTTTGCTTGATTGCGCACGGAACTATAGCTTGAAATCAGGGGAAATCAAGAGAACAAGTTTTCATGCCCCCAGAGATTAAATTCTGTAAGCGTCTTTTCATTTAACTGTATCTGCATACAGCTGGCACGACTAGTATCTTGATTATTCTTATCCTAAATACTGATTTAACAGTATATAATAGGAAAAGATGTATCACATAAGGGACAAGGCGCGATATCAATTTTATTACTTAGGAGAGCGATAAAACTGATATCATGCACCTTGCTTCTCACGTGACCTTGCCTCTCACGTGGTAACGTTTTAATCGCATACTTGCAACCTTTATCAGGGTTGAAAATCAGACTTAATTTTGAGATTTTAATCATTTCTTCATACAAAATAATTAAAAATCTATGTTAACTGGTATAGAATTTTGCAAAAACAAACAAGGAATAACTGTTTTAAGTACATATATCTCGGGTAAATACAAAATCAACTTTGTTTTGACAGAGATAACCCTGGGAAATACACAAGTATGCGATAAGTTATTTTGTTATTCTTGATTTTATTAAAATTCTCCCTGTTTCGTACGCTTGTTTTAAAGGGGGAGAAAGCCTATATTTTTATCCATTCATATACCCAAACATATACAGCTATAGATATATTTTAGATATAAATAGAAATTACATAGTACAGGAAAAACTTAGTTTGTGACTTTCTTATTGAGTGTTGGAACGCTAGTATCTTTGAACTTCTGTTTAGTCCTATTAGTTAGCATACACCGTAGCACGTAAACGAACGACTATATCACCTATTGAAGAATAAAATAATATTTAACAATTATTCGCCGAAGGCGAGGTGATTATTGGGGAATATTCACCGAGACGAAGTCGAGGTGAATCTATCCCGAAAATCACCGAGCCTGTGGCGAATAATTGTTTTAGTATTTTTACACAAGTTATTTTAATTTTGTTTATTTCTTTGTCCGTAATTTGTACAAAACGGCGGCTAGTCGCCATTTTGTAAACTTGTTTTTACTGTTATATTCACCTGTAGGTGAATATAAAGGAATGTCACGTCATATTGGACCAATCCCAGCGTCGGATTTCTTATGTTCACTTGTGTAAAAATACTAATTAAGGATGGTGTACAGTCTGTTATGTATAATAACACTTTTATTACATTTTGAACTTCGCTATTCTGAGAATATGATGGTATATTCTAACTGAAATCTAACACTGTTTTGGTTTGCTATGCTTACAAATTGATATTAATGCGTAAATGTAGCTACAAAATGGGCTACTCGTTCGGTGTACATATCATACAGCCTTCATGTACTGCATACAGCATGCTTATCTCATATCAATTTGACCCACATTTATTCACTTTGTATTTATTTAGTGTAATCATAGAACACAAACAAGATTATTTTTTATTTTCAAACAAGATTAATTTTTATTTTCATAAGAGAAAAAAGAAATTCTTGTAAAACTTGATAATATAACCAAGGCAAATGAGGGGATGAAAATCCGGGGGGGGGGGGGGTCGGTAAAATGTTTTAAACATTTGGCTTCACTTTGTTTGCTTAAAAACATTTGCTGGCATTTGGCGATTCCTCTCTCAGTGGCATGTGTACAGTAAACTTACACACAGCTGAGTATGCAAGTACAAACACACAACATTGTCCTACTTATTTATAGTCATTATAAACCAAGTAAGCCATTGGACTCTTCCGGGCAACCGCCTGTGAATATCAACTATAACTATACTACATGTTAACATGTGTCCATATCCTACAATATATACAATGTTCAGGAGCTTTACCATGGTGGTAGTCGGCTCTCAGCACAACTTTGCGATGGTATTGGTGGTGGTGATAGGCTCTTAGCAGGTTTGAAATGGGCTGAACGTACACTTAATTGACCATTTTCGGAAACACAACTAATTGACTTTCGGAAACACATCGTGAAAAGGCCCTTTCATAAAAAATTGGTCTTAAGAGTCCATGTAAGAAAGCAAAAATGCCTTCAACATCATCAGTTGAGCCTGCTCTTGAGTGTTCTGGAAGTAGTCCTTTTTCAACTTCTTATCGCCGTCTAAACTCTGTAAATCAAGAGTATAGTAATCTTACATAGCTCACCGTGAATATATTCGACATAGGTACTAAAATATTTTAGGTAATGGCTGGTAGTAAAAAACAATGGACATTTGATGAAAATGTGAATCTGTTCAAAAACATACCTGACTTTCTATATTACATAGCATTGCACACATGCGGCCATACACTGGCTTTCTTTGAATCTATATTATGTTTTGATACATAATTATTCGTTATTCCAGTTCGTGGAACTGGTTATAAACTAGTGTGAAATGTTGGACTGGTATACCAAATGACCAACAGATCGTTTTTTTTCTTGCATGGTTCTGTAAATTTTAATTGTTGTATGGGGTGGATGGTGTATGTATTTTGCGAAATTTTTGTCAGGCTAATTGGACCTGAACTGAACTGAAGAACAGGTGGTGAAACCATAGGCGGCCCAATTCAGTGTGTACTTTCATATAGAGATCAGTGCGCACGAAACACACTTCGTAGTTTGAGAAACTACGAAGTGTGTTTATGTGTGCACTGATCTCTATATGAAACTACACACTGAATTGGGCCGCCTATGGTGAAACTGGGACTCCAGACCTGTGCGTGCAAAGCGTGAATGTCCTACATGAATTTGAAAAGAGAAAAAACCAATTGGTGTTGCAAGTTGGAATTGATATCGGAATTTATGTCCGAAAAGTTCTGTTTCGAAAATTATTCTTGCATGCTTTATTTCTCATTTAAAGGCCAAATTGACATCATTGTGATGTGGCATTCCATAATGTGTAACCGCAAAACCTCGTGATCGTATAGGTAGCTATCCTACAACAAACTCACAGACCTATACAGGTATATTTAGGTGAACATACTGAAAATCAATAATGTTCTGCTTAAACAAATGGAATTAGTTGATATGTATTAATATTAGTTTGCAGTTGCTGGTTATAGGCAGTGTGACATCACAGTGATGTTAGTTTGCAGTTGAATATTTGTTAAAAATTAGGACCGTTCGTTTTAAACGCTGTTTTCAACCCCAGAATAGCGCCATTTTAACCTGTTTTAAGTCTAGAAGATAGTACTATTTGAGACGAGGTTAAAAGAGCGCTATTGTAGCAGCGGTTAAAAAACAGCGGTTAAAAATAGGTGACATTCAGCTCCTCATGCCTATTAATGGCGGTCTTCAATTTGGCTTTAAAGATGGCGGCCAAATTATCGTTCCAGGTATAGCTATTTGGAGTTCGCTAGTCGATTTTTCGAGCACCAAAATGGCGGGTGACTAGCGTTTTTGCTTTAAAAAACCAAACCACGGGTTTTATAGTTACTTCAAAGGTTCTTGTTAATAAGCCAAAATGAAAATATATTGTCACTTTACAAAGCACTTTATTCCAGTGGCATCGCATCGCCCAGACAGTACCGCACAAAATATCGGAATTAATTGAGCGACTAAACGATGTAGAAGAGAAATAAGAAAAAGTTTTATTTTATAAAGTCTCTTCTAGAAACTATTTTACTTATGTGTAGGCTATAACAGCATTACATAAACGGTACGTGACGGTGTATTAATACCATTAGCCTATATATACAACCTTTCGAACAAGGTATTCCTTGTTTACTTGAAGCAAGTAACACTACCACAGGAACAATTTTAGCGCAAGTGGTCATTTTGAGATCCTCCAAAAAAGGACATGCATAATTTTCAGTGGTGCCACATGGGTAGTTTGAGACTGTCTTGATGTCCATTTAATGTTCCACAGCAAAAGTAGTTCTCCTTGTTAAAAATGATTTTAACTTATTAACAGAATTATACAAAATATCGATGAAGAAAATAAACGTTTTTTTCTGATTGAGATTTCCCTTGATTGAAATTAAATGCATTCACCTCATTTTATGACCTAATGCATGAGACAGTGATTGATACTTTCTTTTGAGCTGTCTTAAAGACAAAATTTACTGTACGCTGCCAGATCAAACACACTTCTATTACAGAAGATCAACAAACCACGACAAATAATAAAAAAATGAGATGAATGTTCAGTTTCCAGATATGAAATCCAGATAGCCACTTTGAGCACCTATTGTGAACATGTGATGTAATTAAAGCGCGCGTTATCTCAATTTTAAAAACTTCCAATCGCGTTCGGTTAATACACCATAAGTTGTGACTTACTAGCTCAAATTCCATTGACAACCTATCCAAGCAAAAAGAAAGCTGAATAAATACACTTTTAAACGAGAATCAACACTAATTTCATTGCTTAATATTCGTTTCAAGAATTAAACTTGAATACAGAACTCCGCTTTTTTTGGGGACACCCTGTATATACAGAGCTTCCTCAGGATCGTCGATCCTACGTTAATTTTTTGAAGTCGCATTGTATACATTTTTTTCCTCCTGCCTGCCGATAGTTTTATACGATATTTTTTAAAAATAATTTCAGCAATAGACAACGTGTCTCAGAAAAAAACGTAACTTTAACGAAAACTTAAATAGAATCATTCTTCATAACGATTTTTTACAGTTGAATAATAATGGTAGCTATTTTGTTATGTAGACTAGCATTGCACACCACAGAAATATTGCTTCTTGATTTAAATCATGATTTTTCTTAATTTTCCAACTTTATGAAAATGCAGCAGCCAACTTAAGTGCGGCAGAGTGGAAATCAATGTATAATCCGGTATATGCATGTATCATTCTCGATTTTCAGTATAGTGAACAGAGCACAAACCATGTTGGTATAAACGCAAGCTGCATTTTAAGTGTATAATTTTCCCCAAAATTGAATTTTTGACATTTGGGATTTATATATTCAAATGCATTTGATTTTGCTCGTTTTGGAATACGAACATTTTTAAAGCAATTAATTCAGACCTTCATTTCTTTGTCGTATTTAAACGAAAGTAGCCGATATTGACATGGAGACTATACTACAGGCAACATTGCCAACTTCTTTTTTCATCAGTTAACTGTATTCCAAACAAAAATGATTCTATCGCTTATTTCGTCACAGTGACACTTTTTAGACACGCTGTATAACTGTTATATCTATAACTTATGTATAGGCGAGTTCATTATTTGCGTCATTGTCTGCTATATACATCTAGCGATCAAACTGCCGTTGAGTAAAGGAGATTCAGCGAAGAGAAATATGAAAGAATATCATTATATTGCCCAAGTTCTGCAAGATCAGACGGAAGATAACCATCCTACAAAACAGAAATATTTTTATGTAATTAAGAAAAGGTTGTTCTTATTTATTATATGAACACGAGCAGAATTTTGTACCACAGCATTAGCCATTTTTATATGCGATAGACGCATTATGCGTATGAGGTAACTCGGCCTTGAGCAAGTTGACTTTTTATTACTTATCTCGTTGTGTGTCTGTGGAGACGGCCACGTGCACGACGTATTACTTGCATCGATGAACTGCGCTCTATCAGTCTGAACAGAGGAAATTACTGAAGGGCCAAAAATACCCCACCCCCTCCATTCCATGTATTGTAAAAACATCATTATGAGGCTGAAAAGCTGCTTTTATCACAACTTTTGCAGGGGGTTGATACCTATCAGGTAGATCTTAAAATATGTCGTCTCAAAACATTTAAATGATACGGTCATTTACTGTGCTAGTGATAATGTTAACGTTTTTGAAAATGTGCTTGATTCTGAAATGAAGGCGGTGGGATCGTATTGTAGTGATAACGAACTCTTTTTAAATTTAAAGAAAGGAAAACCGAATCTATGCTTTTCGGAACTGCTAGGAGATTGAGTAAAAATGGGAGAAAGCTAAAAATGTATTGCAATGGGACAATCATATCCTGTGTTAAGGAGTACGAGTATCTTGGAAATGTGCTGGATAGTTCACTCAATTTAAATACCAATTTTAATCGAGCCTATAAACGAGCAAGTGGTCGTATGAGGCTATTACAGAATGTTAGGAGCTATCTGAATACTCATGCAACCACAAAGATTTACACTTTGATGATACTCCCAATTCTAACTTATGCTGGTCCAGTTAAGTCTACTTAATATACTAAAACTCAGACGGATAAATTGGTATCTCTCCATTTTAGAGCAAAGTCTATTACTGGAAATAACTGTCTAAATCGCATTACAAATGTGATTCAACGACAGATCTGTTTACTCGTTAAGAAATGTCTTGAAAACCAAACAAATAGTCAAATTTTTGACAATTATTTTATTTTGTATGCAAAGCCATGAAAGGGCAACAAGGAACAACACCTTGACTGAAATACCACTGCTAAAATAGGAGGTTTATGTTGCTGGTGCAAAAATTTTTAACAGCCTTCCAATTGAAATTAGATTAACAAAAGATTTTAAAACGTTTTGGTCACTTATTTGTGACAATTTTCAATCTTAACTTTTAGAAAGATTTCTTAGTTAATAATTTAATTTATTTATAATGTGCATGTTTTATTATCTTAGTCAAAATACAGGACAAACAAGGATAGCAGTTTTGCATTTCTAAATCGTTTATATTTGTATAAATACTGAAGTTTTTCATCCTGTATAAAGATCATTTAATAATAATAATAATAGTTACCTGCGCTAGCAAATATACTCGTTAGACCTGACCGTATACTTTTCTTTCACAAAACGTTCCTACACGAGTATAGTCTTAAGCATACCTACCTGGTTTCGAATATTTACTTGCGCCCCAGCTTCTACGAGCAGCTTAACGATTTCCAAATGACCAAAAAGACATGCTCCATGCAACGCACTTTGTCCATTCTATAGTGCAGAGAAAACAGCTTTATATCAATATACTGTAGAATACGCTTGGCCTACGACTGTTGGAAAATTGCGCCCAGAAAAAATACCGGCCGCACTTTGCAATGCAGATTGCATGTAGGTTGTATTTCCTGCTTAGCGTAGCCACAGTTCTGATTATACTTGAAGGACGTAACTGGATGCCTTTGAGGGTCAGGCATCCTAACAATACAGCCGCGATCATAAGTACGTCAGTTATTCCTAAGCTTGTAGCAGGTGCCTGGGGCGAACTCTGGGGCAAAAAATTTAATATGCAGCAAAATTAAAGCTTTGAAAATGCGTTTTCCGACGATGTCGTCAGAGGGCCAAATTGCAGGACCGTGGTAAAGGGTATTTTTGTGATCCGTGATTGGCTAATATCTATTCGTGATAAATATGAGATGCTTGATTTTGGGGCCGTGGAATGTAATTTGTTCTGCGCCCTCGGTGAGACGCGATTAATTCTTAATAATGCTCCGTGAAATGGGAATAATAGATGCCAAGATCATGAACAGTGACTGGACTGTGCAAGGCTTTGGAGGTCGATAAATACTGCCGGAAGATTATATATATCGAAAGAAATAAGATCTAGCTATCTAAACCTCTCAAAATCTATAAACATAGATAGATAGAGAACTTTATTTACCCACGCTGACCCTGTCAACCGAAGCTGATTTCCACAGGGGGCGTGTAACAAGAAAATTACAAAAGTACAAAAGAAATTACAGAATAGTATGAACAAGAATCGTTAACTTATTTACAAATATCAGAAAAATAGGTAAAAGATTACAATAGTTTATACATTACGCTAAGTACAAGTGGTTTTACTTTAGAATGCGTAAGTAGCAATTTTATTTTGAAAGCATGATAAGGATTTGCTTTCTCTAATTTCTTTTGGAATGGAGTTCCATAGTTTAGCACCATCGTACATAAAACTATTTTTCATACTATTGGTGCGTGGTTGTGGCAAACAAAGGCAACCAGAAATATTTCTTAGATTATATTTTGTCGTTTCATTTTTACAGTGGAAGAGCTTTTGTAAGAGATTTAGGGCCTATATTGTTTAGGGTTTTGTACATCATTCTTGCTTTTGCTTTTTTCTCGTGATATCAAGTGGCTCCCAGCCTAAGACATGCAAAGCAACAGAATGATCTACATCATTGCTCATGCTAGAAATAATTCGAGCAGCTCTATTTTGGAGCTTTTGCAATCGTTTAGATTGTATTTAACCAAATACATCCCAAACTTCACAACAATAATCGAAGTAAGGACGTACGATGGCATTGTATATAGAAATAAGTGTACCTCTTTCAGCAATAAATGGTTTGACACGACGTAGAGCTGAGATTCCTGATGTTATTTTTTTGCATATGTTTTCAGTATTAGGCTTCCAGGATAAATGTTGATCAACTATTGTTCCTAGTGCTTTGGATTTATTGACTTGCTGTATTTGTTTGTTATCAATTGAAGAATTAGCTTGATAATTTGAGACATTCCTTAACATTTGAGGAGATCCAATAAACATAAATTCTGTTTTGGCTACATTTAAGCTAATTTTATTTGCTAATAAACAATGTCTACGGTTTTCTAGATCAGAATTTGCTGCAATCTCAATATCGGCAATGGAATGACTAGATGCTGTGAGGTTTGTGTCATCAGAGAATAGACGAGGTCTTGTATTCTTAAGTCACTCGGGTAAGTCGTTAATATACAACAGAAACAGTAACTGTCCTAAAATAGAACCTTGTGGTACACCACATTCAATGAAACGTTCTGATGACACAAATTTATCCACTTGACACTTTTGGCGTCGATTAGAGAGATACGATTTTAATATATCAAGGGCTTGACCCTTAATTCCATAAGATTTCAATTTTTTTACTAGGATACCATGGTTGACAGTATCAAATGCTTTTTTTAAGTCTATAAAGACTACAAGGTTAAACATTTTCTTATCGATATTCATATACCACTCATTTGTACAGTCCAAAAGAGCTGTTGCTGTAGAGTGAGATTTTCTGAAACCGAACAGGGCACTACTTAGTAGACCATATTCAGTTAAATAATTGTAAAGTTGATTGTATAAGATTCGTTCCATTATCTTACTTATGGCTGGAAGAATTGAAATTGGCCTATAATTTCCAGGCATATTTCGATGTCCACTTTTGAAGAGAGGTATTACTCTCGCTATTTTCCATTCATCAGGAAAGGAAGCAAGAGTAATAGCCTGATTAAAAATGTATGTCAAAGAATCTGCTATGGCTGGTGCAGCCATCCTAATCATTTTACATGATATTTTATCAATGCCAGTTGCTTTATTGCTGGATATTCTACTCAGTAGCTGATAGACATTGTCTACTGTGGTATGTTGGAATGCAGCAAATTCCGATGTAGCTATTTTAACATATATGTCTCAAAATTGGAAGTTGATGTTTGAATTTGGTTTGCCAGATCTGGACCAATATTTGAAAAATAATTATTGAAACCCTCTGCAATGTCTTTGGGGTTATTTAGAATGTTTTCACCTAGTTTGATTTCATTGACTTTTGACAGTTTTTTTTTGTTTGCCCAGTAATTCATTAATTGGATTATGCTTTTGATTAGCAATTTTTGAGGAGTAATAATTCTTTTTAGCATTTCTTAGGTCAACATTTACTTGATTTCTAATTTTCTTGTAATTTGACCAGTCAGTCTCTGTTTTGGTGGTAATTGCTTTTCTTTTTAGTTTGTTTCTTGTAGTTATGAGACACTTTACTTTGTTTGTTATCCAAGGCACTTTACTAGATTTAGTTTTTTTGTGTTGTAATGGGGCATGTTTGTTTAGAACTTCTAAAAATAATTGTTTCCATATTCTCCACATAGCATTCGGATCATCGCCAAAAAAGTATACATTTTCCCATTGTTGGTTAAGGAGTTCATTAACGAACTTTTCCTCATTGAAATGTTTCATATTTCTTATTTCAACAAAATCATTAGCCTTTTGAAAAATGTTCGAATTTTTTCTGATTGCATAAACTAAACTGTGGTCACTAATTTCAGTGTGCAAAACACCAGATTGTGAAATTTTTTCTGGTGTATTGGTAACCACATGATCAATAAGGCTTGATGATTTTATAGTAATCTGGGTTGGTTCTTTTATCAACTGGGATAATTGATGTAATTCATACAGAGAATATAGTTTTTGTGTTGGCATATTGAAAAATGTTTTCTCTTCTAACAAATTACAATTTAGGTCTCTTAAAATGTATAGTAGTAAGCTGTAATGTAGATGAATGCATATGGAGCTGGTTATTAAGACACGTTAATTTTTTCATCGTTTTGAAACGCGATCGGCATATACCACCTTTGTTCGGAAATGTTCTGCCTCGACGCCAAGCACGCATTTTGGCCATGTCTCTGCTTACATTATAATAATATTATATGATGCGTTCAATCAGACTCCATGAGATGATAGCGTCTTAGATTTTGCGTCTATGGTTATCAAGTTCATACAAATTGCACTTCCGGTGACCACTGCGCCCCTGCGTGATTGTAAAAATATTTACCTTTAACAAACCAAGCTCAGACTCGATATGATGATTCAGTAGATGTTCCACAATGCGCGTATGACCTTTATGACAAGCTTTAAACAATGGAGTGGAACCATCCTTAACAAAATACGAAAAAATTGCTCACAGGTTTTTCCTGGCACCTTTACTTATTGCAGTAATTTATAAAGAAGTTACAGTACTAGTATACTATTATACTAACAATTCCAATTACCATGTTAACCTGTATCAATAGGTCGTTTAGTGCATAAGTCGAGAATGTAAAGCAGTTTGTACATTGCATCAACAACATATAAAACTAACTATTTATTCCACAAAACTAATGAGTTGTGTTATGTTACGTTCAAGATGTAAAAGTGTTTTTTAACATTGACGTATTTACCGTTTAACCTAGACGCCTCTGACCCTAACGATCGCTTTTGGAAGAAATTGGGCAATTATGAAAGTAAGTGGAATTAATTAACCTTTCTCTTGACCAGCATGCAACTACTATACCACAAATTATAATAAGTCAGCAGTTGTTTAATATACATGGCTAAAAGACAATTATACCAGCCGACAATTCCAGCATAAAGAAAGAATAAAACATAATCCGAAGATTAGCAACTTGAAACCGAGGGTAGGGATTGAAACAACACGTCATGGGAAAGAGTTCGTGACATTTCGATAATCATGATTTTGTGAATAAAACTCCAAATATGACAAACTCATTCTCGTCTTGTTTTTTCGCTATCCTTGGTTTTAAGGTGCCATTATCTTCGGATTATATACGTTTTATTCCCCAAGCCTGATTCACACTTGTCGTGAGAATTGCGGCCTGGTCACGCTTGTTAATGATATGTGAACAAACTAAAGAACAGGACAAATATTAGATGGTTTTGCAACGAGAATATTTGATGTATCTCGATTCTTACGACAAGCGTGAACAAGGATTTATGCCAGACGGATAAAAGACAACAACCCAGCGCGTTCAGGACGTTGTTAAAACGTTAAAATTTGATTGAAAGTACGTTAATAGTCGACAGTATTATTTTATACAGTATGCATACGGGTATAATCGGAACACTGTTATTGAGATTCACTATACAAGGACAAGCCCGCAAAATTTGGGCTGGAAGCTGAGATTCGTGATCCTTGTACGCGTTTCTCCGGCCGATTCTTCCGTCCTTTTACGCGATCGGAAAGGCCTGGTACTAGGCTAGGTCCAAGTGGTAAAAACCTCGCAAGTGCGTTCATTTCATTCTGCCAATCCATTTTTTTCTAGATGGAGTTATACGAACAGCAAAATTCGTGCAACTTACAACAAAATCTAATTTCTTTGAATACATCTTAAGAGTAAACTGTGGCAAAAGTTTCTTAATGTTTGTTTGCCGCGTATCTGTGCTTATCTTTGAACGTTTTTCATATGAAATACTCACTCAAACCAGCTAGCTTTTTATTGCAAGTCGCAGTACCTTTGTCGCTCGAATTACCAGTACTCCACATTTATTAACTGTAACAACCATCAATCTTCTAAACACTTTAGGCGAAAGCAAGCCGAAAACCAACGTAATATTTTGTAACAGTAATACCTTTAGTAATATACCTTTCTGCATTGATTGACGGAGGCTCCAGCATAAAGAAGCAACTTCACGATATCACTATGTCCCATTTGGCATGCAATCCACAGTGGAGTTGTCTGATCCTAGAAATTAAACAAGACTGGTGAGAACAATGGCGAAACAAACAGTTCAGCGTTTTTGTTGGCCAAAAGTGCAATTGACTGGCGCGAACATGCATAATAGACATGCGTAGTGCGACATGCGTGTGACACAAACATTAAAGGTTCCAACTTGAGTGGCCTTCCGTTTAGTTCTGATTCTGTGATGTTCATAATGGTGGACGTCATAGTTTGAGGCCGGCGGCCATGTTTAGGTTCTGTCAAAAACTGATTTTGAGGGAGCTTTATGTATTTAGTCTGCCAGCGGACTATAATTATTTTGCCATGAAACTTTTGCTTTAACGAGGACGGGGCATCCTGTAATAGAAATCCACCCAAATAACATTGGATGTGTGCTGACATGCAATAGCACACATAAATGATCCGTAAACAATTTACCTGTCGACATTTATTTACAGAAGCTCCACAGTTGAGCAGGCACAAAACTACTTCCGTGTGCCCATTTTGAGAAGCAACAAATAACGGCGTAGCACCATCCTGAACATAGTAAAAACAAATTAAAATTTCCATGAGATTTATGAAAAAGACGGATTTCCAGTGCCATTTTCTCCTAATTCTGATCTGACGGGTGTGAAGGAATTGATTAATAGCGGATGTGGTGTTGTGATCGCTGTCGTCCAAGCTGGGAGTCATGGGTTGACAAGCGTGGGTTGGTCCACCACTCAAGGTCTTAAAATAATTAAGAAGAAAGGACTGCTTTTGCATTGACATTAGAAAATGGCAAGTCTTCCGCCTTTTCCAGGATAAGGACGTTAAACCATAGGTACGTTTGATACACTATCGAATGGGCAATAGCCTGTCGGGTAAATCCGGTTACTCACGAGCGAGGAACACAATAAATCCGAGTGTTCGGAGAGACTGATCATTGAGCTGAACATTTCTAAGCGGTCGTTTACATCCATCAAAAGAAGAAAAAGGCGGAAATCGCAAAAAATGGCATGCAGTGATTATTTGAACTTAAAAATTGTAATTATTAACATGGTATCCAAGCACTATTGTATTGATATTCTGATGAAACTAGCTTCTGAGTTTAATAAGATTTGACTTGAGATTACATCATTGTGTAAAACCAAGCAAATAACACCTGTGCATGTAGTAAATAGTGCCTTCTGTACCTTTATTTTACTTCTAATAATTTTCCTTACGTGAATGTCTCCACGAAAGAATATTTTCAGCCTAATGGTAAATTATGAAACTATTGTACAAATAATTGCGCCTTCTTACGCTAGCACAATTTTCAGTGTATTTTTAGCAACACATTTGAAATGAGACTGTGCCATAATTTAGTAATTTACGGCTTATTAAAATATCAGCTAATAGTGATTAGTATAGCTATATAGTGCATTTCATGCTAACCTGTAACGGCGTATTTAGCGATGATCTACACGAAATCAATTCTTTAACAACATCCACATAACCACATTGGGAGGCGATAAACAACGAAGTAGCAGCTTCCTTGAAAAAGAACAAAAAAAAGAAGAAACTGAATTAGGGAGAAGGCTACATGTACACTGAATCTGAGCAGTTAGTTTGGCTTCTTTAATGTAATGGTCATTTTTACTCTGCAGAAGTGTCATTAATTCAGTCTACCTAGTTGCGTGTGACGGTATTAAATAGAGCTAGCTACAATTATAAGCCAGGACAGACATTTGTCTTTCAACATTTCAGAGAGCAAGCATGCTGGGAAAAATTTCACATCGCATAACACAATTAATTCAAATGTTCTTGCGGATAAGCGAAACATAATTATTGTCACATTCCTTTAATTAAAACAGGTAGTCTAAATAGAGAACAGTACAAATTATTGAGCAACGAAAGTTCGATTCATTTTCTCACCTTCGTGTTAGTGCTCGTATCAACACTAGCTCCATTTTTCAGTAGTTCTTGTACGACAGTCAAATTTCCAGCTTGTGCCGCAAAAAACAAAGCAGTTTTGCCTGTCTAAATAAAAATTTAAGCGATCAATTTAGTTTGCCAAATGAAAGATTCATGTAACTAATCCCTTCATAAATTGTTTATTTTGGTTGTATTTGAGTGTATCAAGTTCTTAGGTGTTGAGCTGTGTGGTGCTTGAACAAATTTTCAGAAAACAGCAGTTAATTTGTATTAACTTGCTCGTGAATATGAAAAGCAAAAACTAAAACCCCACATAGTCTAATTAAGCGGCGCGAACCAGTTTAAAGCCTCCAAAACATTCATGACCTCAAGCCCCTCCGTTAGAATATTTTTAGTTTTCAATTTTAGGGTTCCTGAAATACGTGGAACCACGGTATTTGTTATAAGAGTCTTTAAACAGTTGAATCGTCTAGTATACTATCTACATGTAAACTTAAGACGGGCTTCAGGTTGCCCCTTGGTGTGTTAAAAACTGTCTTATGAAAAAAGTAATCCCTGCATGTAAAATCTAATGGATATTATTTTAACATTTTGGTAATTATTCTTTATTAAATCTTGGTTCAGTTTTGCACTTTATACTCAAGACAGAAATTACAATATGTGTCTTATCACTTCCAACTATGATCTCATTGTGATTTATAGCTTGAAAGCAAAACTAAAAATAATTAAGTACGACCTTTTCCAAATTCTTACAATAAGAAATTTTGAAGGAATATATTCCCCCCCCCCCTCGCCGGCCTTATTTAGAAATCTGTTATTGTGTCGTTTTTCTTAGTTTCTCTAACGAAGGTACCTGAGATTTATTGTTTATATATATAAGTGGAAAAGTGGACCCATTAAAACACGGCTAGCATATGGTAATATAGTCATTATACCCTTGAAAAATTAATAGGATAAAGGTAAAGTAGAATTGCCAACTAGTTTTTACTAACATTACCTGACTATAACGAATCATGGATGCTATTTACATCCAGGAACGCACTTGACTCTTAATGTTAACTGATATTATTTCAAAAGAAGACAATAAAATTCTGTTATATACTTTTCTTCGCTGGTCAACTTCGGCACCACGTTTAATCAATTGTTTCAGTACATCAACATGGCCATTAGCAGCACACAGTATCAAAGGCGTTGTACCATTCTAAAACATGAAACTTGAGGGATTTTTGGAAGCTTGAGCTGGTGCATGCATGTAGCTAACTATTTGAATTGTCGGAATTTATTTGATTTTTTTGTTACTTAATTACCATATATAAACACAAAAATTGTTACTGCAAGATGTCAAAGAACTTTGAAAACTGCAACATCTGTAATACAAGACCGAAACACACGTATGCAAAGCCACAAATCGCTGCAACATGTTGCTGCAGCACGTCGCAGCAACAAATGTTGTCCTGTGAACAGGAGAATTTTCGAGGAATTTTTTTATAACAACAATATATCCAAACCATAAATCAAACCTCATGGTTGACCAATGCAAAAGTATGCACCAAATCACTGTTCCAGGGGGGGGGACGGGGATGGCTCATATTTGCAATTAGCTAAGACTTTTCGAACGCATACGAGTTACCAAATATATTTATGTTATTCTCACCTTATGTTTGCCTTAAAATACTTCCACTATAATATTTCAAAAACAGTTTACAGGACCAACAAATTGCTTATATAACATAAATATCATTGCTTTGCTCTATAAAATCCTCGAAATCAATGCGGTCACGAAAGTTTTTGATCAAGAACGAGGAAATAATATACTCTTCGGACGGGAACGTTATTACGTCTATCGGGCGATCGATTGCCATAAATTTGTGGCCAAATGCTGTTTGGGACCGGACATCGCATAGACTTAATCAAAGAATCAAACGGATCTAGATATTTGGTCGCGTATCAGACTCTAAAACAAGCAACTGAGAGTGAACCGTACTTCATCGATAAAGTGAACTAACGATGGACTTGTATCTAGAATGTCTTCAACAACTTCTAGTTGACCATTGACAATCCCCAAATGAAATTGTTCTTTCATTGGTAAATTTAACACCTGCAAAACAAGAAGTGCAAGTTTTCAGACGGATCAATTGTGAGATTTATGTGTCAACATTCATATATATATACAGAACGGCAAGTACAAATGTGTTTGTGGTACACTACAGTATATATACAGTATGTTATAACTAGCCTATCTAGAATACGGACGCAAAGATCGGGAAGGAACAGGAAAAGTACCATGTCCGTCCATTTTCCACTTTGCATAGGAGAGAGAGTGCGGTAGCATATTTGAACAGTTTGTCTGTGTGCGTGGGATTAAATTTTTTCAAAGCAAAGGGCATGGCCTCGATGGAAGCGGTGAATTCGGTGGGAGGGGGGGGGGGCGAGATTTTGAGCCAAATCATATTGCATGCCAAAGGTAATTAAATTAGAAAAGTACGCAAAGGGTTGACAATTAATATTTAAGAAATAGAGAACAGTTTTCGTGTTCCTATGGAGTTATAGAGGGGAACGCACGTGAAACGAGAGAGGAACGCACGTGAAATTAACGAGAAATTACGTGGGAACACAATTCGAGGCTGGTAGTATTCATGAAAAAATACTCTATTGTTAGAATTTCAGTGCCTAATCTGAACTCATGAGTGAATAAATTATCGAAAAATATTAATTTATTTCGCTCTCTTTTAGAATTTACGAAGATGCTTTAAGCTTCCAATATCAATTTCTTGATAAATACTTAATAGTGTATCTGCACCCCGTCACTATTTGTTGTTGTTTTGTTGTTGTAAATTTAAATTAGCTACAACGTTTGTAGTAATATGACGGCTTTAATCCCTCGTCAAATTAATATACGTAAACTAAATCACGACTCACAAGCTCCTCCACGCAGGTTTGTGGTCTTTTGTCGCCTACAAGACCTTGTGTTCGATTCTTACCCCACACTCACGTCAAAGCAATTAGACCTGTCAAATTACTACGAGCAATAACTATGACAATACGTTAAAGTTAATTGTAGACATTCAGTTTTGTGTTAGGGACCGTTCATTATTTATTAGAAGGAGGGGTATGGGTGATTTTTAGATTGACACAACTTAAAATTTCAGGTCCCCTCATAGGTTAGCAACATATTCCAACCCCCCCCCTCGAAGATTAATTGATAATTTTTGTGAATAGAAAGTACCTTAAATAATAGAAAGTATTTAAAAAAGGCATTTCTCGACGAGGCATCTTCTCCGCTACTGCAAGCTGTTGTCACAGCTAGAGATGTGTACAAGCACGAAGGCAACAGTGAAGCATTTTGTGGTCAATATAGTCACAATGATTAAGGTCGCCTTCCATATTCATGTTTGAACGGATTGACACCCCCCCCACTTCTTTCTGAAAATTTCAGATCCCCCCATTTTATCACCCATCCCCTCCCCTCCTATATATAATGAACGGTCCCTTAGGTCGAATAAATTCTATATGATAGAACATTTTCAATATTTTTTGGCGTTTTTTCGGTACACCCTGTGTAACAATGCTCTTAAGCTCTTTGTAATGCAACCAATTCCAGTTATGATTCCAATATATGGTGACAAGATCTGGGTATCACTGCTTATTTTTCAGAAAGACATTTTTCTCGGACACATTGTATTATATAAAAAAATTCTTAAGGAAAATTCTAGCTAGGAAAGAAGGGCTAGATAAAAGAAGGAAAATTTCCCGCGCTGTTCTCACACTTCAGCCAATCAAAACCTTTTTTAATGGCACCTGCAGTAGCTGCACTGTCTGTTGTTTGGAATACTTTGGATCCGGAAAGAACATGTTCAGAGTTTAATACATTTGTATTTCGGACTATTTTACCTAAAAAAGAGTTTGAACCAAGTGATTGTACGGTGAAAGGTATGTAATATTTGTGTACTTAAAGCAACTGATAAATAAATATTGTGTACTGAGCATTAACTGTCTAATCGGTGACGCACGAGGTCGATAATTTGGGGAGCCCATATTCATAATATCGTGTTTACAGACCTGACAATAAAAACAATCGATTTCAAAACAAACTAATTGACGTGCAGAACAGGAACTAGATAAATTATCGAGCTGGTACGCCTTTGTCACGCTGAAACCTTTGTCAAAGCCATAAATGCTGGGAATTGACATTTATACAATTTACATTCTTTTAGATCGCAAATAGTAAAACGTACTGTAATGCCTGTGGTACGAATGTTGGGCATTTATATAACGGAAAAGTAAAAAACAAACCACAGAAAATTGTACACAATAAGCAATTAAAAATTTCACCACATGTACATTTTAGATGTGGTTGTTTAATATTGGTAGACTTGAAGCTGACTACTGTTTACTTTGACTCACAACGATACCAGTGGTACTCATTGAATACTGGTATGTGAAATAGTGATAAGTAATGTTCAAAACTGCAGTCTAACATTTTGTTCAAGCATGTTCCTTCTTTAGGGAGGAGTAATTTATTGATGTATCTGGGGATTTGTGCACAAGAAGAAAAAAAAGGGGGGGGGGGGGGTAGGAAGAGTTTTTGAGAGTTATGTTATTGAAAAGCAATCATGACTATTCATTTGATTATTTGTTGGTGGGATATTTTAAACAGTGATGAATGCTGTCCCTTTGTGAACCAATTGCATTTGAAGTACTGGTATATAGCACAGTAATTCAGAAGGAGGTAAAATTCATTGGAGGCAAATCTTATTGTAACAAAACTTTCCAGTTCCCACATGATCTTATCAGTATCAATGTAATGTGCTTATTTTAGTGCTGCCAAATCATTCTCTGCTGCAATATTATATTGTGTCTAATGGCAGTGGAGTCAATAAAGAGTCTTTTACCAAACTTTTTTTATTAAATAAATTCAATCCATCAGATATGCAATCGTATTGTATAATTATATACAATCATGTAGTCGTAGAACTGGGTTATAATAGTTACTTTGTGAGAATGATTTCCACACAAGTAATGTACTGTGGTAAAAAAAATCATTAAATTATGTTTTTATGTTTGTTGACATTGTTAATATCTATATACTATATATATAGTTATTTTATATGTGGACTTTATCAGATTTTACAATTAAAAAAAACTTAAAGCAAGGCATGCTTGGTGGAATAGAGCAGTCATAGTTCTATACTGATCTAAAAATGATTCACTATTTAAACAATTCAATTATGTGTCTGGGGGTTGGGGACATCAGATTTCAATTGACTAGTGCATAAGAGTTACTCCTTATTAGTCATCCAACATTCATGGCAAAGTTGATTTTTTTTGGGGTGGGGGGTGGGAATAAGTTTAACTAGTGAATAGTGGGGAAAGTTAAAATAAAGTTATATATACATACTTTAAACTTTTTTGTTAGCACACTATACATAATTCAATGATACAAGTGCTGAATTATTTCTGACTCTCGATGAAATATTCAGAGATAATTTGTTTTTCTCAAAAACATTGAGGGACATTTGCCCCCCCCCCTGCTGTGCAAACAGTTTTATAATATGGTCAGTTACTTTTCAGCAATCCTAGAGCAACTGCATGTTGTTTACCTGTACTGATCAAACTATCTTTAGTTTACTATTTTGACCACATGATGACAGGATTACTGAAAAACCTGCTGGTCGCTCTCATGTGAACTCTCATTTGCCAACTCATCCTTTTAACAATTACCATCTAGTTTACAGGACCTCTACTTTACATTGCTATATGCTTTACATACAATTTAAATCCTGCCATATTTTTGTGACATCAAAAAGTCATGATCATAAAAATGCAACGTGGTCAATATAAGATTGACCTCCCTAGTTACTCATTAACCCAAGACATGTGTACCAAAGGTTTTGAAATCTTATTGTGTGGTATTGTATTTCATGATCTTGGCATGCCAACTCCCTAGAGTAATCAGGAAGGGGTATTGTATTACTCATGTGATTCTGATTTTTTAAATCAGATGTGTTTCGACCTTAGCTGTTGTGTAAACTCTGTAGAGTATAACGCAACAACATGGCATGCAATATCAATTTGAGAACTTAAACTAAGGTAATTTATAATTATTAGTCAACGTCAAAATATAATCTGAAGGAAGTCCTATATGCACGCACATTTCAGGATAAACGCAAGCTTACTTTACTTGACATTATTTCCATCTTCCAAAGTCATCTTCAGTCCATTAACCGATTACAGGCATTAAAGAATAATAAACTAGTACACATGACACTTATGAATACTTGTAATATAACACACTTGCAACAAATATGTAAATACGGGCGACTGATATTCTTGCGGAAGTATTAATACGTAATTTGCCTATCAGTAGGAAGGGAAACGACTGACTCGATGACGTAACCTTTGCCCAGCCTTTATAATCATGATTAGGCTATCATAACAGAATCAGCGATCAATGCAAAGAGATTATTTCCAACAGCATTGGAGAAGCGATTGTTTGCTCTATTGTGCTATATCTCCAGTCAACCTCGTACCCATGCTCTTTTCTTTATGCTCATCGCTGGATTTCCAGTATCCACTACTTCGTTGCGTTCACCGCCAGCACAGAATAGAAATAAACAGAAAGGCCACTCGAGTCGGAACCTTTGAAGTTTGTGTCTCCACGCATGTCTCATTACGCATGTTCATTATGCAGGTTCTGGCCAGTCAATTGCCTTTTCTGGCCAATAGGAACGCTGAACTGGCCGTTCCGGCATTATTCTGGCCAGTCAATTGCATAAAAATAGGGGGACATGTTGCACTGCTGAGTGGCGCTACTGTTTATTCCTATACTGTGCCGCCAGTCGTACTTGGAGCTAAGTCAGCTAACCTTGACCTAAGTCTATCTATATAACTAAATAAATAGTTAGTTTGGGTAAGGTTATTGTAAATTCCCTGTTCAGAAAACATCATTTTGTGTAAATTTATTTAATGTTATGCAGTCGACAGACAATGTAAAAGTATATCTGGTTTGAGCACCGGCGTATCCTAGGTTATGGCTTCGGGGTATACACGTGATAGGCTCAGCCTCTTTTGTCAGTATGATATGTCCTATTGGGATCGTATAGTCTTGTTTTCCTGGGTATCAAATGTTCCCTGGTAATCATTTGTTCTGATTAATCACAGTCTCTAAATTAGTCTTTTGCACAATGGACAGTTCCTCACCAACTAATTTTTGAGACATAGGGTAATATTCAATAGAATATTCCCTTTCTTCTGTCAAAGTGGCTGTTGCCACAGTGCAACTGAGTGTGTAACTGGAAGTTCTTGAATTTTGCAACAGTCTGTTCCCTAATGACCCGAATCGGCAACACAACTTTGTAGTAGTTGTATGTGATTGCATGCTTTCTACAATTGTTACCAATTTTTCTTTGGTATTTAACACAACCCTCAACTTTTGCATTGGATGTAGGCCCACAATTTCTTTTTTCCCCACCAACTACTACAAAAATTTAAACGACGCATGTTCAGTCCTACCTAGTCTAACTCACCCATTAAGTTGTCTAAATTCAGCTACGTTGTGCTCTTTGTGTATTTAATTTTTTGTGGATCTCAAACGACCAAAGAATGCAGAATGACGTTATTTTATGCAACAACACATGCTATTTTTCTGTCGTGTTTTTATCAAGCTCGTCTACTAAAAAGTAAATAACATCTGTTTCTGGTATACAACTAAAAGATAGACAAAAACTGTCGCAGCGGTCAGCTCTCCTTTAATATTAATATTGTTAAACTTGACCTGGTCCACTCATGTTCAACAAAGAGACGTGTAAATCAACCTGGCGTGAATTATTCGTTTCATTGTATAGTCATCAATTCGAAAAGTCCCAGCTTCCGTTTTCAAGAACATCTGGTGTCTCAAAAAAAACGGAGTCCAACTTCTAAGATTGATTGCTGAATAAAAACTTGATCATATAAAGTGACTTTTTTGTTTTATGGCTTGTTCATTTGCCTTTCGAACAAGGTATTCCTTGTCTATTTGAAGCAAGTAATACAACCACAGAAACAGTTTTAGCGCAAGTGGTCATTTTGAGATGCTCCAAAAAAGGACATAATTTGGTGCCGCATGGGGAGTTTGAGACGGTCTAATGTTCACTTAATGTTCCACAGCAAAAGTAATTTTTGTTGAAAATTATTTTTATACTAATTAACATAATTACACAAAATATCGATAGAGTGTGAATGTTTTTTTTTGTTTGAGACTCCCTTGATTGAAATTAAATGGACCTGATTGCAATTAAATGCATTCACCACATTTTATGACTTAATGCATGAGACAGTGATTGGTACATTCTTTTAAGCTGTCTTAAGACAAAATTTACTACACGCTGCCCCAAATACACTTTCATTACAAAAGATCAACAAACTACGGAAAATAATAAAAAATGAGATAAATATATGAAATTCAGATAGCCACTTTGAATACAGATTGTGAACATGTGATGTAATTTAAGCGTTATCTCAATTTTAAAAACTTCAAATGGCGATCGGTTAATGTACCATAACTTGTGACTTACTTGCTTAAATTTCATAGACAACCTATCCAAAGAAAGCTGAATAGATACACTTTTAAACGAGTATAAACACTAGTTTCATTGCTTAATATTCTTTTCAAGATTTAAACTTGAATGCAGAACTTCGTTTTTTTTTTGGGACACCCTGTATACACAGAAATGTGCATACATGTTCTTGTTTTGTGTCATAGAAATATGGCTTAAATAGAATGTTACTAGCAATAACATATATACCTAATAGTTATGAGACTTACATGAAAGATAGGGAAAACCGCGCAAGTGGAGTGTTATTGGCTGGAACTTCAGCTACATTTAATTCGGTCCATAAAGTAGTTGAAGAGCAGGAGGAACTTGAATTGATATCAGCAGAACTAACAACGTTTTCAAAAGCAACGATATGTGTTTGTTCAGCGAAATACAGTAGGCCACCATACTCAGACAAAGCATGGTTGAAACAATGTTATGACTACGTTATGACAACGTTGTGATTTACGGAGACTTTAATTTGCCTATGTTTTGGTGGAATTTCCCGGTCTGTTGAATTAAAATTTACAGAACTCTTGAATGATAATTTTTGTATCACAAATAATCAATGGACCGAAGAAAGGTGAAAATATAGTAGATCGCATCATTACCAGCTTACCAGGTCAGGTAAAAGTAGACCATATTATGTTTGCCGACGATAATGGTATATTAACTGATGGTAACTCTGTTGTCTTTCATGTAAACGCCTTAGTTAAAACCTCTGCCAAATTAAATAGACACGTTTATGGCTGCCAGTAACGCGACTTCCCAGGTCTACGGAGGGCTTTAACATAATTTCGTTTTTACGAATATCGTGGAAAGTAGTGTGGATGTAAATATTGTGTGGTCACGGTGGAAAGATAAGTTTCTCGACAAAGTACACAACTATATTCCATCGAAGAAGGTAAAAGGAAAGGATACACTATCTTTGATGCATGGAAAATACTACACAACTTACGGAAGAAAGAAGCGCTTTGTAGGAGGATGAAACTTTCATCGTCAAGCTACTTGAACGCTAAGTTGAAAGAGTTACCCTCTAAAGCTAAGTACATAATGAGTATAGTCGGCCAATATATTTGAAATCTTTTGAACATGAAATTAGACAAAATCTAAAACGAGCGATAAAGCAAGGAGTGTTCCTGAGCAAGTATCCATTCCAACTAATTGCCAAGACACAGACGCGAATATCGCATTGGATCGAAAAAAGTCTCTAGTCCTACTGAGATCGCCAACGCCGTTAATGAGCATTTCACATCCGTATTTTCTGGTAGTATGAAACCTATCCCGGAACTATACCACCTTTTTAGTGGGTCAGTACTTGAAGAAATCTCTCTTCTCATGCAAAGTTACCTCCGTTCTTCGATCACTTCACGTTACCTAAGCTTCTGGACCAGATAAGAATTCCTGCAAGACTTCCAGGTGAAACAGCAGAGCAAATTGCACCATCTTTGTCCTTATCATTCAACAAAACACAGGTGTGTATCCTGTTCAACAGAAACTTGCAAATATCGTCCCGATACGCAAGAAAGATGACCGAGAACACGTAAAAAACTATCGACCAATATCCCTGTTATCGATCATCTCAAAGTTTCTATAGTATTGAACGGTGTATTTTGGCTCGACTCCGTGATCATCTATTTATTAACATTAGACCAAACACAACATTGTTTAGTTCCAGGTAAGTCATGTGTGACTAAATAGGTTAAAGTTATGGATTTTATTGCTGTATTGCTAGACGCTGGCGGGAAAATGGATGTGATCTAGATATGTTAAAAGCCTTGGAAACGTGTTTGAAATTGTTTACATCGCGTACTTTTCTGAACAAAGACAACGTATAACAGTCCTTGGTGCAACATCTGGGGTTCCTCAAGGTTTAATCATTATGCTTACACCATAAATGGCTCAGTACTTTGCACCGTCAATCAGGAAAAAGATCTATCGAGCGAGTAAACGCAGAAAAAAGCAGATTATCGAGCAAACCACGAAAGCAATTAACAAGCTGGTATGATTTGTTAGAAAATCCAGAGAGTTAAAGAGACCTGCCTAACGAGAAGATGTGTCTTCCTGACTATTGTACGACCCCACCTTGGCTACGCTACCTAGATGTGGGCATCTCAAACCATTGAATTAATTAAGAATTGAAAGAGTGCAGCAACTTGCGACTAACTTCATCCTCAACTTGCCAATCCGCTGTGAAATGACGTACAATTTTTGCCTGAAAGCTACTAATTACTAGCAGTTAGTTTCTAGCACGAATGTCTGGATCTGATGTAGACTTGGATCAAGTCCGTCACTCTAAAGTGCGAAGAGAACCGAGGGAATTGAAACTGCAATAATCGCGCCGCAAGCGAGCGTGCCGCGAAGTGGCGCGCGAGGGAGAGACGGACTTGGCTCACTTGCACAGTTTCGAATCAGATTTATTATTTTGGCGGGAAATGGTATCAATAGACTAGGTGAAGCTAATTCATAGCAATTTATACCAGACACGAAGATAGACAGAATGGTGGTGTGTATTTTGAAACATGATCAGTGAACAAGACATTATTTCCGCTGTATTGCAATTAGCATGAATTATTGCCATCTGGTTATGACGCGTTACCGACTGAAAAATCAGTCGGTAGATTTGGCGCGCTTGCAGGTGAGCCAAGTCCGTCTCTCCCGCAAACTTTCCCGCGTAAATTCACCTTGCTTCCTTTCGGCCTTGCTTCCCTTCGGATTTTAGAGAGACGGACTTGGTCCAAGTCTAGATCTGATGTTTTTCATCAAGATGTCTACGGCCTGGTTTGTGTTAATGTTGACGTACTAATTCCAACCCGAAAGCGTGCGAAAAGGAAAACGAGGACCACAACTCACCAGAAACAACGGTGTTAAATGTTAGAAAGTGCAATACGGTGACCTTTCAAACATCATATGTCAACAGAACCACGAGAGTTTGGAACATTCTTAACTATGCAATAGCCCCATTAAAATCCCTTCTGTTGAACTACTTTTATACTGCTTTAGACATAAACTATGAACCTTAAAGTAGACGTAAACTATGAAACCTAAAACCTAAAATGTCCATCTGCTTAAATGTAACACTGCTCGTAGTCTTGCTTCTCCAATTTCTTGTTTCTTCTATAGTTGTAGTTGGTTGGGTGCAACCGTGCAAGCAAGGTTATGAAAGTCGCTAAAACTTATTTCACTGTTTAATTATTTTTAATTTAACGCGACTTCCTACAGTTTGGTACAGTTATGAATGACTTATATAGATCAGTGAGCAGACATCCTCGCGACGTTCACGCTGGATCTTCTTGATTCGGCAAAAATTTTGAAACAAGCTACAGAACTTGTTTTGTGAGTGTTTTTATGCACCAAAACATGGTCATTCTTTCTTGTTTTCTTAACGGATTTTTTTACCCAGTGCTTAATACATATTTTAATATGTTCTTACGTATTTATCTTGAAGTAATGTTAACAGTGTCGCAAAAATTTGTCGCGGATCAAAATTCAAAATGCTCTTTTAAGCTCTCTTCAAAAGCAGCATCGAATTGTGGTGAAACATATGTAAGTCCAGTCGTTCAACCCTGTTCATATGTAATATTTTATCTGTTGAATTTAATATAACACTATGGCGCAAAAATAAAAGTTGTTTTGGATGAATTGTTCAACTCGTAGCTGAATTTATTTAGACGTTTTTAAACAAATTTAATAAACTATGGATCAGTTCAATGCATTATAGTGTTTTCATTGTTTTCGTATGTTGAACATTATCTTGTGTTTTCGTCTCAAATAAACAAAAATGATTTGTTTCATAACATATATGCCAAGAAACTCAAAATGAAGTTACTAAAAAAGCCAACTAAAAAACACGCGTTTTTTACGCATTATAATTTACACGCATATGTAGCGATCATGTCGAATCGATATTGGTCACGAAAGCAACGTTCACCAGAGTTTAGGACTGTTTTTCCCGCATATTCTTCTGTGATTTTTTTCAAACCTTTGCACATTTTCTCCGTATAAGAAGCAGTAGCTAATACGTATCAAAATTTCAAGAAATTCTAAAAGATGGAATTGCTGTAATAGTTTTTCGTGAATATCCCAGAACTTTCCTTTACAATCCTCTCAAAATTTAATATGCTATTCCTTCGTCAACCATACATCATCAGAAAAAAATAAGAAAATTAACCGAAAGAAAATTAATAAATTATGTAAAGATTAAAAAGTTATGAGATACTCATAACGCCGTATTGCCATGACGACGAAACGAATCAACGAAAGTTTTCATTATTTTAGACATTTAACATTATGTCAATGTGGTGGCCAAGTTTCATCAGCACAGCTTCCACGAAAAAGAAATAATAGACAGTCAAAGCAATACGTAAACTACAACATTATAACTGTGGGGAGCCACCTTAAATCTTAGTGATTATGAGATCAGTCTATTCAGCACTACCAGATTTCCTAGTTGTGGTTGCATAAGCTTGTTTGTATTGTATGTGGACGTTGTTATCGTGCATCTTCTTTACTAATTGTTTTACATTTAAAAGTTGCACATGTCACGTGAACGCAATACAGTGGCGACCCTAAATTAGTGCTTTGTTTTGACTCTTGCTGTCATTTGTTTTTCCATGATGACTAAGGTGTCTTTTTTTATTTCTCAGCTGCGTTTTGTTCTTGTTTCTGCTTTATATGCATATGTGTGTATATAGAGGATATTACATGGCGGTGCAAAGGTAAGAATTTTTATCTTCGAGTGGCGAGGACAAATATTTTACGAATGAGCGCAGCGAGTGAGTAAAATATTGTTTTCACCTCGAGAAGATAAAATTCATATCTTCAAACCGCTGTGTAATGTTCTGATTATTATGAAGTCGTATTTTAAAGAACTAAGTCAGTACTATTGATTTTCGATTGATGAGGCTAAAAACTTAGCTTTAAAATTATTTCAAGTAATTACATCTTACTATTCAAACTCAACGAGTACCTGCATATGGTTTTGGTGATTTACTTGACGTCCTTCAATTTTTCGACACAAACAGGTAGTTTTTTTCTTTAAACAAAGGTGAAAATTGGTTTGCTGCTCTTACAAACGTCGCCATTTGAAAACACAAAATTATTTGTCAGGCGAACGATATTTTTACTAGCGAAGATGTGAAAAATATGTCACTGTGTGTCGTGTTTGCCCGCGTGCAGGTAATGACACCACCTGAGCGATGGAATATTAGGTAGTTGTTGTTCATTGTAAAAGAGTCGAGACCACGTTGCTTACGACGTTGAAGGAAATTTAAGCGATATTTTAAAGATTAAAAGTTAATTTGTTTAATTGTGCGAATTACTCAGGGAGGCAGGGTAATTCCTCACAAGTGGCACCTCTGACAAAGGGATATTTAAGGAATAATTTGGTCGAAAACATTGAATATGGCGGCGAAATTAGAGGTCAAGTTGACACAACTTCGTATTACAATGGCGAGAACAAAGAGCGTTTTGGACTCAAATCGACAAGACAACATCGAAAGACACTGTGCGGCTCTTAAAACAATTACGGACAGCGTTAATAAACTGAGGTTAGCGGTCGAAGAGAGCAAAATTGGAATGAAAGAAGATATAGCAGAGATTACAAAATGGAACGACGAACTCGACGCCAAATTAAACAACGCGGATAAAGAGACCGAGCGACTACGAGAGTGGCTTGAACAGCGTAAACAAGACGAAGAAAAAATTTTGAGAGAAGAGCAATTTACCTACGAGGCGAAATTACATCAAACGAGGATGAAATTTCAAGCAGAGTTGACTGAATTGGCCAGTACGAAAACCGTTAAAGCGACAGCGTGGTCAAAAACGAATCGGGTGAGTCTCAAATTACGGCAAAATTACCGAAGCTTGTAATTTCCAAATATAATGGTAGTTATCAGGATTGGCCAAGGTTTTGGGGTCAATTCACTGAAACCATTGACAAAACTAACATAGCACCAATAACAAAGTTTACTTACTTGTGCGAATTACTGGACCCCAAAATTAAGACGGTTGTAGATTCTTTACCATTCACATCCGAGGGTTATAATAGAGCTAAAGCAATCTTGGAAGAGCGATTCGGCAAGGAATCTGAAATTGTCAAGTCTTATATCAAAGAGATAATGGAATTACCATACATTCCAAATGGTGAATTTAGCGAGCGACTTAACTACTGTGTACAAGCCTTGCAAACAATGAACAAAATTAGTCAAATCGATGGAAATGTATCCATGACATTGGATAAACTCCCTGCCATACGAGGAGATCTGGTCAGAACAGATCCAGATTGGGAAAGGTGGAACTTTGCCCTGTTGTCCGAAGCCATCCGCCAGTGGACAAGACGGAACCCAGTCGAGCCCAACCGAGAGAAGACTCAGTCAGAGCGTCCAACGAAGTCATTTTATCTAACCCATCGTGAGTGTGTTTATTGCGGTGATGTAAATCACAAAGCATCGATCTGCAACAAGGTGATCGAAGTTGGTGAGCGAAAACAGATTTTGAAGAAAAAGCGACTGTGTTTCAACTGTGCTATTGGCAGTCACCGGGCTGCCGAATGTTCGAGTAAATCAGCTTGTCAACACTGCGGAAGACGACACCACAGTTCGATTTGCGACTCACAGAAAAGAGGAGAAGAAAAGGAGAAGGCTTTGACGACAAATCATTCATCCGTAGGCGTGTTTCCTGTTCTTGTTATCAAGGTCAATGGTGTGAAATGTCGAGCCCTGATTGACTCGGGATCCGGTAGCTCCTACATCTCAGCCAAGCTTGTTAATATTCTAAAAGTGAAGCCTGTTTCCACCCAGACAAAACAAGTTGAAATGCTGATGTCATCCAAGCGTACCAGAATGGAAATTTACCAACGAGACACAGAATCTGTCAACGAGGATTTCAAAATGCCAGTAACGTTCATCAAGGTGGACAAGGCTGAGCTGCTTACAATTGAAAACCCACATTACGCTGAGCTGATTCGTAATAATGCACATCTATCTGGTGTTGAGATTACCGACAACGACAAGAAAAACCAGCTTCCAGTACACGTCATCCTAGGGAGCGGTGAATATGCCCGAATCAAGACTCAATCTAAACCTCAAGTAGGCAACGATGGCGAACCAGTTGCGGAGCTCACCAAATTGGGATGGTTTGTTATGAGCCCTGGTGCGGAGTTTGATCGGAAGACTATGCTATTAACTCAAACATCACAAAGTGATTATGAGGATTTGTGTCGTATGGATGTCTTAGGACTTGCAGACACGTCGGAGAACGACCAAAGTATGGTTCACGCCGAATTCAAAGAACAGCTCATCCGCGCACCGGAAGGATGGTATGAAAGTGGATTACCATGGCGAAGTAATCATCCAGAATTACCAAACAACAAACAAGGAAGCTTGCAACGCCTTGAAAGCTTAACAAGACGACTACAGCGCAAAGGTCAGTTTTCAGCATACAACCAAGTTATTCAAGAGCAATTCGAAGCCAATGTCATCGAGAAAGCACCTCAGGAAGTCTCAGGAAAGGAATTCTATATCCCACACAAAGCCGTGGTGCGGGAATCGGCAGCGACAACGAAGATGCGGGTTGTCTATGACGCGTCGGCTCGTTCATCCCCTGACACCCCTTCGCTTAACGAATGCCTCAATCCGGGACCACCACTTCAGAATCGGTTGTGGGATGTTCTGGTGCGTCAACGTGCATATCCGGTTGCTGTGACTGGAGATATTCGCCAGGCATTTCTGCAGATTAGAATAAGAGAGAGCGAACGCGATGCCCTACGGTTCCATTGGCGAACGAATGAAGATAAAGATATTGAGATTTATGGGTTCACACGCGCCCTTTTCGGACTGGCACCTTCGCCATTTTTGCTGAACGGTGTATTGCAAGCTCATTTAGACACGTGGGGGAAGGATCGCCCGGGAGTTGTTGCGGAGCTAAGGAAAAGCCTGTATGTCGATGATCTAGTGAGTGGAGGTCGAACTGTTCAACAAGCACAACAGAACAAGCAAGAATCAACGGATATCCTACACGACGCGACATTCCAGCTTCATAAATGGAACTCAAACCACCGAGAGCTAGAAGATTCTACGAGTGCAAATCCAGAAGATGAAACGCAAACTTATGCAAAGCAACAGCTTGACAGTAAAGCAGAAGGATCTAAGATACTCGGGCTGAAGTGGAACAAGCAGCGTGATACCCTCTACGTAGTGATGCCCGTCGAAGAAGCACCACCTACGAAACGTGGAATACTTGGAAAATTAGCCAGGATATACGACCCATTGGGGTTTGTGGCGCCATTAACACTAATCGGTAAACAAATCTACCGAGAAGTTTGCGAAGCCAAGATACCATGGAACACGCAGTTGAATAACAACCTCCTACGAGTTTGGAAGCATTGGGAACTGCAGTTACCGGTCGAATACGAAGTTCCTCGTCCGATTACTCCATACCATGAAGAGATTGAAGAGGTTGAGCTACATGCATTTGGAGACGCGTCAGGCCAAGGGGTTGGAGCAGCTGTATATTCAGTCGTTCGACAACGTTCGGGTACTATGCAACAGTTAGTAGCAGCCAAAAGCCGTCTCGCGAAGAAGGGACTGACGATACCTAGACTAGAACTTGTCGGAGCGCACATGGCGATGAATTTGCTGGTTAACGTGCGTAACGCCCTAGACAACGTTCCAACGCCACAGTTATATGGATGGATCGACAGTACGGTCGCACTGCATTGGATTAAAGGAAATGGTCAATATAAGCAATTCGTGGCCAATCGGGTGGCTAAAATTCAATTACATCAACAAATTCAGTGGAGGCACGTTACATCCAGCGATAACCGAGCTGATCTCGCTAGCAGAAGCGGTCCAGTCCAGTCGTCGACGCTTTGGCAAAGAGGGCCCGAATGGCTTCAAACCAAACGAAGCTGGCCAGAGAATCGAGTGACGCAAGCATCGCCTGCTTCAGAGACAGAAGCTAAGATAACCCAAGAAATTCTTAACGTAGCAAAGATCGAGCCGGAAAGCGATGAATTCGATGACCATGCGATGAATACGACGAGCTCTAAGAGTCGGAGTATGGATAAGACGATTTGCTTACAATTGCAGAAGTAAAACGAAGACGTGTGGTCCGATTACTGCAGACGAAGTAAGGAGGAAACGCATTTGGTGGATCAAGCGAATTCAGGAAAGGGACAGACTCGAAGCACACTATGCAAAGACCAAAGCTGAACTTGACTTGAGAGCTAACGAAGATGATCTGGACGTATGTCATGGACGAATTCAAGGGAAACATCCGGTATATCTCCCAAGAAATGCAGTGTTCACTGAGAAAATGGTCGAAAAAATGCATTATGACACGCTTCACGGGGGAGTGGGCTTAACCATGGCTGCAATTCGCGAAGAATATTGGGTCCCAAAACTACGTAGTTTGGTCAAGGTCGTTCGAAGAAAGTGTAATGGATGTATGCGTTTTCGAGCTACAGCATTTACAAGACCAGCTCCTGGCAAACTTCCACAAGATCGTACAACAACAGGTGGAGTGGCCTTCGAAGTCGTCGGGACAGATTTCGCCGGACCAATACGATACAAGCGAACACAAAAGAAAGAAGGTAAAGCATATCTGACAATCTTTGCTTGCAGCCTATCCCGAGCAGTGCACTTGGAGCTTATACGAAACATGGAAACAGATACATTCATTTTGTGTTTTAAACGGTACATTGCTCGGCGTGGAAGACCCCGTGTTATTTATTCAGATAACGGAGGAACTTTTGTAAAGACCGCGAAGTGGATTACCAACCTGTGACAAGACGAAAAACTTCGAGGTCTCTTGGAACAACATGACATTTCTTGGAAATTTAACCTAAGCCGTGCCCCGTGGTGGGGAGGGCAGTTCGAAAGACTCATCGCAGTCGTGAAATCAGCCATGTTCAAGGTAATCGGCGGAGCGAAGCTTAGTTGGTTAGAGTTGAGTGAAGTGCTCCTCGACATTGAGACGCAGATAAATCGGCGGCCCCTAAGTTACTTGGAGGAGGATGTTCAGTTTCCAACCTTAACCCCCGAATCGTTCATTCACCAGCGATCAACACAGATACCTGAACAAGAAGCGTGGAGGATTAAGGAGACCGACCTTCGAAAGCGTGCGAAATTCCTGAAAACTTGCAGACGGGTTGTGGCGCAGGTGGCAACGCGAGTATCTTACAGCCCTAAGAGAAAGGCATAATCTCACACATTAGACGAGCAAACATCAACCGAAAGAAGGCGACGTCGTTATAGTAAAATCCGACAGCAAGAATCGTGGAACGTGGCCGCTGGCGATTGTGAAAAGCATCTATCCAGGGCGTGACGGAATCATCAGAGCGGTGGAGTTAAAGACCTCGAACGGTAGCATCGAACGACCAGTTCAGTTTCTGTATCCACTCGAACTGCAATGCGATAGGACATCCACGGCGCAAGAAACGACTCAGTTAAACCCAGAAGCCCCACAGTTTCGTTCAAGAAGAGACGCAGCAGCAGCAGCGGAAGCCCGAATGAGGCAAATCCGACAGATGGAAGAGAACGAAGGATAAACAGTCACGGCTAAAGCAGACTTTAGTGAAGTTAACTTTATTATAACCATATACTATTAATACGTTCAAGTTAGTTTATCACAGCTGAGAACTTAAAGGAGCTATGTCACTATCTGCGCATCTTTTCTGCGCGCATGCTAATTTCATTCGGAAAACGTCGGAATCAGCTCGTTTGATATTGTTCGGCCATTTTGTCAAAGGTCAAGGAGCGATGTTATCGTCTACAATATCTACGGTAAGAAATATGCATATATTTGCATAGTAATATCGTTTGAAATCGAGTGAAACATATCAATCTTTCCTGAAATTAATTTAGGCTGATGACCATTGCACAAGCAAAAGCTCTTGTAGCACAAAAAGAAAAGAAAATTCTAGTCGAGGATGCCCTTGCAAGGCTAGGAACGTCAGTTGCTCTGCAAGTTGCCAATGTGGTAGTCGTTCTAAGCCGTGTAAAAACAAGGTATGTTTGTAGAATATAGATAATTGGTTTACTGCAGTGGCTCGTAAATACGTACTAAATGTTCGACTTTACTTCAGGAAAGAAGTGAAAACTCACAAGTTGGGGATGAAACTCAAAGCCGAACACGTGCAGCACGCACTACGAGGAGAAATTGTGGTTTTCGTCTCACCCATGAAGCGCCCGAATCCGAGGAATCACAAAGGGAGCAGGAACACAAGGATGTCAAGGTATTTCAACTTATTTTCAATTATATCACAACTGATTCTGAGCCGATTTGTCAGTTCCAGTGCATAAAGTTTTATAGTTGCTATATTAATCATGTGAATTTGATTCAAGTCTAGAAAATGCAAACCTAAAAACATGATGGTTTCCTTTAATTTTCTTCCTGGTTTTGATTAGCTTCATATGAACTAATATGTCAAATTTCTATAAAATTTGCTGTCCCAATAAAATCAAAATCTGAATAAACATTTATCTTTATTCTTACAAAATTTTGCCATAAGTACGCCAGCTCTATTTTATTAGTGATTAATGAAGTATTTTTGTGAGTTAGAGCTTCATTGCCACATTGGATGATGCAATGGTACGAAAGCTACAATCCCGGACAAAACATCTGCGACACTTCGCAAGTTTTCAAAATTTGTATACCTTTCGGAATATTTTCTCCCTCGCCCCCTCCTTTCAATGTTGCTGAGATGCCTCAAACAATGGTTAACTAATCTGAAAACTTTCAACACTGTTTCGGGGGGAAGGGAGGGGGGGGACTTTGTAAACTTTTCCAGCTCATTTTATATAATTTTGCCTACATTGAGTGAGTGTCGCTAATGGTTTTGTCCGGGATTGTAGCTATTCGTGGTCTGAGACGAGGAATAGGAAGCATGGATTATATCCATACCCTATTGATTATGGAGGATGACCTTGATGAGGATGATATGGGTGAGTTTGGGTCTGAAGAGCCACATGAACTTGGCAGTTCAGATCAAAATACAACAGGACAACCTGCTGAGCCAAACCACCCCTTGCCTGCCTCACTGCCAGATTGGTGTGTATGTGGACATTGTAGGCCCATGTCACAGGAGGTTGAAAACAAATGTTGCAAACAAAGACGGTGTATAACACTTTCCCAAAGGTTTGCTAAACTATGTCTTGACCCGGATGTTTTGGAATTGTGTGTTCGGAACAGAGCAGACATTCGAAATGACCAGGAAGATAACAGCACCAGGGCATTTCGAAAAGCTGCATACAGGCAGTTTATCCTGGCACGTCATGGCCACTTAGGAAAAGGAAACAGGCGTGTTTGTCCTTCTTGTGCTGTATGGAAAATTCGGGAACGTTATCCTTCGGTTACAGGGGTTTATATGGGGTATCGGGAACATTAACACAATTTGTTTGGGGTTTTTTTAATTGTGTCAATTATATAATTTTTGAACTTTGGAATTTTCACATTATGTTAGTTAGTTTCAGGGGTATAGAAAGTAGTACAAGATTCACTTAATGTAATTTTACTTATACACAGTTACATAGTGTGTGTGAAAAACTGGAGTCGTTCAAATTCCAACTAGCTGAACAAATGGATGATTTGATTGTTCATGACATATGAAAAAAAATATGCCTTGTTTACAAAAAAGATTAATCATACTGTAACTTATAAATGTACAAGGTACTTCTTTGAATTGTTTGTGCATGTCTCACTAGTACAAATGGTTCGTTTTAAAGCACACTAATTTGAAACAAGAATTATAGCTTGTTAGATAAATTCAATATACAATATGAGTTGAACTGAATTTGAAAGACTCCCTTGTACATGACTGTATGAATAATGGGGTAAATACTCCATAATCTTTTTAGTTCAGTATAAAAAATATGAGACCAATTTATTTTCTGTCAGCAAATCTGCTACGTCTATGTATAATGTCCGTTGAAGGTGGTGCTGGAACATGAGCAATTGTGGGGGAAATGATTTGGGGGTCACTTTCGTTTAGGGACACGTGTTGTGTGACAGCACCAACATCTTGCTGTCTTCGCCGTAGGATTACTGCCATCAAAACTGGAACATATTCATAACCCTTTGAAACTTTGATGATCTTTTGATCCCACTGTCTTGTTCGTTGATTGTATTTTCGTGTTACCATCGCATCACCGGATTTTTTAGTTGCTTGTGGCAGGTTTACATGGTAGTTCCAGTCGATGGCAGCCAACTGCTTTCTGGCTTTGTAGACTTGATAACTAAACACATTGCACTTTATTTAGTACCATAATACATGTATATCTAACACACATATTGAAGAATTGAAAATAATACACTTGAATGGTGTCACACATACCTGAATGGTGTTCTCTTTGGCGTGTAGATCAGACTCAAACTGTTAGCACATTCAATGCTACCAGTATGCCTGGTAAAATTTAAAAAAAAGTAAATTTAAGTTATGGTGAACAAAGGGAAAATTTTACAAAGTCCCTATTGAACATCTAAAAGTATTATATATCTTTCCTCAGGCAATTTTTATCTTCTGGGAATAAATCCTTTTTATTAATATTATTGAATTTACCTAAATCGTATGTAATACTTGAAGCTAGCTAAAAGCTCAGGATTAAGGATAACTTTTTGCAGTTCTAGGAAATCCTTGTCTCTGCGATCGAACCATGGCAAGCTTTCATCATGCTCATCATCAGCATGGTCACACTGACCACCAAGCCACTCGTGTTGATTACAAACATGATGAAGCAGTGCAATCCACTTGTCCTGAAATTGCAAAAAAGACCACCATGAGCAATGGCTTATACAACGATCTGAATTTACTTTACAGTTTAATTAAAGAAGTTTAATGATTAAAGCTGTTCTGTGGTCAAGGCTCGCAATGATGCGCGATAACATAATAAATACACACACGCAAGTTTTGTGGGAGAAGGGGTTTCGGGGTGAAACACTCCTGGTCTTGGTTACAAAATATGGTCAAAAGCGTCATCCCAAAGACTCATGTTACATTATACTAGATTGTTCATTAGATTGTTATATATTATAAGAGAGAGCTATGCAACTGTACACACAGTTCCTTCCGTTAAGCGCACACGCGACAGAACGTTAAATATGCGCACACGCGCATACCAAGGAGATAGCTATACTCTCAATACTTATCAGACCAACTTTATACACAGTTGGACAGTTCTTCAGATTCAACTGATCTATCATTACAATAAATAAGCGTGAGTCTATGGGCTTGAACGTGACAATCAGGAGCGTTTCATCCCCGAACCCAAACTTGTATAATTCTTTGAAATATTACATTGTAACATATGTATACATCCAAGTTGAAGCTAGTGACGCGTTAATCGCGTACGTCCATTCCGACCCTGTAGATGAAGCCAAGTCGTCTATAAACCATGAAGGCCTGTAGAAGTGATGTGCGACCCAACGGGGTAGATAGAAAGCATGGCTAGAGTGATTTGTGCTAGGTTATGAGCCAGTGTTGATAGTTCGTACGTTACCCTTCGGTGCTTGAACATCTATTTTGTGTAGTTGTCGTCTTTCAAGCCAGATATACACCATGGTTTGTGAAACTCATTTAGGATATGTGCATGGGGTGGGTGGGCGGGAAAAACGATTTAGTCGAAACTTTTAGCCGCGTACCGGCTTGAGCGAGCCCAAATACAATATAATGAAATTCAGTGCGCGCTTCGCTTTGTATTCAGTTAAGCTTGGCTTGCGATTGGTTGTTGTTTCGCGCTTGACAAAGTCACAGTTTTCATTGGCTAGAAGAGAATTATTCGTTATTCACGTGCACTAGTCATGTCATTTGCATGCGCTAAATCATGCACCTTGGAACGAGTCTGGCGTATATCTGACATGATGACAGCCTAATTGTGCCGCATTCAGGATGCATGTTTGGTTTTGCCGAAACCAAGACATTAAAAACCGTAATCTAATCAGAACGTTTCCTCATTAACTTCATTTTATTGATAGCTTACAGCTTAATAAAATTGGCTTATTTTTGCAGAGAGTATGAGAATACTCTATTATTTGGGCAAAGGTATACCTTCATTACTTTTAGTGCTTCTTCACAAGGTGTTGAATCATCTTTCATACAAATGCTAGCACAGTGCCAGAAGTGCTTCACAATGTGTGCTGACCATTCTTTTATTTTATTCATAGCTTTTGGTTTACTGAGCTAGAAATAAAAAAAGCAGTTAAGATGAATTTAATTGAACAACACACATTCATTAGAATTTTATACCTTTGCAAGACACTTTTTAATGCTTTTGGACTTGTGCCAAATATCCAGGCTGTGAAGTATATCTTTAAATTCTGCTTCTAAAAATGAAATAATTGAAATTAGTTTTGCAGGCAAGTCAAAATATCTAGTATTTCAATCTAGTATTATAGTATTATATCTAGTATTTAGTATTCTGGGTAACAAGGGTTTGGACAATGCAAATTGTTGGTGTGATAAAAAAGGAAAAACAAAAAAGCCCTTACATAGTCTTTAGAACTTACCAAGTAATGCTTTTATTGATGTTGATGCATCAGTAACCAATTCCACCACATTGACCCTTTCACTTAATGCTGTTAGCCCTCTTTTCACTGCTTCTCTCTCCATATTTGTTGATGTGAGGCCAACACGTCTCTTATCCAGGACTTCAATGTCAATTATGTAATTTGCGTTTGCCTCAACCATGAAGTAGCACAAATTTTTGGCATTGAAGCCCGGGGAGTCACATTGGCCATCACCACCAACAACAATGCTTTCCCCTGCAAACTCATCCAGGATTTCTTCTCTCATCCAGAACCACCATTCATTGATAGCTGGAATAAGGTACAACCTTTGCATCCTGTAGTAACTTGAGCTTGACAGAAATGCCAACCCATAAAAATCAGCCAGGCGTTTAATTTTGGCAAAATTGTTTCCTGACAACAAAACTGAAGCAGCTGCCTGTAGGTTGTTTGCATATAACCCATTAACATCATGCAAAGAACAAAATTTAAAATGATGGCCAGACACACAAGAACAAGTGACAATTAATGTTGTTCCAATGAAATGGTGCTTGACTGTACAAGCATTTGAACAACCAGGTGTTTGGCAACGAGCTTGGAAAACATTTATTATGAGGTCAAGTGAGCAGACAAATTTTTTCTCCTTGACCAATTCAACTGCTCTGGCAAAGTTGTTCATTTCTCCTCTGCTCAATTTCTTATGTGGACCATAGGATGGCCATAGCATGCTTGTATTCTTTTGCTGCATTACTACAGTACTCTCTTGGTAGTGTTCTGTATCACTATCAGTTTCCCTAATAAAAATTACTTTATTTTAGTATTCAAGATACTTGTAATTTTTGTCTCCCTGGATCCTCAAACAAGATAAACATTACTTGGCACTTCATGCTTTCACATTGTGGGTGGATCGCTTAACTAATATTATGGTATACTTTACTGCTACAGGGCACATCATAAAACAAGTAAAACTGTATGTGCAAAATAATCATACCTCATAAACAAATCACTTTCTTCCTGTGAATCATCATCATCACTGTCAAGGTAAAACACTCCAGTAGTATCTTGCTCACTATGTGAAAAATATATACATTTTAATAATCAGTGATAATAAACATAATAATATGTGTATTTCATGACCAAATTACCGACAATATCACCAAGAGTGCAATAAATGAAATTAATATATACCTATATACAAATTAATTAATAAAACAATAATAATCGAAATTTAAGTTGAACATTTGAATTGCATCTTTGTACTTATGCTATAACCTGTTCTCGTCTAAGTCATCCACAGGGGCACTTTCGACTATTTTTTTATCAGCATTCAACATACGAACAGCTGATGATGACATCTCATGAAGACTGTAAAAATGAAAAATAGAAGTTCATTAAAAAACATGTTTGGCAGAGATTGTTTTTATAAATTTGCGCATAAACTGCTTTGATTGTGTTACCTTACACTCTCCTCTGAGGTTCTTTCATCTGATGTTTCTCCTTCATCATCCGTAAAAAGCGAAGTAATTGACCTAAAATTTCAAGTCAATATTAAAAACTCGCTAACTGCATGAATGGCAGTGTATATTTTAATATTGTATCGCATCAATATCATATGCGCATTATATGCTAAATATAATTAATTTACCTCTCAAGCGATGCCTCGACGGGTTTAACAATACTTGAATGGTCGACATTCACTTGAATATCTGGTTCACCTCGAAGAATCGGAGAATTTTCCACCAGCATTGGGCTTGGAATGACACTTGAAATGACACTGGCGTCTTTCCTGGGCGTCGATGTTTGTGGGCCTAAGTATGTGTATTATATTCAATAAATAATTTATCGAGTTTTCAAACTCGTTCAGTGAGTTTAATATGCTTGTCTCTAAAGTTATTCTGATCTAATGCAGCTAAAATAGTTAAATTACCTTCCATGTTGATAAAGCTTGTACCCACATCACAGGCATCAGCACGCTGTGAACTTGTGGGGTTTTCCTTTTGTCTTTTCTCTGCGCCTGAATCAACTCTAAATAATAGATACCTTACTTACAAGTCCTTATTTTGCTTAAATTCATAGCTCATGGAAATAAAATTGACCGTACGAAACCTTAAAATCCTACCTTCGGCGGAATTCCAGTGATAATAAATGTGCGGCAAATTCGCTGTCGCTACAAGACCCGTATCCAGCGACAGTCTTAGCGTCTTTCCAAGCTTCAAATACGGTCAGAGTGAGATATATGCGTCTGTGCTTGCTATTCCAATCTTTTTTGGCAAAACTTGAATATTCATATTTTCTTTTCCGACCAGAATTTTTTCGTCGGCCACCATGCGCCCGCCCTCGCGCTTCCGCCATGTTGAAATGATAAACTTGAAAAAGTCAGGCTGAATTTTTCAAGTTGTCATATGCGCAGAAAAGATGCGCAGACGGTGACATTGCTCCTTTAAGACAATATATTGCACGATTAGATCAGTTGACGAATTGTTAAAGCATATGCATCTAAAGATAGAATGCATATGGGGGAGTGTGTCGTGTTTGCCCGCGTGCAGGTAATGACACCACCTGAGCGATGGAAAATTAGGTAGTTGTTGTTCATTGTAAAAGAGTCGAGACCACGTTGCTTACGACGTTGAAGGAAATTTAAGCAATATTTTAAAGATTAAAAGTTAATTTGTTTAATTGTGCGAGTTACTCAGGGAGGCAGGGTAATTCCCCACATGTGTATTGTTTGTAACATACTGTCTACTGTATAATAAATGCATGTTTGTACATCTGGTGTATTCATTCCAATTGAAAATACATGTGAGGAAAAAATAAACAAATTAAAAGGGAAAGCACGCGAAAAGAAAGTATTTTGAATAAGTGAAAAATTCAGAAAGTGTCGCGCCTGCAACTTAAAGTGACATATCTTACGACTATGATATGATTTAGAGGGCAATGACTATAAAAATTCTAATGACAATTCAATCATTGGATAGCCAAATGGCATGAAAATTTAATAGGATAACTGAAAATCTACGTACAATTGATACAAACGTATTTTCAACTCTTATTTTGTGAGACGAAAGTACGATAAACTTAATTGATACATGAATACGAACTGAAGTAAAATGTTTGAAAAAACTCATCTTAAGGTGGCTCCCTATGGTTTTCTTATGGCTTTCAGTTATAACCGGATTTATAGAGATCAGACGCTGTCCGCACGAATCACGCGTGGAATGTTCGTGGCCAGCTGTTATGCACTCGGCATAATAAATTGTACGAAATAACGAAAATATCTCGAATCGATAAATAGACACAAAGCCAAATTATATTTCAACATTTAATACATAAATCATTACACAAACACATTACATAACTTGTGAGTATTCAAAGAATATATCGGTTTTTCTTTCTTAAATTCGATCGTTAACTCTATAGTATACGTTTCTCGTCGATAACGTTTTAACAGTGTAAACAATGTAATTTTCCGATCACGTGAAAACGCACGCATCAAAATTTAGAACAATATAAATTGTAACAGTTCGTTACACCAGCTATAATAAAATTTTTCACATTCAAAGTTGAAAACATTGTTTTTGCCGATATTTTTGTGTTTCTACACACAAAAAAGACGACAGTTCTTCCTTACAATCGCTTGTGTTTCCAAGTTCAAGTATTAGGTGCTTTAAATCAGTTTTAAAAGGATTTTTAGGCGCTTTTTTAAGTCCGGTAATGTAATTTTTGTTGCTCGACATTTTACGGACTCCGACCACAGGCGGCCCAGTTCAGTGTGTAGTTTCATATAGAGATCAGTAGCGAGCGGTAGCGTATTGTTTTACATATATAAGATACATAAGGTAGGCAACTAAATTTCACCTGACGAACATATGACTTTTGTTAAACACAAAATACATCGCTCGTGGAATTAAAAACAGGTAAAAATTTATGACACGTTAATCTCCGATAATTTTACTACACATATTCAGTGAAACTTGTCTTCAATGTTTCCGAATGGCTGCAAAATTTGAACATATTTTTCATGTATTGACAAAAAATTTCTTGTCCCGATGCGGAATGCCAGAGGTTGGCGTACACGTCAGCCTTTAAAAAGCATTTATAAACTCCTATTGGTTTAAATGAATATTTCGTTAAAAGTGACAAGTTTCACTGAATATGTGTAGTAAAATTATCGGAGATTAACGTGTTATAAATTTTTACCTGTTTTTAATTCCACGAGCGATGTATTTTGTGTTTAACAAAAGTCATATGTTCGTCAGGTGAAATTTAGTGCCTACCTTATGTATCTTATATTATGTAAAACAATTCGCTACTGATCTCTATATGAAACTACACACTGAACTGGGCCGCCTGTGCTCCGACTGAACTATTTTGTATTGTCTTTATCGACTTCATGGCTCTTCTAAAATGTTACCGTAGCTTATGTAAGTTTTCTTGCTTAATTAAGGTCGGATGTCGGTCGTGTTTTAATAACATAGTCTTATAACTATCGTGCATACTGTCATGAGTTTTGAAAATATTTTCGTACATCGGTTTTTAATGATAAGAATAAATTTAAGAAGCAGTGGTTTGAGTTGATGCCTTATTATGTCTTGTTTTTACTTTTTGGCAATATGAATGTCTTTTAATCTCTTCTTAAATAAGGTTAAAGCAAAAATTTCAAACGAAAAAATACTACGGCTATTATCAAAAACACGCATTTCTCGCTGTTCTGGTTGTTGTCCACTAAATGTGCCGAACTCCACGCTTGAAAAACTGGTTTCAAATATTTTATGACGTCAAAGCAAAAAAATATAATGAAATTAAACAGTAAATTTTGCCCGTTTCCTTCGGTGAATTTTTTTAAAATTTTGCTCATCAATTAGCATCGCTCAAGTGCTTGAAATGTCATTTTTTCGAAAAATTTTATCAAAGGGATTTTTTTTATATTGATTTTTGACATTTTGTAGGATAATAAAAAACCTATTAATAGAATTTTTTTAAAGTGTGTAAGTGAATCCCTTACATCAGTACCATACAACATGTTCAATTAAAAAATAATTCACCGAAGGAAATCTCGAAAATTGCGAAAAGAAGACGAAACGCAAGCCATGTTCTTATCCATTTGTTGCCATGGCAACAATCTTCTAGCGCAAAATCACCTCTTTAAAATCTTCAGCAAGACTTCAATAACACTTGTACTGAATTTCATAGTTTTATAATGAAAGATGTGGAAATGAGACGGTCTTAACGGCTACAATGCACTTTTTAACTAAAACCGTAGAGAGCCACCTTAACCAAACAAAAAACTTTATGTATGGTAATTATACCAATGTTGATCGACTACTTGTGTTTTTGACGTCGGGTTATACGTTATAAGGTTGGCCAGTTTTAGCGTTTATGTCGTAAAAGTACACCTTCCAATCTTTTACAGTGTCCTTGTCCCACGAATTGCTAAGCTTCAATCTTGTTGGGTAGTTGGGATGCATAAGATAGAAGCCATGAACACTTTGAAGAATGCGAGGTGGCCGTTTTCGTGATGATTTTATAGTTTGCTTCGGAATTTCTATATCTTGCACATGAGGGCAAACCTGAAGAAAATACACGCAAATGTCTTCGCTCCCGCTGGGACTTTTCCCGAACCTGAAATCGAGATTTCTGCTCTCATACGCTTCTGGAAAAAATTCTTCGCCTTGGGTGATAACACGGCCTTCATTTTCATTCTTAAGTTGAGTGTAGAATACTCTGTGCGTGAGTTCCGGGAGGTCACGTACTAAAAATAGATCAGTATACATACATTAAATTTGTACATATGACCGTTGCTTGTTGTGTTGCATCAAAGAACTCTTGGACGTATTGAACGGTCGATCTTTTTTGGCTTGTTTATATAGTACGCACGCGGTCGTCCGTAAGCTAGGCAAAAAGAACGATACCACTGTCCTGATGTGCGAACAGAAAAAGTCCAGTTAATAAGTTATTTACGGGAAGAAGGAACCTCTGAGTATTTTGATTGACAGCATGATAAACTTTTATTTCTACGTTTCGACTATTCTTTTGTCATCATTAGGAAATAATTATATAGTTATGGGTGTTTTACCGTAAGCTAAAACACTCGTATTTTCCACATTTTCGCTAGTGAAGATATGAAAAATATGTAACGCGTGAAAAACGCGTGTGTTTCCCGCGGGATTTATATGTTCTTTGTTCGCTTGTTCCGATTTCTGACCATATAATAAGAAGAACATTACACTAATAAACTTTATTAAACACAGAAACTCCGAAAGCTTATTTACACTGATGCTGTGTATAAAATAAACTATTAGTACGTAAAGGTTAATATTAAATCAAAGTTTCAATGCTAAGAAAATTCTTAAGCATTTACAAATTTATAAAAAGAGTATAAAATTAACTAAAATATGATCTAAAATTATTTAAACATATTGTTTCGTAATTCGTATCACGCCAATAAAGGTTTGTAAAAGATGCTACAGATTTTGCTGACTTAGTGGTGGTTTTGCAGCCTTAAATGTCAATGATCTTTCACCGGACTTAAATCCTATTTTAACCATTTTTTGTTCTTGTGTTGTAATTGTGTACATCGGAGTTTAGACAAAAGAGATTTGATAAATATGATGGACAAAAGTGATTTAAGGAACTATAAACTGTCTCACACTTATGAAAAGTCCATCTGTCAGTTAAATTAACCCATCCTATAATTCTTAAAATAGGGCAGATGACCTGCAGTCAGTAGTTTTACGCTTTAATGTTAATCTTGCCCCACGTTTCTGTAATCTTAAAAGGAGTTGGAGGTGTGTCTTGTCGGCGGTAGACCATGCAAACGACGTCGCAGTATATTCATATAGAGGTTGGATGAGAGAGCAGTGAAGTTGTTTACAAGTGTCTACACTTATATATTTCCTGATTCGACCCAAAAGGCCGAGTCTACTGGACAACTTTGATGCGATATAATCAATATGGTCGTGCCAGTTTAAGTTACTGTCCATTATTGGCTTTATAAATACTTGATTTACGCTATGCTATGAGATACAGTAGTTTCATCAAGCTTTAGAGTGAGGTTATTAACATATGGTAACATGTTATTAACAGAGCATTAAGGTCTTGTTGAAGGGTACGTTGTATCGTATGTACGTCTTTGTATACAAAGAAGATTGCAGTATCGTCAGCGTACAAAACGATTTTACAATGTTTCGTGCTGTTTGGTAAATGGTTAATAAAGATCAAAAACAACAATGCGGATGCCGATGGATTTCAGTTTCGCTTTAAGTATGGTACGGTCTATCAGGTCGGAGGCCTTGCTGAGATCTACAAATATACCGCTTGTTAATAAACCTTTGTCCATGTTCTTTAATATGAAGTCCGATATATCCAAAAGACAAGTTGCAGTTGAGTGACCAGGTCGAAAACCAGACTGATGAGTGGATAATAACTTGTGTGTTGTCAGGTGCTTATAGATTTGCTTGTGTGTAGCCCGTATAAAGAACCAGACTTGTGTAATGGTGTGACCGTTGCAGACTTCCAGGCAGTTGGAACAATCGAGGTGCGGAGTGACAAGTTGTAGATGTATGTTAAGGGCTCTGCAAGAACGTCAGCACCAGTCCGCGGAAATCATGTGTGGATGTTTTTTAATCCGGATGACTTTTTTTATTTTCAATGAAAATAACTCCTTTTTGACAAAATATAGGTAAGGCTATCATAGTTCTAATTGAAGACTGTGTTTGTATAATTGGAAAATCCATAACAGCTCCTAGAAATAATAAGCGCACTTTTGGGAAAGAAATGCGAGACAATTTGTTCAACTGGTATTGTATGCTTGCCAGAACTTTGTACATTTTTTCTACGGCCTTCAAGTCGCAGAACTCCCATCCTAACCTTCATGTTTGAGCGATCCGTGGTGCAAGAGAAGATCAGGAAACAGGTCAATTAGCAGAAGTTCTGATGTATGAGATGAGATTTCCATGTCAAGTTCCAAGTTTTTAAAATTTGTTAACATGATTCATCACTTAATTTCGGATAACAACTTCACATTTGGAGGCATACAAGTCAAAATTATTGGAGACTTTTAACAATACAAAGTATATTTGATAAGCGCGATTGAAGGTCGAATTGGAATGTATATAGAACGATCGGAGCCCTTCGAAACGTTCTTTTCGTGTCCGCCTCCTAGTTAGCCAAGTGAAAGAGAAATGTGTAGTGAGATTGTACACGAAAAAAAACGAAGTGCAAAAACTTTATTCTGCGCATGGGGTCTGTTATATGACGAATGGGAGGTTTCATTCACTGTAGAAGAGGGTCCTCATTAGATTATCATACTTACAATGAATATGACGTCTCTTCGACACCCAGCCTTAAACAAGAATATAAAAAATCAAACAATTACAAAAGGAGTAACGTTATGAGTACATCTTTATATCCATACTTTATTGCACACATTATACTTTGATTGATAATTACCATGCATGCAAAAATATACGAGGAACTTATACGGTATAGTAAGGTTATAATTAGACCATGTATTGTGTCTTTACAAACGAAAATATGACACTATGATGTTCACGTATAATTTTTTTATAGCATTGTCAAGCCAGTTGTCTCCAATGACATCCGTATATTTGTGACAATTCATGAAGGAATCTGTCAAATCCTAAGCATCTATTATAAAAAAAATCGCTCTGGAAATGCCATGTAAGACAAATGCTAGAAACGAAAATTATACTTACTCCTGAGATATGAAAAGGCTCTCCTAACGCGAGACTGTGATAAGGCTGGAGTTATTAATGAAGCTGAAGCTAAATTCCCCACCGATTGACCTGCAGTCATATTAAAATAATTATTTCAGTAGCAGTTGAGTTGCTCTCACAGAAATCATACCTGACATGAGTAGGGGGTGGGCTCAAATATGTGATTTTCCGTTTTTATTTCTCACGTTTTGCACAGTTAAACTCAGCATTACGTGAGGAACATCTATGGACGCATTACGGGGAAGCTGTGATGATTAATATGATTTGGCTGGGTATATACGCGACGTTAAAAATTAGAAAGTTGCATAAAAGTTAAGTCCTCTTACTGCCTTGTTCTGCTGTGGTTGGTGCAGAAATTCGCTCAGGTGCTGGCAAGGATTTGGTGAATGCCGGACCTTTTATTGCATTAAACCACGCTCTTTTCATGGGGTTAATTGGATCGATGGCCACAAAGTACAACCATTTCACTTGTTTCAATTGATAGGAAGGACTAAGATTCAAAACTGTTTTTCCTTTGGAGCTTAGCTTGAAATAACCGTGAGCTGTTTCCAGAGCCTTGGTCTTTGTTACGTACATGATCGTGTACCTCCAAATCAAACGAGTGCTGGATATCTTGTCCTTACATTTGGTAAATGTAAATTCAAGATCCATGCCTTTTTTCTCATTGATGTCATAGCACATCCTCTTTGGGTTTGGCTGGTTTTTTATTACATAGGGAACCAAATGATCGGGTTTCGAGTAGTCGAAAACATTATTAATTCCTTAAAGGAAGAAGAAATTGCAGTCAAAGAGGAATATTTAAATTGTAATTTTTATTGCCATGAGAAGAGTAGAATGTCTAAATTCAATAATTATATCATTATGACTGGTATAGCATCAAGCGCTTGGCTTTGAGACATATTTCTTTGACTTTGTACCAGAGATCTAAAAAAATAATTATATAAAGCCTGGATACAGCGCAGGGTTGGTAACTTGGCTTTTTTTAAGGCCAAATAACTCGATTTTGACTTTTTTATTTCTTGTTTGGCCTTGAAAAAGATGTTTGGCCTTTTGGCTATATTTTGGCTTTTTTATCGGGTGACAAAATTTAAGTAAAAACTGTTAATGCCGTGGACACATTCGTGTAAATACGCGTTATTTTATGTATGTGCTCAACATAAAACTGTTTCATTTTTTGTGAAGTTGAAGACTTTGAAACTTAAATTTAGAATACTAGAAATTAGCTGGACCAAATCTGATTGATACCATGTCAAAACATTGATAAAATTTGGCCCTTTTGGCTTTTTTGGAAAAAAAAGTTTGGCCTTATTTTGTTAAATTTGGCCTTTTTTAAAACGCCATTTGGCTTTGTGCATGCGCAAAAGCCTACCAACCCTGATACAGCGTCTACGTATATACATAGAGCCATTCCGAAGTGACCATGCTTATACACAGTGGCCGCCAATACAGGGTGTCTCGAGAAAGGGGAAACGCTGCAAAATCAGGCTTTATATAGCCACTGAATGACTGTGATCAAACCACTGCGATCGATTTAGCCACTGTGATCAAACATTGAGTGAATGCGAGCAGAAGGAAAAATCGTCGGTGGTGAAATTGCATTTTCTGAGCTCTCGGAACTGAATGTAAAGGATTATAAGAGACTGTCCAGTGCAATTCATAGTGTTCAATATCGGTTCAAAAAATAGATCAGGTCTTAAACTTTGTGCGTATATTAAGAAACCCGTGCTTTGTACTCTTATTAGGTCTTGAAAGGTCGTTCGCTAGTTTTAACTTAACTTGTTATGTATGATTAATTAGTAGACGATGCGTCGAAACATGCACAGCAAACATATTAGTCTATAACTTCAATTATTGAAAAATCATGCTCACTTGGAAGCAACTTAGTCAGGGAGGCAGAGGGTCAAAAATGTATGCACACTTACTTTCTCGAGGGACTAATTCTATTGTTGATAATATTGTAGTTTAGATGTCCCTAAATACGAATTAGAATGTTGTTTCGGCAGATTTTTCTTGAGTAATGTGTTAAACATGGTTTTTTGCTTGACTTCAAAACATTCGAAAAGGCGCCATTTTGTTTCTAATTTTAGTACAAGAAACGAGCCCACGATATTTTCGATCAGCGGGCCACACCGTAACTTCATGTACGCACATTAATACGCAAAATATTCATGCTTTCGCATCGGTAGTCATGGCGTTAGTGCTCAAAACATTTGATATAATTTATAGTTATTCTGATTCGTGAAATATATATAATTCATTTCTCTTTTTGTTGTTTTAAAAAATTAAAAATTTTTTTGAATGACTCAAACAACTGTGAGGCGCAAATAGCCAGACGAACCATTGTCACGCAGCCATGCCTATGCTCATATGTGACCGGTCATAAGGCGGGGTGGGGGGGAAGGGGCACCGGCTAGTGCAATTAAAATATGGTATCCTCAATTTTTTTATCCTCAATTTTTTATCCTCACCCACTGTGAAAGTCTATGAACAGTCCCTCCCCCTTTCTGCCGTGGTGATGTATCAACTAGAAAATTATATGCTAACTTAACTGATAAGTTTCTCCCTTCTGCTACCGAAACCTAATGAAAAGTTTCTTACATTTCCTAATGTGGCGATGTCTAAAGTTCACCATTCAAGTTCCTGCCTGATGATGTATAGAGAAGAAAATTGTATCACCGTTTCTTTCATCTGTGGTGATGTCTAAAGATGATTATCCTTCCTTTTTTCTGCCGTGGCGATGCTTAAAGAACTTTAATACTTGTAATAGTTCAAACACAAGTAGAAGGACTTCCTCCGAGACAGATTGAAATACGAGGTGAAGCCGAGTATTTTTCAATGAAGTTGGCGGATGTACATTTTCAGAATGCATTGCGGTCGGAAATCATTTCACATAGGCGTACGAGCCAGGGGTCTGGGAGGGCTGCAGCCCCCCCCCCCCCCCAAAAAAAAGAAAAAAATTGGAAACTGCCAGTTTTTCAGCGAATTTATTTCCAAATTTCGGGGAATTTGGACGCTGAGACACTGGCCATGGGGAATTCGGGAAACCTGTTCGTTTGGTAATTTTTCTTTCGACAGCACTACGGTTAAAATAAGGGAAGTAATGTTAATTGAATAATGTTGTTTGGATTTGACCACGGCGGACAAGGAAGGAACTTTTCATGTTATTATCTTCTTTAATTATAGGGGGAGGGCCGATTCAAAAACGGTTCACTAATTTTGACGCAAAGGGAAAAAAAGGTGATAATGGAAAGTCATTTATACTTTGTACTGAAATAATCTAAAACAAGAATACTTAAAGAAACTGGAGAACTTTCATTAAAATTAAAGAATCAGCAGATGTCCTCCACCACTACTTGATTTCTTGCTTCCAATAAAACCAAAATAAATTTGTAGAGGGGGGGGGGGGGTTATCAAAAAGAATACATCATTTTAGGTGATGATAATATATTGAGCATACCATATTTTAATTGCAGGAGCTGGTGGGCACCCTTAGACCGGTCACGTATGAGCATAGGCATGAGTGTGTAACAATGATTCATTTGCCTGGATATTTGCGCCTCACAGTTGTTTGAGTCATTCAAAAAAATTTTAATTTTTTAAAACAACAAAAAGAGAAATGAATTATATATATTTCACGAATCAGAATAACTATAAATTATATCAAATGTTTTGAGCATTAACGCCATGACTACCCATGCGAAAGCATGAATATTTTGCGTATTAATGTGCGTACATGAAGTTACGGTGTGGCCCGCTGATGGAAAATATCGTGGGCTCGTTTCTTGTACTAAAATTAGAAACAAAATGGCGCCTTTTCGAATGTTTTGAAGTCAAGCAGAAAACCATGTTTAACACATTACTCAAGAAAAATTCTGCCGAAACAACATTCGAATTCATATAAAGAGACATCTAAACTACAATATCATCAACAATAGAATTAGTCCCTCGAGAAAGTAAGTAAAATTCCCTCTGCCTCCCTGACTAACTGAAGTTACTGAATATTAAGTATATCAGCTTTATTTCATTAAATGCTTGGTTGTGCTCTCAAGAGCCGTGAATAACATTCCGCTCGTTGCAGAAATATATAAAGGTGTTTAAAAATGTTTTTGTTTTTATTACTTTGTACAGATTAATAAATTGATATTTTTTAAGGTACTGACACTTACAAAGAGTGGCAAATAACGATGCAAGGCATGGAACAAAGCTTTCTATTGTGTTGCACATTTCAGGGCCATATGGCTTGATTGATTCAACTATTGCAGCAACTGTCTCAAATGAATTAACAACCGTTGGGCTGGAACTTGGCCTTGTTTTGAATTACAATACCTGGTAAGGCCGCCTTTTGACCTAGAAACTTAGCTATTTCGTCGCATTGTTCGCATAGAAAAGATTTGACCCCTGCGATTTCAACCAAGGCATCGTCGAATTCCTCTTCAATTTCTTCCTCTTCCATCTAGGCAGTCGTAACACGTGCGTCTAACAGACATAAATCCGTCTCCCTGTCCTCGCATTCATTGGTTTCATCGACCTGAATCTTAGTTATCGAACTTCAAGGTTCGCTCGCTTCAAACGCAACATTCATAAGACTATCTTTGTCGTGGATATTTCGCTCTTCTACGCTTGAAACTTAATCGGCAATACCCTTAAACTCTTCGCAAGCATCCATTGAAATCGTATTCGTTTTAAAACGGCTTTATGCAGACAAAAAACGCTAACAATAGATCGATATTTTTTGTGTAATGTGATCTTTTTGTATATAGCGCTCCTGTCATCACGCTGAGATAATACAGGCATCGAACCACGTGATCAATTTTTCATTGGCGCCAGACATAATGTCGCGAACCCTTTGAAGTTTTCCGACTAGCCTAACCATTTCTCTTGGATTAAGGGGAACTCCACTCCCAACACAAGTTGTGTTTAAGGGGAAGCATCCATACTCAACTTGCCACGAAAAACGTCAATTTGACGTTTCTTTCCATACCCACCCACCCACCCTAGAAACGTCAATCCGTGGCAACAAAAAACAAGGCGAATACTGGACTTTTTATTATGTTTCCTTCAATATAAATACATGACTTTGAATTTACCGTCTGGCGAAATAAGGAAGCTTGTTTGTTTTGTATATTCCTTGATTACAAAAAATATTGTGCAGGCTTATGTCGCGTATATCAGTTTTAATAAAAGTGCATATTACAAATAGAATTATACATTATTTCATCTTTATATCATTTTGCCTCAGGCAAAACGTCAAAGAAAATTACCCACACACCCACAAACGTCAAATTGACGTTTCTCGTGGCAAGTTGAGTATGGATGCTTCCCCTAAATAAAAGATAATACCTTCAATAGATTGTTTCCGAAATATCTCGGCCCAAATCGTTTTATTAAAGGAGAAATCGACTGTCAAAGTTCGCGATTTTTGCAAAATTCGTCTTGATCTTTTCCGTGCAGACGCGAATTTGGTCAGCGCCCTTATTTTTGACGTCATTGAGTGCTGCTGAACTGTTGTTGCTCTCGAATTGCAAGTATTTTGCATTAGAGTTCATCATGAATGTCGATGGTGCACGTTCGTGGAGCGTTGTTTCATCAGATTCGGAAACTTCTAGTTCTTCAGGTGAGAGTTTAGATGAATCTCATAGGAATATTTTACAAGGTGGCGAAGTTCTAGGCTATCAATTTGAACCTAGACGAGATAGTAACAATGGCAGTGGTTAATCAGCTGACATCGAAGACGACCAAAATGTGTCTTCTGACGAGGACGAATCTGTCGTTCGTTTGGGCAACCTTGACTGGTAAAACATCATACTTCATAGTTTATATTGACGAATTGTATTTTCGTGTTCGTCAATTGTGTCATTCCCAGTGAAATAAATTATTATTACTAGGTGTTTATGCGAACATTGCCAGATAATGGATAGGGAAGAGGAATGCGTCTGTTGACATGAAATCAAACAGGTCGCTAAAAAAATCAAGAAGTTATGGAATACACTAAACCAACCCTTTCATATGATTGCATAACAGATAATCCAGGTTTCCACACAGTCTGTTTAGATAGATGGGTTTTACAGGCTGCTTGGCTGGTTTTAAGCAGCAGTACGGAAGTTCAGCATATGAAGGTCCTGAGCACAAAATCTCTCGCCATTGTGCGTACCGACAGCTAGTGCGGTGGTGTTGGGGAATTGTTGGGGAAGAAATACGAGTTGTTAGCGACCTGTTCGATTTCATGACAACAGACGCATTCCTCTTCCCTATCCATTATCTGGCAATGTTCGCATAAACACCTAGTAATAATAATTTATTTCACTGGGTAATGACACAATTGACAAACACGAAAATACAATTCGTCAATATAAACTATGAAGTATGATGTTTTACCAGTCAAGGTTGCCCAAACAAACGACAGATTTGTCCTCGTCAGGAGACATATTTTGGTCGTCTTCGATGTCAGCTGATTCACCACTGCCATTGTTACTATCTCGTCTAGGTTCAAATTGATAGCCTAGAACTTCGCCACCTTGTAAAATATTCTTATGAAATTCATCTAAACTCTCACCTGAAGAACTAGAAGTTTCCGAATCTGACGAACGTGCAGCATCGACATTCATGATGAACTCTAATACAAAATACTTTCAATTCGAGAGCAACAACAGTTCATAAGCACTCAATGACGTCAAAAATAAGGGCGTTGACCAAATTCGCATCTGCACGAAAAAGATCAAGATGGCGTAGGATTTTGCCAAAATCGCGAACTTTGACAGTGGATTTCTCCTTTAATAAAACGATTTGGGCCGAGATATTTCGGAAACAATCTATTGAAGGTATTATCTTTTATTTAAACACAACTTGTTTTGGGAGTGGAGTTCCCCCTTAACTGTGCCTATAGTTAAAGTTCAGTCCAAGAAAAGACCCGAAATTGGGATTTTCAGAACAGTTCCGTGAGGTTGTTTTGATTTTTGAGCAAGAAAACGCTAATTTGTACTTCTCTTTTAATGTGATTGTTTTCTTAGATATTTTGAGTGTGTTTAATACGTTCAAGATTTTCAGATTTGTATTATCTCGAAGGCTCGAATTAAATGATGTTTCGTACTGTCTTCATGGCAGGCTGAAGCTGTTAAAGTAGTTGGCCTGTCATTTGACTCGTTTGCAATGTTTTATCCAAGGTTTTTTTTACGGAAAGTGTTTCAGCAAAAAAGGCCAATTTTGTGATAGCAAATTTTTCACAATTTATATGCGCTAACGACAACCAAGACAAGATTATGAAATATTGAATTAAACAGCAAATGCATTATATAAGTGATAGCGAATCGTATTTTTTACAATAATATTTTATTTTCGTGTCGCGAAACTAGTCAAACAAGTATGAAAATCAGCTTTGTATTTCAGTATTTGTATAAAGCCAAATAGGAAGCGAAAAATAACTAAAAAAATATGCCCAAGCGTATATTCACGTCAGCAACACGTTTTCGTGTTTTTCAACATCACAGTTTCGTGCTTTTTTTTCTCATTTTCTTCGGTGATTTTTTAAACTTTGTAAAGTTGTTAAGCTTGACGATTGGTAAAAAATATCCGAATTTTAAAAAATTCTACTAACGAGTTTTTCTGTATGAATATCTCAAAAACTTATTTGTAAAGTACCCTTCAGAATTGGATAATTATGTTATTTTCGTATTCTTCATTAATGTCACCGAAGGAAATTAAAGACATTGTCGATTAATGTAAAAAATGGTCTAATTAAAAGTGCATAAGATAAATCGACACAGTTGCCACGACAGCGCTAAGACTGTGCTGGTACTAATATACAGACAATTACTCATAAAGACAATCTAACTTTCCTGCAAGTCATCAGATTATCTTGCTTTAAGTGTAAATTACGCCGAAAGCGAAGGTTGCATAAAATACCAGAAATTTCAGATAATTGTAGGGGGCACCTTTATCGAAGCTAAACACCAGTCATTCGCATTCGTTGTATCTGGTAAGTTTTGCTTGGGAAATTTTTTGTTACAATGTAGTTATGAGTCTTACAAATAAGCCGCAAACCAGATATTCCTCATGTCGGTGCCATGAAACGAAATGATTATGGCCAATTCCCCACGGCCAATAACACTTACCCAGCGAGGTATAAAAGTTTCCCTCCGTGAGGAAATCTAAAGCATGAACCTCAGCCTCGTCAATGCCAGTTCCTGATATTCCCCGATGAAATACGTCAGTCTTAATGGTTTCTTCAGTATCGATCAAGGTGGTGAATGCATACACGGTTTCAAATCCATAAGGGCGATGTTTTACAAAGTCTCTCACTTTCTGAAATTCTTCTTTAGTTGAGTGTTCATCATTAAGTTTCTCTTCCGTTCTTGTCATCACCATTTGGCGCGAAGCTCCTCTGGTTCTTTTCAGATCACAATAATTCAGGCCTTCTTTTGGATCGCACAAATACTTCCGAAGCTTCTCTAAAATATATTAGGTATTATAAAAGTTATGCCGTCAAATAAGCAGATAATTAAACCATGATTTAAAATCGCGATTTAATAAAGCCTAGTTTCCATTTAGCCGTGAATATGTCAAAATGGTTGCGATGTTATTACACCTAATGACGGACTAATTTGAATACAGCCACTAACAAAGGACTTTGATAGAAACATGACAAATTATGACAAATTTCTCGACCGGTTATTCTACTAGATTTCCTCGTTGGGGCGTAAAAATACTTATTCACGCACCGACAAACACAACTATATAGTATGAGATAAATATATTTATCACATACTTGTGCCTTTATCTGGGCGATAACACGGTGACATAAAAACGATATGTCCCGTGATATTGTTTTTTGTCCCGTGATATCGTTTTTTGTCCCGCGATAATAAGCGATATCATTTTTTGTCCGCTCAAAACAAAGATGGCGTCCGACTGAAGGATCGATAGGGAGATAACAATAAAAATATAAAATAATACAAGGAAAATAACGAAAAGAAATTTGCAGCTATTAAAAAATAAGTTATTTTTGGTTTGTTTTTTTTTAATTTCTACCTGTTTCTAATTTTGAATTCGTTTTGAAATGTATTCGAAGTATAAATAATTTGAAAATATAATCTGGTTTTTGCTGTAGATAAAGGTACATATACGTGATAAATAGGTTATCATATTCGAGACTCAGTAATATCAGTTTTATCGCTCTCGTTACAATAGCGAGCTTAAGATCACGCGACGCGGACGTCGATGACGCGTGAAAAATGGTTGCTGTGCCCATTTATGGGCATGCCACGCCATTTTGACGTCATTTTCACGGCGTCATCGACGTCCGCGTCGCGTGATCTTAAGCTCGCTATTATCATGTTTTGTCCCTCGTTCGCTGCGCTCACTCGTGACAAAATATGATATCGTCTCTTGAGCGATAAAATCACCTCGCCTCTCATATGATAACCTATACATATATATATATATACATATATATATGTATATTTATATATTTATATATTTATATATTTATATATTTATATATTTATATATTTATATATTTATATATTTATATATTTATATATATATATACATATATATATATATATATATATATATATATATATATATATATATATATATATATATATATATATATATATATATATATATATATATATATATATATATATATATATATATATATAATATGATAGCGGGTCCAGGCCGATAAATCTTCTCCTGCTTATCGAGGTGGTTAGGCCGTGGGTAGAATAAAACAAAGTGAAAGTGAAACCAAAGTTTTTAGGACAAATTTCGCACTTTTTAGAGTCCTTATTGACCTGGGGGTATAAGTAACTTGGCATATGCCTAAAGAGCGCTCGACCATTAAGAAAGACGTTCAACTAACCTTTAGCGTTTGTATTTTCCTCCAGATTGAACTCCTCGACCGGCTTGAAAAAGGCATCATTGCTCGTCAAGGTATGAAAATAAACACCTCTTGCCAGGGCAGAGTCAAGCAAAAATTCAGCATACTCAATAGGGTAGGTGTTAAACCAATAGATGTACTCTCCACGATATAGAGTCCCATTATAACACGTATCTGAACTCTCTGGAGCATAAGAAGCACAATATCTGAAAACAAATTCATGGAATGTAAATGCGGAATGGCTTGTAAACATACAGGTAATTAAAAAAAGGTTCACCTTAAAGAAGTACAAAATGCATCGTAGGTTGACTTTATGACTTCCAGTTAACCTAGCCAGAGGTCATAATGTCCACCGCGAGTTAACGTCAAATATGGCTTACGAGAAGCGACGTTTTAAATAATGGTAATATAGTCTTTAAAAATTTCGACATCAGTTGTCCTCCAGCGTGTGTGATGCATACAGGTCAATTTAAATCGCATTTTATTAATGAACTTCAGGCGTTTACGTGAAGGATAGGACTTATCCTTCCAATGCTCGTCAGCCAATCAGATTACAAGATTTAGTGGCAAACCGGACCGGGAAAAAATAGATAGAATTTAAAAATATAATTGCAACGTACGTAAAATCATTGAAGATTTCCAGGCCTTTGCATTCACCGAACTGTGTATGCCGGCCAAAGTGTTCTTCTTTTTTTATGTTGAGAATACACCACTGCATAGCATCGACGCCGTTATCTGGGATGTTGTTGAGAGCACTGCGGTACGCAAGCGGATGGACAATGTAGTTGTATCTTTTGGGTCTTCCAAGGAATGAATCCTCCTTGTGTGATTTAATAGTCATTATGTGCAAATAACGACCAAATGGGTTCTTTTTGAAAAAGAATCCACCTCGATAGCTGTCAATTGGCTGATATTGACTGATTTCCATTTCATCCGTGTCCCCTCCTAGTTCAAAATCGTGCGGATGGTAGTCCCACAAATTGTTCTGGATTTCATTGCCACGAATAGACAAATAATACCTTGTAAGAAAAAGAAAGAATCATAAACTTTTGTTGCATTCAATGAGCTGTTCTGGTAACTTTTGGTTATTTAGGCTAATGACTCGACGCATCCAACGTACTCAATGGACCATTCCCGTATTAGACAAACTTTTGAATTCAGGAAAATCAATTAGCACAGCCGCAAAGAGCATCCTAAATTTCATAAAATTTTCAAGTTTGATTAAAAATATTGTAAAGTGTGGAAAATATAGTCCTGTAAATTTTGCAAATTTTTTATACTTTGGTATTACGCACGCAAAAGCGCTACCACTATGTGGAAATAACGCTTTTTCCCGCGTAATACAAAACTACACAAAATTCGCAAACTTTACCGCTGTATTTTCGACATTTTGCAATATTTTACAACCACAATTTCACTAAATTTAGGAAGCTTTTTCCAACTGTGCTGAAATTGTTTTCGAATCTAAAAGTTTGTCTAATTGGGCATTGTCCATTTCGTGTGATTGACGTTCAACTGCAAAGTACGACGTTATATAAGACGCTGTAAGTTGCTACCAAATGAAATAAATATCCGCCGATCAATGTGTGATTTTGTTTGGGAGAACAAATATCGGCTTTCTGCAATATTTTAATATTTTCGTTAGTGTTTTTGTATGAAAAAAATTGAGCGAAGTTGTCGCTGAATAATTGTCGTTAGACTTCTGGACGGTTTAATTGTCCCTTGATAGCGGAAAAAATGTTCTGCGCAGTGGATGTGTCGTGAACGTGCTTGGCGTAGAAATTTGCTATATAATAGCGTAGCCATCCTTTAGTCCCCCTATGCAAATGTTTTCATGTTCATAGACTTGAAAGTGAAAACAAGCAAGCTCTAAAGAAACAAATAATAAAAAATTTAGTAAGTGAAATAACACGGCCTTTTTTTATCTGGAAAGACGCAAAAACAGGCATAGTTTGTCGACCTGTAGATAAACAAAGCAGTCATTTTTTAAACTTTTGGTTGCATATTCATTCAAATCTGGTATTTCTAAGGTACAAGTAATCATATTCAAAATTTATCGTATTGTATTTCGGCTACGGAAGGTTGAGACGCTGCTGGATTTGTGTAAATGTTTGTGAACTCAGTCCGGTGAAACAAAGAATTTATGATCGGTGTCACGATGCGAAAGATTATATTTTTTTTGAACATTCACTTCGATTGCGAACATATACGACTCAAAATAGTCAAGTATAGGCCGTGGTCGAAAATTGTTTCATTTCGTGGCGCGCCTATGTGGGGATACATTGCTACCAAAATTAAAGTTCCAAGCAAGCAAAAAAAAAATTACCAGATATCATGCAAGAAAACAAACGATTTGTGACTATCTACTAATAAATCCAGCAAAAGTATATTACAGCAAAATATGTGAAATTTCATATTCAAAGATAACGAAAACGACTGTCATTACCTGAAAGATCATCAAAAACTGCATATAAGACTCCTAAAAAGTCTTCAAATAGTTTTCGTGTTATATTTGTTTTAATTTAATGTGGAAAAAACAGGGTATACTGGATATTTGATATTTTAAAAACTGGGTATACTGGATATTTGATTATTTTTATATTGATAAAAGAAGTCAACAAGTAAGATTAGACAGCATAAAATCAAAGGCAGAGTATTGTCCTGCTGGTGTGCCTCAAGGCTCGGTAATATCCCCTACTTTGTTTAACGCTCATGTTAACAACCTAGAGGACTCAGTACCGAGTCACTTGAAGATTAGCTCTTGCAAATATGCGCACGACTGCGCATAGCATGAAATTGCTCAACGAGATGATTATAGTAATCTTCAAGAATCTGTAGACGGTGTGAATGACTGGGCCGTGTCAAATAAAATGCAACTCAATCCCAAGAAGGCTAAAGATATGTGGATATGTTTTAGGAACGATATCGAGCCTCCACCTTTGCTTGCGCTTGGCAATGATATCATGGAAAGGGTAGCTTCTTTTAAATTACTTAGAGTCTGGCTCCAAAATAACCTAAGATGGCTTCGCCACGTTGAGGACATTTCAAAAAGAGCGAATATGACGAATAAACGCTATATCTATAATTCGTTAACTGTCTGTAATCATTTGAACTTGAAAATGAGGTCAAGGTGACTCCGAAACGTCGTTCTTTAATAAATTTACCCTCGTTATCATACTTGTCCAGATTTCATATAAACTTTTTTTCCGAAACTAACCTGTTACTGAAGAACTTTCCTTCTGAAAGCCATTTTCTTTGCAAAGGAACCCAGCCAGTCCAGTTCCATGGCTTATCTGAGTGCAATGACTTGTAAAGATGGACGCCTCCAGCCACTCCAGCTACCAGTGGGAAATCCATAATTTCATTATTATATAACTCAAAGTTAAATTTCGACAAATACGTTTCAATTTCATGATATCCTTCTGACCAAGACTTTAATATCTCAATTGGAGCGCCATAATTGTCATAATATTTTGAATGCAATTGCTCGCCTTTACCATCTTTGTCGTAACCTCGCAGGTGACAGTGCATGAATAAGTTCACTTCTTGCCCAAACGCTCTTTCCACAGTGGAATCGGTGTAAGGACATTTCACTTCTTCTTTAATTGACACCATCTAAACAAATTAAAATGTTTTGGTCAAATCATCGAGGCCCTTGGTCGGGATGTTATTGGAGTTAACACATACATCGTGGATTGGGGGCATTTAACTCGTGGTATTATCGCAATCGAATCTTCGTAGTAAACAAATGACAGCCATATTGTTTATTTACTGCGTAAATTACTGTTAAGCATTTACATGCAAAATGAATTAAACCAAATGAATTAAATAAAATGTCTTCCTTATTTTAAGTTACCTCCATTCGTATGATTAAGCACACAGTCATTACTTTCCACTACATGTGCACTGACTTTGACTTAAATATTCGTATGCAACATATATATACCTATAATGCTCAATATAGCAACCAAAAGCCACCACATGCAACAGATGGTATCGCTAGATTCATCAGATAGGTCAATGTCTTGACTTAATCTTGCGATAGAGTTTTCCTTCATTACAGTCTCAGTACAAAGATCGTATTTTCTACAATATTGATTTTCATTGGCATATATGATGTAATTTCTTCTTCCGAATATTCCATAGGTTTGTATGCAGTAACTGGATTATATAGTTACGAGAGTATAATTAGTTAGTCGATCCATGATTTTAGGACTTTTAATTTCACTAGCAAACATTTTATATAGCCTGTCTGTGGCTTTGTAAGAAGCACTACCTACGCCATATCGCCCTTCTACAAAATAAAATCGCGTCCCTTTGAGTCGACGTCCCTTTATAATTAAGAACGCCTTAGTTTAGTCGGTTGAATGTGGAAATGAGCACCTTGAAAGTAAGTTAAACCAGGGTAACCTGTAATTGTACCTGGCAAGGTGGCGGTCTGGTTAGGGCTGAAACTAGGTTTAGATAATGTTTCCACGTATTGTTCCGATCGTGTAATGCTGTTATCCGAAAAAACCTATTCTGTTTCTTTTTTCGAAAATTTACGTCCAAGAGACGGGTTTGGAGCAAGAAGCAGTACCTACGCCATATCGCCCTTCTACAAAATAAGATAGCGTCCCTTTGTGTCGACGTCCCTTTATAATTAAGAACGCCTCCCGGTTTTGTCCAACACAGATAAAGTAGCTTTATCAAGTACTTTCTCTTCTAAAAAAGTCATACTCGATTGCACGCAAACAATGAAATAAGTTCCGCATAAAATTTGATACATTGTATGTGCAATTAGAATAATTTGAAATGGAACTGTTTTCGCACATCGGCACACCAAACGTGTGACGCAAAATGAAACAACAGTTTTGAAACTACTCATAATTTGCCCAAAAATGTATAGAAATCAGTAAAATAAATCAGAAAATTTTCATGTGCGCGCGGGAATTTATCGGGAATTGGGTAATAAACGACTGCGCATGCGCAGCAATACCGCATTTTAACGGTATTTTAGCGCATAAGGCCAGGGCCTTCCCAACCGCGCAACAGAAAGGCACTGGATACAAGGTTGGTTATTTCCTTGAAAAACTTTCTTTTACTGAGCCAATCAAAATCAGCGTTTAAAAACTGCTTTGATGTGATTGGCTCATTGACAGGACGTCTTGAACTTTTTGAGGAAATAACACAATTTTTTTTTATTTGTGCACCACTAGAGTTATTTTGTGATTTCATGCAATCTGATTGGCTGCACGAGCGTGCGGCTTTCTACGATATCTTGGCCCACGGGCCAAAAGAGTTACTTTAGCGACAACTTTTTTGTTTACAAAGGCGTATTTAAATTTTTTATGCAACTTAATGACAATGTAAAAGTAAAAATGTTCTCCGATGATAGCTGTCATAGTGAGAGTGATTTTTATTATTAAAATAAGCTATAAGACTAAAAAAATTAATACAAAACTTCAAGGCAAACAACTTGTGTTGAATACCACAATTGTTATAATTAAGCAGAAAAAACCTACAGCGTTCTGAAATTCTATATTTGCAGACTCGCAACCATGTGAATGTGATTTAAGTTTTTATAGTCTTGATTTTCAATTTTCCTTTTATTCCGCCAACTTAAAGGACTAAAGGACTCGTTAACTTTAATTGGCCAATCAAAACTTAGGTGAAAACGCTCTTTAAAGCTTTTTCGATAAAGTGCAAGGTCAAGGAACAAATTTTCGTTGAATTATCGTAAATTAGAATCGGACGAACGAGTTTACCCACAACAATTCGTCGTGTACGATAAATTGCAAAATTTACCCGCGAGTCACGCAATAATTCGTCAAATCGCGTCAAAATCGATCCGACAAACCGCTGTGTGTAAACGGTACCTTCAGTAAACCAGACACCCTCAATGTTAAGTTTACAATATTTTTGTCTATAAGTGTCATTATACCCCACGAATTTGATAAAAAAGACGCCCCACTGTCAGTTTTCTTCATTTATCTCATTCATTTAAGCTCGGATCCTTCATCAGTGCATTAATATTAGTATTGATGAAGGTCTGAGCTTACAGATCGAAAGCTTTGCCATTGTAGATAGATTAAGATCGAGGACGTCGACGTCAAGAGGACGCGGGATGCATAATATGGCGGAAAGATGTGGCGTTATAGTCGATGGCGACGTCAATCAATTTTTCACGTCGTGTTCAGGACGTCAGTTTTTTCTTGATTTTTTTAGATCGTAAGAGTTAAGTACATAATAAAACTTGCATAAATGTGTTAGTTATCTATTATTTTCGCTATTTTTAGAATATTATGCGAAATTAAATGGGTAATATACGGAAAATTAACATAGTAAGGTTGCCAAATTTGTTTCCGGCTGCAAAAAGATGGCTGATCATGGGTTTCACGGCTTAACTACAAATCACAACAAGAAACAACATATTTATGGAGTTTGTTGCTAATAGGAATAACATTTCTTATCAAACTCCTAAACTTGCATTTTATTTTTCGATATGTCGTTATAGCAGTTAATTATCAATCGATTTTTTTGTATTTATTGTACAAAGTATATGAACGTAGTTGAGTATAATAAAATAAATTGCTGCAGTATTTTTTGTTATCCTTTTAGAGTCAGCGATATCAATTTTACAACCAAAGGAAAAAAAGAATTCCCCGAAAAAAGGGTAAACAAGTCAAACTATAAGTGCAACAATATTTGACATTTTGAAATAAATGTTGCATGACATGCAAGGGTAAATATAGCGAAGAGTAATATTGAAAGTAAGTGTTACTAGTGAGGGAATAGTCATAAAGTACAAGGGGGAAGAGACTATAGTAAGCGAGATTTTAAAAGGCTAATTTTGTGTTGCCCACCCCTACATTTTCTACAAGTACACATGACGCACCCCTATGAGGGACTTGCAAAATTGACTCATCCCACAATTCCCCCAAGATCACCCCCCTCCCTCTATACTTTATGACCAGTTCCTAATAGCTAGTCGGTAATTAATATAGAGCTTACGGTCTTGAGTTTATACTGCCCAGCATAATTTTTGACCATAATTAATCTTGTTTTTTTATTTCATTTAACTGTCTCTAGCATGGTGTGGTCAAAAGCAAAAGATCTTATCCTGCTTAAAGAAATTGCAGCTGAAGGTGTGATGTCACAAAGACAGCGATCGAGGGAACATGGTACACAGTGGCAAAAATTTGCTGGCAACATCAGTGCCTTAGGGCAAGAAGTTACATCAAGAGCAGTCAGAGATCATTACAATGTCATGGCAAAAAAGCACCGTGCAAGAATGGCAAGAGAAGAACGGTCGACAGGAGAAGATGGTGCTGAACTGACAGAGCCAGTGGAAAATCTATTTGATATCCATACTGAGATGGAGAGGCTGCTTGAAAGTGAAAATGAAGAAAAGCAACAGAGGATGGATCAAGAAAGAGGCCAAGCACTGGAGATGAGAGAACGAGCAATGGAGAGGTTAGGACAAACGAGAAAGAGGACATGGCAGACAAGTGAAAGCTGTGGAAAAGAACAGAGGAGAAGAAGATCAGGAGATATGATAAAATGGTTGCAACAAAAGGTAGAGTTGGAGAAAGAAGGAAAAAAGGCGAAGCAGGAAGAAGAAGCGAAACATCGGGAGATGCTAATAGTGCAACACGATGAAATGACACCATACACAAGCACCAGACACAACAACAAGTTGACTTGTAGATGAGGCTATCTGAGCTGTGCATCCAGCAGCAAATACAGCAGCAGCAACAACAACGGCAGCATCAACAAGAAATTAGCTTCATGCAACAGCAAATGATTGCTCTCATGCAAAAACAACAACAGCAAACAGAAGTGTTAGTACAAGTTTTGGAAAAAAGTTTCAACTGTTATTAAACATTGCAACAACTATGATATATTTAACAATATTCATCAAATTTTTCAATGTTTCTCAAGAAATTATAGTTTCTATAATAGTTGAATAAATTAAATTAGTTTGTGTAAAATACAATATTGATTATATGTTACAGTATGTTAAAGCAGAATGTTTGGACTCATTTAATTTAAGTCAAGGATACCAAGAATTTTATGTACAAATTGACACTTAACCATTAATCTGCAGAGCTTGCCGATTGACGAGTATAACCATCTGGCATTAGACAGTAAGTGGCAAAGGTAGCCTTAGCAACTTGGCCTGCTATGTGAATTTTTAAATTCATTGTATATTTAAATGTATTGTTTTTAAAATATGCAGATGACTTTAAATTAATTTGGCAGGACAAGTTTTTTTGATTAGGTAAGTAAAAAAAAACATAATGGTCCATTGGGAGACATTGCAGCTTGATTCAGTTAAGCCTGCAGTAATGTATTCAAGCCAACTTGTGGCATTTTTACAAACCTCATAATTAGTTCAAAGCTACAGGATTAACTCAAATAAGTCAATTTGAACTACCAAAAATATTCATGGTTGAAGGTGGCTTATGTTGTTATACAAGCAGGTGTAAGCATTCTTTAGCAATGCTGCCACTGTGTAAATCTTTCCAACTGAGCTCAAATGCAATTTCATCTGCCTTTTGAAGTCTATAAAGCTAAAATATTTGGTGATGCTGCCAAACATCAACTCATCTCCCTATTGAAATCTACCATTGTGGGTTTAAGCTCTCTATCCGTGAATGGTACCTGCATGTGAAGACCCAATGGGTAGGCTGGATCACCGTATATATGCAAAGGGAGGTTGTTATTGTAAAATGCAATCTGTTGCAGGTTTGTTAAAAGACTAGATTCTTGAAGAATCATACTGCCATGTCGTTTACCTTCATAGAGACCAGCAAGGTTTCCAATGGGACGATTAGGTAGAACAACACTTTGAAATTTAATCGGGCGGACTCTCTTATGACCGTTGTAAACAACCCTTTGGTGATACTTTGGCTGGGCAATTTGTCGAGCAGTACCATCAACAAATCTAAAGCAGTTATCCAGTGGTGAACCCTTGTTGTGAATGGCATCAGCATAACTTTGAAGGATTTCTGGTGACAAAAATGGCTGATGCTAACTTTGAAGGCGATGGTGATGTTGCTCATACAAAAAATCTTACATTTCATTTAAATTTATACCCAGGACTAAAGGATTCCTGCCGAATCTACTCACCATATCTGGGTATCTACATGGGCAGGCAAACCGTTTCAGCAAAATTCCAAGTATATTTATCTCCTGAACATGTTGTCCCTTGTTGACAGGTGATTTCACCTGGAACTCCTAATATCCTTAAATTTCTAGTATGGGAACAATGGTTTTAACCAGTTGTAATCATAAAGCAAAATTTGGTATCAGAAATATATTGGCCTGCTCGAGCAAGAATGAAAGCATCGCGAAACGATTGTAAACCATGCGACATTTTGGCCTGCACAATGTCAATGAAACTCAAGCTAAAACCTTTGCTCAAACATTGTGCTAAAAACACTGCAACTAAATATATCACGACAGCAGCACGACATTTAACGTCTAATATTTATATTTAGAATAAAATTGTATGAAAAATTTCAACGAAAATATTAAAAAAATGATGTCTGATAAGCGTCCTGTACCTTTGCACGATACATGCGAATATTAAACACATTGTAAACGTAATAAACATTGCATATTATCTCGAATAAAAATCTCTCGGCGCTTTCGTTTTCGCTTTTCACCTCTTCACTTCCATAGTCACTTCATAGTAGTCCTCCACTTGCAGTGAATTTCATTTATTAAAAAGTGGGGTTATTTCAACGCAAATATGTACTTTTCAAAAAATAACATTTTCGCAAAATAACATTCTACGAGCCTTTGTGGCGTCCTCCTTGTACAAGACGACGTCCTCGACCCAGAGTTCGCGCGACAATTTTTGACGTCTTCGATCTAAACCTATCCAGTAAATTGACGCAGCATTTCCACAAAATTATCCTTTGGTTAAATACTAAAACAAGCTAAGGCCGTCTGGGTTCAATGAAACTTTAACTTACCTTTATATCGTATAATCGAGGATAGACACAGTAGCTATACCTATAGATCAATGTTCAAAACGCCTTCAGTTGTCAAACGTCGATCAATCTGTGGTAAAAAAATACATCTATATTGCACGAATAGAAAACCATCACGGTTTTTACAGGTATAATTTGCATACCAAACGGACATATTGTGTTTAAAAGCCACAGTGTGTGTCTGAAAGGGTCATGTTGTGTTTAAAATATGGTATTTAGACACATTGACCTTAAAATTCCTGCAGTCCGGAATAAATTGTCAGTCCACCAAATTTCCGACACGCGTTTATAGTATTACAATATTTCTTTGAAAACACAGAATCATCATATCCAACCTTGCAAGTATTTTTTTCTTAATTAATTAAATGAAACAACGAAACTTTATTGCTTTGTCTTGTAAAGTATAAAAAATAGTGAACAAGCGCCACTGTCTCATAGTTTCTCCCTACTTGCACCATGTTTTATTGGAGCATCTTTTGGACAGGTATACAGCTAATTCAATAAAGGTTGTCCTTCCATAAGCGTAAACTGTAAACTGTGAGCGCGCAAGGGATGACGGACTATTGCTTATTTTTACTTCTATGCAAAGAATTATTTCTTAATTTAAGTGTTACCAAGCAGTAAATTAATGTAGTAAAATACTCAAGTTTAGTTCCCCTAGGCAAGATAAACAATGCATACGTCAGCAGGAAAGATGATGGGCATATTTGTTTTGGCAAGTACACAAAGGAAATAAAAATCGGTATCTTGCACGAATATATCAGTTATCTCTTCCATTAGCGTCACAGTATAAGTAATGATACTTGAACTGGTCAATGTTTGAGAAATTAAATGGTATGGTGGAAAACGCGGGATGTGGGATACAGGATATTGGATGCGGGATACGGGGTGCGGGGTCAGTAGAAAATGCGAAGTCGGTGGGAATGCAGGGTTGGTGGAAAATGCGGGGTCGGTGGGAAATGCGGGGTCTACGGTGGAAAAGGGGGGGGCTACGGTGGAAAATGCGGGGTCGAGCAGGAAATGTTGTTTCGAATGCAGTGTCTCCTTTGACATGTCACGTGCATGGGAGCGCAGAATATGTCCTTATTTGGTATAGCACCAACAGTAGCAGACCCGCAGTCAGCACCACCAATTCCGCAGCCAGCACCACCAAATCCACAGCCGACGTCAATTATCTCCCAGCCAACAGCCGTTCGAGCTTTTGGAAGCCTACCTTCTGCACCCCTTAAACAACCTTATCCAAGACCGCAAGAGAATCAAATTTTTGTGTATGTTCTTCGCTTCTGTCCTCAACAGACAAGAGTTTGTTTTGGATGTGGAAACAGTCTTAAAGCCAATGGTATTATATCCCCTCCTCCGCTTGATTTAGTTCTTGTTTCGAACATGATGAGGGAGTGGGTGTTTGGTGGTCAATTATTCAGTAAAGTCTGCCATGTTTACTTTCACTGCCATATTCAGTGTGTAAGGCGAAAATAACCTCATGCAAATCCTCGCGGGCATTTATTGTTACACCAGAAATAAGAAACTGTCTTCAGACATCTCATGTAAATTTCCTTAGAGAGTATTTGGGTATAGTGGTGTAACTGTTTACTTGTATTTAGACTACAGAATCTGATGCGCTTGTTTAGTTTACAATGCCAACTGCCAAGAATGCTTTATGTTCGGTGTTCTGTGTTGTTAAACGCTTAACGTCGTGCGCTGTTAAACATGGCCACGGAAATTGGTATCTACGACAGAGATTTTTTCGATAGTTTTCAAACAGAACGTCAGTTTAAAACCTATAATCTCGCCCAATATTGAGCAAAAGATCAAGCGGTATAACATACACCAAAATTTAACTTAGCTTTTTCTTCATACTGTAAAACTTAGTTAAAAGTCGTAGTTTGTACATTTTTACATTAAATCAAACGCCGATACTTTTTCGAGCTTTCCGGTAGGTCTAATGCCTCTTGACCAATTGACATTTATTTTCAGGTACCTTTATTTACACTGCAGTGCTAGATAGAGACGCGGATACGGGCGCGTATAAAATGTAATTTCTGAGACTTAAGATTAAAATTTACCCCAGTTAAAAACCCTCTACAAGTCTGGCGTTAAATGTTTCAAGATTCTGCCCCGTCGCAATTCGGTTTTTCCGGTGCCTCTGCTTCCACTATTAAAGAGCTTCAGAATTGTCTACGTTTACGAAAACAAGTCGACTACAAGCCTTTGCCGTTGAAAATCATCTACTACAAACTCGATAATGATTAATGTCCTGTTTTTTGACACAATATATATATATATATATATATATATATATATATATATATATATATATATATATATATATATATATATATATATATATATATATATATATATATATATATATATATATATATATATATATATACATATACGTATATATATATATATATATATATATATATATATATATATATATATATATATATATATATATATACTCGCAAACGACAGACAGACAGGACCAACAACAACAAGGCAACAAAGAAGAAGACCTAGTGAACTGTAGAGCATAAATATATATATCAGTAACGATCCACTACCTCGCGTAGTCTGAATAAAGAGAAAACACATAACATAAGCTATAATACTTTATCGCTTAAAGTTCAGAGTTAACGCTTTTGGAAAGACAGGGTGCCTTGATTGAAATTTACACTGCTTAAGATTTATATTTATGGTGCAGTATATTAATAGAGGAACATTTGATTTTTCCCATATAATTATACATACATGTATACTGCTACATTTCAACAAACAACCTATGAAAGGATCAGCTTTGGAAGAAGTATTTTGTCACTTGTCTATATATACAATTATAGATTCCATATTTGAGTGCAGATATTTAGTTGTTATAAGTACATTGAAACCTTTACCTACCTTTAAATCGTGGATATACGCAAGAGCTATATAATATATCAATGTTGAAGATGAGTGATCGCAAATCTTCATCTATGCTGAAAAATACCTGTATCCAGGAAGACAAACAACGAGATAGTGACGCATGTGGTATGTCTATAAATTGCGCAATTAACATATTCTTTGTTTCTTGTTTTGAAAATAGTATGCCGACTGCACGCAAATTTAAATGTAGTTTTCATCATCACTGTTTTTACATTATTAAAAAAAAACTGGTGAAACTCTAACTTTTTAACGGTGGTGTACTGGTGTATACTCGTCGTCCCAGAAAATTTTTAACAGCAAGAAACTTGCCGCAATAAAATTAATGAAAATAATGCATTACAACTTTAAGCAGCACGCGCGAATTTTCCGCACATATGAAAGCCCAACAAGTGTATGAAGATGTTTTGCACATACAGGTAGATCCTTAGAGTTACATGTGCTCAATCATGAAATCGTGCTTGAGGTTTAAAGGCAAGTTACATGCATTTTAGAAAAGGGTTTCATTGTAGATAATTATAACAGTATCCGTTGGCATTATTAATTTCCTTTATTATTACAATATATGACGATTTGCTTGAAAACACACGATTAATCATTCATTGGTTCATGGCAAAAGAGACAGAGTATACGTCGTATTGGTTTTTTGGTAATTATGGAAACTACAGGTTGAGGCCTAACTATAGGGAAGCTAGAACCCTAGCTTATCTAAAATGCAGGGAATACAAATAGTGTTTGTGAACTATATTAAAAAAAATTGACGCCCTTGATAAAACGGCCATGATGTATGACGACAGCTTTCGTGACTAATTATGCAAAGCGAGATACCTCAAAATAACAAGCAGTTGTTGATTGTACACTGTATAGCCTCCACTTCTGCATCCCTAAAAATTTTAGCAAAGATGGGGGGAGATGAAGGGACTATCCGAATAAGCTCCAGGGGGCTTCGCCGGCCAGTAACTGAATGAAACAAAGAATCTTAGTTGATTTGTCTTTAAAGCAATTTGTAAAATATAAATGCTGGTGTCAATTTTGCATATCTATAGAGGACTGGGGCAATTACGAGGGTTTTGTAAAGGTTTTAAAATAGCCCTCTGGTGTTGCTCGTATTAGAATTTCTACCGCTATCAAAGCGAGGGAATTAAAAGTAGTTTTGGGAAGTATTTGGCGAATACTAATTAACGCCCTTATAAAGACGCAATAATTACGTACGCCATGTTTCGTGATTAATTATTCAAGTCATTCCGAGCAAAGCTTCCTCAAACGTTAGCCGTACAGATTTCACTTTTATATATGTACTTATAATTAAAGATTTGTAATCCAGGCGTATTAAAGCATGCATAGTTGTCCGATGATCTACAATGCCAGTAAGCATGGCCTTATACTGTAGTCTTTGGAAATTGTTTGACAAGGACCGATCGCGCGCTATCTAGCATGCGTAAATTATACACAATTAAATGCAGATATTGCAGATAAACAAAATGAAAAATATAAGGAGAGCAGCTAATATGAAGTGTCGATATACCAAAATTCGTGCTCAACGATATAGCTGTAGACTTAGTCACCTGATTCTATTTTTCTAACTAATATGTAGTTTGAGATAAGACGAGCTCTAGTTTCACTATCGTGAGTTTTTTATTGGCGTTTGAATAATTTTATTATTATTTAACCGTATGATCATTTCAACGGCAATATTTTAACAAAAACATCCTATACATACGTTACTATAGTCAGAATTAATGATTATAACCTTAATTGTTTGCATACATCACCTTAAAAATTGAATGAGGATGTTTTGAGCATTGATCTATGCATAGATATTCCATTATTTTTATCGTGCTTCAGATTTAAATAACGCTTTATAAGAAACATCTATGCTTTATAGCTAATTCAAAAAAGGTTGTGTTCTAAAATCAAAAATCTAAAATCTAAATTACAAAATCCAAAATAGGAGACACAACATACGTTCTGCTAACAACACAAGGTTAAATGGCAAAGACAAAACTATCACGACTATATTATTATTCAAAACTTCGCTCTTCGTAAAGCATATAACGTTAACCAGAAGTCATGAAGTGAACCACATGATGCATTTTGCTCTCGTATTTTGGATTTTGTAATTTAAATTTTAAATTTTTGATGGACAACCTTTTTTGAATTAGCTATAAATTAAAGAACAGTTTTCATAGGTTGCATGAAACGCATGTTCAATTACAAGAATGGGCACGGCCAAAAAGCGCAGGAATATTTTCCCGCTCTTTCTGTGAAAATTGTATATTATAAAAGGCATTTTTTCCTGACCCGGCGAGCTCAATCGAGTTATTATTGAGCACTTGGGAAGGTGGGAAGCACTTGAACGCTATAGAGTTGGTCGCGCGGCTAACGCCTCCACCAATTTACGCTTTTTTCGTGCTCTCCCAACTTCCCGTGTGTCCAATAACTCGATCAAGCACGCCAACCACACATAAATACACATTTTCAAAAAGGTTTCAATGTAGATATATAGGACAGTTCAGCGGTTTTTCCACTGTGCATGCGCAGAGACGCAAAAGGACACATGTTGTTGTTGTACGTTGTTGAAACTTTATAGCTTTATATATTATTAAATAAATTTGTTTATTTTCGCCTTGTTTACACTGGTGGCAGCGGTAAAACAGTATTTGCTATGGAAGAAGAAGCGGAGGCCGCTCCTAGCACGTCAGAGAATACAAACTTCAGCGGATTAAAGATTATTTTGCCTACTTATGACGGCTCTACTGACCCGAAATCATGGCTTCGTCAGCTGGACAAAATTCGAAAAGCCAAGAATTGGTCTGAAGCACAATTGATTCTACAAACCCCACTTCTACTGAAAGATCGAGCAGATGAGTACTGGGAAACTATCGAAGACGATGTGACAACATGGAAAGATTTTAAAGAGAAATTTACTGCGGAATTTGGAGAAAGGAAAACGGTAGGTGAACATTTAGCTGATTTGACCACCATGTCGCGTAAAGTAGATGAACCTTTGGACGTACTGTTGGGTCGCATCAACACTAAATATGGTAAAGCGTTTCCCACGGCCGATTTGACAAAAGATGAACATAAACAACAAATTACTGAACATTTTGTAAAGGCCCTCATATTTGGCAGCAATTCCGCAGATGCAAAATTAGGTCAGCATTTACAAGTTCATAAAACAGATCTAGCAAACCCTCGGCTCATGTTGAAAGCTGCCAATGATTTGTTACCTCTGTTTGTGGCTACTCTCTCAACGAAACCAATTCGGACTGTTAATGCTGAACCATCACTTAGTGAGCAGGAGTTGGATAGCTTAGAGGATCGTATTGTAAATCGACTGACAGCAGTCTTACATTTACCACACTCCCCTTCATCGCAGGAGAGTACAAAGCCTTGTGATGAAGATAAAAATTGGCACCAGGAGAGGCACGACAACAAAATGCCTATTCACAACAAGAAAAATTCCTCCTGCTACACATGTCAATCACCCCAGCATTTTGCTCGCTCTTGTCCATATAGAAATGCTTGTCGACGATGTTGGAAAGAGGGACATCGCACTCGTGAATGCCCAGAACCTAAGCCATGCCCGTGTCCTTTAAACTTGAAAGGGCTGGGAGAGAAGCACCACCAATAATTCATAGTACTCTCTCAGCCCATTCACAGTTATTGATGACCGACATCCTTGTAAACAATAAAAAATTGAGATGTCTTTGTGATACTGGAGCCGAAGTTAATTTGTTACCGTTAAGATTTGCTAACCGGCATGGATTATTGTTAAACAATTTGGATGGGGTTAAACCAGTCAGTGTGGATCAAACGCCTGTGAACTGCTCTGGTGTTACTTTCACGTCAGTTAAAATCGGTACAAGCAGAGTAAGTACGAAGTTTTATGTTGTGGAAGGCATTGATTATGGCATTCTAAGTTTTCCATTGTTGAGTCAGTTGGGGGCCATAATTGACTGTAACAAAAATACTGTTAGCATCAATGGCATGCCCATTACAAATATACCACCCACTGTTCAAGATACAGTAGTTACAACTGCACGAGTCTGCAGAGTACAGTTGACCACTTCAACTGTAATACATCCGGGACAGGAAAAACTTTTGTCTGCCAAACTTGTTGGGCAAGATGACAGTCCTTTCGAAGGAATTGTAGAGCCTACCCCTGAGTTTGTAAGCCGAACTGGCTTGGCGGTTGCAGCAGTAAAGGTGCCTAAAGGACAAACAACAATCCCTGTATGTGTTGCCAATGTGTGGGATCACCCAATTAAAGTTTGGAGGTGCCAAACTGTTGCTAACTTATCAGAGACTGATATGACAAGTGAACCAACTTCACCGTCTGAGCTTGTAGCCCCGTATGATCCGGTTCTGGAGGCCCACATTGGTGCAGGACTATCATTTGAGCAGAAAGATAAGTTAAAGCAGTTACTTCGGACAAATGGGGATATTTTTGAATCTTCTAGTAATCAAGGACTTACAGACACTCTACACCATAACATTGATATCACAACAGATGAACCAATCAATACCCCTCCTCGCCGTTTACCACTAGGATGCGTCAGTGAAGTAAATGAAAAGATAGGAACACTGTACAGAGAAGGAAAAATTGAGCCCTCAAATTCGCCGTGGGCTTTTCCCATTGTTCCTGTGAGGAAGAAAGATGGGAGTATTCGCATTTGTGTTGACTACAGACCACTAAATAAGGTTACGGTAGCAGATACATTCCCTACAGGAAATATTCAAGACTGCCTTGATAAGTTAAGTGATGCCTCATATTTCAGCACTATCGATTTGGCCCAAGGTTACATGCAAGTCCCTTTGTCACCAAAGGATAAAGAAAAAACTGCTTTTCGTTCCCCTGTCGGGTTATGGCAGTGGACACATATGCCCCAAGGATTGAAAAATAGTCCCGCAACTTGGTGCCGCTTAATGCAAAAAGTATTTAACACTATTCCAACAGAGCGTCTTATCTTATACATGGATGATATCTGTGTTGTGTCAAATTCGTTCGAAGATCATCTCCGACGTCTACAAGAAGTCTTTGATTGCCTTAGACAACATGGCCTTAAAATTAAGGCTAAAAAATGTCATTTGGCGAAAGATGAAGTGGTATGGCTAGGACATAAAGTTTCAAGAGCGGGTGTTACCCCAGACAGGGAGAAAGTTTCTGCTGTTTGTCAGTGGCAGACTCTAACCAATGTAAAAGAAGTTCAGACATTTTTAGGGGTATGTGGTTGGTGGAGGAAGTTTGTACCAAACTATGCTGACATTGCAAACCCTCTTTATAAATTGCTAGAAAAAGACAAGTTTAATTGGAACGAACACACTGAACATGCTTTTCAAACATTGAAAAAATGCCTGATGACTGCACCAATACTTGCCCATCCGGATATCTCTAAAGAGTTTATTGTTATGACAGATGCATCTGAGGTCGCAGTCGGTGGCGCGTTGTTGCAAGAACATTCATTAGGAACACTGATGCCTGTAGCTTACTTTAGCAGAGCACTTACCAAGAGAGAAAGAGGGTATTCCACATATGACCGAGAAGCGATCGCTATACGTGACACACTCCATCGTTTTCGACACTATTTACTTGGCAGACCCTTCCTTCTTAGAACTGATCACAAACCGTTGGTGTACATAAGTGAGATGAAAGACCCTTATGGGCGTCGGGGCAGACTTCTTGCAGATATCCAAGAATATAACTTCACGGTACAACATGTACGGGGCACTGATAATTCGTTAGCAGACGCATTGAGTAGAATTGGATACGGCAAGGATAAAAAGACCGACAAAGACTTTGCCGACAAAGAATGCCAAACCGATCAAGCAGTGGCGGCACCCATAAGAATGGTAGAAGATGCTGGAAAGTCAGGCGAGCAAACAATGGACTTAAAAACATGGCAACAAACAGATCGAGATACGTCCAAGGTTATGATGTGGATGACCAAAGAAGAACACCCTCCCAAGCCGTCGGACATGCCCAATTTAGCTCAAAAGGCTTTGTACAGGGAGTGGTTAGCTGGAAAACTTGTCATTATCGATGGCATCCTTCGAAGACGTTTCGAGCTTCCAGGTCGAAGGAATTGTTACCTTCAAGTTGTTGTGCCTCAAGCATATACGAAAAGAATCTTTCACGAATTACATGAAGAACAGTGTCATATGGGAATACAGAAAACACTCCTTAAGATCAAAATGCGCTATTATTGGCCTAGAATGACCGCAGACGTTGAGAAATGGTGTCAGGAGTGTAATATTTGCCAGAGACGGCAGAATCCAAACCCAAAACCTCGCACTGGTCTTCAACAGATTGTATCCACACGTCCAGGAGAAGTAGTACATGCAGATATCTTAGAACTTACGAAAACCGAGCAGGGAAATAAGTATGTCCTTGTCCTAATGGATTCCTTCACCAAATATGTCAACGTTTATCCGTTAGCGAATCAGAAGGCTGAAACAGTCGCCGATATACTCTCTTTCCAGTACATGCCAGAACACGGAGCCATTGAACAATTACATACTGATCAAGGTGGGTCTTTCGATGCTAAAATTGTCAAAGAAATCTGCACTATCCTTGAGACAAGGAAAACGAGGACAACTGGTTATCACCCACAGTCGAATGGCCTAGTAGAACGTTTCAATCGAACACTCATTGCTATGTTGACGAAACACCAGGTAGATCATCCGGCTGACTGGGATAAACATCTGAGTCTAGTTGCGACGGCGTATAATACATCTGTACATGATAGTACTGGTTACACCCCATTCTTTCTCACTCATGGCCGAGAGATGAGGCTTCCTACCGACCTTATGATACCCGTGCCTTTGCCAGACAGTAGGGTAGGCAATATTACCACACATTTTGCAAAAACACTGAAAGAGACGTTATTCACTGCATTTCACACTGCTGATAATTTTTTGGACGGTGCCAGAAAGCGGCAGAAGCATGGATACGACAAATGGGCCAAGGAACACTCTTTTGCAGTGGGAGACCGCGTATGGTTATTCGACCCAACAGCACGTCGTGGTAGAGCCAATAAGTTGGTCTTACCTTGGGTTGGTCCATATATTATTAAAAAGAGATTTGATGTCGATGGCAAAACAGGGGTGACATATCGCATAAAACTAGAAAATGGAAGACGTCAGCTGGTAGTTCACCACAACCGCCTAAAGTCGTGCTGCGGACAAGAACAAGGACTGTTACAGAAGGAAAACGAAAGTCTGGAAAAAGACTGCAGCGGAGCAAACCCGACCGATATGGAAGTAACGGTAGAATTAACGAATGAGACAATCGAAGCTCGTGAGGAAGAAATAACCACACCCGATGCACAACCAGACGCCGTGCGAACTCGAAGTGGACGGTTAGTGAAACCACCAGACAGATTTATGTAATATACTAATGTTTTTGAGAGGGAGTAGTATAGGACAGTTCAGCGGTTTTTCCACTGTGCATGCGCAGAGACGCAAAAGGACACATGTTGTTGTTGTACGTTGTTGAAACTTTATAGCTTTATATATTATTAAATAAATTTGTTTATTTTCGCCTTGTTTACAGATATACGAAACTGGGCACGAATATCTAACTTTACTTTATTTGCTTTCATAATCTAAATATATTTGACGTTGATGCCGACATTCCGACATGGGCTTTGACGGGCTTGTAAAATTCCTACAAACATGCAATTTCAAATTTAACTAATCCCACAGAATTCACACGTTTATAAAGTACTTACACACATAAATAATATGAGTATTATGACAATAAACTTACCAACATGCGGGAATGTGATTTAGTTAACTTTACTTTCTTTACTTGCCGTCCTTGGGCTTGCTTTAATAGTTTCTACGCGTAACGTTACCTTTACATCTCATTGCTTTATACTTAACTAACTTAACTTTGTTAATATAATGCACCATGCATGACTAAATATGCAATTACTGTTGGATTAGCCACAACAGTAGCTACATGATAGTATCCGGAAAAAAAGTATTGGTACAATAATTTTCTTTTCTTGCTATAATTTTATAAAAAACTGAAGTTTTCCTTAAATACACACTTTTATGTGAGTCTATAGGTTTTGTGACTAATTATGCAACGAGAACTTCCTCATGATAACAAGCCGTTTTAAACCGTATGTAAGCCTTCACTTCTACGCTTCCCTGGAATTTTCAAGAAGAACGGTGAACGCTTGAAGTACCTTTTGTAAGTATCAGCGTTAAAAGTTATAGCTTCCCCAGTTTTAAATTATAAAAATTAAAACGACAGGTCATGTATTGCGTGTAAGTATTTCATTCACGGCAGTGTCTAAATTAAACAATAAAATTTAAAGCATTTTAATTTTTTTTGTCTTAGGGAAATTTAAGAACATAAACGATGTTAAACGTGCGTCACTGTCGCGTATATATACGTGGTCTCTTGTTGTATGCATGTATTGGTGCATGCGTCGGCAAAAGTGCAGCAACAGAAGGGGTTTTGAAGATAAGCCTATTGATATTGTATTCGTTCAATACTGCTTAAGATTTAAAGGTAGTTTGTAAAAATAAAATTAATTAGGTTTTGTAATGTATATTAAAATATGTAAAACCTGCATGCTAGCATCAATTTTGCCCTTGCACGATTAGGCTTTCCTGAGAGGATTTCAGTTCCTGTCGATGTCAAATTTTTCCTCGAGATTTTTACCTGATCTGTTCAAAGAGGAGTGGTGCTATGTTTAGATATTCCTGTCTCTTGAGGAGTTTACCCTGGGATACCAGGGATGCATATATGTTTACCTTTTAACACAGTTCATAAATGTTTGTCATCATGCACGTTCTTTGTTCTTTGTCTCATAGTAATTGACGCCCTTATAAAGACGCAATAATTATGTACGTTATGTTTCGTGATTAATTATACATTCCAAGCAAAGCTTCCTCAAAAGTTAACCGTATAGCTTTCGCTTTTATTTATGTATTTATATTTAATCATTTGTAATCCAGGCGTATTAATGCATGCATAGTTGTCCGATAATCTACAATGCCAGCAAACATGGCCTTACTGAAGTCTTTGGGATTTGTTTGACAAGGACCGATCGCGTGCTATCTAGCATGCGTAAATTATACACAATTAAATGCAATAATTGCTGCTATCAACCGGTGGGGAGAGGGGGGGGGGTATTGCAGATAAACAAAATAAAAAGTTTAAGAAAAGCAGCTGAAGTGTCGATATGCTAAAATTCGTGCTCAATGACCTACGGCTGTACTCTCACTTACTCACCTACTCCTATTTTTCTAACTAATCTATAGTTCGATATAAGACGATTTCTACTAAATTATTTAAAACTTATTGCGTGCAATCTAGATGATATTCATTTCAAAAGCAATATTTATTAACAAAGATATCCTAAACATACGTCACTATAGAATTAATGAATTATAGCCTTAATTGGTTGCATACATTCAGGCATGCATGCATTTTCCGCACAGGTAAGACTCAAAACGTGAATGAGGATGTTTTGAACATTGATCTATATGCATGGATATTCCATTCGTTCTATCGTGCTTCAGAATTAAATAAAGCTTTTTAAGAAACATATATGTTATAAATTAAAGAACATTTTTCATAGGTTGCATGGAACGCATGCTCAATTACAAGAATGAGCACGGCCAAAAAGGCAAGAATATTTCCCCGTTATTTTTGTAAAAGTTGTAAATTATAAAAAGCATTTTTTCCTGACTCGGCGTGTTCATGCAATCGCGTTATTGAGAACTTGGGAAGGTGGGAAGCATACACTCAAACGCGCTATAGAACTTATGATTTTTTCGTGCATGCTCGCCCAACTTCCAGTGTGCCCAATAACTCGATTGAGCTCGCCAACTACATATAAATACACATTTTAAAAATGGTTTCAATGTAGATATATAACAGTATTCGGAAAAAAGTGTTGGTAAAATAATTTTCTTTTCCTACTATAATTATATAAGAAAATGAAGTTCTTATGTCAGCCTATAGGTTTTGTGGCTAATTATAAGGTAAACTTTCTCATGATCACAAGCCGTTTTAAACCGTATGTAGCCTTCACTTCTACTTGTCTGAAAATTTCAAGAAGAGCAGTGAAAGCGTGAAGTACCTTTTATAAGTATGAGCGTTAAAAGTTATAGCTTCGCCGTTTTTAAGAAAAAACTAATAAAAATTAAAACGACAGGTCATGTATTGCGTGCAAGTATTTCATTCATGACAGTGTCTAAATTGAACAATAAATTTAAAGAATCTTAATTGTTTTGTCTTTGGGCAATTTAAGAACATAAAAGATGGTAAACGCGCGTCACTGTCGCGTATATAAATAGTCTCTTGTTGTCTGCGTGTATAGGTGCGTGTGTCGGCTAAAGTGCAGCAGCAGAAGGGGTTTTGAAGATAAGCCTATTGATATTGTATTCGTTCAATACTGCTTAAGATTTAAAGGTAGGTTGTAAAAACAAATAAAGTTTTGTAATGTATATTAAAATACGTAAAACCTGCATGCTAGCATCAATTTTGCCCTTTCACGATGAGGGTTAGTCTAAACGCTTAAACGATCTCAATAAATTTTATCTTTCCTTAGAGGATCTCAGTTTCCGTCGATGTCATTTTTTTCCTCCAGATTTTTACCAGTTGGTTGAAAAACCTGTTCAAAGAGGCGTGATGCTATGTTTAGATCTTCCTGTCACAACATTTAGAAAGATAAACAGACTATGAACAATGTCTCTTGCATGAGGAGTTTACCTAGGGATGCACATATGTTTACCGTTTGGCACAGCATCGCGATGCATCATTCCTTCTTCGTAAATGTTTGTCATCATGCACTTTTTTTATGCTTACAATTTTTGCTGCCGAGCGCTAGCGAGGCAGCATACTATTCTTGACGTTACACGAAATTCTTGCTTTTTCGTGTCCAGTTCCTCGGCCGAGTTATATTTAGTCGAAATCTCGATTTGTGCGGTGGAGATGTCAGCAATTCCGGGGGAAAATTAAGTATTCAGGTTGGTTTTTAAGATGAGGGGGGTGGTCAACAAAATTCGGAATTTTGATCAACAAAAGTCGGAAAAAACTCGGAAATTTGATCAAATCTCGATTCAAATTGAAAGCTGAAGAAATATTACTAAAATTGTGAGCTCAAGAAATATTACAAACGTGTCAGCTACAGCCTCAACAAGAAACATTACAAACGCCTGAGCTATAGACTCTAGGGCCCGACTTCAAATGGCAACGAGTGTTAGTGTGTATATTCATGTACTCATGTTGTTCTGCTCAATTAATTCTTTTATAAAATGTCAGTTATAGACCCAAAGTATAGCAATATTACTATATTGTCACCTATTACTATTGTGTCAACTATAGACCCAACGAGTGTTTGTGTGTATACTGATATGCTCTTCAAATGGCAACGAGTGTTAGTGTGTACATTCATATACTCATGTTGTTCTGCTCAATTAATTCTTTTATAAAATGTTAGCTATAGACCCCAAAGTAAGCAATATTACTATATTGTCACCTATTACTATAATACTATTGTGTCACCTATAGACCCAACGAGTGTTTGTGTGTATACTGATATGCTCATGTTATTCTGCCCAATTATAATTCTTTTGTAAAATGTTAGCTATACAGACTGCAAAGTAAGCAATATTACAAACGTGCCACCTTCAGACCCTAAAGTCTGACTTCAAATGGTGACAAATGTGTGTGATTTTGGTGTAAAACTGTGCACCAAATTTCATTTTGGTAAGGTCATTTTGATAGTTAACACACTTATCACTGAATTTCAATCTCCAAAGTCTGATTTCAAATGTGGATAACTTTAAGATTTCAGTCTACGATTACAAAAAAATATGTCCATATGCACATTTTCCCAGGGCTAGAATGTATTGACAATGTCAATTGAAAATTTTCAGTCCATCATTACAGAAAAATATGCCCACATGCACATTTTACTAGGGTTAGGATGTATTGGCAATGTCAATTGAAAATTACTGAATAAAGATGACACAATCAAGATGAGAAATTTTAGCAGAATAAACACAAATTGGCCCCTGGCTATGTAAGTCTACTTTTTAAAAGACATCTATTTGCTTTCTTAAATTAAAGATTTTGCACTGCAATGCATTATTCGGAAACTGTACAGCTGCCATTTTAATTGTGCTATCAAAGCACTATCTGGAGGACTCAGAGTTGTTAGGGTAGGGATTAAATATTCAAGTTCTGTGCAGTTAATTTCTTTTAGAAAGTGTCAGCTGTAGACCCCAAAGTAAAAATATTACAAACATATCAGCTATAGAACCGTCCATGTATTCATGTTCTGCCCAATTAATTTTTTTTCTAAAATGTCAGCTGTAGACCCCAAAGTAAAAAATACTACAAACACATCAGCTATAGAACCATTCATATATTCATGTTCTGCCCAATTAATTTCTTTTAAAAAATCAACCTGATGTCAGCAGAACCCCTCAGCCCATAATGGCTTTTTATTTATGAAATATAAACATTTTCCCTATGACAGTTGCCCAAAATCACACTTGTTGCAACAAGTACATAATTTACTCAACTTTGCAAACATTTAATGAATAAAAGTATTGACTTCAAATACTTTTTAAAGTAACGTTAACTTTCTATTTACAAAAAATAAACCATTTTCCATGTTGAGAAAAAATTATTGTGACAACATGAGTGGAAATTGGAAAAATGAGTTCTTCCAAATTCTGCTAGTAATGGTACAACTGTATATCAAAACAGAAAAAAGATTTTATAGTTTTTACAATATAGCACAAAGCTACATCATTAAAATAAAACTTAGAAAAGAGCAGCAATAGGTTCCTATGTTGACATTTGAGTTATTTGAACATGGTTCTAAGTCAAAATTGAAGAGTGAAATTTTGCTGTATTAAAAAGTTAAAAAGACACTACATGATTTAAATCTACCAAATGGATGGAATTCAGTTTATCATTATTTATGCAATGGGATGGAATCTTCAAAGCACAGTATGGTTAAATCATCATACTTCTTTTCAACCTTCATCGTGGATGCCAGGAGCATTGTATCCCAAGCTTACCCTAACAAGTTACCCTAACAAGTTATTAGACAATAATGATGGCCATCAATGAAGACTACATGTTAAATAAATTTGGAACATCTACATGTTGCACAAAAAATCAGACAATGGACTATCATAAACTGCCTAGAACTAATATTGCAAGAAAGAACTTATCTAACACCTTGAAGGACATATTTCCTTCATGACGTCTTGAAGACTGAAATAATAGTATGACTTCTATTCATGTTTAATGGCAGTTTAGAATTATTATCGGCACCAAGAATCACATGACATTACACAAAGTAATGTAATTCACAGTGCGCTGTATAGCAAGTTGTAATTTCAACTATTTTAAACAAATTAAATTCATTCATACAGTGTGTGACTGTGTGTAAAATTATGTTGAAAGATTAGTATAATCAAGGCGTAGATCGTACGGCAGCACTTTCCTTGCGATAGTAACTTCTAGTATAAGAAATATTAGCAGTCTCTGTTAATGTTCCAAAAACACTAAGCAATTTAATGTAACTTGTGCATGGCCTACTGAACAGTGCACAATGATCAGAAAACTGGGTGCAATGTTTATCTTCACGTTCTTGCTATGTGAAAATGTTTAAACCAAATGATGTTGCATGGTCTGTTCTTGTGAGGTTGCTGTGTTTTCTGCGGTATGTAGCTAGCATCCAGTTTATGCGGTATTCAGTTTATGGTTGAAGTTGCTATGTCCCAGTACGTTTTGATACGTTTGGGCAGCATCTTTGAATACTTGCTTGCCGCAATTCAAATTAGCCTCAATCTATTGCATTAATAACATCCTAAAATTCTCAAGTGTGGAAGTAGTCTTGGTCCTGTATAGGGTTTTGTACGCGTTTCACTTACCAGAGATAATCACATACACGCTGCATGGGAAAGACGGCTTATGTACGTGCGTGGGCAAGCACGTATATAGTAAACTGTGATGGCACCTCGAGAGAATTGACCATTCCAGCGGCTTACTGTCACGGCCGTGGATACTTGATTGTTTTATTGTGTTGTTTTTATTACTAATTATGTGACACTTATTTACTGATGTATGTTTTGTGATCCCGAGACGGCGATGTCGGTCGAAGGATCACAAAACATACGGCTTTCCCAAGCTGAGGGCCCAGTAAATAAGTGTTTTACTGATTAATATATCAAGTGTCAAAGTGATCGACAGTATTAAAAAGACAAAAAATGTTTTTATTGAGCAAAATGATACAAAATAATTTGATTTGGAAACACGAAAAACAATTTTCGGCTTCATAGGGACAAAGGTCGCATTTTACGTCACACATGCTTGACTTCCGGTTTTATCGCCGCCGGGCGTTTTAACGCCCGAATTAAAATTCGAATTAAAATTAAAATTCGAATTAAAATTAAAATTCGAATTAAAATTCGTGGGCATCACTGATCTAAATTACTGGAATCACGAATTAAAATTCGTGGGCATCACTGATCTAAATTACTGGATAAAGCATCCTTTTGAATTCAGTGACCCAATTTTGAAGCCAGAATATTTATAGTGAGATGATATACTAAAATCGATCAAAATTTCTGCAAATCAAATCAAATCGCGACGTGTAAATCAAAACTGACGAAATTATCAGGGAAATGTCTTTCCCATATTAACTGCGAAGACAGCTTGCCTCAACTTTTCTAACGGTTTTGAGAAGGTTTAAAACACTTGATAATGAACTCATGGCGGCCATCTTGGACTATCCCCAATTCGTTATTCACAGGCAAGTTTAAAAGGAAACAGAAATTATTTGTAGAAGAAATTTCATTCACACAATGTTTATCCATTCCCACAAGTAACCTAAAACTGTAAAAACCTCTTCTAGTACCTCATTAGTACCAATGTAAATTTATATGGGATAGTCCAATATGGCCGCCATTGGCTTCAATTATGCATGACAGAAGCTTTATCCAGTAATTTAGATCAGTGGTGGGCATTAATACCTTTAATGCCCTCGCAGACCTCATGCGGTCAACAATTGAATTTCGTAACTTTCACGTGATCCTCTTTTAACCAATAACATACGAGAATGAATGAACCTTGACACTTGATATAAAATACTGCATGTTAACTCCCCCGCAGCCGATTTTAAGCCCGTTCTATCGTAATATAGTGACCACTGATATCTGGATAATAAATCGAAAAGCTCAAAATTTTGGTTAAAATTTTACAAATATAAAAGTATATTTTAGTTTTTACTGTGTAAGACCACCTTAACATTTTGACAAAATGTTTTTTTATTTAGATGATGAACACTACAAAAGAAGTGAAATGTCCCTACACTAACTCTTCTGTGGAAAATGCGTTTGGAGAAGAAGTGAATCTCTTCATGCACTGCCACATGCGAGGTTACGACAAGGATGGTGAAGGCAAGCAGTTGCATTCAGAATATTATGACAAATATGGCGCTCCAGTTGATTTACTAGACTCTTGGTTGGAAGGATACCATGTTATTGAAAAATTGTTATCAAGTTACTTTAATTTATGCGAAAATGAAGCTATTGATTTTCCACTGGTGGCCGGAGTGGCAGGCGGTGTGCACCTCTACAAGTCGATGCACTCAGATAAGCCATGGAATTGGACTGGCTGGGTCCCCCTGCAAAGAAAATGGCTTTCCGAAGGGAAATTTTTCAGTAACAGGTTGGTTTTGCAAAACAAATAAGCGGCGGCAGCATAAAGGACGAAAAGGGCAAAAATCGTCCAATTCAAAATGTTATAGTAATGTGAAATCTTTACACTTTTAAGCTAAATTGAACAAGGTGCTGACATGATAAGAAGTTAGTTGGGCCTAAGTCGTTTGCAGCGCTTCTGTATAGCTTTCATAGAAGTCGCTTTTAGCCCTACAATAGAGAGCTTAAGATGAGACAACGCGTTGCACGACGCGGCAGCATTAGACCGGGATAGGTCTGGGGAAAATTGCGGCGTCGTCTTGACAACATTAGCGATTAGGATGTCACATATATTCAATACAACGCTATCAACTGCAACGGGTTTTTGAAGCAAAAAGTACTAAACACTATTTAGTTCGTGTGTAGTTTCTCTCTTGAAGGAAGAGTGGTTTTGACACGGAGATGCGTTTTTTTTCTCCATCGATGGCGTTGTTTTTAACTTCATGTAGTTAAAACAACTCCACCGTAAGAGTACTACTATCTAATGTAAAGAATTCAACTCCACCTTGAGGAGTTGTTTAATTCCTCATATAGTAGCATCTACTCCATTTCGAGAGTTACAATAACTCCTTTGTATTCAACTCCTAGGGTTGGGTTTGTATTGACTCCATCAACGAGTAGTATTAACTTCGCTGAATTTACTGTGTACGTGTTTGATTCATACATGTAATTGTGAGAATAGAATTGCTAGTCTGAAGTGCGGTATTCATAATGTCACAAAAATTCCATGTTCTGCATTCAGCAAAAACAAACTAAAAATAAGGTAAAGGCTATTTGGAATGCAAATAAACATTATTTTTATTTATTTATCAATTTTTACAAGGTATTATTTATCTATCCGTGGCAACGAAATTCAGAACAATTTGTGGGACTACCATCCACATGATCTTGAGCTGGAGGGACAGGAAACGGACGAAATGGTAGCCAGTCAATATCAGCCAGTTGACAGGTATCGAGGTGGATATTTTTTCGAAGGAAACCCGTTTGGTCGTTATTTGCACATAATGGCTATTAAATCACACAAGGAGGATCCATACCTTGGAAGACCCAAAAGATACAACTACATTGTCCATCCACTTGCGTACCGCAGCGCTCTCAACAACATCCCAGATAACGGCGTGGATGCTATGCAGTGGTGTATTCTCAACATAAAAAACGAGGAACATTTTGGCGCGCGAACAGATTTCGGTGAATGCCATGGCCTGGAAATCTTTAATGATTTTACGTACGTTCTAATAATTATGTTTTTCTAATGCCATATATAACCATCTAATCAACTCAAAAAAGTTTATCTCTCTTCGGGCTTGGAAGTTTTTTGTCTTGATCTTTGCCTGGCATGATTTCTGTTGACATATGATATGTAAGTTGCTGTGTCGCACCTTCACACATTTGCAAAGTATTATTTATGGGTCATTGCGTGTAAGTTGTTGGCTTATAGTTTAAATTTTGATTCACGTGTTGTCTGATTAAGTATAATTTATGTATTGCTATATAGCTCTAAAAATTTGCTCAACGTTACTCTTTAACGTCGGGCACAAACATCGTTCTTATAGAATACGAACAGGGTGCGTCCATTTTTTAAAAAACTTTGAAGATATATAACTCGAAATAAGCGTAATTTTTGAATCACTACTGCCAATAGCACTTATGCGGGTTTTCCCTAAAGCTATTGTGCTCACCACCAAGTCTCACTTTCATGTAAAGAGAACGTATGCGTCAATACGCGGCTTGGTAGTGAGGACAATAACCTCAGGGAAAACCCGCATAAGTGCTATTGACCATGCATTTCAAAAAACTACAGTAACATAACTAAACATTAACAAAGGCTGAATCAGAGACTGGTTTCTCTAACGTACTCCTGTACAGGTGCCCCACTTCCTTGTGTTCTTCGTTACGGCGTCTCTGCATGCATTGAACAACGCTTTGCTGCCGAAGAAACACTTAGCACAGTGGAAGTTAGCGGCTGCGGAAGTGTACAGTTAGAGCCAGTCGACTTTCCATCGTCGGATTAGGATAGCGCCATACAATTGTAAACTATGTTACAGAAAGCAAGTGCTGTAATAGTACATGATATATAGTTAAGGTATTCTAGTCAGATTTAGATAAAACTTAGATTGCACGCTTAAAAACTGAAATGAATTCATTTCAGGTATTGTGCTTCCTATTGTCCAGAAAGTTCAGATACTTGCTATAATGGTACTCTAATTCCTGGCAAGTACATCTATTGGTTTAACACTTATCCACTTGAATATGCTGAATTTTTGCTTGATTCCGCACTGGCAAGAGGTGTTTATTTTCACACCTTGACAAGCAATGATGCCTTCTTCAAAAAGGTCGATGAGTTTGATTTGGACAATGATCCAAACGCCGAAGGTTGGTTGCAAAATCTTAAAACAGTAAGTAATAAGCAAGTATTTTGCGTACTGGCAAGAAATGTGGGAAACGTTCTGAAGGTTGTGAACGTCTTTCCTCGTTTAACTCTGACCTGCGGGATATGGGGATTCCCGAAAGTGTTGTGAGTAACGTAGCGAGAGTCGATTTTGCATGGGTGGATGTTTACATTATTTTTTTCCAGACCTTAAAAACAATCAATGTCAAAATTAATGCTGCATAATATGATATGTTTTAGAGAAACGTCGGAAGTACTTGTCTGATCCAAAAGGTGGCTTAAATTATTCTGATCTGAAAAGAACCAGAGGTGCTTCACGTGAAACCGTAACTACAAGAACGGAAAAGAAGCTTGCTGATCAACACTCTACTCGCGACGAATTTAACATTGTTAACGATTTTCTTAAGTGTCGTGCTTATGGATTTGAAACCGTACTTGCATATACCACATTGATCGACACTGAACGGAGACTCAGAAATGCCATATTTGAGCAGCCCGAACCAGGAAGTGGGATTGATGATGCTGAGGTGTTTGCTTTAAATTACCTTCTGGAGGGAAACTTTTATTCATCGTTGGGTGAGTGTACTGTCCACTGAAAATTTTGAGCCATTCATACACATTAAGAACGTTAGTCAAATCGCCATGAGATACATGTATCAAACCTACCTTTGTAAATTGCAATATCAGCAAACGTGCATGTTTACAGATATATTCTATAAACTTTTTCAAAGTGCATGCATATTTTATGATCACCTTTTTTTCAAAAATTTGCTGTCTGAAGACAATTCAAATGATATATGATGATATATAATTTTTTTTCTTTCAAAATACTATTTTTTCGTTCAAACATAAATTACATCTTTTGGATCCTCCCGTGAAAGAAATAAACTGGTGAAATCTGTTTTGTTTTGCTTTAAGTGCCAAATGTGTTTCGAAAGTTCAGTTTCGTTCGAATATTTTTTGTGTGTAAATTATTTAATATGATTCCTATGTCGCTATTTAAATGTGTTTGAGGTCATGCCAATGCAGTGCTTTGTGTCTATAGTGTTTTACTCGATGCTTTATTTAATGAAAGACTGCCATGCTATTTACATACGCTTGCGGACTCCCGATTCCATGCGGTCATCCGGGTTAGTCGGCTAAGCCACGTGACTGAATAATATTAACTATTTAAACACTACATCCCTCCCCAAATTTACTAAAAGGAAAGTCAGTTCGATGTTACACTAATTTGAAGCAACATCAAAAATAAATGTTCTAATTGCGAATAAGAGCTAGAGTGTCTATTGAATAAATGTTTTAACCGTTCATAGCTTCACCACTGGAACTGTGCTCCATATCTGTTAGGACGTCTTCTTTCTCGTCGCGGGTAACGGGGTAACTCGGGTGCTTCGTTCACTGCTCCCTCAGGTCGACACACAGGAATGTCACTATCTTCGTCATCACTCGTCTCTCGAATTTCGATCGACGTTTTCTTGAAAAACGACGAATTCCGGGTTACTGAGCCACTTTTATTTCTCGCCGTCACCATTGATCCTTCTTTGCAATAACAACATATGGTCCAGGTCGGTATGGAGTATCTCGCTTTCTCTTCGTGTCGTCACGCCTTACAAATACAGTGTCACCTTCCTTGATTTCGGATGGACGAACATAAGCCTTCGCGTCAGCATATGTCATCATTTTCTTCTTTGCCCTGCGGTCATTTTCTTCAAGTGTTGATGCTTGTTGGCCTTCGTTAAACTGGTCTTTATTGCTCGATTGAAGAGTGCAATCGCCGTGGGAATTCTTATTGTTGTATGAGGAGTTGCTCTGAAATTTCTTAGGAACCGATACATTTCCTGTTTCCAACTTTTTCGCTCAAGATTCGAGGGTTTTGATCACCTTCTTCACCGCTCTTACGAATCGTTCGACTTCCCCATTTGCTCTTGGCCACCGAGGGGTTACTTTACGGTGTTGGAAACCAAGAGTCTGGGCAAAGGATTTGAATGCACTGCTGTTGAAGGGCGGACCGTTGTCCGTCTTTACCACTTCTGGTATGCCAAATTCTGAGAAAACTTTATCAACTTTTGGAATAACAGTATTTGCTGACGTCGATTTGACCGTTTCGACCACAGGATACCTTGAGTAGTCATCCGTGATTATCAAAAGATACTCGCTGTTTGGAAGCTCGGCGAAGTCCATGCTAACTTCTGACCACGGAGCTTTTGGGAGCGGAGACATCAATAGTGGTTCACGTTTAGCCTCAGGCGTTGAGACCAAACACGCACAGCATGACTGGACTTTCTTTTCCACCATCTGGTCAATGCTGGGGAACCAAACTTTCTCACGCAAAAGTGCTTTGGTTTTGACGACCCCTTGATGACCTTCGTGTGCTAGGTTTACCACGCGTTGTTGGAGCTTGTTGGGCACGGCTACTCTCGTTCCGCGAATGACTACTTGGGGGTTTACACCGACGGTCAGTTCATTTTTCAATTTTTGCCAGGCAGCAAAAACTGCTGTGTCTACGCCTGACTGCTGAGATCCTTCATACCAGTTGCCTGTTTCGATTGCTTTGGATACAGCTTGTAACGTCGCATCTGCTTTGGTAGCTTCTTCGATTTCTGCAACTGTCATCGCTTTTGGCGTTGATGTGGAGACGATGTAATTGACATATTCTTCGGCGATTTTTTGTTCTCGGCTGGCAGCGATGATCTGTTTGGAATGGTGACGTGATAAGTAGTCTGCCGGGTTTCCTTCGCCTTACCGATAACGCACTGTAAGTTGATACGGCTGTAACCTGAGAGCGCATCTCTCAATTCGTGGCGGGGGTTTAGAGCTCGGATTACCAAAAATGGATACTAGCGGCTTGTGATCCGTGTAGACGGTTATGGGTTTGCCATAAATGTACAGATGCAGGTGCTCGCAAGCCCAAACGATACCGAGGGCTTCTCGCTCAGTCTGGCTATAGCGTTGTTCTGTCTCGGTCAAGGAACGACTGGCATAGGTGACGATGTGGGAAGTTCCGGTTTCTTGACCTTTCTGCGAGAGAATGGCTGCTAATCCAACAGGGCTGGCATCGACCGACAACTCGGTGTCTTTAACTGGATCGAAATACGCTGTGACAGGTGCCTTTGCTAGGGCATCTTTTAGCTCGTTGACTGCGCTATCGTGTCGTGGTGTCCATTCCCATGGTTGGTCTTTATGGGTAAGCTTGCGTAACGGTTCTGTCTTGGTGGCATAATCCGGAATGAACCTGGAACAATAGTTAGTCATCCCCAACAGGCTTCGGACCTCAGATGCAGATGTGGGAGTTTGCAAGTTGACGATGTCTTCAATCTTTTTCGGGTCTGGTGTGATGCCATCTCCAGGTGTAGCCAAAGAACTCTACTTTGTCTTCACTGTACTCGCACTTTCGTTCGTTGAGGGTGAGGCCACGTTCTTTAAGCCGCCGAAAGACTGCCTCAAGGGAGTGATCATGTGTCTTGCCAAACACCAAGATGTCATCGCTGATGTTAAGGGTTCCTGGGACGCCTTCTAGGGTTTCTCGGATGACGTTTTGAAAGATTTCGGCTGCACTTGATATGCCAAAGTTCAATCTTTTGTATGTCATCAAGCCAAGGTACGTTCCAAATGTAGTAATGTACCGTGATTCTGGCGTTAACTCGAGTTGGTTGTACCCTTTGTTAAGATCTAACTTACTAAACACTTTAGCCCCGTTTAAGTCACCAATGATTTCTTTGATGGTGGGTGTCACGTGTCGTTCTCGTTTAATGGCTTGATTTGCCTGGCGCATATCCACATAAACGCGGACTTGTCCAGGGGAATTAGGTTTGGGTGCAACCACTATGGGGGATACCCATGGTGTAGGGCCTTCGATTCGCCCCACAACTCCAAGGTCTTCATCGCGTTTTAATTGTTCCTCTAACTGCTGACGCACGGGGAAGGAATCTCTTCGATGAGGCTGAGCAACGGGCTGGACACTTTCGTCGATGTGCAGTTTTACTTGGTATCCCTTTAACTTTCCGAGACCATGAAATAGAGCATCATACTCTTTTACTAATTCCTCGACTCTTGTGGAGCAACTGTCGTGAACATGGTGTACTGCTTTCAATAGTCCGAGGTCCTGGGAAGTTTTCCAGCTTAGTAACGAACCACCGGATCCTTTGACTACATAGATTTTGTCTTTAACGCATGTTGATTTGAATCTTAAAACCGTGGTAAATGTTCCAAGAACTGTGAGGGACTCGCTTGACTTGTAAGCGTGAATTTTTTACTTTGGTTTGCTGAAGCATAGGGGTCTTGGTCAACGATTGATAGATCATCCAACACAATCACACTTGCTCCCGAGTCCGCCATGATTGTTAATGGAGTGTCATGAACGATGACTTGGAACATAGGCTGCGACTTCATTTTCCCAGTGGTATTAACAGAGAATGTATAAGCAGTATCGTCGGATTCTTCGGAGCTGGAGTTGTCATACGCTAGGTTTTGAATGTCCCATTTTCGAGCTTTGGGGTCATTTCTCTTGTTAGGATTTTTGGATCTGCATACAGCTTTAAAATGGTTTTGTTTGCCACACCCACGGCAAGACGTTTTTCCTCCCGGATGTGGATACCCTTTGCCACAGTTCCGACACTTGCGACTTTCGCCGGGTGTAATATTCCGGTCGCGTGACTTTGAACTACTTGACTTCCGGTCAACATGTCCACCGTTCTTGTTTGGCTTCGAGATGGGTCTTGTATTGTGCTTTTTCGACAATTTGTTTACATCTTGCTTACCTTCGATGTTGTCTGCTTGATATTTTGACATTTCCATGACTTTACCAGCGTCCAGGAGTTGAGTCAAGGTTAGATCAGGATTCTGTTATGCTTTCATGCGAAGTTTGTGCGACAAACAATTCTGCACAATCTGTGTTTTGACTTCTCTGTTCGTGTCTTCAAATTCACAGGTCATAGCTAGCCTTCGTAGACGAGTGTGGAATGCAGCAATACTTTCATCGCTTTGTTGTTTAGCCTTACGAAACACGTGTACCTCGTATTCTCGATTCTTTTTGGGTGTAAAGTAGTTCGTAAGAGCCGTGACTGCTTTTTCAAATGGTTTTTCGTCTTCGCAAGCATCCGTATCGGGCAGTGTTTCGAATATTTCGTTCACGCTTTCTTCAGCATAATGCAGCAAAAGAGCTCTTTGTCTTTTGGTGTTGTCTACAGCTAATGCTAGCTGAAGATTTCGAAAACGAGCGAGCCATTTTTTCCATCGAGTATCGACTGCCCCGTCCGAGTGAACATCAAATTCAGCAAAATTCAGCAAAGCTACTGCCATATTTCTTTATTTTTTCCCCGATTTTGGTGTTGTTTCTTTTTGTGGATTACCACATGCTGTTGTGGAGACAGATCCCGTATCCTCGTCGCCAATATAGTGTTTTACTCGATGCTTTATTTATTGAAAGACTGCCATGCTATTTACATACGCTTGCGGACCCCCGATTCCATGCGGTCATCCAGGTTAGTCCGCTAAACCACGTGACTAAATAATATTAACTATTTAAACACTACAGTGTCCTGTGTGTTGCCTGTATTAATTGTTGCTTTGTATACGATGTCTTCTTCCTTGTTCCTACAGTTACAGTTGTCTGCATTCTGGTCTTGCGGTTGGCTTTTCCTGATTATGCCTGTTTTCTCAGTTTTCATAATTGACTTAACGTTACTCCTGCAGCTGTAACTGTAACTGACCTTAACTGTATTCCTATTGAAGATTTTGTGTTACTTGTTGCCTATTGGAAAGTGCGTGGCTACAAGCTTGAGGAAACTGCGTGCAATGTTTGTCTTGACATTTTTGCTGGATTTGAAACCAAATGATGTTCCTTTACCTGTTCCTGCCTGGTTGCTGTGTTACATGTGGCATGTATTCCAGCTTATGGCTGAAGTTGCTATGTCCTAGTGCGTTTTGATATGTTGTACTACATCGTCGAATACTTGTTCGTCAGGTGACAGCGTTCAAATGCGCTTGTTGATAGATGCTTGAAGTTGCCTTAAAGGTGTGTGGTTAGAGTGTTTGTGCATGTGAAACGGCTCGTCATTGGGCTTCCTATAAGTTTTATATTTTCCGGTAGAAAGATCGAAAGTTACGTCTAGAAAGTTTACCACGTGTAAATTTGCTTCTGCTGTTATTTTTAGGCCAAATTGTTCGAAAACATTGTGGAGTTCTTTTCTGGTTTTGTTTGCCAAACGTTTTTAATAATCGCCAAACCGTCGTCCCTATATGCAAGCGGATGTTTTTCTTGCCAAACTATTTTCCTGGGTGGTTTAAGATGAAAAGGTTACCTCAAATAAATTGCTATTGTTGTTTTTGATCCATGGTTTTCCGTGATTGAAAAGAAGTGATTTTCTAGCGTGTTTTATTATAGAAATGTTTTCGTCTGAAATGTCAGCCAAATTGGAGGCTCAAGATAATACTTGGCCCAGTAAATTTTCAGAAATTGTCGTGTAAAAGTCGACTATATCAAACGAAATGAAAGACTGCCTAGTTTTTTCCTCGATGCTGCCAAACCATTCTATGACGTTTTGCGTGTTTTTCCATTGGTTTACGTTCAAAATTCATCGAACTTTTGTGTTTATTTTGTCTAAGATTGATTTACTAATTTTTCCGGACCGCTTTTTGCTGGGTTGATGAGCCGGCATTTTGGGTTGTTTTCGAAAGCACGCATGCCCACTGCAGAACAAGTGCATGAGCAAGGACATTGTATACAGAGCAACAATTAATGCAAGCAACACACAGGACACAAAGCACAACATTATCATGTCCTCAAACACATTTAAAGAGCGAGAAATATGGGAATCATATTAAATATGGGAATCATATTTTTTCGAAATTTGTCGACTACTGAAGATATACATTTAGATTTTTTATATGTGAATATGCGTGTGCATATACTAGAAATACATTCTATGCAATAACCGCTCGCTTTGACCAAAATGATTGGTAACCAAATAAAACATTAATCAATATAACATTTGCCCACGTTTAATAACGTGAGCAAAATAGTCCAAACCAAACGACATAGCATGGCGGATGGGCGCTACGCCCGGCAGCGCTTCGCTTTATTTTTAATAGAGTAGTTGTTTTTTTCCACTTCCAGGTTGTCACTGATTGTCTTTTGGTTTTATTAAGTAAATTAAGTATAAAAATAATATCAGCAATTAAATTGATGTATTCAACAATAACGTTGCCATCTTTAATTTATAATATAGCGCAGGGCATGCTGGTCCATCCAGGGTAAAAAAAAACAGACGAAAAATGTCTTTGAATGTTGGGTGCTAAATTGTGAGAAAAACAACAAATTTTTAATGCTAACTTTACGATAATGGGCAAAAATGACCGTTGAGCCATTGGGAGATGCAATCATGCACGATACAATAAGGAAAACTACGTGATTAAGCCACATATTGCGGCCTTTAATGGAAGCTTAGAATTGAGGTTCTGGAAATGTACTGACCCCAAACTGTATGCCAAGTGGGCTTTCAACTGTAATAGAAAATACTTTAAGGTAAGCAAACACACTTTTGTTTGCTCCAGTCACTTTAAGTACGGAATACCCACAAATGCTAGCCCTATTCCAACACTGTATTTAAAAGGATATGAATCTAACATGAAGGAGGTAAAACCTCCCAGAAGAGTGCTGAAAAGGGTAGTTAATTGGGATACATCAGCTAAACCGTCCAAGAAAAGAAGGAAAATATAGTCCATACAGCTGATAGTACTTCCACATCTGATCAGTCTACAGTTTTGCAAGAAAACAAACTATCAAACACTTATATATCACAATGTAATATGCCTATAAGTCTGACTCAGTCCCATGATTACTTCAAAATAATTTAGACAGCATAAATTCTACAGAAATAGGAAGTAAAATGGTAACTTCAGAAACACCTTGTGAAATTCTGTTCTGGGTGCCCAACTGCATAAATATTTATGTTTATAGAACTTTGACCATGTTCGACCAAAACATAGCAAACTAATTAATCATTGGGGTTCAATATCAAGTGCAAACAAGACAAAGAAATACCAAATTAGCCTAGTTACTCAATTCTTCAAAAGAAAACTGGAAAACCTAAGAAATTGTCTTTGGAAAATGAGATTTTGATGACACTCATACCAATTCGTCTGGATACACCTGTTGAAGATCTTGCTTTTAGACGTGGGATATCAGCAGCTCATGCTTCAAACACTATTACAACATTTATTGTTTTTCTAAGCTTAGAATTAAAACCAATTATATATTGGCCAACTCCTGAAGAGACTCTCTCCACATCTACTCTACCCACATCCTCAATTTTTCAGAACATTTTAACAAGTGTGAGGGCATAGGTGATCGTACAGAACAATACATTTAGCACGCTAAGAACAAAGATGCCTGATACCAAACCTGCAGTGTTTACAAAAGTCACAACACTTTGAAGAAACTAATATTTTGCACCAAATCAGGATCAATATCCTACGTACATTTCACAAGCATATGCAGGTTCGTGTACAGACAGGTTCATTACAGAGGATACAAATGTTGCTGCAAAGTTCACACCTGATTTTATGGTCCTATATCTCTTTTGAAAGGCAAGTCACGTGTATTTTACCCCTTTTTGTGCAAAGTAAACGATAGTTCACACGTTCTAAAGTTTATCAAGGAAAGCGGCTTGTCAGGGCAAGGATTCATGAGGAAAGAGTTATTGGTAGATTGAAAGAATTCCGGTTACTCCAAAATACTTTGCCATTAACAATGGTAGATTTATGTGACCACATAATTATGTCATATGGAACATTGTTGGTGCCATTGTTAATATGCAACCTCCATTTGTTCAGTAGATTTAGAAATAATACATCAATGCGTTACAGGGATTGTGTTATATTTTTATCTTTCAGTACTTTTTTCCTTGTCTATAATGCCAATTTTACATGAGCAATGCATGGCAAAATTTGCAGCTCAATAAAAGATTGATGGTATACGTTGACTAACTTTGGAGGAGCTTGAGTAGCTCCTCAACTGTATCATTTCACTAAAATCCAGTGCAAATTGATTGATTATTTTTTGTTCTTGTTTTATATTAACTATGTTTACAGCATTTTCTAAAATTTCACCCAAGATTTCTGTACAAATTGTTTTGTTAGTATTTTTCTGCCAATAAGTTCTCAGGGACAAGATTGCATTTAAAAAAATCTTCCAAAAGTGGTGCTGACACTTTATGATAGCTTTCATCTTTTTCCACTCTCACAATGCAAGACTTCTTTGGCAAATATGGAACAAAATCAGTATAAGAAGTACCAGTAACAAACATCTGATGCTGGACCTTGGTGTAGTGTATTTCATTTTGGGTAAATTGCATGTTGAATGCTCCAAACAAAAATCACTTTCCTGCACATACTCTTCACCAGTTTTCTCTCTATGTGAAAAAGAGCACTTGACTTCCAAGCATCCAATGCCAGAACAAGTGCAACTTACCATGCCATACACACTGGCACCCAGCATAATCCTTTCTGGATGTAACTTGAGTCCTGTTGTGAAAATGCTTGTGAACAGATCTGCTTACCTTGATGTAGCGTTTCTTTGCAAATTTCTCATTTTCCACCCCCCAGAATGTAGATAGTGACTTGATTGGTTTGTAAGCACGTATCCTACCAACTAAGTTATCAATAGATGAAGGTGAACTGTTTTTTCTTTTTATATGTACAAAGAACTTGATGTGCTATTGAAGCAGTAATTACACTAGCTCGATATTCAAACCACAGATAATTTGAATTCTGGCATTTTGTGAGACTTTCTATTTTTAAAATTTCTTCTTATGTCCTCTGTTGCTTCAGTGATGTGTCAATCTTCAAGGCTGCTTGAATTACATGCTATTGACTCTATGAGGGTCCAAATCTTCATTTCTTACATTTTTAAAACAAAGAACAGAAGCTGTTCCTTTTGAAACTGCTCTTAGTTTTTCCCAATCTATTTCAACATTGCGGTAATTTGCAGCCCTTGGATCAAACAATGAACGAGAACGCATTCTGTGATGCTGATCATTTTCTGGGTGTGGTCTTTCAAATGATATGGAACTCAGTTTTTGTGGTGGGTGAACTTTTTTACTTCTTTTCAATGTTTGTTGTCAAGCCTGTTTTTTTGTGTACATGTCTTATTATGACACTTGTTGCTCAACACAGTGGAGCAGAGCAAAAACATGTTTACAAGTTTTACCATAGCCAGCTACACATCTACATTCACCAGTTAAGACCTGCAAGGTGCTTGTACTGACACAAACCCAGACGTCATAAGGTGATTCGCTAACTCTTGTCTGTGGTACTACCTTGCCTCTCATTAAGTAATAATTTATGCATTCAGAAATATTGTTTACCTCCCCATTTTGAACATGATTTGCTCGTTGTAAGTTCATTCCTTCATCAAAAGCCTTTTGCAATTGACCTCTCGTCGCGTAATCTTTTAAGTTACCAATGGTTATGTCTGGCAAATAAGGGAAGTCATTCATCCAGCCTAGCTCAAGATCATCCGGGAATGGTATCTTAATGTGCCCAACAGTACGCTTTGAAGTTCTTTGTAAAATTTCTATTCTTCACCGAGGGTTTCTCCAGCAGATTCAATAGTTCAGCAGCCAAAACTTCTTGAGTAAGTCGGCATTTTCTGTCACCTTTTTCAGTCTCGGACACTCCTCGATTGTTTAAGTATAACTTCAACGTTATAAAGATTCAACCGTCCAACTTTGCACATCATTCTCTGTTAATGACATTTTTAAAATACCAAATTAAAATAGTTCCACATGCAAAAACTATCGTTAACTATGCTCAAGGAACGCGAAAAAACCTTTTGGAAAACAAAAAAGCGAGTCTAACGGTAAAATAAATTGAACTTACTATAAGGTTTTTTACCCTGGATAGACCAGCATGCCGTGCGCTATATTATAAATTCAAGATGGCGACGTTATTGTTGAATACATAAATTTGAAAACCGATTCTATATACGCGTGTTATTAAAAAAATATATGCACAAAGCGGCCATGGCTTTTTGGCCGGCAGTCCCAAAAAAATATAATGTAAATCCACACTGTATTATTCCTCTAAAGACGCTATCGATCAAATTCTTAATATTAAAAGCCCATTGAAAACCAGTAGTTCTAAACACGATTTAAATATTCTTTCTTGACTGCTTCTTTTCTTTCTTCAAGGAATTAATAATGTTTTTGACTACTCAAAGAAGCCTGAGCAATTGGTTCCCTATCTAATAAAAAATCAGCCAAACCCAAAGAGAATGTGCTACGATATTGACGAGAAGAAAGACATGGATCTTGAATTTACATTTGCCAAATGTAAGGACAAGATATCCAGCACTCGTTTGATTTGGAGGTACACGATCATGTATGAAACGGAGACGAAGACTCTGGAAACAGCTCACGGTTATTTCAAGCTGAGCTCCGAGGGTAAAACTATTTTGAATCTGAGTTGCTCCTATCAATTGAACCGGGTAAAATGGTTATATTTTGTCGCAATCGATCCAATTAACCCAATGAAAAGAGCGTGGTTTAATGCAATAAGAGGTCCGGCATTTGGAATGCCTGAGATTGCACCACAATCTGAAGTGGTTCCTGCACCTAGCACATCAACAATTGCCAGTAAGTCAATTTCTCTTTCATTTTCACAATATTTTGCATTAAAACAATTTCATGGGGACCATATAATGTACATTCGGCTTAGTTTCATTTTTTGCATGGAACCCTTTGGCAATTTACCCCGACAAATGACGTCACAATGGACACAAGGGGCTCAGGGCGGCGTAGATGATTAGTATTCAATATCTGGTTGCGGAAGAAATTTGTACTCAAACATCTGGCGGCCAAAGTTACCAATAAGTTATGACGTAATTGTGAGGTGCACATATGGTAAAAATGGGATAAGGGAGGGAATGACCTAATAATATATGCATGGCGTCAATCAATGCGAGCTTTGGCAAGCTCGTGCGAGAAAGTAATTACATTGGAATGTCACAATAGATGTTGCGTCTCTGTAAAATTTTGAGCTCATCTTGTCGGGTACCATTCAGGCTCTCGTTAATTGATGTAAGCTTGTTTGACTGAAAACTATGAGAAATAATTTGCTATAAGCAAAGTAGAGCCACGATAATAAACTATAAATTACATAGGACTGCAAATTGCGGAGAACTATAAATTGCAAGTACATCGAAAACTGCAAACACAAACGTAGACATTAACCCGCAAAACAGTGAGAAATTAACTTAGCTGTGGTCACGCTGTGGTCGTTAACAAGCAAAGTATCCAGACTATACTATAAATTGTGGATTAACAAACAGCAACGAGTCGAAAATGTCAAACAAGCTTACATTAATTAACGAGAGTCTGAATGATACTCGAAGAAACACGCTCAAGATTTTATAGGGACGCTATATCTATTGTGTCATATCAATTTCATGACTTTTTTCGCCCGAGCTTGTCCGAGCTCGCCTTAATTGACGCCATGCATATACTAGAAGTCACTCCCCCCTTTATCCCATGTTTACCATCTGTTCACCCAATAATTACGTTATAACTTAGTGCTAACTTCCGCCGCCAGTTTGAATACTATTTACTTCCGCCGCCAGATGATTGAGTACCAATTAATTCCGCCGCCAGATGATTGAGTACCAATTAATTCCGCCGCCCTGCGCCCTCTTAATTGTGCCTATTGTGACGCCATTTGTCAGTACCCTTTGGCGAAGAGTAGAGACTAAAAAGAGGGTCCACTTCATTCAAGAAAGCGTAAGGTGCTGTCGTCATGATACGTCATGGGCGCCATTTTCCTAGCCAGTGCCCTAAACAGAAGCATTTCCCCCGGTATTAGTAGCCATTTTTAATATTTCCGGGGGGTGACTTCCTCTGCTTAAGGCACTGGCTAGGAATATGGCGCCCATGACGAATATTGCATGCTCGTTCCCCCCGGAAATATTAAAAATGGGTACTAATACCGGGGGGAAATGCTTCTGTTTAGGGCACTGGCTAGGAGCATGGCGCCCATGACAAATCATGACGACAGCACCTTACGCTTTTTTGAATGAAGTGGACCCTCTTTGTAGTCTCTACTCTTTGCCTTTGGTATCCAGATGGAGGGGGGGGGGGGGGGGGGAGGCGAGTATTACTACTGACCTCAGCTAAAACCTGGTGAAAGATAATGAAAGGATAATCATGGCTTATGTAATAATGTGATTAAATAATTATGTTGATTTACTAATCATGTGATTGAATGAACTGTAATTTGATCATTATGCATGCAATTTGATTGGCTCAATGAAACAAGTAATTAGAGGACTACATATATAAGCACTGGGGAACAATAATAGAAGGATATGAACACATAGAGTTAGACGAGTTGATACAGTTATCTATTGTGAGAATTTAATAAAATATAAAACATAAGAAGCGGTAGAGAAATATATATAGGTTATTTGCCGGTTAAGAGGTCCGTATAGGGAAATATTTCCCAAGGTCTCAAAAACGTTTTTGAGACCGAGGGAAATATTTCCCTATACGGACTGACCAAACCGGCAAATAATTGGTTTATTTTTTTTCTAATATTTACTTGCATTTATTTGCGTGGATTTAAACCTCGCGCGGTCCGTACGGCCTCATACGGACCGCTCGTGTAGCCAATCAGATTGCAGAAAAGGTTAAAATATGATTTCGGACCGCAAGAAAACAAATAATATAGCTTATTCTTCTTGCGGTCCGAATTCATATTTTAGCGTCTTCTGCAATCTGCCGAATAATCAAAGGATCGACAAATAAACGAAGTTAACTTCATGACAGCTCTTATCAAGCCTAAAATGTACTTTAATCCGAGCAAATATAAACAAAATATGCGAAATAAGCTTGCAAGCACTCGCAAAAATGCACCTTTTATTAGGAATACTAGAAAACAAAATCAATCCATTCAGTGTCAGAGCAAGTAAAAAGTATCCCTTAAGTATCCCAAAAGAGTGCTCAATGACATATATTCAGAGCGAAATGTATAATCGTGAAAATACCTCAAAAACTTACCACTGTCCACATAGGGTGGATTGAAGACGTGGCTGTGGCGGGAACAGTGTTTCACGCTGTAAAGAAAGTTGTCACAGATGTGGGTGAGTATAATTGTCGCTTTTATCATTTATTTTTGCAATGATCTCTGACGTAATGTACATGTTTATTTGATTTTAAAGGACGATATTAAAAGGTATCTCCTACATTCCTCCCCCCCCCTCCCCGCGCCCTTACAGTCTCCTAAAAACTATTTAACTCCAACTTATATGTAGCTATGCACATTTCAGTTATCTGGATGGAAACGCTGCCTAATTGACCTGCTGCCATAAATAGTATCAATAATCAACAACATCTCCATATTTGAGCAAAATCATCTGTTTTCTTGCTTTATTTATGTACTCACGTACAATTTGCATACAACTCCCAAGAGTTATTTAATTAAAATTAGAATTGTTTTAAGAAAAAAAATTATTATTTAGAAAAATACAAGTTCGCGTGCCGTTTTGAAGGACTTACACCCGAGAAAATCTCTTGAAATTTTACACGCAATAAAAACACATAACAAATTGACAATACCCTGTATAAATGTCTTATTAAATATATTTCTCTTTTTAGCCAACTGGCTAAGGGGAGCTGAGGATCTTTGTAAGTACCACATACATGCCTGATCTAAATGACCTGAATTAAATATTAATGTAAATGTGTTTATTCATCTTATACCCTTAATGTCCGAATCATTTTAAAAACGAGTTACTGTAGTTTTGGTTTGCGAAATAAACGCAACGAGCAAAGCGTATAATACATCGAAAACTTGCCACTATACAACTTGTTTTGTCTAAGGAGAACCTTCAAATGGTCTGCCATGAATATAGCATTGCTACAAGATTTCGATCGTTTAAGGTTTGGCATTGTTCGTTTATTTTACATTATGAACACCCAAATAATCTGTATTGGTATAACGGCATGAATTGCAAATATTCCTATTTATTATTGGTCCGAAATTAGTCTGTTGGAAATTTGAGCCCTCTTTACTGATATGAAAAAGGAATTAAATAACTCGGTTGTCCTTTACTTTGTATATCAGGTGTTATACAGTGTGTATAGAAAAACTGAACCATTCAAGTACAAATTAGCTTCAACCTATTGTAGTGATTTGACTGCTTTAATCCGCTTTTATCATCTATTTCCGACTAACCCTCGTTCTCCTTGTTGACACAACCTTGATGCAAATCCCAGTCCACCATCCCAACTGCATGGGCCATATACGTTGGAAGACGCAGACGACTTCGGCCTTCTACGCCTGTTAACACTAATTGTCCGGTCCATCTTTCCTAAAATTGATGAATTTGAAATAATATGTAATGACAATCAAGTCGATCTTGTCCATTACTGAGTCGCTTGGCTACACAGTCGCGTCCCCGATTCTGCAGTGTCTCTTTCAAACTAGCTATATTTTTTGAAACGACCGTACCACGACGACTGGCCGTGGCATTTGCATGTATATTTGCAGTAAAATTCCGTGCAAAAGACTCAAAAGGTATGAAGACCCAGATATTGAATATCTGCGGATGTATATTAGACCATTTCGTCTAATATATTTCTCATAATTTCATATCGTTACCATTTCATTAATTTTTTTGGCGGTCATTTACCACCCTACATTTTATGGCGCTACCCAGAATCAAGCATTGATATAAACATTTTATGTTCCATATTTGTTCGTTCTTTTAAATTTATGCATTAGGTTAATTTCAAGGGGGGGGGGGGGGTGGTGATTAGTAAATGTCAACCTATTAGAGTTTCCGGTCAGTGATATGTACCACATAATTTATTACAAGCATAATACAGTCACATTTAATCCAATGTCGACACCACAATTGTATTTTTTCCTTCTCTGATATTTTTTAGTTTATATTCGTTTATCGCCTTTTTACAACAGAAATTTTATATTGTTTCTTTCCTTGTTTCCTGCTCGCATGTCTGTCTTTCATGCCCAAATATGGTAGCTTGTTTATAACTCAAAATATGAACAGTTAAATATTAACATTACTATCTATACTATATCACTCCCTTTTTTTAGTTTTTTTGTACATAGCGTCCAGCTCAAAGGTTGTCCATATCGTTCAGGTTGTCTTCTTTCACGACCTGATGTTCTCGCTGGTGCTGCTGGTAGTTAGTTGTGACCGTCCGCATTTTGACCTTGGTCATGGTGGTTGTTAGTTTTTCTTTCATCATCATCGGTGTCAGTATCCATTTCTTGCTGCGTGGAGATTGGTTTGAAATGTGACACGTTCTTTGTCATTGTATGTCCGTTCCTGCTTACTTGTGATTTGCTTCTTTCTGTGACTGTGTAGCGCGTAGCATCGAATCTTGGTGTTAGCTTGTTTTGTCGCAGTGGTCGGACAAGTACTTGGTAACCTACTTTGATGTCACTCGTATTTACATTTCGCCTGTGGTCTGCGTACTGTTTGTTGTGCTGTTGTTTGATGATCTCATTTGCGCGGGGCTCTCCTGTTAAATGGTGGACCATTGTCTGATTTTACTTCACTAGGTACTCCATGTGTAGCAAATATTTTATCCAGGTTCGGGATAACTGAGGCTGCTTTGGTGGATCTCGCTATTTCCATCTCTTGGAATCTTGAATATCTGTCAATCACGACAAGCAGGTATTCTCGGGAAGGCAACGGTCCATAGAAGTCGAGATGGACTATTTTCCAATTAGGTCCTTTGGGCGTCTTGGTCATGGCTAACGGTTCGGGTTGTTACAGTTTGCCCACTGCTTCAAATAGCAAACAATTTTTTTCTCTTAGTAGTGCCTTGGTCTTTGTCCAAAGTGGGATTCATGTGCGATATCGACCCCTCTTTGTTGCAACGATTGTGGAATTATAATTACACTGGAAGGTCCACGCACAATGATGTTACGGTTAGTTCGTCTTTAATTGCCTTGTAAGGTTTACGATGTCATAGTACCACTTGTTTAGCTTTATTGCAGCTCTCGCTCCCCCGAGAGCTTTTCCGAGTCCGTGGCAGTAACAATCTCCTCCATAGTCATTGATTTGTACGCTATTAAAAGCAATAAAGTTGACATACTCTTCTGTCATGTTCTCTTGTCTGCCATTAGTGTGTATCGGATGTCTTGAGAGATAATCAGCCAAGTTTGTACATAGCTCCAGGTCGATATTCTACTTTGAGTGAGTATGGCTGTAAACGTAAAACCCAACGTTCTGTGCGCGCTGACGACTTGGCTTTCTTATTACCATAAATTACTTCTAGAGGCTTATGATCCGTTATGAGGGTAAATTCTTTGCCATGCTGGTACAAGTGAAAATGTTCTACCCGCCACACTATGGCAAGCGCGTCGTTTTCTGTTTGAAAGTATTTTCTCTCCACAGCTGTCAGTGCTCGTCTTGCGTACGAAATTACCTTGTCATCGTCTCCTTTTCTTTAGTCTTTTGTGACAAGATTGCGGACATACCGACAGGGCTCGCGTCCACGGTGATATAGGTGTCCTTTTGGGTGTCGAAATATGCCATACATTGTGCCGACGATAAGGCATTAGTAAGTTTGTCAAAGGCTTGTTGATGGATCTCTTTCCACTCAAACTTCGCATTCTTTTTGTTAAGTCTCTCCATTTATGGCGCTGTGAATGTTGCTAAGTTATCAATGTATCTGGCACTATAATTGGCCATTCTCAATCGACTTCTGACATCGTGGACACTGGTCGGTTTAGGGGCATCTTGTAGATCTTTTAGACGTGCTGGATCTGGTTGTGTACCATCAGCTGCAAATATTTGTCCAAAGAAGTTCAGAGTTCTACTTGAGAAACTTCGCTTGGTTGAGACGTAACCCTCGGTCGAACAAACGTTGAAGACACTTGTCTAGATTCATATCCTGTTCTTCGCGTGTCTGCCTATATAATATGACGTCATCGGCTGTATTTTTCACGCCAGATAAACCTTGTAGTTGCTGTTGTAGGATAAACTGGAAAATCTCGGCAACTGCATTGGCACCATAATTTAAACGTTTATATCGAAATAAGCTAACACGTGTGCTGAAGGTTGTAATGTAACGACTAGCCTCCTCGAGCTCTAGTTGGTGGTAGGCCTGTGATAGATCTAATCTACCGTCCTTTTTTGCTACAACCACTGTCGGGGAAACCCATGGAGTAGGCTGGTTTTCAGGTACTCTTTCTATAATTTCGTTATTTTCTAATTCTTCTAATGCATTTTCGACTTTGTCTCGTACATGGTAGGGAATACGCCTCTGGGATTGTTCTTTTGGTGGTTGGTTGTGGTCAATGCTTAGTTTTATCTGTCCGTCTTTCAATTTTCCCAAGCCGCTGAAAACTTTCGAGGGCTTCGATAAGATGTTGTCTATTTTTTTGTCTTTCGATTCAGTAACCTTGTTAATGTGTAGACTTATTAACCGGAGATCTTGGGCTAGTGTTGTGGCAGACATCATATTGCTACTGATAGGCGTTTTAGCCATAGATATAGGAGACCTGGATTGCTGACGTATACCTAGCGCGCGTGACCCCCAATAGAAGAATACAAGATGGCGTCGCAACCGGGCAAAAAAAATTAGGAATTGTATTACGAAAAACAGGTTTTTGGACTTTTTTGATCGTTTAACTGCTTCGAATCACATTCAACTGGACTTTTTTGAAAATAGATCACTATTGCGGAGGCTTTGAACGCAAAATGAGAAGAGTGGGCTAGATTCTTACAAAATTATCGTTCGCTGAAGATTCCAAGGAGTGGACTTTGTGACCGGTTCCGTTAGTTTGCGTAGATTATTGGACTTTTAACACTTCGAATCACGATCGATCGAGTATATTTAGGAAACGATGTATATTATCGATGTTTTAGTTGTGAACAGGAAAGCGTTTGCCGAATTTTATGAAAAATATCATGGGTTAATTTCCTCAGTATCAGCAGCTATTATGACTGCACATCAACCCCAGCTAGAAGGTAGAATTTAGTTTGTTTGTTTGTTTGTTTGTTGATTATGGTTTTTATAAATTTATGAGAAATGATTGTTTGTGTAGGATCTGCTGACAAAGTAGCACAAATGTAACAACAAATTATTTAAATAAGTATGAAAGAAACCCATGTTTCCAATTGGTTTCTATTGATTTATGATTATTGATATCAATACATATAATTTGTGTAAATCTGAGAAGCTAAGCATAGTTTTAGGGACTCATAATATTATTAAAGTGTAGGTGTACGTGCATGAGGCTTGATAACATGCATGAATCAAATTAACATTTAATATACTTGAAGCAAAGATCTGTTAAAAGGACCAGGTTTTGTGTCATCAAAACTAATAAATGTCTGGTATTAAAATTATAGATGTACAGCTTAATAAAGTTCAAAATACAAATTGCTGGTTGTCAATGTGATTCTGATTTTACTCAAAATCAATTACATCTGCACATGAAAATCTTACCATTTGTCAACAAGCTGTACCTGTGAAAAATGTGTTGCAAAGATGAAAATAAGTTGTGAAATACTGTAATTTTGTAAAGCTCCTGCAAGCTTGTTGACAAGACATTTATAAACGCTTGTATAAATATGTGGGAATGTGAACATAGTGATTGCAAGACAGTTTTTTATAAAATCAGATATTCTTTAGGATTGCTACAGAGATAATTGAGCGATATAACTTGTAATATTGACTTCTGCCTATAGGTATCAATTTTCATTTGATAAACATAATAAATATGACATCTTTGCAAGCCATTAATAATAAATATGACATCTTTGCAAGCCCAAAGCAGAACTGCTGCATGTCCATTATTAGCTTATCCTAACTTAAAGTCAATCATCATGCCTCCTGCAAAACTTGTAGTGTACCTGTACTGAAGGACAAATTTTATGCATGCAGATACTCAATTTCACTTTTAATACTAAGCAAAAATCCAAGTAACACTCAAAATCAAAGTCACTAGAAGTAGTAATTTGCAAAAAAGTTAGATTTACTACAAGAACATACTAAACAACCAGTTGTCTACTCCAGAAGTCTTTAACGAACGATATTTGATATATGATAGACATCGTTTTCTAAATATATGCGATCGATCATGATTCGAAGTGTTAAAAGTCCAAGAATCCACACAAACGAAACCGGTCAAAACGTCCACTCCTTGAAATCTTTATCAAACGATAATTTTGTAAGAATCTAGCCCACTCTACTCATTTAGCGTTCAAAACCTCCGCAATAGTGATCTGTTTTCAAAAAGTCCAGTAGAACTTGATTTGCAGCAGTTAAACCATCAAAAAAGCTCAAAAACGTGTTTTTCGTAATACAATTCCTAATGTTTTTGCCCGGTTGCAACGCCATCTTGGATTCTGCTATTGGGGGTCACATGCGCTAGGTATACGTCAGCAATCTAGGTCTCCTATATCTATGGTTTTAGCTACACATGTTTTTGCTACGGCAACGCGCTGTCGGGTCTCCATAATTGCTTCGAATTTTCTTGCAAATGTTACAGGGTTTTTTGCATTATAAGCAAATGCTTTAATGTTTGTTTTCTTTAAATTAGCTCTGTCCATTTGCTCATAGGTTTTGTGGTCGATTACGTTTATTGTGGCACCGGTGTCTAATGTCGCCTCAAACGAGTGTTCACATACTTTCACACGAACATTTGGTACTTTATTGCTGTTCACAGCATATAAATAATCGTTAGAACTTGTATCAGAGTCACTGTCCGTTTGTTTAAGCGGATTGACATGTCGTTTCTTATGGTTTTGCTCGTGTTTCTTGTTTTCAATGTAATATCTCCTTCTCCGATATTTCTTTTATATTCGTTTATTGCCTTTTCACAACAGAAGTTGTAAATTGTTTATTATTTCCTTGCCTCCTGCTCGCATGTCTGTCTTTCATGCCCAAATATGGTAGCTTGTTTACGACTCAAAATATTAACAGTTAAATATTAACATTACTATCTATACTATAGCAATCACTCGAATGGCTTAGCTCTCATAACTGGTGATTTCAACTCTTTAAACACCGGCCTTGATGAACAAATTATCTAGGGTTGAAATAATAAATTTTAAAACAATTTTAAAACGCTATTTTAGACTAGTATTAAACGAATGTCAAGAAGTCCTTATTTGAACATGTACATCAACAATGTTCTGTAAGCCTTTAAAGAATGATTTACAGCTACAGTAAATCATCGGCAATTTGCAAGTACTGGCGTAATAATGTCACCATTGAGGTTAAGTTAACCGGAGCTAAATATTCCTTTTTGGTCAGCAGATTAAAGCATGGCAATTCCTCCAAATGGTGGAAGGAGATCAAGTCTATGAGGGTTTGTCCTTTCGTAATTTATATTATTTCGTAATATATTATCCCCCGTAATCCCACCAGTCCGCGCCTAGTTCCACCCATCAACAACTTTTTTACTTGTCTTGCCTCTCACTTCAGCCCTTAAAAACCGTTAGACGATACTGGTATGCAATTGGCTGTCCCTCATTTATTCTTAGTGAACATATAGGTCAAGTTTATTGTGTTCTACGCAACATCAAAACCATTGAATCTCCTGGGTTAGACCTAATCCCAAACAAAATTGTCAAAATGTTTGCCTTTGATACCTCCCGATTCTATATTGAACGACTTGAGAAAGATTTCCCTGACGTCGCAAATTTCAAAGATTATGGAAATTTTTGTAACCCACTCGATAATTCCTCACATAATAGACCAACTTGACATTAAAAAATTTGCACTTCCACGACTTGGTATGTGTATTTTTTTAAATTGTCGGCGCCTTAGATAGTCACAATTCTTTCAGACTGTACTTCGCTGGCTAGTAAAGGCTCTAGTAGGCCACAATGTCGTCATAAACGTGCTCGAGAACCTCCAAGTTCATCCTGTTCTTGTTCGTTGGATTAAAGAATTCCTGACAAACCGCAAAGATTGATTCACACCAGTTTTCACAGAAACTTGTCAATGGTAGCCTTCCCCAAGGTACTCAGTTTGGTCTTCTCGTATTCGCCATTTAGACTAATCCATCATTGAAAGATTGGATTAGTCGCCTAGAACTTGTTGATGATACAACAGCATTAAAGATAGTCCCTATGTGTTTCTCTAGTATCTTGCCTTTAATTGTCGATATATGAAATTTCTAACTTCTCATCCTCTATTAGGATGGATCTTAACCCAATGAAATGTAAAGAAATGATTTTAAACATTCTCAAGTATCGAATCCCATGTGATCAATCTATGTTAGTAAATAGACAATGTGTTGAATGAGTATGAAGTTTTAAGCTTTGGTGTATACCTATCCGAAGATCTTCCCATTTCTTCTCCCACCCAGTATTAAAACCGCAGGATTAAACCACACTGACCTTATTATTATCTACTATTTAGTTATTCTTTCCACACTGGAGTATATAGGCGTCCCCTGTTGTAATTGTAATTTCAATAGATCCCCAGTTAGCTAAATGCCAGTTTACACGAGATCTACGCTATAGTATATTAAATTATATAAATTAATATGAATATCTATAAAATTATAAAATTACAATGCTTTACAAAATTACGATGTAAGATTAATCTAACTAAACCACGCTATCTGTCTACGAAGAGCAGATTTAAAAGCGTCTTTCAATTCAATACGTCTTATCTCTACACTTAAATCATTCCAGATTTCTATTGCTCTTTTTATGTACGCTCTAGCAAGGAATGTTTTCTTCTTGCTGACCGGATTCGTGAGAAGTAACGTATTACTATTACACTTAGATGGGAATGATCACGGGTAATAATGAAGGGATGAAGATGCATAAATATAGTAAATGGTTCCCTATAATTTAATCTTCTATGAATAATCCTAGCTGTTCTCATATATATTCTTTGTCTGACAGTTAGCCAGTTAAGTTTATTGTGTAATTCGTTTCAGGATTTTCACGAACTTTGTAGCCAGCCCTTTTGGGGCTTCCACACAGTTTTGTCCCATGAGTACACGACCTTGTATTCTTCCAAACCATTACCTGAAAGCAATTAGAGCTGTCAAATTACTACAATTACGTTATAGTTAATTTGAATGTAGGGGTTTTTTATTCACACTGTACGGTATATAATCACTTAAATTATGATATTGATAAATCAAACAAATTTTTTAGCATGTTATTTACCCGATGTAAAGCACAGGGTATTCTGCACTAAGAAGATGAAACATAAAATCACGCAAGACAGCGAGTTTTTTCCAGAAGCGTATGAAAGCAAAGATCTCGATTTCATGTTCGAGAAATGTCCCAACGAGAACGAAGATATCTGCGTGTATTTTCTTCAGGTTTGCCCTCATGTGCAAGATATTCACATTCCGAAGAAGACTCAAAATTCGTCGCTAAGGCAACCACCTCGAATTCTTCAAAGTGTTCATGGCTTCTATCTTATGCATCCCGATCACCCAACGAGACTAAAACTTAGCAATTCCTGGGACAAAGCAACTGTAAAAGATAAAAAAGTTTACTTCTACGACATTAGCGCCGCTACTGGTCAACCAATAATAACGTAAGATGTGAAAATCACTAAATGGTCAACATTGGTTTAAATGTTAAAGTATCCCAAAATAATCATGTATTTTGATGATGGCCTATTGTTTATTGTTTGATGAACATTTTTTATAAACATTCTAGTTCGATCGTAACATTGTCCATAATTCTTATAATTATATCGACTACATGCTGACGCTAAAATTTCAAGTATCTGGATTGTAGATTAATAGCTGTTGAATTAGAATTAAATTTTCAAATGTTGTTATTGTCGCATGTATCAGGTTTATAGTGCAATATCTCTTGTTCTTCTGTAATAAATTACATTAAAGTGTACGAAAACAACTGTAAAGTTTCAACGTGAACATGCATAACACAACAGATGAAAGTTTGTTTAAAATTCTCCTTGTATTTGGCGATAGCGGTTGGAAAAAATGGATGGGTTAGGAAAAAATTCTGTAAGATTTAATGCACGGGCTCTGACGTGTTTATTGACTATCTTTGATGGACCAAAATTATTGAAAAAAATTGTGAAATATCTCCAGTCCACTCTAGCAGATAATTTATGTCTGGTCCCTAACAATCTAAAAGTCCTCCTAGAGGATAAACTTGATAGCGAATCAAATACAGCGTAGATTCATTGGGCATGTCCCCGTGTAATAGGTTTGATATAGGTTTGTGTTCGACTCCAAATGATAAGGCGAATACTTCATTATCGGCTAAATACTTCCTATACTACTATGTGTTTTATCATGTTCAAACCTTAGGGAAACTCTGAGGTATTAAGAATAAAGTATGGCCCAGGAAACGTTGGGAAACATTGTCATTTAATCCTTGATTTTTCGGTGTTTCTCTCCAAAACTTTTCCACTGACTTTCACTCACTTTGTTTTTCCGAGCTGTGAGTGAAATTTACACGCCACAGTTTTTACCTGGTGTATGTCGCCAAATGACTGCCTTCAAAAAGGGTCAATCCGATCCCAAAGATTTTTTAACTACAGTGCGACTCACGATATTACTTTTATGAGATATTTATGCCGTACGTATTCAAAATGAGCATTGCTATTCATTAAAACTTACGAACATCAAAACAAAGTTGTGAGAAGATCTTTACGATGTTGATATTTGATGTTAGTCACATGACTGAAAAAATATGGCGTTGTTCCATATTTGGGGTGAACCACGCTATTAGTTTTAAAAATATGATAACACGACAGGACGTCGTTTTTAACTTAATTGGAAGTGGAAACGACATTCTTTAGCCAAAAACAGCATAGTTAACAACAAGAGAATGTTTTAGCTAGAAAATAAACGAACTTGGTGTCATAGTTGAAGGATTTTTCAAAGATTACGTGGAACGGTGGAAAATAGGGATTCTGGACTTCTAAAATGGATAAGAATGGAAGGTATTAGGCGTTTGAAGGAGAACTGTTCGTAAATTATCATGATCAACGTCTATCAACATTTTGAGAAAGTTTGCTTTGCCATATATCTTCAAAACTAGCAATGATGGATTTCTGGTAAGCAATAATAATTCTAAAAGTACCTCCACTGGTGTCGTGGAATAAACATTTGGAACTGGATTGAGGAAAAAAAATGCTTGAGAGCACAACAAGTCGAGAAAGACAAGACAGACAAGTCGAGATCAACATGATAATTCCCTAATGCTGGAAAAGGAACTTCTGATGAAAGGTTTTAGGTACCTGCCAAAGAAGTGGTAGAACGATCATTTAGATCTGTATTATTAGCAACCAACATGTCTTCATATGTGCCTAAATGTGCAAAAGAGACCTCTGATCCCTATTTCCGCTGTTACCAGCAGAACTCGTTTACTTTGCCACTTTTTTGTTGACTCCTTAGCCTCGCTGGTCACATACCATCATTGAATATCAATAATCTAACCCATGCATACATTTTCCAAGCTTTATCATGCTGATTTCGTCTGCCCGTCAAAAGAACAAACTTCTGTTGTGCTCTCAAGCATTTTTTTGCCTCAATCCAGTGCCAAACGTTTATTCCACGACACCAGTGGAGGTACTTTTAGAATTATTATTGATTACCAGGAATCCATCATTGCTAGTTTTGAAGATATATGGCAAAGCAAACTTTCTCAAAATGTTGATAGACATTGATCATGATAATTTACGAACAGTTCTCCTTCAAACGCCTAATATCTCCCACTCTTATCCATTTTAGAAATCCAGAATCCCTCTTTTCCACCGTTCCACGTAATCTTTGAAAAATCCTTCAACTATGACACCAAGTTCGTTTATTTTTTAGCTAAAACATTCTCTTGTTGTTACCTATGCTGTTTTTGGTTAAAGAATGTCGTTCCCACTTCCAATTAAGTTAAAAACGACGTCTTATCGTGTTATCATATTTTTAAAACTAATAGCGTGGTCCGCCTGAAATATGGAACAGTGCCATATTTTTTCAGTCATGTGACTAACATTAAATATCAACATCGTAAAGATCTTCTCACAACTTTGTTTTGATGTTCGTAAGGTTTAATGAATAGCAATGCTCATTTTGAATACGTACGGCATAAATATCTCATACAAGTAATATCGTGAGTCGTAGTGTACATCAACCAATTTGTTACTGGGTTTTAATTACATCAACCGATTTATATAAAAAAATAATCGGTCCGAATTTCAATTTTTTAATTTGTTGAAATCCTCACATTGCTATTTTCAGTTTTTCTGAAAAGCAATTAATTACAAGATGAAACTGTTCCCTTTTGAACATTAAAATGACCTCTTTGTAACCTCTTAATCGTTTTTCTTATTAACATAAGTAGCAAAGCTATCTTTGAATTAGAAGGTCCGCTTTGCTATTATTTGTTCAATGTTCAATTCATGAAGAAAAAACAAAGGAAATCACAACCCTAACAGAGGCTTTAAATCGGCTAGAGATTTTCGTTGATTTAGACTTTAACCAATCATGCAGTGACTCTGTGCAGTAAATCATGGGCCAGTTTCATAGAATCGTTCGAAGTGGCAAAAATTTGTGCATCATCCTTTCTATTTTTTCCAGGAATAGTAGGCTAACGTTTGAAATTATGCAAGTATTTGATAGGTCTTTACAAACTTTAGAATATACATGAAAGACGAAGGTGGAGGAGTTATGAATTTCTTGAATATTTTTCACAGTTTGGATGGTTATTTCCAGGTCAGAGTACGATGAACATCGTTCTTCAATTGATTAAGGAAAAATTACACTGCCTTTTTGTGAATGCACTTTTTGTCAATAATAATACCTTGTTTCATGCACAACAAGTCAATTGTCAAGTGCCATTTTATTTTATTATTGCTATTAGTGCTATTTGTTTAATATTTGACAGCTACGTCTTTTTTACACGTTCTAGACATGCCCACAATTATGTAACTGACTTATCTTTGTGAATTGTTCCAAAAATGTAGGAATAATTATAACATTGATGGGAGTAATTGAACGAGATATCGTGGCAATAAGGGGCTCTAGCCCTTAGAAACAATGCGTAAGTGTAATACTTCATCGACTCATTCGAATGTTAACTTTTCGACTGGTAAGTGATTATTAAACCTGGGAGATTGGCCGTGCCCCCCCCCCTCATTTTCAAAACCTAACAATACGCCAACATATCACACGATCAACAACCCAATAGTTTTAATTTCTAAAGCGAGCTTGCAACTCTTTTGCCAGTTACCACAGCATCCGTAATCTAGAATGAATGTCATTGATTCACACTTTTTCGAACAATGCCGCAATGGTCTCACGGGCTAGGCAGTGCATTCGTGCTAAATGGGACGCTATACCGAACGATTAATTATGTTTGACCATGAATAACCGAACGGCGGGTGATTAGTTAGTACACAAGCACAGACAACGAACAACGGTTTAGACATTGATATACTGTATTTATCAAATAATGAGCAATATATTATCTTAAGACATTGTTTACAGGTTATCATCTACACACAATTACTCATTTACAGGCAGCATTTATTAAACTCTGTAATATCAAACTAATGTATAATATTACACATTTACACGCAATATATACCAAACCATGGCCGCGAGACTGCATGCAATCACGATTCTGAATATTAGAACAATATTCTTTACAATTAACGAAGTTTAATTATATTGCACACTAAAGTTTTTCATTTCAAACGGTTTCATGCAGATTTCCTTTGCGGTGAGATGCGAGAGATATTTTTTGGTAACTGAGATAACGTTCATTTACTTATCAAATAGTAAGCAATAAATTATCTTAAGACATCCATATCGTTCTCACAACCTTTACTGTAACACTATTACCTACACACAATATTCATTTTTAATATATGACCTTCGTTCACTGTTCAAAATCCGCGCGCGCGATTGGTCAAAATCGATCACGTGTGTTTTGGTTACCTGGCAACAACGAGTAGTTTGAGTGCGTTATCACAATAACGCACGAAAAGTGTGCAGTATTGAAAATGGCCAGGAGTAAAACGTCAAGGAAACTGTATTTACAAGTGAATAAAGCTAACAAGTTGATGATAATATCGATGAATTCTACTATAAAGACCAAAAAGGAAACAATCTTGAGAATTTCTATCGTCAGAGGTAATGAAATTTAGAAAACACCGATTATTCTCATTTTTTCGTCTGTGAACTCTCGCATGAAAGCTCATTTAACAGGCTATTTTTTGACGTATCGTTGTGTTTATTTGCTTGACTCAGCTTGTAAAGGTTGTTCGCTACAATTCTTCAAGTTTTTGTACTTTTTTCACGTATAATGTTTTTAAAATCGGATTTGTTTTAATTTGGTTTGGTAGCGAAAGCGTACGGCTTTTGCTTGCGAGCACGACCAGTGAACTCAGATCATATATTAAATGTGTTAGAGACTGTTAAGTTCGTGTTTTGTTTACAATGTACAATGAACTCAATATTTTCTATACTGCACTTGGCATATATTAACTATGTATAATATTCAATATTTACACGTAACATATATGAAACTATGGCCGAGACTGCATACAAGCACGACTCAGTCTTGTTCCCTTAGAATAATATTCTTTACAATTAACGAAGTTGAGTTATATTGCACAATAAAGTTTTTCATTTCAAAAAGTTCCATGCAGATTTCTTCGGCACTGTGAGATGCGAGAGATAAAAGTATCATCAAGAATATTTTCGAATGTGGTCAACCAATGGAATTCACCATGCATGACAACCTTGTTGAACTGCAAATCGAAATGAGTTTCTTACCTCTGAAGTTCAACCTCTGTATACTCTGTGCTTTGGCAGACAGGGACAGGTTGGTAGGTTTAACAATGCTCATTGTTTTCCTTTGTATTCGCTTTTTGTTCTCTTTGTTATTTTGATGGTACTAATGACGGTTTGGCTTATTTATTCATAAAATCTACCAACCCTGTAATGGCAGAGCGGAGCTAGTATTCAGATGATTTTAAAATAATTTAAAAACAAATTTATAATACGGAACCCTGATTGAGCCACCACCATCACTCGATCTCAGTGTCTCAATTAATAATTATTAATTCAATATTGCGCGCGCGTCACAAACACTGGAAACGGGAGACAGGCGACTGGAGACGGGAAAAAACGTAGAGACCGAAATTATGACACGGTTCACTTCGTGACCCGTGTAATAAGTATGGTAAACGTAAGCAAGTAAACCTGTTCTCTTGTACATTGCCTGTCCGACTATAATCATTTCCTTAAGTTAAGCAAGCAAATTGCATTTTATTGTTTGTTTTCTTTTTAATTGGTCATTTGTAAAGGTAGATGGGTTTGGATGATTGCCTGCATAAATATTTTAAGTAAAATTTTCAACACTACTCATTCAATGCTTCTCTTTTCATTTGTCTTTTGTTTTTTGGCTACTAATGATGGTTCAGCTCATTCATTCACACAATCAATCTACGAACCCTGAAGGCAGATTTTCATTGTTTAACGTCCGGGTCAATATTTACGCGCACTTCAAGCACATAGGCATTATATCAGTACGCCAACACTCTCAGTATCTTACCCTCCAAACCGAGACCAGCATCTTGATATGTCCTTATTTCAAAGAGATTTTTCGATACTGTATCTCCTATTCTAACAGACGGTGCAGAATTTGGCTTGAAAAGCACTGAAGATCATGACCAAACAATTACCAAGGTTGTCAGACTTGGCGAATGACTTTTAACAATGCTCTTTTTTTCCTTGTATTTGCCTTTTGTGTATTTTTCTGGGGTTTTTCTCGTTAGCACTATTGATGGCTTAGTTATTCAAGAAAACTGGCAGCCGTATTAATTACTACAGCAACGGAAATTCCCTTGCCTTTACTAATATAATGCAAACGAAATCAGGATCCTGCACAGAAATAGCGTCAGTTGGAAATTCCAGTGGTTGACGAGACTTATTATGGACGCACTAAAGACTGCAATTACCAGGTACATGACTTTAAACTTCTGAGTGTGCCTGATACACTTGGTCCTAAGTATATATTGTCCATATATACAAGCTATAAATTGTCAAGAGATTTTTATTTCAAATACTAGATCACCTGATCACCTATCTCCCAACCTATAATTTAACAAGTACTGATCCAGGGATATAAATATACAGTATGAATTATGGACTGAAAAACATCATTGCTATTTGTTACAACCATATAGAAAGCCACTATGCTGAGGATGTGGCATTTTTATTTGTATATATATTTATTCGGTAATAAACGCCCAGCTATTTAGCATTGAGGCCTTGAAATGAAAATTGACTGTAATTTTTAAAATTGCCCAACAAAGCTCAAACGTAGCCCGAGGTAAATTGACTGTAATTTTTGAAATTGCCCAACTAAGTTTAAATCTAGCCCGAAATTCCCTTCATCTAATCGACCAGCATCCTCCTCCGTCACACTCACTTTACGAGATATTTAATCGAAATAACATTAAAGTCTGCCCCTCGTGTATGACGAATGTGAAAAGTACCATATCCACACATAACCATCGCCCCTTGAAACAAAATATCCTTGAACCTGAACCCAATAAATGTAATTGCGGAAAGAGAGATAGTTATAAGTCCATTACATCAGAAATGCCTGACCGACAACATAATTTATAAAGCAAAAGTGAAAACCAGTCAGGACGGGGTCTGCTTTGAATACATCGGAATGAAAATGATCCAATAGCTTCAAGAGCAGATTTGGAAACCATAGAAAGTGTCAAACGCACTCTTTAAAAGACGTAGTATAGGGGCCTTGAAGCATAGCTATATGAAATACTATTTACAAAAATTCTTTCACGCTTTTCTGGGATAACAAGCCTACTGTATACCGCAGTGAATTCGTACAAGAGGCAATAATTTCAGAGCTATTCAAACACAATACCGTAATTATGTTGTTATTAATCAATTATCAGTATCAGTAATGTTCAACATGTTGAACACCTCGAAGTTCTGCGCATTTACTGCTCCGTTTAATAGTTTCATGTCCTGCATTACCCATCTCACCAAATATACAGATTACTGCATGGTTGGCGATAACAAAAATCGTACAAACGAGCCAACCATGCGGTAATTTGTTTATGCCATATGTATAGCGAGATTATTTTTGCAATTCTGTCAAAGGCGAACAATGTCGTAATAAAATATTCAAGTCTCAAAACAGATTTATACCGTTTAATTCTTCGTTATCTAGTGAGTTAAAGCTGTTCTTTTTTCTATTTCGTGTTTTTCATGCGAAAAACTCTCTTTTTTTTGGCGCAAAAGCCTAATTTCGCGCCTTCCCCAACACGGCGGCCATGTTGGAAGCAAAATTACAATACGATTTTCTTCACTAGTGAGAAAAACCGTATAGCCAATCAAAATACTGATACGATAATTTCTCAACAGTGAAAATACGATTATTATTTCACCCGTTTACCCAATCTCTATATGTATGACATATAATTATGCTTGTATTTCGCAGTGGTGCGGTCTAGCCTTGTCCACTCTTGTCGCCAGAATAAGGGGTTTTCTCCTTCTCACGTATGTGAGTCAGAATATGTGAACCAAGTAACAGAATTCACTCAATCAGATCGGCCTGAAGAGTCATTCGTTCGAAAAGTGTGAACCAGGCTTAATTAAACGTTATCTGACGTTTGTTTTGTAAACCTTTGATGTATCTTTATATATAGTCTTTTTAGTCATCAGATCGTGGTGGCCACTCTAACTGGCGACAAAAAATGTTTCACTCATGTTTAACTTTATTAATGCAAATTTTTCAAGATTTAAAGTTTTATTATTATTAATTTATGCAACTCAGAAATTTCGTTCCATTTCTTTGGATCGCTGCAGAAATATCGCGTTGCAATATTTTCACCCTAAAACAAATATCATGATCGATTTTCGCTTTATTATCTATAAACTGTGCTTTGGTATGGATAAATACACTCTGAAATTTTGGCGAAGGACATTATTTAGGACACTCCTAAGCCTTGACTTGGTTGTTCACCACCTAAAATCTTGGGAGTTTCTAGATCACACAAACGTACGTATACGTACGTTACCCTCATACCTTGAATGACAGTTAAAAAAAATTACGGTGAACTTAATTTTGATGACCTTATTTACATCCTTCATGGAATATTCTAATCTCAAACACAATAATTATGAGCACTGGATAGTTAGAATAGAAGTTGTCTGTTTTTTATCCGATGACATGCAGATATCTTGAAATGTTTGACGAAGGAAGACAATATGTGAACTCAATGTAAAAATTGACAGATGAATCGGCTTCGCTTAACATACTAGGTAAACATTCTTTGTGTGATTCGATAAATCCTGGTTACGTCCTGAAGCAAAATGCTGAAGCCACACAACATCGGAAGACAACATCGGACATTGGTCATATTTTGCCTTCGGTGCTTGTTGGTTAAAGATACAGAGAATCTGTTATAAGCAAGTATAACTAAAGGTTCCGATAATTACCAAATAACATTGAAGATATGAATCGCTGTAACTTTGCAATTTTTTGTATTCTGACTGCTTTCTTGCATGCTGAACATATTCAGGAGACTCTTGCGGTGAGTTATTCTATCTATTAAAAAATGAAAAAATATCATTGTATTTTTGCAGTAACTTGATTTTCAGAAATATGTATACGGATTTAGCTCCGCCAATATACACCGCAGCAGTATGTTCTGTGTGTGCCCTGCCGAATTCTATGTAAGTTTATAAAATTCCACCTCAGCATAGACGTCGGCATAGCTATGCCAGCATATGCAAATTTTCTGCATTATTTGAAGCAAAATAAGCTCATTATAGGTGACGAACAGAAAGACATTTACCAGACGCTGCTGCCTGCGAAATACATTTCTTGCATATAGCTATGCTGTGACGAAAACTGTCCTCTCAAAAACCGCGGAATTTTATATCTGGATGTTTTACTTATAATTCGCATGTCAACATTATCATATCTACCGCGGAGATTTTACAACGACAGAAGGTTTGTGTCGAAGCTGTGTGGTAAAATAGGAAGTATAAATATTTTTAGCGACAAATATATGCAAACTTAAAAATGCTCTTCGGAATCATCTAGGGAAATTTTAGAACGAAAGGTTTGTATCCAAGCTGTGTGGTAAAACAAGCAGTATAATTATTTTTAGCGTCAAATATGTGCAAACTTGAAAATGCTCTTCGGCATCATCAAACCTTTTTTGCATGTAGACTTCAAGAACGAATAATGGTGGTAAATGTACAGCACAAATGTATGGAACTTTCAGGATCGCCGTCCAGTATTGTGATGGAAGTAATTGGCTAACAATGCAACCGTCTCAAAACAGACATGCAAACAGTGATGCCAACAAATCAAGCGGTAAGCCACACGGCGTTTCAGGTTTGTTGCAAACAATAGTTATTTTTAGAGGTGTTTTCCTCATAGCTGTTTTACTGTATATCTAAAATTCAGTAACTGTACCAAAATCTACAGTATATACTGATTTCAATTTGATTTTTTTGTTTTGTAACGTGTCAACATCATATTTTAATCTGCTTAATGCTTAGTTAGAATTTAATACTTAAACACTGCTATACCCGAGTTTGGAATACAGATAAATACAGTTCGTTTTGTGCTTCCCACTATTGATATTTTGTACAGTAGCTTTCTTTTTTAATTTTCCAGGCACAAGTTGTAATGACATCTTAAAGAAAGGTCTAAGCAAGGGCGACGGAAAATATTTAATTGATCCTGATGGACGTGGCAAAGCGATATCAGTTTATTGTGACATGTCTTCGTTTGGCGGTGGCTGGACCATGTGCTACACTACAGGCAGCCATGTTGATATCAAAACTGAGCTCACCTCTAAGCCATCCACTGGTTATCGAGCAGATTGCAACAATATACCTGTAAGCTAGATAATTTATGATGTATAAATTTCATACTGCTGTGTCATCATGGATTATATTATTTTCAAGCTATCTTGTATGTCTACTTACTAAATTCGAGTACTTTTGTGCTCCAGTGTTAGTAGGTATAGCTGGTAAATTGTTTACTAAACCGTACAGTTAAGTTGTGTAATACATCGATAAAATATGTTTCAAACCCTCTCGTACGTGCGTCTATAATTAGGAATTCAATACAATTTCACTATTTACAAGTCCTGCAATAAACTTGTGTCCACTTTTTATTAGACTACGGTAATGATCGAAACTTGTAGAGTATTTTTTTTATTAGCTTTTACCACAAGGGCAGGGTCACCTCGACAGCGTGAGCCAATTACTGTGGGCCCGTACCAAAGTACCCGGAGAAAACCCACGAATATCGGCAGAGCGTTGGCTATACTCATTTCACATAAGAACTGGATTGGAGTCCACCTTACTGGGGATCGAACTCGCAAACTTAGAGGTGAAAGGCGAGTGTTCTGAACTCAACGCCACCGAAGCCCATTACTACTGTACAATATCACTTCTTATTACAAATAATTTATTAAATAATTCAAAACCTAATTCTGGGCAATCATTGTTTTTTCAGTTTACTGAGGTGATCTTTGTTGACGAGAAGTCTAAAGAAAAAGCAGCTTTCAAAAAGAGTGGGTTAGCAGTTAAATTTTCCGGCAACTACAATAAAAAGGCGGATGCGTATGGCTTGTGGACGGCCAAGGGTGTTCCTTCAACAAAATTCAAATATCAAATGTTGGTATGCGACACGTCTTTTTATAAGGGCCTTCATTTCTCTGGTTACACAAATTGCTACAAGAAGTGCGATAACTGGTGTTCGGATACTTCGTCCCCATATTTTCGCACTTCCGCTGCAAAGAAACGGGGCTATAGTGGTGTTGCTTTCAATGAAAATGGTCATAAAGAAGTGAAAAACCGCCTTATCTCAGCAGGAATTCGCTGAGAAATAAAATAACCATGTATTGATCAGATTTTGAACTTTGTTGTAGTTTTACATGACTCGGGGTACATTTAACATTTTGCCTTCATAATTACTTTTGTATCTTCTTTATGTTAGCTACTTTAATTAAAAAATGTAATGTTCTAATGTTCTAATAATCAATATTAATGTCGCTAATTTGCAGTTGCTTGAACTACAATTGTACAAAATATACGTCATGCTTAATTTGATTCAAAAGCTTCCAATTCTTCCGATGTAACCTTTTGATACTTCCCTGGTATACATGTAGCTACAATTACATCGAGTACCACAAAATCAAATGATCTTGTGCACATTTATTACTTTAGGTCCTGTATAGGGTTTTGTATGCGTTTCATTTGCCATAGATAATCTGGACTATTTCAAGGGTAAAATGAGCATGGCGGTCAACATCGCATATGTGCCGAAACCCGAATCTGGGACGAAAACGCTCAAAATGAGCCCGCCTTTAAACGGCAGTGTCAACATAAAAGCAACAGCCTTTCTCATGTACCCTGCCTCGTCCCCAGGCGCTTGGTAATAAAGCGCGCATTATGTAGACAGCTTACATGACGTACTGTGTTGCGGGGTGAGTGCGCAAGGGACGATGGGATGTGGAGGGGAATTGCGGAGCGCCTGGGAGATCTTGTTCTGTTTCTTGCAAAATACGTCTGTTTCTTGCAAATCGTGGTTTTTCGGCAAATTCGGTCCGTTTTTCGTTCTGTTTTCTTCAACGCCGTTATATTCAATCTTATTTGTATACTTTTTAAACATGTGGTCTTAATCGCATTAATTTTTAATGCCGTTTGACCTTTTTAATGAAGTCAATACGACAACACTTGAGGATGTCAACTAGGCTGTTGAGGGAAAAAAATAAGATTTTTCGAACAAAATTGATCTGGATATGGCAACTTTTTATTTAAAAACGCTACATGAACCGGTCGCTTGTCGTAATCGAATGGATTCTTCAATGCTTTCTCTTCGAAAATCTCGTTGTCCTACAAGATCAGCCAGGCGCTAGCCTTCACACGCACATCCCATCGTCCCTTGCGCACTCATGCCGCAATGCAGTACGTCATGTAAACTATCTACATAATGCGCGTTCTATTACCACGCGCCTGGGGATGAGGCAGTCATGTACCTATAATTTTTAGAAGGGTTGCTTATAAGAGTAGTTATTAGAAGCAAAACATTGTCTAACTATAATATTTTACAAGAAAATGACCATGCAACATGCCAGATTAGAAGCTAATTAGCTGTGCATAAAGTCACTAAAATCTAAATTTTCATATTTCCTAAAAAAATTATTGTATAAAAAACTATATGCTCATTTGAATTCAATTATTGCTGATTTAACAAGGATAACGCATTGTATTTCATTACCCTATTATTTGATTGTGGAAAAGTGCAAGAACTGGACGGTGCTTCGGCTGCTTGGCGATAAAAAGGCAAACAAGACGGGATAATTGTGGTTTTGACGGGGGAAGGGGGGGGGGGGAGGCAATGCCTTATAATTCAACAAAACAATGTCAATCTTTGTAAAATCGGCAATAATTGAATTCAATTGAACGTAGTTTTTATACTTTACAGTTTTTTTAGGAAATATGAAAATTTAAACTTACAACGATTTAAGTGATTTTATTCATAATTAGCTTTTGCATGACCTGACATATTTTATGGTGATTTTTTGTAAAATATTATAGTTAGAGATTGTTTTGCTCCTAATAACCACCTCATAAGCATTCCTTCTAAACACTATAGGCACTTCTGATAGATTGTTTTATTTTTCAGAAGTTAGAGCCCTGTCGATACTGCCGTATTAAGGCGGGTTTATTTTGAGCATTTTCGTCCCGGATTCGGGCTTCAGCACATATGCCATGTTGACAATCGAGATTATCCCTGGTAAATTAAACGCATACAAAACCCCATACAGGACGTAGACATTATGGCGGTGGTTAAATATATACGGGGTATGGGAAAAAGGGCAATTCGAAAAAGCACAAACATATAGCCAAATGACAAGCTATATATACCGCTTGCAATTGTTGTTTTTTTATGTAGCCGGATTGATACATGCAGCTTTCGCAGCAGCAAAATGCCGATCATACAATTCCTTTTTGAGGTGTAGCATGATCCAGGAAGTGCACTAATATCATCGACTAATAATATCATATAATTATAATTATGTATATATTTATTATAATATCATATAATGGAAATGATTTAAGAGGTATAGGATAAATGCGTCGAATTCGAGTCAAATCCATGCGCGTAAGTCTGGTTCTCACCGCAGGACTTTTTCGGCCGGTTTAAATTTGGATATGTGTGTGACTTCCACTCGAATTAAGATACGTTCACCTTGTAGAAATTATGCAACATCGAGTGTGTTGTACTATTCGGTTCACTCATCGTGCTTGCCGATGCATTTTGAGTTAGCGTCATGATGAAGGTCAAATATTACCGTTGAAAAGCATTTATGACCTAAAGAACAACACCGTACCTTAAGCCATTTTAACTTATTGCAACATCAATCTACATTTTTACACACAGGTGACCCTGGACGGTCATATGAGATCACACTGCAGTAACACCCCCCACTTGATCTCATCTCATTTTACACCAATAATTACAACACAATAATCAATATTTTAACAAGTATTTCGTTTTGACTACTTTCTACTTTTAAATACCTAAAATGCTTTCTGAAAACGTTCTCTGATCGTAAAGTTTATTTTAACACGAGCTTTCGACTGCCAGTCTGCAGTCTTCGACAGGTAAAGCTCTATACGGATAGATCTGGCTAGTTAAAGCGCATGTCGCCCGGCCTCTTGGCGGGTAATATTAAGAATGCTAGATACGCGACCAGGATTCATCTATCCGTAGAAATAGTTTTATATTTAGTATCACTTTACCTGTCCAAGACTGCAGACTAGCAGTCGAAAGCTTGTGTTAAAATAGATTTTATGTCATGGAAAAAGAAACTTATTATGAATCCTGGTCGCGCATTTAGCATTTTAACCTAAAACGCTGTTCTTAATTTTGGGCAACTTTGAACATTTTGCTTATTTTTGTCATTACGTCAGCTGTCATATTTGTAATAGGACAATGTAATGCTGTCACTTTTCTTAAAGAAAGCTTCCCGAACTGTTGTTGCTTGTGCTAGAGCAATATGCTCAACTTCACAACACGAAAGTGTCACGGTCTGTTGTTTCTTAGATCTCCATGACATCAAAGGACCAGTTTCAGTCAAACTGAAACAATACCCACTGATACTTCGTCTGCCATGGGTTGAAGACTCCCAATCGGCATCACTAAACCAATCAACTTCAAATCTTCGCTACACTTCAGTGGCGGATCTAGCGTAAGTCAAAATAAATTACCACAGCTCATTCTAGGATATGTTTACATTTTAAAATACTTCAAAGCAACTTCATTGGTTAGATTTTATTCTTTTGAAATTCATAACCTGTGACATTGTTATAAAGTTATTTTGAATTTAAAATTGAGCTACTATAATTTATTTTGATTTACCCTGGATCCGCCACTGCACTTCCCATAGCACAACTCATAATCAAGAGTACCTTTCAAGTAGCGCAATACATGCTTGGCTGTAACGCTCGATGTTCTTGGAGAGGCTTTGACAAATATTGTGATATTACCGTCACAATCCAGCATATACCTGGACACGTACATGTCCTTGCATAGATCAAACTGCCAACAACTAGCTCACAATATTTCCTAGGGTCGCCGAAGTCGTCACCATCCCACTCTTACAGCCTTTGCTCTGAGGTAGCAGAGCGTGGTTTACAATAAGACATTTCAAATCTCACCAGCAGTTTTATCAAATACATTTTTTGACTCATTTCTACACAACCATCATTTTGGATATCCAACGAACGAACACCCAAAAAACATGAAAGCCTTTCCATGTATTTCATAAGGAATCTATCCCCTAATATCTCCTTTGTATCATGCATTAGGTTATTGTTGCTTGCAGTAATGATCGGATCATCAACCCACACAAGTATAACAGCCAATCTACCATCAACGTCTTTTATACTTTGCAAAACTTTGTCTTCTATAAGGTAATTATGCAACATACTATTCGATTTCTTACGGATTGTTTCAAGCCATATGGAGATTTGTTAAGCTTATGATACACTAACTTCTCTCCATTATCTGAAGAGACCTCAAATCCTTCGGCTTGTTCGATGTATATCTAACCGCTGGGAAATTTGCTGTCGATGTGCTAAAATATCGCTAGTGGTCGAATAAAAAAATGATTTGAAAGACATTTTTTGTATTCTAAAAATTGGGATTGTTGCCCCGAACTCTTTCACCACAAAAGCGCTCAAAACCAGGGGTTCTTGTTTAAATAGCTGTAAAAGTAATAAAACAACTATAATCAAGCCAACAGTCAGCTAAACTGTATCTTGAGTAACGTATAGATATGTTTTGTAACAAATCAACAAATCGTATTTAATTTAATAGTGCTTTTACTCCATTGATTTTATTGACATATTTGTACTATTGGTCGAAAACGAACTTTGATCAGTTTAAGACGAATTTTAAAAAATCTGCCTTTTCCTCCAAAATGATTTCAGCTGAAACTTGGTTTTCATGTTTATGTCTCATTGCCTGATTTGTTGGCATATTTTATAAATTGACCTTAAAGGTCGATTAGCTGAATGAAAATTTCTCAATCTAAGTTTATTATATGATTTTTAAAACTCCTGCATAAATCATGCAACTTCCACGCAGGCTTATCACGCGCATGCGCGGCAAATTTCTCAGCTGCTTGTATATCTAACAATAAATTTTAGCGTGCAATTTTAGTGCTGTTTTTACATCCATGTAATATCAAGTTCTGCTTTGCAGCTATGTAAAATTGATGTAAAATTTGCAGTTGGAGTTGACTGTAACCTTTTGCTACGTATCTGGATTTATATGTTTTGGTGATAGATGGGCTTCTCCCCCCCCCCCCTCCCCCTCAACTGCCTGCCGACTCTCTGGCAGTTTTGTCAAAGTGAAGGTGTTGTTTTCCTTTAGAAAATTCATCTCTTATCTCATTGTTTCTACCCAATGCTTTGCTTCAGGAGATTCTATAGCTTCCTTATATGCCCGATAACTCATAAAAACAACGAATACCATACATTACCTGATCTACTTGATCCTAATCATTTGTGACGTAGTCAGTTAAATATGACGAAGGTTTTCTTTGGCGTCTTTGGTGAACGATGTTCTCTTTTGGTCTCATTTTGAAACTGCTTGAGTTTCATCATACTCCTCGGTCTGCTGAACAGACATTTCATTTGTCGTTTCTAACATATGAATTTCAGAGGTTCTACTGTTCCTAGGCATACTAAAGTCATTGTTTAAAATGTCCTCTGTCTGAGTTTGCCGTTCACCAACACTTTCTGTTGGCAACTTCATCACCCTGTACTTCATTACCTTTCCAGCTCTTGTAAAGTAGACCAAGTGGACTACCTTTGTCAAAGCCTACAAATATACCCTTGGTACACCGCGGGTCTAACTTTGTTCGTCATGCTCATATGCATAACATTCAGTGCCAAAAACTCTAATTTTAAACAAGGCCGTAGGAAGATGAAAAAAGTTAGGGGGGCTCTTCGAGCGCTGAAGGCACAAGTGCGGCTGGGGGGTCTGGGTACATGCCCCCCCCCCAGAATTTTTTCTATTTTTAGCATGCTCAGACATGTTTTTCTGCACTTTTGAGGTTAGTTTTACCTAAGACATGTGTAAGACTGTAAACCGTTAAAAACGTGTATTTACTTTGAGACTCGATCAAAGATCATTTTAGGGGGGCTCAGCACCCCTGCCTTTTAAGTTAGGGGGGCTCGAGCCCCCCCTGCCCCCGTGGTTTTTACGGCCATGCAAATTATATTTGGCTTCTAGCAGTAAGAGCAAAATATAGTGTTTGTTTCAAACGATTATTATAAGATCTGTTGCGGATATAAGCAGCTTGCATAACTGCGTACGGCCACATTTCCTGAGATTTGCCTAAATTAATGAGCGTACACGTTCCCATTTCAAATAGGGTTATCCAGTGACGCTCAGCTGTCCAATTATGCGCTTTCAACTGGAATTCCAATGAATTTTCGTTCTGTTCAGCTTTAATTAGCCTTGTCATTCTCGGTCTTGTTTTTCTGAATTTTAGCTTTACGACGACAGCTACTGTTACTGTGAGTGGGACTCAGGCAGATCATGCACCAACGTAGTGGACACTGGCGCGAATGGTACCCAGATTGGCCATATGAATAACATCTTTTCTTTTCTTTACTCTGTGTATTTACAGTTTGTAGGATCGAGTCATTTGTTGGTCTTACTCGTTCAGTGTCTTTAAAACTTTGCAAGGCTACTTTAAAGTCGCTAAAGATCTATTCTGCTCACTTTGGGTTGTCAAAATAATGAAAGGTTTGAAAATTTCGGGATGACCATCGCAATCAACAAACTATCTATTACTTCTCCTCCAGCACTTGCCTGCTACCGCCGTTTCGACTCTGATAATCTAATCGGTAACAGTTTCAACCGACAACTTTACTAACAACGTCAATTCTGCCTACGAAGAAACGAGTCTAGGTTTGATCGTGCCCGCGTAATGCTCACGCTCACGCATAGGCGTACCGGTCAAAAAAAATTGGGGGGGGGGCGGACACATTTTTGCCCGACGCATCCTAAAGTTGCCCGTCGTGGTTTTCAAGCACAAATTGCCCGACTTTCCTTGATCACGAAAAATTGAGGCGGCGCCCGCCTCCCCCCCCCCCCGTCTCGTACGCCTATGCGCTCACGCTCTAAATTATAACTGTAGTGAAAAAATTTAATGATTTGTTTTTAATTTTGCGTTGATCCGTTCTCCATTTTAAGATATCCTCAATTTAAACATGTATTAAAGTTGATGAATTTGAACAAACAATTAAATCATGTGAATTAAGGAATCCTGCAATGCGTGGTGTCTGTGAAAAATTTACTACTATAGTTCGGAATCCACTACGGACTAATGCTAATTACAATCTGAAATCCATTTTTTTCAGTGTAAGTTGCCATGCAACCGGTAAGTTGCCATGCATGCGCCCTGTAAATCCATCCGTAGAATGTCAACAAAACAGAGCAGATGCCGTTTGAACAGCCAATAAAATATCAATAGTTAAGAATAAATATGTACAATCATTTCATAACCGCTTACTTTATCTAAACTAGACATGTTTAATTGCACTTATAGCGTCTTGGATATATAGGATGTGTACGGAACCTCCACTTTCCTCTACTTTTTGTATGAAACTTACTTTACGAAATTGAGTATGTGACATAAATAAATTTAAAAAAGACAAGTCTTCATTAATTACAACGCATATACAAGGCTGATAATAAGTGAGATATTGACCGTAGTGGGCCACTGACAAAATATTTCTGTTTTTAGTTTTATTTCTGTGTTTCAAGTGTGAAGAACGGCCAAGAACGGAAACTTGGCATGCAAATGTCAACGCCGTATAGCTTTACAGGCGGGGCCATGTCATTATAAATATGTAGTTAGAAGTTAGGTGTTATTTAGTTATGTAGTTAGGTGTAGTTAGAAATAATGGAGAAAATGAAGCATTGAGAATTGACAGTGGATATATGATATATACATTGCATTGAGAAGCTAAGTTTGAGTGCTAGAGATATGTAGCTTTAACGCATTTACTCTACAGAATCATATCGAATAAAAGAATTCAAATCCAAAAGATACACTCCCTTGAATATACAACCAGCGCGTGCAAACTTCCCTGATCACGTCTGTAGCCATATACAGTGCATTAATTGGTACAATGCATGGAGGTCCTAAGAAAAAAAAACAAATCCCGAGAAAATGACTTGCATTATATACAATAACAAAAATGATCTACATCGCATCGTCGATGAGAATGAGTACATTACTAAAACTGCATTTACAAAGGCTCCTATAAACAGTTCGTTCATTCTTCGAACAGATTAATTTTAATCTTATTGTGTGTGCTATTGATATTTCATTGCCTGCACAAACAACATCTGATGTGGTTTAGTTTATATTAATAACATATAAGTTTTACTAAGACAATATATAGATTAAACAGAATACCAGGTCGCCTAAGCGACACAGAGAAAAAATGTTTGGTAACGCAATATTTGACGTCAAAAGTAGTTTGATGCTCGTTAAACACGGAGCGAAAGAACACGGAGAAAAAGGTACTTACAAATTTCATCTCCGACATGAATCGCAATCAGTTTGCATTTTTTTCTACTCTGATTACCTTCCTACTTGTTGAACATGTCCGGGCAAGTGAGGCGGTAAGTTATTCTACTTATTTAAAGTTCTCATTGCATTTTTTTGCTATTGTGTGCCTTATTTAATTGAACGGACGATTTTTAAAAGTTATGCCGTAGAGAAGGTCTCGGGATAACGTAAAAAATATAGACTTAAACTGTTGATCAGACATGATTTTTTTCAGACTCTAGGAACTAAGCATGATTCCTGCACGGCGCAAATGTACGGGACTTTCAGGATTGCTATTCAGTATTGCGATGGAAGTAATTGGCTAACTATGCAATCGCCTCAAAAATTGAACGAAAAGCCAAACTGTATTTCAGGTAAACCCTTTTTTATCATACAGAGACTGGTTACGGATTTATATATGAACACTACACTAAAAACAATGTGTAAAATGTGGCAGCATTAACGATTAGTGCTATATTTACGTAAGTCTGCATGTTTATAGGTCTTCACATATTCTGCTGGCACGTTAGTCTGTGGATAGTCAGCAGTATAATGCACATGCAGCATAATGTTATCGTAGTTCCTTAAAAATAAAAGAATTTCGTAAAATTTAGATATCATCATTATCTAGTGCATGGTGATAATTGCTGAACATGTTCAGTACATGCAATGTCGACCGTGAATGGGTTACGGGAGCTTAAATTTTTGAGTGAAATATAGCGTGCAAAAAGTTTAACGTTTTATAAGGGTTCGTATTCAGTTTTATGGGGTTTTTTTAAATTTTGAAGTGGAGTGGCCTAAATGAGATTCTATAGTTTATAGATGAAACTTGAACTACACTATTTCTTTTTTATGTTTTGCTGCATGTGGATATATTTTTAGTACAAGCTTTTAATTTTTATTTTACATAAGATTTTAACTTTGCAGGCACAAGTTGTAATGACATCTTAAAGAAAGGTCAGAGCAGGGGCGACGGCGAATATTTAATTGACCCTGATGGGAGTGGTAAAGCGATAACAGTTCATTGCGACATGACGTCTTTTGGCGGTGGCTGGACCATGTGCTACACAACCGACAGCCATGTTGATATCAAAACTGAGCTCACCACTCAGTCGTCCACTGGCTATCGAGCAGATTGCAACAATATACCTATAAGCTAGGATACTGTTAATTTCTGAATACAGGGATCGAGTTCTTAACAACTGGACCATTATGAAATTAATTATGTATATTCTTCACAAATTCTTTACTAATTCTAATGAATATATTATACATGTTATTGTTGGGGGTTTTTTGGACTTAGGTTTTTGGGGGGTTTTTTAGTGTAATAATTCAAAGAGTTTTTTGTACTATAATACTTTTTGAAAATTTTTCTTTTTATACTTTTAGTTCACCGAGGTGATCTTTGTCGACGAAAAGTCTAAAGAAAAAGCAGCTTTCACAAAGAGTGGGTCCCTAGTAAAGTTCTCCGACAACTACAACAAAGGTGCTGATGCGTATGGCTTGTGGACTGCCAAAGGTGTTGCTTCAACAAAATACAAATATCAAATGATAATATGCGACATGTCTTATTATAAAGGCCTCCAATTCTCTGGCTATACAAATTGCTACAAAAAGTGCGATAACTGGTGTTGGGATACTTCGTCTCCGTATTTTCGCACTTCCGCTGTAAGCGATGTGAGTCGTAATGGTGTTGCCTTTAACGAAAATGGTCATAGACCACTAAAAAATCGCCTTGTTACAGCCGGAATTCGCTGAGAAAACGGTCCAGCCAGTCTTTCACGGTGGCACATTGCAGATCTAGATCGTATTCTGCCTTTTGGGAATTTAAAATTAGAAACTGTTGATAATAGCTATATAGCTTTACGGTTATGGATTCATTATTTTAACATTTTAATTACAAATTTCAAATTCACTTCTGTCTGTCTTTTGCTTGTAGTTTTTAAGAATGTGATGTTGTGATGCTAATAATTTGTTTGTACGTCGCGGGACATGCGGAGCTTGATTAATTGCTATAGAAAGCCCGCCGGTAGTACAAGCAATAATTGTTCGCTAATTAAAAAACCCTCACAGTACCAGAGTACAAAATAATTAACAGATCAACACACCGTAGACAACATACATTCTATAAATAACACAGAGTTTATAAAGGCAAGCCCTCGACTGCGTCTCGTGCGTACTTTTTTGTTCTTCACACGCTATGACGTCATCTGTGATCTATTACAGTACAGACGCACGCAAAAATGAAATCTATTTGTTAAATATGGTATTGAAATTAGATCAACGGTGGCCAGGGGGCAGGTGTAACTCAAGCAGAAAATGCAAGTACGTGATGTCCGTAGTGAATTGAAAAAGATGTTATATTCATCAATTTTAGTCAATATGATATAATAATGATATTGATAATAGATAAACATAATTATTCAAACAGGGTAACCACATCATTTTTATAGCTGCTATCAACGTAGGCCCTGTGAATCTTGGATTGTGAATCTTGATCTGTAAATCTATCTTGCATTGTGTCCTTGACCAAAAACGCAACAGCTGTAAGTTGAATTGATGCATGTTGTGATTATAATTGATATCCAGACGATTTTCATTCGATTAGCCAGTACTAATCAGGCAAGTGAAACAATGTTTCCATATATTGCCACAACACAGCTTGCTCCCATTTTTAATATTTCAGACTAGAACTAAAGGATCTTAAGTTGGTCTTTTGATGTTCGCTATAAATCACTCTGCAGATGTCATGCAGATGCTGCGGGGTGCTGCACAGTATCTATCAATCTAGATTAAAATGCTCCCTAGATTTTCTATAGGATATAAATCTGGAGAGCGGGCTGGCCATTGCATGATTTTTCCATGTCTGGCAAAAACACCATTGAAATATTCAGTGGTTAGCCTTGCAGCGTGAGGTGTATTATCATGCATGAAAACCATGTTTTTTCAGAATGCCGACTTCTTTTGTACCATGGGACGAGGTACTTCTTCAGGAAGTCCATGTAGGCTTTGGCAGTCATTTTAACTGCATCTGAGACTCTGAATGGTCCAACCAGTTCATTACCAATGATTGCAGCCAAAATATTACACCGCCCCCACCTTGCTGACGTCTGATCCGTTCAGGACGTGGACCCTCCTTGCAGTACCATCCTCTCCTCCATCCATCAGGTCTATCGAGAGTCGCTCGACACTCATCGTTGAACAAAACACTTTGGAAATTTACCTTCATGCTATTCTTTGCCTAATCCATCCTCTTCTTCTTGTGGTATCCTTTAATGGAGGGCGAACCTCCACATTTTCCAATCCTCCTCAAGACATGGCTTTGAGTTAATTTGGGTACATACGGAACATTAAAGGTTTTCAAACACTTCTTTTACTAGTTTGTAGAGGGTACAACGGACTTCTTTCGTAATCTGACGCATAGCTCGATGCGAAACAGGTGCTTGCTTCCGAATTTTTTCCTTGTCGGAGCTTCCATAGCACTGAGCGGTTCTAATGACAACTTTTTTAACGGTACGATAATCACGGCCTGATTCTTTTGCTATTTCCAGGTTTACCTTACTGTGAAGCCGCTCAATTATTTTGAAACTTCTCAGTTTCACTCAAAGCAACTTTACGCCCTATCATGCATACAAACTTGGCACGCTGGAATGTGCAAAGAGTCACAAAAATGGCTGCCGTTTGTTTACAAATGCGCAGATCGGTTTAAAATTTTAGATCTGAGCATGAATTAGTATTTCCCTAAAACGTGCCAAGTTTCGCTATTTTTTGCAAGAAGAATATATATGTGTATATATATATATATATATATATATATATATATATATATATATATATATATATATATATATATATATATATATATATATATATATATATATATATATATATATATATATATATATATATATATATATAGGTTATCATATGAGAGGCGAGGTGATATCAGTTTTATCGCTCGAGAGACGATATCATATTTTGTCACGAGTGAGCGCAGCGAACGAGGGACAAAATATGATATCGTAACGAGAGCGATAAAACTGATATTACCGAGTCTCGAATATGATAACCTATTTATCACATACTTGTGCCTTTATCTAGAGCAAAAACCAGATTATATTTTCAAATTATTTACACTTCGAGTACATTTCAAAATGAATTCAAAATGATTGTTTAAAATACGCTAAACAGGTAGAAATTACAAAAACAAAACAAAAATAACTGATCTTTTAATAGCTGCAAATTTCTTTGTGTTATTTTCCTTGCATTATTTAATATTTTTATTCTTATCTCTCATCGATCCTTCAGTCGGACGCCATCTTTGTTTTGAGCGGGACAAAAAACGATATCGCGGGACAAAAAACGATATCACGGGACATATCGTTTTTATGTCACCGTGTTATCGCCCGGATAAAGGCACAAGTATGTGATAAATATATATATATATATATATATATATATATATATATATATATATATATATATATATATATATATATATATATATATATATATATATATATATATATATATATATATGCACCGAGTGAAACAAGTTGGTCATGTATTATAAATATTTCGCCGAACACAAGCGTGATTTTTCTTTGATACTTCGAGGACAATTAGTGTGTTTAAGTAAATATATAAAAAATATTATAGTAAATAATTTAAAAAATATTTTACCGATTTGTTTTTGTTTTTAGTTTTAAAAAATCCCGCGCCCCGCAGGGCTCGCGATCTGTGCCGATTAATTTTTAATGCATCGCGATTCAAGATAGCATTCGACGCTATTGATAAGACGGTTGATTGCACAACGGCAGTGGCAATGGTAGCTCAGAATGGACTTTGATTTTTTATCACAATTGTATGTTTCTATGCATACTAAGCAAAATTTTAGGACCAACTTTGCCATAATCCATGTTATTGAATTTGGAAAATAAGATAGTATGACTTTCGCCAGCCCCACTTCGTACCAGACGTACCTTTCGCAGAACCCTTCGTTGATTCTGCCATTCTGGTTTATAAACGCTCACACTCAAGGGACTGTATATTCTGCTTTATTTTTCCCAATTAAATCACATATTATTCGCTATTTACAATGAATTATTATGACGTATAACCGTCTCACGTTACAATTACAAATGAATCATATTGAATCAAACTATTTTACATGAAGTATTGACTTGCGCTACGTGGATCGGCGGTCTGCGCTGGGAACCTACAACAGTACCCCTAATTCGTGTTTAAGGAATACAGGCAGGCTGAAATGGTGAATATTTGTCGTGATAAATTGTTAAAAAGATTTGCGAAAAATTTTTTTCTACAGGTGCACATCAAGCAAATACATTTTAGTATTTTTTAAAGAAAAACAAAGCCGTAATTTATTATCAAGCTTTTTCTTAACAGCATTTTTTTTATTTTGCATCGACAAATATGTTTTTAGACCGACTTACTGGACGTCTCTATGTCTTTGATTGATATGTTCATTTTTTTGTATACAACTTGTTAAACATGAGTTTAGTCAATAGACCCTTCCAAGGTTAGCGACGCCATTTTGCAGGGGGTGCAAAACTACTGAGACGAGCGCGCGGTCAGCTATTTTTGCCAAATAGTTTTATAATGAGCAAACTAAAATATTTTGTGGATATTTGGTTGGTTTTTTAATGAAATATAATAAAATCGTCGAGGTTATTGTTACATTGATGATCTATTTGCTCTTGTCAAACATCAGAAGGGGATTTGAATGAATTAGATAACGTATAATGTCTTCATACCTAGTTTGTTACGACACCTTTTTCCGACTTCTTTAGTTTGCGTTATTTACAACAAAAGCGCGTGTGAACCGATACCGTTCAACAATACAGTATTTTGCAAAAACAACACACGAAAGAAAAAAGTCAAAAAGTGCGGCCGGATGAAGGCATTTGTATAAAGCAAACAGATCACGTGTAGAAATCCACAAATTAAAACAGTGAATTAACTTTGATATATCCTAGAATAGTGCTAACACAGCTTGAAACCAGCCTTAGCATGCTTTTTGGGTCTTGAGTACTGCACTTGTTATTGCTGTCTTACCATCACCAAGTGGCACAACTTAACATGCTTTAAGACAAGTTTTGGTAAGTTATTCCACACACACGTGCAGAGGTAACAAATTGCACAGAAAACAACAAAAATGAACAAAGTCATCAGCTTCAGGCAATAAGCTAATGGGGAGCTCATGCTTAATATATACTGAATACTTTCATTCGTCCAATGGCATGTTCAACATAAATCCTTACGTTTGCCATGTTTGGGGTCTTCTTAACATTAGCATTTGCATTGATGTAGCTTTACAAGGAGGTATAAAAAGTGATGTCATTCTCATCATCATGCAGTTCTTCTTTTATTTTAAATCCCCTATCAGTCATGACTTCAACAAATGGCTGTAAACCAAAAATCCACTGTTTTCCCAATGAAAGTGTCAGTGGCTCTGCCACCATATGTAGGTGACATATAAATTTGCTCCATTAGGTGTTATGGCAACCAAAGCTTTAAAAGTACAGTATGTTTATACTCACTCCACATTGTAGCTGCTACGACTAGTCTACTTGGTGTTTCAGTGAAGCACTCAAAGTAATCGATAATACATCTCTATCGTACTTTTGGATAGAGTTTTCTGAAACAACTAGGAAGAGTTTTCTTCACCTGACTTCTGCTGGACCAATAATGAGGACAGATAATTCTTTTGATATGAGTTTTATCCACGTAATGATAATGCTACTGGCTGTTGCTGAAGACACTTGAAATCTGAATGCTAAGTCCTCAGTGAGCAGTGCCAGGTGTAGCTTCATTAAAGTTAATAATATCTTCTGTTTCAGGGGCAGTTTTCTTTGGTGGACTACTTTTATGCAGTACCAGCAAACAGTTGAAAAGGTGTAGCATTGAGGTGCTTCCTTTTCAGTCTGCTTAGCATCTCGCCAATATTGCATATTTGAGCTTTATATAAAAGAAAGTCAAACACACATTTGAAACTTTCAGCACTTCTGTTTAGCTTTCGCTACAAACCTTCGTGTTGTTGCAAAATACTGTATTGTTAAACTATGTAGGTTCACACGCGCTTTAGTTGTAAATAACGCAAAGTAAACAAGTCGTAATGTCGTCGCAAACGAGGTACGAAGACATTATGTCAAATTCATTCAAATCCCCTTCTGATGCTTGATAAGAGCAAATAGATCATCCATGAAACAAAAGCTTTGACGATTTTATTATATTTCATTAGAAAACCAACAAAATTCCACACAATATTTTAGTTCACTCATTGTAAAATTATATAACTTTCGCCATAGCTGACCGCGCGCTCGCCCCAGTAGTTTTGCACCCCCTGCAAAATGGCGTCGCTAACCTTGGAAGGGTCTGTAGTCGAGGGCCGTATGTCGAAAGTAACTAAAGAAGTCCGGATCGAAGGTTCAAAAGTGTCAAAATCTGTAGATTTCTTTTCGTCCTGATGAGCGAAGTATTTTGTTGGTCAAATTAAACTCAACAGTGATCGTAAAACAGATTTTTACCATATAATTCAATTTGGGTTTTAAAGCAACTGCTCAGTGAGTATGTTCCGTCTCAGTGACCACAACGTTTTGTACTCTTTAAAAACGATAAAAACCTTGACTAACCTTTAAATTTTGACTCTGGCATCGCATGCACGTCTTACCAGACACGCACGATTTGCGTGACCTGGCTTTGATGGTATTATTATTCGTATCAGAAACAAATGAACATGCACTTCGCCCTCAAGCATTGATGATAAAACCGCTAATAATGCGTAGAAAAACCGCAATATCACTTGGGGGAATATTTAATCAAAAGTAAAAAGATTCATAACCAGTTATCACTGCCATCTTTTTAATGACTAGGCGCTTGCAGTCAGATTATAATGATGTTCCATCTTATTCTTTCAAATACTTAATTTCGTTATGGAACCAATAAATTTTCGCTGACACTTACATTAACAAAACAATGTGTGAGTATAATTAGTTTTGCGGCTGCCTTTGCTACATGGGGGTCAAATCGACTCCTAAAACTAATTGTTTCTATTCTCGTAATATCGATGATTCACTGGAGCAAGAAATAACTAAATGAAAGCCATAAAATAAACAATTTGCTCTAAATCTACGATGGACTCGTTTTCGGTTTAGTTTGAATTGGATATGGACTCAAATATCACAAACAGTCTATCGCCAGAAAAGGAACGGCTCTTTTCTAGTCCTAATGAAGAGGTGAAGTCAGACGATGCAACGTGGATATTGACCAGCGCATTCATTATTTTCACTATGCAGTCTGGATTTGGTCTGCTGGAGTCCGGACTCGTTTCTCGCAAAAACGAAGTTAACATCATGGTCAAGAATGCAGTGGATGTAATATTTGGCGGCTTAGCCTACTGGATGTTTGGTTTTGCCTTGAGCTTCGGCGACGACGATGGAACGAATGCTTTCTCGGGAATGGGTATGTTCTTCACCGAAGCCAACGACAATAAGCGCATGGGTTATGTTTATTCGAGGTATTTCTTTCAACTATCCTTTGCCACCACGGCTACAACGATCGTGTCTGGAGCTATGGCAGAGAGAACCAATTTAAAAGCTTACGCGGCCTTCTCTTTCCTAAACACGCTGACGTACTGCTTTCCGGCACACTGGGTGTGGGCTGAGAATGGATGGCTGAAAGAACTGGGTAGGTTTGTGCCGAATGTTTCATATTACGGGCTTTATTTTTATATATTTTTACCATTCGGCTCGTGAATAGACGTTAACTAGATAATCTGACTGCAGCTACGCATGTTAATTAAATATACAACCGTCTCCGAATACAAATCTTTTAGATTGGCAATGTATTTTTTCATTTTCTTGTTCGGAGTACCATATTTCGGGAACATATTGATAGACGTTCTCTTTATTCAAAGTACTGTAGTGAATTGACTCAGTAGAGCAGTATAGTTTATAGTATTATAATTGTTTGCATTGCCCGTTTTTGTCAAACTGTTTAACTCAAATGAGTGCTGTATAATTTGTAGATATGAACATATATTATAATTAAAATCATTTAACCTTATTGCATGCAGAAAAACGTATCTTATACTAGAGTATATTGTTGAAACGATGAAAGACGCCATACGTTTTCCTAGTAAGTGGAAAAAGCAATTTGAACTACATAATGGCTCACCAATTATATGCAAAACCTTTTAAAAACATAACATATATGTACGCTGTTTTATTTGTATTTTTAATGATCAAGTTTGTACGCCTGGATATATAGAAATAGTGTATACATTTAGTCGTTATTGTCGATTAGAACGTAGCTAGCTTTACTTTAAATTAGTCATTCATTCGCTTATTCATTCATTCATTCACGGACTTTAAACTTTGAATTCAAGCATATGTGTTAGTAATAGGCGATATTCTACATGCAAGAGCCGACATGATCGATGTGCCGTACTTCCTAAACTTATTTTGAGTATTATCTTGTAGACCTTATGATTTACATGTTATATCCAATCAGTGTTTTATTAGTACAATCTGATGTATAGACTCTTCGGTGCTAGATTCTAATTAATTTACCGCTTCATATGTGCAAATTTAACTTCCAATTTTGACGAAACGGCAGGTGTGCGTTGTTTTCAGTCTAAATATACTTCCTAGCCACGGGACACGACGGTCTATCTTCTTTTCTTGTTTGTGTGCCATACGAGAGCAAGCAGCTGAAATCGTCTAAATACATGCGCAATTTCAATTTCCTTTGCAATCTCAAACGTGAGAATCAAATTAAGACGCTGTTTACAAAATTCAAAGCCGACAATTGCATTAACGAAAAACCTACAAGGAATTGTATCCCACTGGTACACGTACAAGCACACTATTTGAACCTAAATTCCCAAAATTCACAAATCTTCTATTCCTAGACCTATTCCATCCTCTATCAATGTGGGGCATCACCCACATCCATTGTCTCAAAACCATACTTCAAATCCGGTTAGACATTGAGGGTCGGGGACGTGTGAAAACCTGTGGGAAGTTCTTGGGCCCAATCGGTATTATTGTAATTATGTGCATTTGTATCAGTTTCCTAAAGATATTGTAGAAATCAGCTTGGCAATTGAAAAGCATGTATCAAAAGGCTGAAAATGACGTTTATGAATCCTTTGTTCTGGTATGTAAATGGACGAGAGAAATGTAACCCATATCATTAAAGTGTTTGTGAAACGAAATTTTCTTCCAGGATTTGTCAATTAAATTGCATTGTGGAGATCAGTTGAAAGCACAATTTTAGAACTTCTGTTAGAATTTTTGCCGTAATCTCTCTATTTACCCCCCCCCCCCCTTAAATAAGCCCCCCTCTCTAATAAGCCCTTACTTTGAGTGAAAAAGATGAAGCCTCTTTTCTAATCTCTCAAAAATATATATATATGATATATGATATATACTGTGTAATGATTTTGAGTTTATTGTCGTTCGAAGAGATAATCTCCACCGCTGGTTTTTTGGATGAATAAATAAGCCCCCCTCTCAATTAAGCCCCCCCCCATCTCCAATAAGCCCCTCAAAAGGTCCTAAAATAAATAACCCCCCTCCCCGGGAAGGCTAAATAAAGAGAATAATAGCTCTAATAATAGCGGTAATAGCTTTTCAACTTCCTTTACTTTCGAAGTAGTAAAATATTACACATAGATTGCTAGTCATTTCAGTATTTTATATTATTCTTACATGTCATGAAATAGAAAAAACTGATTGTACAGTATGACGTCGGTGGTTGTGTTATTTGCTTGTCTAATAAAGTTGAATATCTCGACAAGGTAGAGAGGCATAAAAATTCTACCAACGAAGTTATGTTGTCATTCTGACTGATCTTCGCGATGTAATCAACAGAATTTTCGAAAAAATATTCATGTCATAAGCACTTCAGCATGTATGATTATAGAGCTCAGCCGGGCCTAATTAATGTGGTAGCACTTTTATAGAGCTAATTCCTTTCTCCTCAACATTTTTGTCATTTGACTTTGTCGGGGACTTTTATTTCTAACTCTGAGCTAAGTTATATTCATGATTTCAAGTCGAGGCCTTCAGCATGTTTATGCATCTGCAGGTGCCATCGATGTTGCTGGTAGTAGCGCAGTTCACGTAGTCGGAGGCGTCAGTGGATTGGTAGCGACACTGTATCTAAAACCAAGAAATGGTATCTTTAGAACGAATGCTAATGGTGAGCCGTTAAACCAAATGGCTTCGCCCACAAACGTTTTGCTGGGAACGTTCATGTTATGGTGGGGGTGGCTGGGCTTCAACTGTGGAAGTACATTTGGGATTAGTGGAGAAAAATGGAAGCTGGCAGCAAGGTATGTTCACACGGTCCACATTAACGTCTTTGTTTATTTTCAAAATGCATTATTATTTTTTAAGTTTCATATTCTATTTTTGCTTTTTTTCATTATTGTTTTGTTATTCCTAAAATTGTTATATGCTATGAATGTGTTATGCTATATTCTGTGAATGTCTGTTCGGTAATGTGTTATGTTATATTTATGATTGTCTGTTTAATATAATAATCAGAGTTCATTCTAGCTTAATTTTATTTGGTCGAAAACCTTGATATATTAGGGGACAGATGCACGGATGACACGATCTCAATGACAAAAAAATTACAACCATTTTAGAATTGCTAACAGTCGTGCTTTGTTTTGTGTAGATCATGATCACGTCGAACGGCGTGCTAAAGTCTTTACGTTACACTACAAGGCACATTTTGGCAAAACTTTTGCACTTCTTTTACCATATAAAACAAGTAGATAATATTTTGCCGTTGTCTGCACAGGTAGCTACATAGATACACGGTTCACGACAAAATGTGGTAAAAACACGTCTCGCCTAGGCCGCTTGTGGGTTACTTCTTTGTTCTTACTACATTATAACTTCATACTGTGTATCTATTAAAACTAAACAAACGACGGCAAAGTGATATCTATTTGATAAACATAATGAATACACACCATGACGTCTTAATGTGTCAACAACACCGATACATAGAACGCCATGGCGTATACTGTGCATCATTATAACTGAACAGACAACGGCAAAATGTTGTCTGTTTTGTTTTATATAATAAAAAAGTCTAATGTTTGCAATGTGAGTTTTGAATTTCGGGGAAAAGAATTTGCACGCCATTTAAGGTGATTAATACAAAACAATGAGAGTCATTGGCTGTTCAAAATTCTGAAAATTAAATCCGTCACTGAAATGACGTCGGCCGGTTTGTCTGTCCTCATATAGACCATGGCTTTCGACCAATGATCACTCACTCATCAAACTCTGATTATTAAATGATAAACGGTAGTTAATTTATTTTTAAAGTTTCAAGTTTGTACAATCATCTCTTAAAATGTCGCAAGTATCCAGAAGAGATTCAAAACTATATTAAGCATTCATGTGCATACTTAATTACATTAACGAACGGCAGCGCCAGCGCTCGTTCAAGTTTGCCTCTAAGATAAATATAATAGAGATAAACGTTTTTAAATATTACAATCGCATTAGCTCTTCGAATCAGCTGTGTGAGGCTCCTTTGGCGGTCCGAAGGATGCCCAAATTATGTCTTTTTAATTATCAATATAAATTATTATCACGTTGATATTTCGATTTTAAATTCTTTTCTAAGCATTTTTAAAACTGCCCAGCTCAATGTTTTAAATCGTGCAATGATTATTCTTGCACTATGTAGTCTTAACTGAGCCCTCAATTTGCTGCTACAGGCTACTTCGCCAATCCTGCGAGACGACTAAAATAAAATAATATCATTGTCTGCAGTACTTCAATAAGCAAAACCCTACTTACATTTCGAAATGACTATCATGCCCGGGATCCTTTGAGCACTTTAATAGCGGCCCAGAAAATGGTTGATCCTTAAAATGAATACTAACGAGTGATCTCCAAAACTTAATTTTCTACTCTCATTTATCTGAATGGCATTAAAAGGAAAAAAATTTCTATTTTTTTCTTTTCACGGCAGCAAGTGATTGTAATCTTTTAAAATCATGCGCGGGGTTGTGCATGCATATAAAATGCAAACACATGCAATCGTGAAACAGATCAACAATATTAATAACAAAATTCCGCGGTACAAGGTGTGACGAGGTATCCTTTTAACCTAGATGTCGAAGTGCACGCATCATATTGTTATGAATGCAAACTTGCAGTGTATGAAAATGTAAAATAACACATATTTTCCAAGAATTTAAACGAAGTCGAAGAAAACATCTGGCGATTGGATTTGAACGTATCTTTAACTTACATCACAAGGCAAATTAATTTTCAAAATTTGCATGGACCGATAAACCTGCCCAAATTTTCATTAATCGCTGGGGCATGCGCATTCAAGTGTTTTGTTTTTACAATAGATCTGCTGTGTGTACAATAAATGCATCTATTGGAGGAGGAATCGTGGGAATGATATACAGGTGGATAAAATTAAATACACGTTCTTCGGTAACAGTAAACTTTGCGACCTGCACATGTGGCGTCTACATGCACCATACGATTTTGTCGCATGTCCGATTGTTGTGGCGTATATGCATGTGATCGGGAAAAAACAAGCATAAAAACGTCAGTTTTAAAATTTCGCCATCAGCGAATGAGAAAAATCTCTGGGATCAGCGCTCGATTTACCTACGCTTAAATGTAATTCCGCATATAGAGTCTCAAAAGTAAGCGCCTTTTTCATCACTTCCTAGAGAATCTCGAAAGCAAGCCCCCACCCCCCCCATGTATATATTGTAATATAAAAAAAATGCTGCTACTCGAAAGTAGCTCCCCAAAAAAGGCAAGCCTCTCCCCCTTCCCTGAACTAATTTCGAAAGTAACCAGGGCGCTAGCTAACAATCTAAGAAAGCGTGAGAAAATGCATGATTAGAATACAAGCTCGCTTTTGATTGGTTAATGGTTGTCTGTTGTCTTGGGTGACGTTATCAGTCCCACGATTCAAATTGCTTTGCAAATTTCAAATGTATTTATGATCCTAATAATTCGTTTCTTCAGAAAACTGCATGTGTTCAGAGTCATTATCTAAATGAGACGATGTCAAGTTAGCAAATGCAAGTATCTTTGAAATAAAATTAAATCTGTCTTTGTAGTTATGTCTTCTGCAAGAACAAGTTAAACATTCAAATATTTGTAACTGGACTTCTAGGGGGTCTGGTTGGAATAACAGGTAACAAGTCTTAAGAAAATTATTATCTATTCTACAGCTTTGGAAGATTTGATGTAATTTTTGTTTCTTTTTCGATTAATATATGTCACAAGTCTAACCAATATACCTTATTGCTTAACCTATAAAACTCAAGAACTAAATTGAAATAATGTTTTATAACGTACGTACATTTAAATGTAAACGCTATAGAGGCAATGGTTGGTTTACAATAATCTCTCTAATGTTTGAATAATTAATACTCTCTAATTAAACTCTAGCACTTCCACAAGTCATTGCTCTGTTGAGGTTTGAGGCGGTTTGTGCGTGCTTTTAATAATCACCTCAATGTAAAAAAGTTATCATTTACAAAAATATACCTGTCAATTATTTTGGCAAAGAGTTAATGTAATGGCAGATGTATCTTGCACCCCAAGGCTAAAATATGTCATAGTAGTGTTTTGAAAGGAACTAAATAAATAAATCTGATTTTGCGTTGTGGTGTTATGCACATGAGAGAGTTGTCGTATTTATCTTTTTGAGCTAAGGAACATTTCTCAGTCGACTCACATACTGTATATGCATGTAATGTACGTTAACGCATAGAGAGAATACAGTTTTAGATAGCACGCAATTAATGATAACTTAATTAATAATTATTAGAATACACTGGCCATTTTAGCAAAGCTAACTGAGAAAAATGTAATAAGATTGACTTTACGACGAAGAACCTCCTCTCAAAACGTCGTGCTTCTGAATGCTTGCATCGTTTATAGATATAAAGTTGCCAGGCTAGTTAGCTAATTTTTGGTTCCTTTTGCAAAAAAAATCGATCCATTTTTTCTACATATTTTCAGCTACATGTGCCATCACCAGACCTAGCTATGCGCTGTTAATCGGTGCAATTGGAAGTTTGATTGCTTGTGCGAGCTGCAAAATACTGAGCCGACTTCGTGTTGACGACCCGGTTGGTTGCGTTCCTGTGCATCTCTGCTCTGGAATATGGAGTCTAATTGCTGTCGCTTTCTTCTCAGAACCAGCCAAATCTGGCTATTTTGCTTCGGAGAATATTCAAGAACCCATCGGGACATGGAGGTTACTCGGAGCTCAGGTTTTGCTCACTGCTGCATCATGTGCATGGTCTGCTTGCATAACTTTGCTTCTTCTAACAAGCATTAATGTTGTTTTACCGATGCGAATGAGTCTGGAAGATGAATTAAAAGGCTCTGACGCGTGCGAGCACGGTATTCTAATGTCACTATCGGGATCCTTCAAAGAGGCCAGAGAAACTTCTGCATACGGGTCACGAAAGTTACCTAGTGCACAATGGGTTGAGGGAAATTCGTTATGTCAAGCTGGTGGTTCAGGGCAAAGTCCATCGATTCAAACTGTAAATCAAGACAGCACAACTAGTAACATATCTAATGAAAGTGAACACGGCGGCGATTTAATTCAGAGCTCTCCTTTGGGGATTCCATTTGAGCCAAGGATGAGCGTTATTTTGACAGATGGTGATATCCCACAAGCAAATGAACAACCCAACCTTGGATTTACGACCAACTTCTGAGTTTGAACGTGAAATAACGAGAGAATTGTAGGTATAAGCCAGATCATGCACCAGCCGTAGCGGTTGATTTATAAATAACAAAACCAAAATAGGATCCGTTTGGTGAGCCAGTAAATGTGTCTTGTATATACAGGGTGCATCAAAATGCGTAATCCTTGGATCGCATAGAAATTCCGCAAATCAAAAATATAGCAATATCGCAAGCTATATGCCTTTTGAAAGCTCTATACCATCTAGCTTTTCAACAGTGGTTAATCTATTAAATTGACCAACTGGTTGGCGCAAGAAAATTCAAATTATTTGTTAGATAGGTTGAATTTGGTACCAACCGCAAATTCTCCTTATAATTAGAAAGGAGTGCCGTAGAGCTTTATGTTCCCTGTGTACTCAAAGTGACTATTTAACACTTATTGACTGAGACCGAGGGAAACAGTATGTTTTGTGGACCAGAGAGGCTCTGTGGATTTGTTATTTACCGGTGAATAAAAGTAATGTCCACCACTTAGCTACGTTGCCAGGGAGATAGTAGAATTTCTCCACTATCACGTGATAAGTTCTTAACCAATAAGAAACAGGAATAAATGAACTTTGACACTCAGTATATAATAACTTGTATTATTATTCATTGCAGTATATTCTCGTCTTCTCATTGGTCGAGAGTCTACGGTAAATTTTCTATCTTTCGGCGCACACAAAAAATAAATCGTATTTGACATGTGCTCAAGATATCGGAGACAAATACGAGACGGTTTTTTACATGAACTACAAGAGAACGAGAATTATCTTGAGTGCTGACAATGGATTTAGCTTGGTTTGTTTCTGCCGAAGAATCGAATTTTCTGATAAAATGAATGATAAACGAATTACTGAATTTGGCCTACGCAGGATATCGGAATTATTCAGACCTCATGATCAACGTTATCTACCTCAGTCTTCAGCTACGGTATATAACGCTGACCTTGGTCTGAATAATTTGGATATCCTGCTCAGTCTCAACCAATAATTCGTAATTGCTCGTCAGTTCGGTAAAGGTTTGTTTATAATGTTGCTGTGTTGTGGGTGATATGGCTTATTAAAACTATTTCACCTGTATAATTCATTATAATTACATAGTTCATTGTTGCATTTTTTACAGTATGGTTATGATTTTTTACACTACTACAGCACAGTTAATAAAATGCATGTTTTGGAAACTTGGCGAAAGCGCAATACTGCCCGTGCATTAATTACCATGCCGGCATGAGCTCCTCATCCGAATTTACTATGTCAGTGAATTGCTAAAAGCGTCTAAATTTACTCATATGGTGAATTTACGACAACCCTAACCCTAATCCTAACCCTAAACCTAATCCTGTATTCGTCCCACCTGCCGCGCCCGACATCCTTAAAGTGGATCCTACTTTTATAATGTTTGGTTAATGTCTCATTGTTACGGTGCACTAACGTTGTCGTGAATTTATTATATATATTAGTAAATTTAGAGGCGTTTAAGAATTTACTGGTATAGTAAATTCAGAGGAAGAGCTCATGTTGTACCATGCATACTGGGGTCAATTTATGCAAAAATATGGATCGTGTATTGTCACGTGGTATTATGTAATCAATTTTGACAAATGCTAATGCATATAATTATAGTTTAGCCAAAAATTTTCTCGTTGTGTGTGAACAGCCGGCACCAACATTCAACTATTGATATCGATTGCTTTGGCAAGAACGATTTCCAGGTTTTGCTGAACGATCTTCAGGTAAGAAGAAATTATTATAGATCAAGTGTTTGTAATAAAATGCCGTATAGTCTCCAATTAATAGCTGCGATTAATTCAGTTTGGCAAAACGAGAACAACACTTCGTTACAGTATGTTTTTCCCACTCAAGATTGCGAAAACTAGAAATTTATTCTTTTCCTCTTTCACGGGAAAATATCAATTCAAAATGGCTATGACAGCTGCCTAATGAAATCAATAATTTCACTGTTGACATATAAGTAATATATAATAAACGAGAAAGCGTTTATTACTGGCGTATAAAACACCGAAAAGTGTGTTGAAAAACGAGACGCTAGTCGAGTTTTTTACACGTACTGTGAGGTGTTTTGGATGCCGGTAACAAACAATTTCGAGCTTATCATAATGCTTCTCAAACGAACTTGTATTTAGCGAGAAATTCAACGCGAAAGTCGAGTTAATTTATGGACGTTTATTACCGTGGTATCAAGACAACGATATGGTGGTGATTTCCTTTGTGTTTTGAGGATGAATTATTAATGAGTTCGAGAATTAACGATAAAAAGAGCGATTTTTTCGGTATCCGCCCGCGCTCCTGCAGTCAGCGGCTACCACTATTTTACTCTATTTGAGCAGCTGGGAAATTTGCCACCGCTGTGCAAAAATATTGTTGGCGGCTGAACACAAAATGTAATTAGCATATTATTTGCGAAATACAGATTGGTTTCAGAGATGCTCGGAATTTAGTTTCTTTGACGAGCCAGTTATAATTTTGTTCACAATTTTTCATTGATTTCAGTAAAGGACTGATAAAGCTGTCAGTTAATCATATTTTGAAGTGATGACATCGTCTGTTGAAGCAAATTTCCAAACTTTGACATGTAAGTGGGTTGCCAAGAATCAAGCGCGATGTCGAATTTACGTTTGACTTAATACTGAAAAATTTAGCTTTTGCTCCAAAAAGATATTTGTTTCCTGTTATTTCCAATATGTTTATGTTTCTTTCGAAACCAATTTTTTTGTTTTATAAATTCCGCTAATGGCCAATCGTTTGTTGTGGAACTCGCTACTGGAAAAGTACTCTAAATTACGGTTGTTGTTGAAATGGTCGTGAAAGTGATAAAACATCCACAATCACGTGGGCCGTCAGTGCAATAATGTCTTTGATACCGTGTATAAATGTTTTCGTACAAATGGTAAAGATATTTTTCAATTGACTAATGCGTTTAGTCGATCGATTTCAGTGACATTTTTGTATTGACGTTCGAGTACGAGCGTTGACTAGTTTGAGTCGAATTTTAAAAAATCAGCCTTTTGCTCCAACATGATTTTAGCTCGAACTTGGCCTTCATATTTATATCTACTCACCTGATTTGTTTGCGTGCTCTTAAAAATTACGCTAAAAAGTCGTGTAGTCCACTGAAAATGCTTGTGATCCATGTTTGTTATATGATTTTTAAATACCACGCATAAATCACGCAATTTCCACGCGTTCATGCAGGCTTATCTGGCGCATGCTTAGACAAATTTCCCAGCTGCTCTCTATCTGTATTAGAGATGTCCGGCAGGTGGCAACACGCGCCGTTCTTATGACCATTGTCTTATACGTTTTATTTATTTCATACGTTGCAATTAAGTCGTTCCCGGCCATCAGGGTATGGATGTGCCATTCGTACTCGCTAGTCTGGAACGGTGTGTTATTCCGGCGCCCACTCTCACTCTCGACCGCCAAGCGGCCGAAAAGAACCCAATAAAGGTTGTGTTAGCAATGATTATCATGAGATTAAGCTGCGAGATTTTCTGGAAATGATTTTAGTTCCTTCACTCGTCATTTATTAAACTCTTATTTTCGCCTTTATTTCTATGCACCTATCGCTTAATCTATATCACATAATTACCGCATATGTCATATCACTACCCGTCTGAATAGTTTTCAAGTATACCAAAGACAGCCTGTCTGAGGGATTTTTAAGTATATAAAAACATCCTTATAGTACGACATTGCAAAAAGTTGCATTTCCTCTGCTATTGTTTGGCAGGGTTACTGAGACGAGTGCTCAATTGCTGCATATTGCAATATGCTGCAGTGAATGACTTATGTAGGCCGATGTTATCTGCACATGCATGTTGGAATAATCTACAAGTATCGTCTTCGGACAACGTTGCTATTTCATATGCATTTTATTTAGTATAGTTTAGTTCTTAAAAATACCTAGAAGTCGTGTGGATGAGGATCGAAACAATGAAGTAGACGACACTTTCTCGTAACTTTTCAGGCAGCTACTAGATTTTGAATTAACGTATAGATTAAGTACGTCCCAACTGAATTGCAAGTGAGTGGCAAGGGGCCATCACAACCAGCGTGTATAACCGAAAGAAGCCGAGAATGCATGCTGCTGCAGTATTACGTCGCTACACCTTTTCTCACGTCCAAAGCCATAAAAAGGTATGGCTTGGTAAATTAGTAGCTGTTGCACGGCCTAAAACCGAAACCCACTCAAATTTATGTAAATATGAATCTTCAGGACGCGATCGTAAAGTTAAAATCATGAATAATATTTACGAAGATGGGCACAGGTGGAGAAAATGTAAATAACTTATGCATAACAAAAAGAGTGTAAACCCCACTCGGTACAACATATTAACTACGAAATTTAGCACAAATTCTTTGGTTAGTAACACTAATAGCACATGCAATGGGTCGTGAGTCGCGTATCGATGATTTGCTTCTCTCTACGTTGTTTATAATTGACTAAACAAGATCTAGACTCTTCCAGCATCCTTAACAACATATTACTTCAAATTTGACTGTTTATTTGCAAACAATAATTCGAGTCCGGAAGTGTTGTCACTGAAGGCGTAGATTCACGCTCGAGGAATCTTTTTAAACGATTGCAATGGATAATTTCCTGACAAAATTACGGCAGCAAACAAGAGTATTAATCGATAACCGTTCATTCAACGGGACTGCATCGCGTGGTAGTTCGCCAACTGCGAGTTCGCCTCAGAAACATAATCCGTTTGGATTAAGCAGTCAAACTCCAAGGAATCCACCAAGTAAGAGGAATAAAATTATTCTTGTCGTCGACACGCCTGAAACAGACTGGTATGTATATGTGTTTAAATTCTGTATATGTCGATGAATTCGCGGATGCATGCCAAGGCAAGGCACTTGTATATTTGCACGTTCCTGTTTACATTGAGGATTATATCCACCCGATCGTGGTGATATGTGAAATTTTTAAAGAAATAACGTGTTTCTGATGACACTTTCCAGCAATAGGGAATTTCAAAGCTGCAGACAACGGTCATGTCATGAAAGGTCAAGGAATAATCAAGACAAAAACAGCCATTCTTACTTATATTTTCATGCAGTCACACTGCAACTACAACACTGCTCCTTATTTTGCTTCTTCATTGTGTTCCACAAGCAACTACAGCATTTCACATTATAGTATACTGTAGATATAGCTACTCTGTGGAGCTGAACGTTTCTGAATGTTATGCAGCAAGATTAGCTAATTGCCACAAACATCAACGTAACGTTAAGATTTTTGTCGATATGCGGGCGTGTTGAGGCAGAGGCTTAAAGTATACACTCATGCATGAGCATTTGTCTATTGATGCTGACTATTCGAGAGCAGGCGTGATCTTAAGGTTGAAAAGCCCAGCTGTTTTATGAAGAAAATTTTGCCGTTTGGATATGCCCATTGATTATCCGGCAATTCGAATTGGCATTCATATGTACGGAGCGTCGGCTTGGACAATAATAATAGGTGGCTTTAATTGGTTTCCCTCTATGCGTGTAATATTGCGTATTCAGGCACTGTTTGGGGTAAACATAACGTGAATTCATTTCATTTTAATATTTCATTATTTGAAAGCGAAAATAAATAATCATGAAAACAGCATTCTTATTTCATTGCGCAATCTCCGTAGGGAATATTTTTTTACTTTTTCCCCTTTTCAGCTGAAACCAAGTGGATCTAATTAGGTTCACAAAAAAATCTCCTCGCCCCCAAAAATTTATTTACGGGAAACCGGTTCACAGTAAGTCAGTGGCAGGTAGGTTGGGGGAAAACACTCTCAGATTGGTGAGCGGCCGTTAATTGTGTAGCTTATCGTCTATATGGATATAGACCAATAGGCATGATGGAAATGATCTTTTTGCAACCACATATGCATCTGGACCACATATACTGATAAGTAATTTTTAGCTGACAGAGAATAAGGGACCGGCACGTTCCCAGTTGCGATACTTTTTAAAACACGATTTCTGTTATAGTAAATCGTAAAAAAGTCAACGAAGCCGTGTCAATCATTGCATGACAACATTGTAGGCTAACGTTGAATGTATAGACTTCAAGAGAATGATGACTACCGACTAGTGTGGAATTTTAGTAGACATAAAAAATATCTAATGTAATAGCTCCAATCTTATCTTTAAACAAATTAGTTGTAACCCATAATCATATTCCTTACCTTAATAAATGCTCTAAAAATATTAACCATCTCTAAATCGTGACACGTGTGGAAAGAGGCCATGATTGATGCGAAATGGCGTGAACTATTTCTCGTAATGTTTCGACAGGTCAAACATGTTTTAATTAACAATTAGATTACGAGCTCGAGATTTCTATCACCGCATAGAAATAGAGAGCGAGTAATCTAATTGTTTAGCAGAATCAGAGGTCAAACATGGAATATTAAAAAAATTTGATTTTTAAGCATTTTTTTTTAAAAAAATCTCTATAGGAAGATCGCTACTCACTATCTATCGAGGAATAGATAGCGAGTAGAGTAACCAATCAAATTACAGCATTTGCAATGCTATACTAGTATGATTTCACTAATGGTAGTTATAAGCTTTAGTTGTTGTCACTTGGCATAAGCAAACACGGCAAAGGGTCTCATAATTTAGTATAAGAACCTTGCTGACACCCTCATGAAGGAAACTTAATTGTTACTTGGAAACTTCTTTCTTCTTTGTATTTTCATATGTTTACACTTAACTGGAAACACAAAACGGCATGCCTTTGTTAGCTAACTCTCTTCATGCGCGTCGAGTCACACGTCCTTGCATTTTCTTCAGTAGTCTTGTTTTTCATGATCAAAATTTTAGTGTTGATTATTTCAAACATCACAGCTGAAACGTGATCACAGCTCAACATAATTAGTGAAAACTCGTCCAGGTGACTCGCTGCAAACAAAAAAATTGATGCTTGTGCAGTTGTGCTGCAAATTAAATCCGGGTTAATGAGTCGAGAAAACGAAAGGTATACATGTAGTCATATAGGAGAGTTATAATGTCCATGTCCTATGTGCACCAATACATCTCTCGTTCTACTTTTGCATAATATCATAATGTTGGACGGTGTATATAGGAAATGAACACACAACACATAGCTGTCTTTCTCTTTGCAATTTACCATCAGATCTAGATGATTACCTTAAAAGATATTATTTTTATATTATATAGATGTTAACTGTAATAATTAGCTGTGTATCATTGATTGTGATAATTAACACTTATTGACTGAGACCGAGGGAAACAGTATGTTTTGTGGACCAGAGACTGTCGATGTTTCCCGAGGCGAAGCCGAGGGAAACATCGACAGTCGAGGGTCCACAAAACATACTGCTTTCCCGAGGTCTCAGTCAATAAGTATTTTATTATATACTGAGCGTCAAAAGAGAAGAAAAGTACCACAAATCAATCAAACATGTGTAAAAAGGATTACCTTTTACCTGACATGGCTCCGTGAGGCTCTGTGGATTTGTTATTTACCGGTGAATAAAAGTAATGTCCACCGCTTAGCTACGTTGCCAGGGAGACAGTAGAATTTCTCCACTATCACGTGATACGTTCTTAACCAATAAGAAGCAGGAATAAATGAACTTTGACATTCAGTATATAATAATGATCATTATTTTCTACAACTATTTTTCTGAAAGAGTGGTTCCGAGAAGGGGATGTGGTGCATATTAATTCCTGTCTGTTTTTGGAGTATTGCTCTAAAAAGAACATTTACGTACTGATTTGGGCATTTATTAGAAATCTTCGTCGGTCTAAAGGCAGGGACGTAGCCAAAGGGGGAGCCGAGGGAGCCGCGGCTCCCCCCTTTCGTTAATAGAGAGGTTTAGCAAAGACGACACAACGCCATGACAACGCCAAAGCGAGGTAAAACGATGTGGAAATGCCGTGAGCAAATCTGGAGATGGGTAATCACGGCATTTTACGTCGCATTGACGTCACATCTCTTTGCTAAACCTCCCTAGTCTTTAACGCGATAGGCGCGTCAAACCTATCATAATTATTAGTATCTGCTGGGCTCCCCCCCTTTGAAAGTTCTGGCTACGTCCCTGTCTAAAGGTCAATAAAATTTAGCCAAACGCTGAAAATTCTTCCAAATAACGTTACATATGCACATTTCAGTCTTTTCCTTGTTGTATGCCAATTATGCAACCTAAGTTGATAGATGTGCAGCTCAGTGTGAAAAATGATGTGCAGTGATGTAGCTAGAGAATTAAATCCCTGATTAGTTATGTAACCGTTGCCCTGGAAAAGAAAACATACTGAGATCTAGTATGAAATGTTCAACGTATATGCGGTGACAGTTTCATAACATTAATTTCATAATCTTTGTTGTAGGATATCAGTCTTCAAAAGCCGACAAGCTCATGAATGCATACAAGATTTACGCGTTGAGCAGGTTCGTTTGAAATAAAGTATGATACCAAATTGAGTATAACACCTTGGAATCTGGCCGTTATGCACATTTTTCTATTTACCAGCCATGTTAAGTTTGTTGAGAAAATAAATTACCGACAATTTCTAACCAATTAATCTAATTTCCAATCTGTTTTTCCGGCATAAAGTGTTTTACCCATTCCCTCTCCCGTTCACCGCGTTCAACGTGCGCCTGTGAAATGTTTAGATAAACATGAAGAATGGCGGCAAGTTAATTTAAGCAATAGAATATATAATGGAGGCTGAAATCGGCAATGACAATGACAATAGCGAGTTTTAGATTTGGCTACGACTACGGTGATTTGCTTTTGTCAAGAAATATTGTGTCGAAAAACAGGATATTAACGAGTTTGCCATTGCCGATTTTCAACCACAAATTTTTTGGTCGTATACTCACTCGTTGACAATGACAATGGCAATAAAAATTCTCAAGGCCTTAAGTGCGTTTTTACCACAGTTTCAGTAGACTAGTAGGGATCCTTGTTCGGATTGTTCGAGTAACAAGAGGGGGTCTGATAGGAGCTTTCCCGTCTTATTAATCGTTGTCGTAACTATTTCACTCTCGGTAATTTCGTTGTATCCTAAACTTCCTTCATATCGCTCATTACCTCGGTTTTCTCGTCTTCTTGCGCCATGCTGTCAATTCATGCTCTGTGATGCGATATCAGCTTCTGATTTCGTGGCTTAATTGTGCTTTGGCTAAATTGCCCTCTAGTTTCACGCCTCTCTTCTACTATTTTTGTGGGGGGGGGGGGGGGGGCGAGGAGAACGTCTCCCGCCTCCAGTACCTCCTTTTGTGCCTCCCATACCTTTTTGTGAATTGTGTGCTGCCTTCCGCCTTCTTTTCTAATAATAATATGCTGTCCTATCTAATTTTGCTCATGACGAATGTAACTCGAATACCATTTATAGACATAAAAACGACCAAAACGCATCCAATGACTCCCATAACTCATAACTAACCATAAAGTTTAATTCCAGTTAAGGGCATTGATCTGTATAATACTGAATCACGCATACAGTGACATCCATTGAAGTCAGAATTTGGAGTACCAAGATGGCGGACAATCAGCATTTTCAATAGATAAATAGACTTCCTTATTTTAAGGAAATTTACGGAAATTGAAAACGCTGCTTAAAAGCTTACTCTTACACCCGCAAAGAACACTGGACCTGGAGTACCAATATGGCGGCGATGACTTCAAAATTTAATCTTGAATGCGTGATCCAGCATTATATAGATCAATGGTTAAGGGGCTTAACGCCCTCGTTCTTTTTCCGCCTCCCACTCTCGCATGACTCCCACATTCCCCATGCCCCCTTAATTTGTAAGATCTCTTGCGCGCTCAACCTCTGGTTTCCCTCATACTTGATCGAGTCGGACAAAAGAGCTCACCATCCCTCTCAGGTCAGCTCACTATCTCAACGCGTGGGCACCATCAACGATAATGGAGAGTTGCTTTGTGATTTTTGCGCCACAAATGGCGTGACGATCACCCAATGACATGATTAAAAATAAAATAGACCATTTGGCTATCAACAAGAAGTAGATGAATTAAGGCATTCGAGTGATATGCAGCGCTGATGTATGGTCTGACCATAAAGGATAAGGATTTACACCCAAAATTGAAATATCAAATTGTATTAATCATTTTGGGTTCAGACATAAATTACATGATTTAGTGCAGCAGGCAGGGAACTGTTACATGTTACAGAACAAGCAAAAAACTTATTAAAATATAATTTTGTGATATTCACCATGCAAACATAAAAAGGACTTATTAAGTAATATACTTAATGGCCGTAACACTTAGGGAAGGCTGTTAAAATAAGAGTTGTTAAGCTGACAAATTGAGGCTGAAATCAAGATTGCGGATTGCTGTAACGTGATAGTAAGGAAAAGACCGTTTACCTTCAACACAGAACGATATTATACGTCAATATGCTTGACATTGCTTTTATTTGTGCTGTTTAAAAGGAATTGAAGGTTTGTTGAGGTCGGGGACATGGTTTTCAGTAGGGTCTTTATAGTGTTTTACTCGATGCTATATTTAATGAAAGACTGCCATGCTATTTACATACGCTTGCGGACTCCCGATTCCATGCGGTCATCCGGGTTAGTCGGCTAAGCCACGTGACTGAATAATATTAACTATTTAAACACTACATCCCTCCCCAAATTTACTAAAAGGAAAGTCAGTTCGATGTTAGACTAATTCTTAGTTAAGTGTTCGGTGATAAAGGTCTGAACAAAACACGACAATAATTGCCGTGCAATATGTTATTCAGCTTTAACGCAACATCAAAAGTTCTAATTACGAATAAGAGCAAGAGCGTCTATCGAATAAATGTTTTATCCGTTCATAGCTTCACCACTGGAACTGTGCTCCATATCTATTAGGACGTCTTCTTTCTCGTCGCGGGTAACGGGGTAACTCGGGTGCTTCGTTCACTGCTCCCTCAGGTCGACACACAGGAATGACACTATCCTCGTCATCACTCGTCTCTGGAATTTCGATCGACGCTTTCTTGAAAAACGACGAATTCCGGGTTACTGTGCCACTTTTATTTCTCGCCGTCACCATTGATCCTTTCTTTGCAATAACAACATATGGTTCAGGTCGGTATGGAGTATCTCGCTTTCTCTTCGTGTCGTCACGCCTTACAAATACAGTGTCACCTTCTTTGATTTCGGATGGACGAACATACGCCTTCGCGTCAGCATATGTCTTCATTTTCTTCTTTGCCCTGCGGTCATTTTCTTCAAGTGTTGATGCTTGTTGGCCTTCGTTAAACTCCGGTAACTTGGTCTTTATTGCTCGATTGAAGAGTGCAGTCGCCGGGGGAATTCTTGTTGTTGTATGAGGAGTTGCTCTGAAATTTCTAAGGAACCGATACATTTCCTGTTTCCAACTTTTTCGCTCAAGATTCGCGGTTTTGATCACCTTCTCCACCGTTCTCACGAATCGTTCGACTTCCCCATTTGCTCTTGGCCACCGAGGGGTTACTTTACGGTGTTGGAAACCAAGAGTCTGGGCAAAGGATTTGAATGCACTGCTGTTGAAGGGCGGACCGTTGTCAGTCTTTACCACGTCTGGTATGCCAAATTCTGAGAAAACTTTATCAACTTTTGGAATAACAGTATTTGCTGACGTCGATTTGACCGTTTCGACCACAGGATACCTTGAGTAGTCATCCGTGATTATCAAAAGGTACTCGCTGTTTGGAAGCTCGGCGAAGTCCATGCTAACTTCTGACCACGGAGCTTTTGGGAGCGGAGACATCAATAGTGGTTCACGTTTAGCCTCAGGCGTTGAGACCAAACACGCACAGCATGACTGGACTTTCTTCTCCACCATCTGGTCAATGCTGGGGAACCAAACTTTCTCACGCAAAAGTGCTTTGGTTTTGACGACCCCTTGATGACCTTCGTGTGCCAGGTTTACCACGCGTTGTTGGAGCTTGCTGGGCACGGTTACTCTCGTTCCGCGAATGACTACTAGAGGGTTTACACCGACAGTCAGTTCATTTTTCAATTTTTGTCAGGCAGCAAAAACTGCTGTGTCTACGCCTGACTGATGAGATCCTTCATACCAGTTGCCTGTTTCGATTGCTTTGGATACAGCTTGTAACGTCGCATCTGCTTTGGTAGCTTCTTCGATTTCTGCAACTGTCATCGCTTTTGGCGTTGATGTGGAGATGATGTAATTGACATATTCTTCGGCGATTTTTTGTTCTCGGCTGGCAGCGATGATCTGTTTGGAAGGGTGACGTGATAAGTAGTCTGCCGGGTTTCCTTCGCCTTTCCGATAACGTACAGTAAGTTGATACGGCTGTAACCTGAGAGCCCATCTCTCAATTCGTGGCGGGGGTTTAGAGCTCGGATTACCAAAAATGGATACTAGCGGCTTGTGATCCGTGTAGACGGTTAGGGGTTTGCCATAAATGTACAGATGCAGGTGCTCGCAAGCCCAAACGATACCGAGTGCTTCTCGCTCAGTCTGGCTATAGCGTTGTTCTGTCTCGGTCAAGGAACGACTGGCATAGGTGACGATGTGAGAAGTTCCGGTTTCTTGACCTTTCTGCGAGAGAATGGCTGCTAATCCAACAGGGCTGGCATCGACCGACAACTCGGTGTCTTTAACTGGATCGAAATACGCTGTGACAGGTGCCTTTGCTAGGGCATCTTTTAGCTCGTTGACTGCGCTATCGTGTCGTGGTGTCCATTCCCATGGTTGGTCTTTATGGGTAAGCTTGCGTAACGGTTCTGTCTTGGTGGCATAATCCGGAATGAACCTGGAACAATAGTTAGTCATCCCCAACAGGCTTCGGACCTCAGATGCAGATGTGGGAGTTTGCAAGTTGACGATGTCTTCAATCTTTTTCGGGTCTGGTGTGATGCCATCTCCAGGTGTAGCCAAAGAACTCTACTTTGTCTTCACTGTACTCGCACTTTCGTTCGTTGAGGGTAAGGCCACGTTCTTTAAGCCGCCGAAAGACTGCCTCAAGGGAGTGATCATGTGTCTTGCCAAACACCAAGATATCATCGCTGATGTTAAGGGTTCCTGGGATGCCTTCTAGGGTTTCTCAGATGACGTTTTGAAAGATTTCGGCTGCACTTGATATGCCAAAGTTCAATCTTTTGTATGTCATCAAGCCAAGGTACGTTCCAAATGTAGTAATGTACCGTGATTCCGGCGCTAACTCGAGTTGGTTGTACCCTTGGTTAAGCAGTGGCGGATCCAGGGTAAGTCAAAATAAATTATAGCAGCTCGTTAACATGGTGTACTGCTTTCAATAGTCCGAGGTCCTGGGAAGTTTTCCAGCTTAGTAACGAACCACCGGATCCTTTGACTACATAGATTTTATCCTTAACGCATGTCGATTTGAATTTTAAAACCGTGGTAAATGTTCCAAGAACTGTGAGGGACTTGCCTGACTTGTAAGCGTGAATTTTTACTTTGGTTTGCTGAAGCGTAGGGGGCTTGGTCAACGGTTGATAGTCTTTTTCATCTAACACATTCACACTTGCACCCGAGTCCGCCATGATTGTTAATGGAGTGTCATGAACGATGACTTGGGACATAGGCTGCCACTTCATTTTCCCATTGGTATTAACAGAGAATGTATAAGCAATATCGTCGGATTCTTCGGAGCTGGAGTTGTCATACGCTAGGTTTTGAACGTCCCAATTTCGAGCTTTTGGGTCATTTCTCTTGTTAGGATTTTTGGATCTGCATACAACTTCAAAATGGTTTTGTTTGCAACACCCACAGCAAGACTTTCCATACGCAGGGCAGGACGTTTTTCCTCCCGGATGTGGATACCCTTTGCCACAGTTCCGACACGTGCGACTTTCACCGGGTGTAATATTCCGGTCGCGTGACTTTGAATTACTTGACTTCCGGTCAACATGTCCGCCGTCCTGGTTTGGCTTCGAGATGGGTCTTGTATTGTGCTTTTTCGACAATTTGTTTACATCTTGCTTACCTTCGATGTTGTTTGCTTGAGATTTTGACATTTCCATGACTT